>OX420939.1:6037762-7272642 GCA_949091785.1 Polymixis lichenea | reverse complement strand
CATCATCTCTACTCACGGTCATAACAAAACCATCATATCTAGAGGGAGGTTTGAGGTCAGATCTGCTTCTGAGTGTCTGGAGCCTTTCAGTTTCTATCTCTTGTGCAGATAAATACTCATCACTTTCAGGTTCCATCTCAATCTCTCTTTCCGATTCAATAGATCTGTCGAACTCATTTTGAACACTCAAACTGTGATCAGCATCTTCTTCATCATCAGTAACAGAGGCATGGTCTGCGGCTGATGTCGATGCGACTGGATCCAGGTAAGGAGGTTGTAGAATGATTTCATTACGTGGTGAAAAAGTTTTCTCCTGAAACGTACATCTCGAGAAGTATTAATATTACGTTATTGTAATCAACCTGCAACCTGACACTAACCTGGACTGAATTTCAAAAAACGTAAGAAAATTTGAAATCAATCGAGAAAAAAATGTTGGAAGCTATGTCACATAGGGGTTGAACTGCCATTATAAAATGTATTATTATTTACTGAAATTTTTACTGAATTATTTTAATAACATTTTAGTAACGGAGAAAGGTGGTTCCGTATGGTGCCGGACGTAAAAGAATAGCACCATCCTATTCCTTCCCGTGGGTGTCGTAGAAGGCGAATAAGGGACTTACTAGAGAATGTATATACATGTACAATATATACAATATTATTTATTTCTTACCACAAATTACAGAGAAAGTAACTAAATAGTCTACAGACGCAATTTTATAATTAATTTGTGGAAGACTGGTGCCTAAACTAAGGTTTTTACAAAACCTGTATGTCAGGTCATCAGGCCCCTGCACAAAGTTTAACATTATTTATGTTGTACTGGAGACGTTTTGATTCGCATATAATATTCAAATTAAAACCTCATACATTATAGTTATAATATTGCAATATTACTTATAATACTTGATTTTCAAACAAGTAAAAACAGTAGAATAAGGTAATTTATGAAGGATTCATGCAAGGGAGGATGTATGTTAATGTGTGTAGTGTGGGGGTGAGTGTGTGTGATGTGGAGTGAGTGTGTGTGGGCGGGGTCATTGTGTGTGTTGTAAAGGGAACATTGTGTTAGGATATGGTTTTGAAAACATCTTCAATTGGGGTATAATCTAAAGTGATAAGCTAGCCAGTTATTGTTCTTTTAAAAGTTGATTTGTTTAGGCTATGAATTGAGAGTAAATCATCCAGTTTGTTGTATGGAAATGGGCCAAGAAAAGAAAAGAAATTTCGGGCAAATTGGGTTTTTACTGATTTAGGTTGACATACATTCCTTCTTCTGCTTCTTATGTCAGAATTCGGATGGGTATTTATAAAAGAAATAAGGATCGTTGTTTCAGAGCAACATGGAGAATAAAGAGCTTCCTAATTGAGAGGACTTTATAGGACTTATAAACTTCTACAGTGGGATGACGGAAAGGAAGGAATAGTGCAACTTTGAGGACTGTCCTTTGAGCCCTTTCAAGTATTAAAAGGTTAGTTTTAAACATTCCACCTCATGAAGTGATGCAATAAGTTAGGAGCGATTGGTACAAAGCACAATAAACAGATAGTAGTTTCTTGGAGTTTAGGATATACCGAAGATTTTTAACCACAAACATAAATTTCCGTATTCTGCTAGTCAGACAATTTAAATGTGCGGCAAAGTTTAATTAAGAATCTAAAGTGACCCACAAGTACTTAATATTGTCGACTTTCTGCAATTTGGAACAAAAACAATCACTGTTATGAGGGGATGAACAGGTGAGAGCGATAATGGAGAAAGGTTGGAGAGATGTCTGTGGACTGTTCCTAATATTAAAGGCTATAACTTGGTTTTATCGGAATTTAAGGTGAGTGAGTTAGTTTTCAGCTAATAAATAACAGCATTAAACCCGTCTTGAGCGTGGTTATATACCTCTTCCCATGAGTCTGCACTGATAAGAACCATAGTGTCATCTGCAAAGGTAAATAATACGTCCATTTTGAAGAGAGATGTTGCAGAGGTCATTAATATACGCCAGAAATAATGTGGGCTAGGCCAAGGATGCTTCCCTGAGGGACTCCAAAAGCTACGAGAAGAGTGTCACTAAAGTGGTCATAAATTTTAGCAAATTGCGTGCGGTTAGTTAGGTAATCTTTGAAGAGTGACAACTGATTACCACGTATGCCGAGGTTTTCAAGATTACGTAGCAAGATTAGAACCGACACTGTATCAAAGGCTTTAGCTAGGTCTAAAAAGATGGCTAAGGACTTCTTTTTATAATCCATCTCAGAAACAATAAAGTTTGTCAGCTCGTGTACCGCCATGGCCGTCGATTTCTCTGCATGAAAACTGAACTTAAACTGGGACAGCAGGCTATTTGATTCTAGATATTTCACCAAACTGCTGTTCAATAGCCGTTCCAGAATTTTTGATAAGGCAGGCAGAATTGCTATCGGTCTAAAATTATTAACACAGTGTCGGTCCCCACTCTTGTGAATAGGAAGGATAAGTGCTTTTTTGAACGCAAGTGGAAAGATACCAGATTCTATCGCCAAATTACAGACATGTGTAAATGGATGGTACTAAAAGATTCTTATGTGCAATGAGAAGGTTTGAAAAAATATTGTCGCAGCCCACGGCATAGTCACGCTTAAGAGAGGAAATAATAGCAGCTACCTCGTCTTCATCCGTGGGCAGGATAACCATGGAATGGGAAAAGGTAGGCAGGTGGGTACTAGTAGGGGGCCAGGGGGGGAGCCTGCCGTTGGGCAGTTATTTTACTAGCTAAGGTTGAGCCAATATTGGCAACAAAGTGGTTTACTTTATTTAAGGAATGAACTGGTAGATCCTGCGGGCTTATTAACTCAGTAGGTGATGCTTTGGGTCTTGATCTATTCGAGACATGTGGGCAGCAGCGTTTTCTATGCATTTTGCCACCATACTGCGATCGCTAACCCACCTGCCAAGCGTGGCAATTATAGCAACCCCCTCCCCAGGGGTAGGCCTATGTCCAGCAGTGGACGTCTTTCGGCTGAAATGATGATAGTGATGATAAACGGAAAAAGGAGCAGCCTACTGTTAAAAGATTAAAAATCAAATTAAATTTAAATTCATACTAAAATTAACAATGCGAAAGAAGCTCTGTCAGTATGTTACCTTTAATAAAAGCTAGGACAAATATTTATGTTAACGTTAGGACTAGAGGTCTCCCCGGCTTGAACGGAGCACTGTCTTTGTGGAGGCGATCGCCGGCGGTGAACTCTCGCGTCCGGCCCTGATCCAGGCCATGGTTCGGAGCGAGAATGCATGCGTAGCCGTCACCTCCTTCTGCGAAGCAGTAATGCTCACGAAGAGAGAGGCGGCGCACACGTGGGAGAGGCAGCATATGCGCCCTCACGGCCCTAGTCGCCGCAGGAAACGCCCTGGGCGTCGGGAATCCCAGGCTGATTCCCGGCCACCGTCGGCGAGGGCTTACGAATGGCGAGTATTGGGTAGCTCGCTGTCAAGGAAGGAACAAGCCTGGGTCGACGGCGCGTTATGTTTTACGCGCACCTCAAAGAGATGCCAGCATCAACTGGTGGGGTTCGAAAGGCCGATACCTGCCAGGGGTGCGGGTTGTTCGCAAGAGTTACCGTGGCCCCTGACACACAGGCAACTAAAGGAACCCGGTTGGGTTTTAGTCAGTAAAAGTTTGATCCTGCTTCACCCAAAGTGGGAGAAGTTATTTGATGATTTCACACCCTCAAAAAAAGTAACCCTTTTTTTTACCTTTTGGTCCCGAAGCCGCGGGGAAATGGTAGGATATAAATGATTGTGCTTTGTTATCAGAAAAACTTTATGTTTGAGCGATCTATTAATGCATTATGCCTATTGGTTTATAGCCTTTCATAATATTAACAAAGGTACCTACTAATGTGTAGTTGAGCAAAAAAAACTCAATTAGCTAAACCAACAATAGGAAATAGTAATATGGAATGTGATTGCAACAATGCAAATAAAATTAAAACTGTATTGAGCTAGATTTTTTCTAATTACCACCAAAAACAGCCGTATCATTGTTTTCATAGTTAAACACAGTTATTTAACTAACGCACCACCGTTATTAATAGAAAAACTTTCCGGAAAAAAACCGACAAAAAGTTTTCCTTCGAAGTGTTCCGGTAACCTATATTAGCTGGTTAATTATTACTTTGTTCTAATTAAAATTATAACAAAAAGCGTTCAATCATAAAAGATAACATCGGGGTGTCAGCAGTGAGGTTTTGACATGCTTAGCTACTGATCCTTATCGGTTGATGGGCGAGATAATTAGTGGGACATAAGTTTTTTTCTTTATAATAGTGCTATTTAGAGCGCGCTGGCAATCGATTTTGTTTCGTAATTTTATGAGCATTTCCTCACAATTTGAATTTGCTCTGAAATAATCGGATGCAGACAAATTAGCGATCCCTTTTATTAATTTTGAAGTAGGTTTATGTTATTTACACGTAACAGCACGCCCTTTTTCTCCGAATGGGCAGAGGTGTACCTCTAGTACCTACACTCACATTTCGTCAGTTATATTTAAGATACATATCATAGAGGGGAGCCTATTGCCATCAACCGGCGCAAATCCAAACTCCGGGCTGCTACTGAAAAGTTTCAGCTACCTACATTATTTGTGGACATGTTTTAGTCGATTGTATAATATGTTCTTTGGTAATATTAAGTAGGTGATATGAAAAATTAATGTCTTTCCCGTCGCTATGCCGAAAATGTAATAGGTGTACTTAGTGATTAGGTGCATATTATAACCAATTATGTCGTTTTTGGGCATTTAGTAACAACAAGATTTTATGAGATTTTACGGTTTTATGGGACCGCACATTTACTCAAAACTCAATGACCAACTCAAAATTCTACAACTCACTCATAAAAAATTCAAAGTTACGGTTACAAAACAACCGACTTCCGAAAAACCACTACAAAGTGAAAAATAACTTTTATTTCGGAAGGCGGTGAGAAAACATTAAAATACATATCCAAAGTCACTGACTTTCGAAATTAAAGTTATTTTTCACTTTGTAGTGGTTTTTCGGAAGTCGGTTGTTTTGTAACCGTGATTTTGGATTTTTGTTTTTTGAAATAGTTTTTATTTTTAACTTTTTAGTTATAGTACCGGGGTAGGTACTATAACTGAAAAGTAACTAATTCGAAATTTCATCATCCTTGGGGTCAAAACAATGCATATTTATGCGATAGGTGCAATCGCGGGTGATTTACTGTTATTTTTTCAAGAGTTCCGTTGTCTGTCTCCGAAACGCATCATCAGATATATATGAAATTACAATGAGACCACACGGAAAGCCCCGTCTTTTATGTAAAAAAAGAATCATCAAAATCGGTTCACCCAGTCGAAAGTTCTGAGGTCACAAACATTAAAAAAACATACAGTTGAATTGAGAACGTCCTCCTTTTTGGAAGTCGGTTAAAAATAGCTTCTTACACTAGACTATGACATGACTGAAAACTTTTTATACTAAAAAAAGGAAAAGAAAACATGGAGCGCTTTGATAGGTACAATTGTATATCTCTATTTATATACTTATTATTCTATAACATAAACTACAACATAATTATGTACCTACATCCTCCGGTGTAACATTCAGACAAACTGCCTCGACACCAACACAACTACCTTAACTCATACACCGACACAATCACACACCATCACAAATACACACACTCCATAAAATCACACACCACATACATTAGCAACATATAACATACCTACTAGGTTATTCTCTTTTTTTTTATTATTTTGTTTTAAATTTTATTGTATATTCTTTTCTAGTAGATTACCAGTAGATTATTAGAAATTAAGAAAATTGTAACGTAGTATTATATATACAGCAATAAAGCAATAAATGTAAACGGAACGAAGAAGCCTGGATCTCACGACACAAGGAATCCTACTGCGACTTCCAGAACGCAACGCATTTGAATGTAACTTTTAAAACAATAAATTATGATGAGAAGTTGGTTTTTATTCACCATAATCTACTTAATTATATATGTTTAATAAAATACGTAATTAAAAGAACATGTTAAATTGCGTTATGTACTTTAACACGAAAGTACACAACGAAATTTTAATCTCACAAACCATGTTTACCAAACGACTTTATTAACAAAGAAAAAATCCAGTATTCAAAGAAAATGTAAAGCATGTTTTAAAACCTCAAGCTATTTGGGTCACAGACAAGTTTACCTATTTGCTTTTCTTTTTAACTTTTTCACAGACGAGACCAGCTTGATACTTGCAAAACACGAAATAAGTAGGTTAGCCGTACTTTAAATACAGCTCAGCTTTCAAATTGAATAGGCTTTGTCTGTACTATGTTGTTTTCTTTGAATGAAGGGACTAGCACTGGTTTTCATTTTCTTTCAAGATTTCAAGAGGGTATTTGACATCGTGTTCTTAAGACAAATCAAGGCGTTAATGCCTCTTAGTGATGTTATGTGATCTGTGATATGTTTGACTGACAGTCATAATTAAGGAAGATTTATAGTTAAACCAAAATTTATTCAGAGGAAGCGTCCTAACCATAAGCTATCGTAGCGCGAATATGCGATAATTATCATCAACATCTGCCTAGCCGTTTCGGTTCCAGTCTAACCAGATGCACCTCAATATCAGTATTTTACATGAGCGACTGCCTATCTGACCTCTACAAGTTACTGGGTAAAGCTGGTTGCCAGACTTTCAGGGTACAATTGTCAAAGATGACACGAATGACAGCCGGGACCAACGGCTTAGCGTGCTTTCCGAGGCACGAAGGGGTCTCGTCTTGCGCGAATACTTACGCGATCGTCGCGTTCATATGTCACTTTTTTTTTTAGTGAGCTGGTTGCACTAACACAGGGGCGCCTTTCCGTTTTCGGATCGCGCATTTTCGATAGGATAACTTTTGATTACAACGTGGGGTTAACTTTTCTAGCAGTCCGTAAATCATTACTATAAAGAATGATTGGTTTGCCCTAGAAAGCTAAATTTAAATGTGTAAGTCCAAAATACAACAACTGGCACTGGTATAATAATGGCCAGGTGTATGAGCGTACCTAAACGATGTGGGTAGATATACAAGGATCGTAGCTGTTGACGTTCTATAGTTTCTGCTCCCTTGGAAAAAATATGTGTAATTTTTCACACAGACAAATGAAGTTTTCCATTTGCAATCGTCCTTTCTACTCAATACTCCCGATTCATAAAATATGATCCATCACTTACCACCATTATTACATTTCATAGTCCCAGCACAAATATCAACGTATCAAGCCGATATTTTTGAGGCTTTTAAAAAATTTGGTCACATCACTATTTTTTGCGCCAATGCATTTTTTAAAGGCTTTGACTCGGGAATTTTTAACCAATCCAATCAATATATTCGAAATCGTATTCCGTGTTATTTTTATTGTGTTTCATGTTATACGTTTTTAGGTAGTTGTGTAAATTTTGACGGTATATTAAATTGTATGTTTTTGGATACCAAACCTGAAAAATAAATGAAATAATTCTGCAAAATTATGTTAAAATGGATTATGCAAAAAAGCACATACCTACATAGCCGAAAACGACAAGAAAGGAAAATAATATGACTTACTTATATATATATAATATTATAAATTAATTTCGTTTTTGTACCGTAAACCGGGGTTTCTCTGATTCGCGGGATGGCTTTGATCAAAACTTCCATTTCATATAAAATCGCTAATTGCTTAAAACGAAACGCACCATGGTAGTTTTTATTTTTCTAGGTTAGCAACACTGAAGAACTGTCAAATCCTTTCCTGAGCACACGCTGAGAATTCACTAATAATTAAAATAAAATAAAATAAATCTTGTCCTGTTGGTAAATTTCAATTTTTTGGTATTATAAATGGGGTTACTTTGTAATTACGCAATAAAATAGGAGGGTATCAAAGTAACCCTACATCCAACGTATAACTTTGATCAGTCAGTTTTTTTTTTTCCCAAAATAAAGCCATATTTTTTCACGTATTATTACAGGAACCGAGAGTTATTAAAAAACAGATTATTGGACATTTTTTGTATTTTTTTATAATCACAAATTCAAGAGATAAGAACCTTCAAAATTCAATTTTAATTAAAGTAGCAGGTTTACCGGTATCTTTCTCTGAGACTGCGTTATTCTTTTAAACTGCGCAACGGATTTCATGCGGTTTTCACAATCATTTACAGAATTTATTCCGGAAGCTTTATAAGGCATTAACATTTAACTGAGATATTGTAAATAAATCTTGATGTTTTGACATGCACGGGTCAATATACTGAGGCAGAGCGATGCATCAGTACATTGCTCCCGTACGAGGTAGGTGCACGTCGCTAGTAATTTAATAATTGATTACTTCCTAAACACGCAAAAAGATGCTGCTATCAACAAGTGTAAATAATCATCAACATCACACAAAAGCGACATTAAAGTCACATAGCTAGATACACATCTAGGTATGTTAGTTTCTTTAAACGTGGCACTAATTACAAACTTGCTCCTCAACTGAAACTGCAATGCATTGCAATAGTAGCCAAGTTTCTACAGTCAAACTTTTACACATTACTGAAATAATGTACAGCAACACTTTCTTTGCCGGAGTCGTGGAATGGGGACAGTATTAATAGGGTTAAAACTTGGCGGTCTGTGTGCTGTAAACGTGTAAGTTTTAGTATATTAATATTGCCTTGACGTTAAGTAACTTATAGTCAATGTGGCTAATAAGTTATGGTTTTGAAAGTGAAACTTAAAACCAATAATTTCTCAGGCTGATTCCCGGCCACCGTAGGCGCGGGCTTGCGGACGGCGAGCTATCCGGTAAGGACCAAGCCCAGGTCGACGCGACGGCGCGTTGTGTTCCACGCGCACCTCAAAGATATGTAAGCTCCAACTGATGGGGCCCGCAAGGAACGGTGCCTGCCAGGGGTGCGGGTTGTTCGAAAGAGATACCGCGGCCCCTGGCACACAGGCAACTAAGGGAACATGGGTGGGTTTTAGTCCGTAAAAGTCCGACACGCCCTCCTGTTCCACCCAGAGCGGGAGAAGTTATTTGATGATTTCCCGCCCTGCAAAAAAAAATGATAATTTCAGTCTCAGAAAATATAGTTTTTAATCACCTGCCTAGCCTTTTCCCAACTACTTTAGGGGTCGATTTCCAGTCTTACCAGATGCATCTGAATACCCGTATCTTACGTGGAGCGACCTTCTTTCTGACCTCAACAACACAGGTACTGGGTAAAACGATACCACTTGATAAGACTGGTGGTCTGACTTTCAGGCTTCTGACGCCCCGTAACGACTGTCAAAGATCGAAAACGAAGGGGTCTCGGTATTCAAAGGTGGTCACCCATTCACGGACCGACCAGAGCCGTGATAACAGCTGCGCGGGTCGATTGATCAGTTTAAGGTACGCTTAAAATATTAGAATAACTCAATAAGTTCGTAAAACGGTTACTTTGACGTCATGACGAAATCATTCCAAAGAACTTTCCAAAGATGCAGAAGACTTATTCAACTTGCGAATATATCTACAAACAACATGACTTGACTTAACATAACATCACACCAGTAATCCCCGAAAGGTTATGCAGAGGTGTGTCTATAAAACACCCAAATTTCACCAGTTCAGTTTAAGTCCCATGTAATAGGGAGCAAACCTATTGTTATCGACCGGACATGAATTCACAATCTGGGTTGTTCCTGAGATATTCCTGAGAGACACTGACAAACCCAATAACACTATGCCCGACTGGGGAATCGAACCAAGGATCTTATATTCTGCAATAGGACTAGCCACCACGAGGCAGTCAAAGACCTATAAAAAAACTACCTCAATATACAAAGGTAAAAACAACCCAAGGTCGCTTGCAAAAGAGTGCAATAAATACCATTATTTACTATGTATGTCTTCTACCGCAAACACATGCAACAAACCAGAGTAGTTACACAGTCCTACAATTCACGAACACTCTAAGCACGGATTCACAAAACAATTATATCACGCTCGCCATGTATTCACGACAATGGCAAAGTTTTTGCAACATCAAGAGCAGGAGATTCGTGAGTGCGCCTGTAAATAACGATCGGGCCATGAAACTAGATGACGCTATTAGGCGATACTAAAAAAACTATATAGGGGACGCAATTATGGGTTTGTTGCGGTTTTTTTTATGGGTTTTGTAAGTACTGGCTGCTGAAGGAACTGCTTGATGGGTACAACGGAAATCGATCGATCTGCATGGTTTAGCCTCGGAACCATGCAGCTATTTACCGAGGCCAAAAGAGAATCCAAGTTGGGTTAGGCTGTGTTTGAAAAACGTGTAGTCTTCTCGTCACATATCCCGCAATGTTTAAAGGCTAAGATCTTCATCATCATCGTCACTGCTGGATATAGGCCTCTCCAATTGCATGCTATTCAGCTCGATTCTCGGACAGATCTTCAACTAGTGTTTACTGACCTATGACATAAAGTGCCGAAACGTGGACACTGAGAGTCGAGCTGGTCCACAAATTAAAGGTCGCTCAGCCCGCTATGGAGCAGGTTTTTTTTTGTGCTTGGGAAATCGTCAAATAACTTCTTCCGCTCTGGGTTGAGCAGGAGGGCGTGTCACTAAAACCCACCCGTGTTCTCTCAGTTGCATGTGTGCCAGGAGCCACGGTATCTCTTTCGGACAACCCGTACCCCTGGCAGGCGTCGGTCCTTTACTTTACTCTGAATTTCTTTGAAGGATGAAGTAACAAACGAAATTAGACAAAGATAGAGTAGGTATTTATATTCCAGGTTGTAATATTTATTGGAAAAACATAAAAACGCTTCAAAATACAATTTTCTAATATAGAGTCTAACGCCTGTAACTTCTGTAGAATACTATAATTTAAAAGTTTTGCAGAATACTAAACCACTATTTTTTTAGATGAAAGAACTGATCGCCATCTTTAGTGCTGTTCCTTGACAATTTATAGTAATTAATTTTTACTTTTACGGTATACTTGACCTAATAATCTGTGTATCTTAAGACCACAAAGCAAACTTTTAGTCTCTAAACCCCGATAACAGCCGCCAATTTCATAGTTCAACACGAAATTGTGCAACAAATGAACCTTAGCTTATCATCTTACACAGCAAGCCAACAACGCGTGATATTTGAACAATTTTAGTATTTGCCGTTAGCACCATAATTTACCTTAGAATAATGCGTCCCACGGAATTTCATATTGCAAGGTATTTGTAAAGTTACAGCCAACCTACTTGTGTGGGATGAAATAATTTAACCTTTAATGTTCCCACTGCTGGGACACAGGCCTCCTTGTAGTGAGAGGGAGTGGGCCGTTATCCACCACGCGGGCCCAGTGCGGGTTGGTAGATGTCACATGACTTAAAATGTTTGCTTCCAGGACATGCCGGTTTCCTCACGATGTTTTCCTTCATCATTTTGAGAGCAGTCGTGATGAAATAATTTACACAAAGCCCTCCCGCAAAGAACTGCAACTTGTAAATCGCGGCCGTTACCTCTGGGTCACCACTGCCTCTCTACTTGTAAGGGAAGAAATAACTTATGCATTTTGCTAACTCTATTTTTAAACGGCTTCAAAAAGAAGGAGGTTATCATCAATTCGACATTTTTTTTTAATGTATGAACAAACATTTAAAAAAAACAATTGGCATAACTCCGTCATATATAGACGGATTTGCAAAATTATGGTCCCATTTAAATTTCATATAGATCTGATGATGCGTTTCGGAGACAGACAACGGAACTCTTAAAAAAATGACAGCAAATCAACCGCGATTGCTGCTATCATTGTTTTGACCCTAAGGATGATGACATTTCGAATTGATGTGGGGTAGGTACTAAAACTTAGAACTAAAAAGAGAAAAATAAAAACTTTTTACAAAAAAAAAACTTCCGGAAAAACACTACAAAGTGAAAAATACCTTTATTTTCGGAAGGCGGTGACAAAAAATTAAAATACATATCCAAAGTCACCTACCTACCGGAAGTCACTTTTTTTTTGTAAAAAGTTTTTCTGATCCTTCGTTTTGATTCCGGTAATTTGTTCGAGATTTATACCAGAAAATAGGTAATGATTTAGGGACCTGGGGGGTAATTGCGTATCGCACTAACGGTAGGAATGGCTTTAATTTTGGCCGATCAACAACATTCATTGTGTTATTAGGGCACTGCTTTTAAGATTTTCTGCAACGAATAACTAAGTACCAAAATATTTTTTCAAATCATCAAGTGTTTTTTTTGTCCTAACGCTTAGAATTTACTATATACTTATCAATTATAATAAAAAAAATTACGACTCCCTTCATAATTTAGAAAAAGTTTCACCCAAACATCTTACAGCTGAGCGACGAAAAAAAGTAATTGAAGCGAAATTCCTGCACAAGTTACGTGAACGGTCAGGGATTAATAAAACAAATGTTCCTTCAGTTCTCTTCATCATGCTCTTAATAGACAAACTTGGGATGTTTTTGTTAGCAAAGTTGTTACAAAAGTAGAACATAAGTTTACCGTATTCAGAACCCGAACAGTACTGTAACAATACATTTATTCTTTCGATGTTAGCTACGATAAAATGAACACGAATTTTCGATTTTTGTTTTACAATCCATTGCGTTTTATAGCTGTCGTTTCTATTACATTAGGTTAATGTAACTTAGAAATATTGTAATAAAACTTTAAATCTTTTGTTCTCGTATTTCTTGTTTCTGGTCCGTTGTTTTATATTTACGTTGGCACTACCTTTGTATAATAGTTTTTGGATAACGTTGATGAATCTGTGAACTTAGACTGTAGTGCAGGTGTTGACTTTTACAAAGAACACGTGAATCAAGTGTCCCTTTAACTTACAATGAATAAAAAACTTAACTTTTAGCTAAGTTACTTTTTAGTTAATAAGCTAGACTGTAATGTGTATAAAGTTGGTACCCTACAAAATTGTTGAGTTGGATGGTGCTGATCCACACTTCCAGTTCGTGAACGGGTGCCATCGGTTGAGACTGGTCATCTCCTAACTTCCAGGACTTATTTTTATCTATATTTAGAATTGTTTTTTTTTTTACATTGTTTTCACATATAGAAGCAACAAGAAAAAAGTTCCCAAGATTTTGTAACATCCAACTTGATTTAAAAGAGTGTCCTTGGAGTTTGTTGTCCGTTCTTCTCCATAGAGATCTACGTTTTGGAATGGGCAACTAGCTTCAACTTTCCAACTGATCGACTTTTTGACAGTTCAAAAGTGCCTGTAAATGGTTTAATTGTAATAATTGCTTTGAGTTTGAGTATGAAAAGGGTGACCAATTGTGATAATTTACAGCTTTTGAAAAAGCTTTTCTGATTATGAAAATCCTGAAAAATAAACATTTCAGTCGGCTGCAGCGTGTTTGCAACGTGTTTGCTGAAAACACTCAAAGTACAAAGGTTTCCGAGAATCGGAAAGTCCATCAATGTTTTTTCTCGCAAACCCAACAAATAATGGAATTATTCCCAGAATGTTGTTCGTACGCTTTTATTTAGTTGCGCATAGGTGAGCGCCGCTATCCGACTTTATTTTGTTTGTTGAACTCACATACAGTGTGTTACTAGGAACGCATGGCTGCTCTGTATTGGACGTAGTGAAAATTCAAACTGGCTTGTTTGAATGTGAAGTTTGTTAATATATGGGCTTTCACGAATCAACTTTTGTTGCCGTTTTGCGATTTCGCTTCACTTGAAAATAAATTAATAGCTGATCAAACCTCCGGAGTTACGCAGCCTTTCAAAGGAAACAACGGTTGCTAATGTGCGACTGTTATTTACAAGTCCCGGTGTCTGAATGCCTGGAAGAATACCTTAAACTCTTCAAACCTTTTTGGTCTTACCAACATAGCATTAGCCAACTTCTGTTTCGGATATGACATAAAATAACGCTTAAAATCAGTCGTAACTAACTGAATATGCATTTGCTCGTACAGAACTGTTACAAGCAATCATAAAAAGCAATCCGGGTTAAGGTGATCCGGCAGAGAACCAAAGATTTTGACACAGCTCACAGTATAAGCAAGCTGAAGTGATAATCCGCTGGATGCGGGAAGCACAGAACCGGTCTAAGTGGCGGAGCTTGGGGGAGGCCTATATCCAGCAGTGGACGTCTTTCTGCTAAAATAGTGATGATGAATGATAAACTGGCAATGGGCTGGCCATATTAGCCGTAGAACCGATGACCGTTATGGTAGACGTGTTCCTGGGTGGAGACCGCGAATCGGTAAACGTAGGGTAGGACGTCCACAGGCTTGGTGCAGCGACGATCTACGCATGGTGGCTGGTAGCAACTGGATGAGAGTTGCCGAGGATCGAGCAGAATGGCAAGCAACTGGAGAGACCTATATATGTCCAGCGGTGGACTGCTGTAGGCTGATGATGAAGATGATAAAAACTATAACAGTCCTTGCCATTATTATTCAAATAGAGCAATCTATTTATTATTTGCTATTGTGAAACTTATTGAATACCAAAAGTAACATTTCTCAGAAGCAATCATAAATCATATATGCCAATAAAAATCGGTATCAATCAATAAATTTTAATAATATAGACGTAGGCACGCAATTATGTAACCGTGACGAATTTCGACGTTTACAATTGTTACAATTTAATGATTTTAATCATTATTAGCATTTCGTGTGCGCTATTAAGACAAGTTTACACTGGGCGGCGTAAGTTGGGCAGCATAATTGAAATTCGTCAAGAAATTGTTTATTATGTAAATGAGACATCGGAATAACTTTTAGAAGTCAAATAAAGAAAAAAACTACATGGAGTCGACATTATTTATTTGAGTACCCCTGAGAAGAAATGGCGAAACAAACTCACTCAAGTCCCGACATAATCTTGGGGGACCTTATAATATAGTATCTGAAATGATTTTTTGACGAAAGAACCTCCCAGATTCGAGTGGAATTACTGAAATATAGGCCATGTTTCCCTGGTATCCAACATTGTAAATGAGGAAGGTCTTTTTTGTCAAAAGGTTTACTATGGTATATTCCCCCAAACTTGTTCATAATGCAGTAAGTGCAATATTCAATGAAAACATAAAGTCTTTTTTTTAAAGACGACATAATAGTTTGGTATCCAGTGTTTATATTTATAACGCAACTCTTCATTATAATTTTTGGATTGCTTCGTAACAAATGGTTGTCCGAGTGTTAAACAATACAGTTTCAGGCAACCCCTCGTGAACCATGTTGCTCATTTTTTTGTAGACAAAGTGGACACACTGCTTTATAAAGAAATAGTTTTGTGATATTAATAATTGTAATATATATTATGCGTAGTGCGTGTGCGTTTTAAAGTTATTAGTTGCGTAGCCATTAATAATTATAATTATGAATAGTCGAAATTGATTAGGGAAGTCTATTATTGCTACCAATGTCTATACTTATTGTGTTTGACTATGAAATCAATCTCAGGGACGATTTTGAACAATCTTCGGTATTTAAATGCGTGTGCCTACGCATAGTATGGCCTACGTGTAGGTAAAACAGTTCTTAATTAGTATTGTTACAAAATATTTGAATGCGATTCGTAATTGTTAATTTAGAATTGAACTCGTATTCATAGGAGGGCTCGTAATAACAGTCGCACTGGTTGATCCATCAGGTTAAACTAAGCCGGCCAGGGTTGGTCTGTGGATGGGTGACCATCTTTACATACCTAAGCTCGGCCGTGCCTCGGAAAGCACGTCAAGCCGTTGCGTTGGTCCCGGCTGTCATTCGTGGATCTTTGACAGTCGTTACGGGTCGTCAGAAGCCCGAAAACCTAACGACCAGTCTTACTTTGTTTGATTGAATAATTTTATGTTTTCCTGACACTAATATATAATTTATATGAATATGGAATTTTGACATACCTAATAACATAAATTAATTTCTAAGTTTCAGAATTATAATGTATGTAATTGCCTATTCCAGCTATTTTTTTTTTCTTATTGGTAATTCGTTTAATGTTATGCAAATATTTGTACGCCGATACTTACGGTTACCCAGTAACTGGGTTGTAGAGGTCAGATAGGCAGTCGCTCCATGTAAAATACGGGTGTTCATCTGCATTCGGTTAGACTGAAAGCCGACCCCAACATAGTTGAAAAAAGGCTAGACAGATGGAGTATAAAGTGCGGGGACTTTTCCAATTCGCTATCATTTACTATATATGTACATTTCCCAATTATAATTATAATTTTAAGTACAATGTAGACAAATGTGGAAATAGATTCTGCCTACCCAAAAATGAATGTATATACACACATTCAGTATCTTATATTTATTTATACGTGTCGTAAAATATACTTGAAAAGGCATTATTTTGTATCCTAGAAACACTAGTGCGATAAATGTGAGGTCGAATGAGACGTGAACCAACCCAATGAGGTCACAGTTTTTTTTTTTTTTTTCTTGGTGGGAAATCATCAAATAACTTCTCCCGCTCTGGGTGGAGCGGGAGGGCGTGTCAGACTTTTACTGACTAAAACCCACCCGTGTTCCCTCAGTTGCCTGTGTGCCAGGGGCGGCGGTATCTCTTTCGAACAACCCGCACCCCCGGCAGGCATCGGCCCTTGCGGGCCCCTCTGTTGCTGCTGACATCTCTTTGAGGCGCGCGTGGAACACAACGCGCCGTCGACCCGGGCTTGGTCCTTACCGGACAGCGAGCTACCCATTACTCGCCGTCCGCAAGCCCGTGCCTACGGTGGCCGGGAATCAGCCTGGGATTCCCGACGCCCAGGGCGTCTCCTGCGAAGGCCACGGCTGTGAGGGCGCATGTACTGCATCTCCCTCACGTGCGCCGCCTCCCTCTTTGCAAGCATTACTGCTTCGCTGAAGGAGGCGACTGCCAGCCATGCCCTCTCGCTCCGTACCATGGCCTGGACCAGGGTCGGACGCGAGAGATCGCCGCCGCCGATCACCTCCACGAGGACACGGCGTTGCTCCGCCCAAGCTGGGCAGACCTCCACCGTATGCTCCACCGTGTCCTCTGGGCGATCTTCGCAATGGAAACACCCGGGCGTTTCCTCCCGCCCTATCCGAAACAGGAACCTCCCGAAACAGCCATGTCCGGTGAGGACCTGTGTCAGGCGGAAGGTGAGGACGCCATGCCGCCTCTCAAGCCACTCCTCAAAGAGGGGACTTACCGCCGCAATCGCGGCGTGCCCAATGAGGTCACAGTTCACAGTTCACGTGAACCAACCCAATGAGGTCACAGTTCACTGTGTAGATGGCGGAAAATTGTTCAACTTTGTTATTATCGTAGAACAAAATGTTTCTTAATAAATAAAATATATTCGAATAGAAGGCACACACAGCGTTAGTATGTGCTAACCCCTCAAGCTTTAAAACGTTACACTGGTACAACATTGAATTCATTACGAATAATCTATAGAATACTTAAAAAAGAGTTTATTGTTTCGATTTGTATTCGAACCACAGAGTAATGAAATTCATTATTCCGTGATTCGACCCATCGCATCACCGAACGTCGTCATACTCATACGCCAGTTTGACGAACTAGTTAGCGAGCCCATATGAAATGCGATGAAATTATTGTCCACTATCATTTGAGTTACTTTATCTCTGACTAATTGGTAGACTATGTTATTTGAGGGTACCCGCTAATTTAAGTGACCTACGTTTTCTTTATATAATTAATCCCTACCTTCAAGTTATAACTAAAACGTTTGATAAATACGTTCACTAACCATAAAAGGTCTTTAAGCAGATTGCAGTAACGACATGACAGATCACGTGACATTTAGTTAGTTTATGTCAATCTAAAATATTTTTAGCGCTTCCTATTTTATCGTTTGCTTTAAAAGGATGTCACTTATCTAGGGACCCGTTTGAGTCAGTTAGCACAATATTTATAATATTAAGTAATCTGTAAATTATCAAATCAAATTGTAAAATCTTTGTAATAAAATAAGATCAAAGTTTTGTTAAATGGATTTATAAATATTATGAAATAATTATAAAAGTATTAAATTTTTCTTGAATATTATTTGAATTCTTTATAAATATTACTAAAACAAAATAGAAAAATACGTCAAATAAAATTTGAAAAAAATTGCATGACAAAAGCACATTTCGTACCCAGGATTCGCACCTCCAATCTTATGTACGGCAAGCTGTCTTGTCACCTCCCGTCTAATTAGAAGTAGATTATCTCCTCGTAAATGTCAAACATATTCACTAAAACAATGCATATAAAAGTTATGCTAAATACAAAAAGTAACTTGAGCCTAGCACGGATTCGAACGCACATGCCTTTTGGAGGGTAAGCAATTAGTGAAGCTGTGTGTAACCAAGTAATTTATTAATTAGTTACAGGACACACAGGTTGGCAGAGATATCGACGCGCTACCTTGTTTCATGATTCAGTAAATGATTCTGGACTCCTTTAAATTGTTGTCACGATAAAAAAAAAAACAAATATTACATACAAAACTGCAATACGGTACGTGGTAGGTACGTGGTCAAAATTTATGAAACCACAATATTTTTTCCGAATAACCGAAGCCTTTTTTTTACGATTGTTAGTCCCATACGTTTTTGACAATCCTTATTGAATTAATTTAAATTCTATTGAAAAGTAATTTAGAAATACGAAACGCTTTGAAAGCGATTGTCATTTGTCTGGGCCCTCACGTTCTAAAGGTGCGCTTACACAAGCAACTAACATTGCTTCATCTTGGGAATTCTCGTTAACTATGACGTCACGACTACATCCAGCAATTTAGGACATTGGCAATATGTAGCCACTTGTTGCCAGAGATACGGCCACACAATATGGAGCAATATGGAGCAACTTAAAATCTAGGCAATGCGCCTCCCCCGCCACCACCGCCGTCGGCCGGTTCCTCTCGCAAAAACGAGACGTAGTTACACGTACAAACGAGATAGAAAGAAAATCGACTAAAATTTCCAAACCGATTGCATATTCGGCAACTCATGAAATACGTGGAGCAATCAGAAGCAATATTGCTTAATGCCATCGGCAAATTATTGTTGTTGCTCCAGATTGCTCCACTCAATTGATCCAGATTGCTCCATTAGTGTTGCCGAGCAATAATTGCTCAAAAAATTGCCCCTTTAGTAAGGTAAAGGTTTTTGTACGTCGAATGTGCACACTTAACCTCCTGACTGTAATTTATAATAGATCTTATTTCCTTGCATGTATGACTGATTATTAGGTAGGACTTCATTAATCATGATTGTAGTGTCCGACTTACAATCCAGCCCTGATTTAGATCAAATAATATTATTATATTATTACGGAAGGAGATAAGAATCTAATATTTAATATATTGGACGTAAAAATTACAGCTCTTCGTCAACAATGTAGTGTCAGATTTTGAATAAATTATAGTAACAACGACATGGTCTTGCGCTGGAGTTGTTTTATTTTTCTTGCCTAATTTGACCTTAACCATTATGTTTTACTTTCAAAGGCATTTAGGTAATATTTTAATGTAGAACAGATGATTATCTATTCTGAGATATCTGAGGTAACTTCTTGGTGTAGTAGTCTTTTTACTTCATAGATTTAAAAAAAAAGTTTGTGGGTACAACAGCCGCGTGGGTCTATCGACCCATAACATATGGTCACGGGCAATCCACGGGCCGCCCACGTCATCCTGGAATGCGAGGCCTTGGCTTCTCAACGTGAAGAAATCCTCGGAACAGGAACAAGGGACCGAATGGGAGTCTAAACACGGAAAAAGGAGTCCACTCATCATCATCATCATCATGTGTTTATCGATCAGGTTAAGATACGCTTGCTACCGTTGGTTAATGGATGGGTCTTCCATCTTGACATACGAAGACTCTTCGTGCCTCGAAAAGTACGTCAAGCCGTTGATCCCGCCTGTAGTTTGTGGATTTATTACCATCGTTACGGTTCGTCAGAACCCAGAAAGTCAAACAACCAGTCTTAGATTACCTACTAAAAGATATCGTATTACCCAGTAATTGGCTTGTGAAGATTAGATAGATAATCGCTCCATGTAAAATAGGTACTGGAATTTACCTGAATCCAGTTCGACTGAAGGCCAACCTCAACTTAGTTTGGAAAGAGCCAGGCAGATGATAATGAGGTATAATTGAGTCCTTAAAATTTGACATAATTAACATTACCATTTTTCTACGCTTAATTATAGGCAGCGATTTATTTATTAAAAGGAAAAATGCTTGGCAGATTGTGGGATTGAGATTTCTAAAAGAGAGCCATGACAGGCACAGTTTTTGCTGAGATGAGGTGCCCCGCCCCGCATGTTGGTGATCATAAGAACAAACGTGCTCGGAGGAAGGAAATATTCCAGTAAGATGCTGGAAGAGATCTTGACCATACTTCCGGGATTGTCTTGATAGCTGTGGAATACCTCTCCAATTCTCTAGTAGTTCAGGATATGTTGCCTTCTTGTCATTACATAATTAGGTGCTAGCGGCAGTGATTGGAAGCCCATTATATATACCTTTAGGGCACGCCACAACAGCGGCGGTAAATCTTTGAGGAGTGGATTGAGAGGCGCCACGGCGTCCTCACCTTCCGTCTTACGCAGGTCCTCACCGAACACGGTTGTTTCGGGAGGTTCCTGTTTTGGAAAAGGCGGGAGGAAGCGCCCGGGTGTTACCACTGCGTAGATCGCCCGGAGGACATGATAGAGCATACGGTGGAGGTCTACCCGGCTTGGGCGTAGCACCGTCGAGGCGATTGGCGGCGGCGATCTCTCGCGGTCAGGCCCTGGTCCAGGCCATGGTACGGAGGGAAAGTCCATGGGAAGCTTTCACCTCCTTCTGCAAAGCAGTGATGCTTGCGAAGAGGGAGGCGGCGCACGTGAGGGAGAGGCAATCTATGCGCCTTCACGGCCCTAGTCGCCGCAGGAGACACCCTTGGCGTCGGGATTCCAGGCTGATTCCCGGCCACCGTAGGCGTGGGCTTGCGGATGGCGAGTAATGGGTAGCTCGCTGTCCGGTAAGGACTAAGCCCGGGTTGACGGTGCGTTGTGTTCCACGCGCGACTCAAAGAGATGTCAGCATCAATTGGTGGGGTCCGAAAGGGCCAATGTCTGCCAGGGATGCGGGTTGTTCGAAAGAGATACCGTGGCCCCTGGCACTGAGGTAACTGTAGGAACACGGATGGGTTTTAGTCAGTAAAAGTCTGACTCGCCCTCCCGCTCCACCCAGAGCGGGAGAAGTTATTTTATGATTTTCCACCCTCAGTGAAAACAAAGAAAACCCCTGCTTTTTCATCCATGTGTATTATTTATCATTGGTTAGGCAGGCGACATAGTCCTTTCAAAGTTCTGGGTAACTAAGCCACTAATAGCCACCCAAACCCATAGACCAATATCCATGTTCTGCAAAAGTGCTGCACTATCAGGGAGTTGTGCTTGGGCGTACTTGCATAGTCCATACAGGGATGATTGCCTTCATTACATTAAAAGTTGGCTTCTACGAGTTATTTTCAACCCCTCGTACGCCTTCTAAAGGACCTCATTGTTCCGAGATGTATAAACTTAAAATAATAATAACACAGCCCATTTTTTGTAAATCGCCCTATATAAACTTAATATTCCATTATTAAACGAGTGTTTTATGAAAGGGTTTTCTCTGTTTGGGAGTTTTGTGACACTAAATAAAAATGTACAACTTTGTCATGAACGTTGTTTGAAAACGTATGAAAAGCTGAAATAAAAGTTTGGGATCCATTCAGAACATGTTACTGAGGCCTTAATACATAGAAGCTATTAAAATTAGAATGTTTATTTCACAGAGCGAAAGTTGCATCGTAACGTTTTTGTCAAAGGACCGGATAGCAGAACAAATATACGGCGAAGTGGCTTGAGAGGCACTGACCTCACAGATTTAGAAACAATGCAAAACCCTTTGACTTAGTACATTTTTAAATGAGTTTTCACCAAAAAAATGACGCTGTAATGTGAAAGGTAGGTACAGACGTACAGTTAACCGTCCATCAGTAAAAATCGTTGAAATACGAAAACGTGGGCTAAAGAAAAGGTCCAGCGTACACAACGATTTAATTTTTTTGCGACATGATTTTAAATCGCGAATCCTCCGAGGATCGCGGAGTGCGATTTTATCATCGCAGTGCTCGCGATGCCATAGAACTTCATCAATGCAATCTTGCACTCTTTTACGAGAATCGCGTCGTGAGCAGTCGTATCAAAATGTGATAAAATCGCAGCGACATTATATTCGTTTATTCGCACTGCCTTATAAACCAATATGTTGCATTTCTATGACAAAACATCATAGTGCGCAGTCGCCCTAGGGATACCTACTTGAAGAGATTTGAACTGCAGTTCAACGCTATCCGTTTGTTGTTTTGAATGCATCATGTCCAGTTCAAGGGTCCCTCTTGCCTGGTATATTGCTGTTTAAAAGCTTTTGTTCCACTGGCCTTGTTTACTCATAGCTAGAGTTATAAAAGTCAATGTGGCATTTTTTCTCAAATCATCGGATACTAGAAAATATTTTTTGGTGTTACGATTTTTTTAACCATTTTTAATCGCTACTCGAAGTATTGTTGTCAGCATTTTGAAACAAACTTTTTCTGTAACGTTTTATAATTGCAGCGCCCATAATGCGTAACACACTGTCAATCAGAATCTGAATCATTTTGAAAGATAATGCTAATCCATTGCTTTATATGTACGATAAAATTGTCTGCTCATCAAGGCAAAAAACGCAATTTCAAACAGATTTTGTAGTAATTAGCTTACATTTTCATTCCCGGGTTAATGAATATACAATTGGAATCGTTCCGAACAACAACTCACTTTTTGTCACTCAATGTATTTACCCGTCGATTCTCACGTTAATGTCTCGGAGATTATTATCTTAAAAGCATTGCACTAACATTCCGTGCGACACATTCAATGAGATCGGACGATTACTTTGAGATAAAGCTTTGTAGCTATTCATTGAAATCGATAGTATTATATATTATCATGTGACTAGTAGGTTTGGTACCTACACTTAAATATGTATTGGTAATGAATTACCACTAAGCACTGGGAAAAAGAATTGTGAACAGGCATACAAATAAGTCAATGACTATGTGATAATTTAATGCAGTTTTTGAGGATATTAATAAAATTAAGTCATCCCCTAGTTTTCCAGCCTTAGAGGTAGAATATTTTTATGAATATAGGACCACCTGTGAGGTATACCCTATCCATTAAAATAATAATGTTAGAAAACGATCCACATTTGTCGGAGATATCGCGTAACACATAAAATAATACAGACGCATTGAACATCGATCCTTCTCTTTTTTGGAGTCGGTTAAAAATAATGCTGCACTTGGATATAGCTCCATAACCGCATTTTAGATACCAGCAAGTTTTCTGCAGGGTTAAACAGAAACCCTACTGCTATCCTTAAGCACTAAAGATAACAGCTGGTATAGAATCACTATACATAGTTTCAGCTCAAAATAAAATACTCTAAAAATTTATACCAAATTTTCGGTTTCATATGTTTCTTAAATTCAAATCGTAACAAACGTGTCACAGCTACACGTAGGTCAATAACTTTTCAATTTACTTGCCAATATCACGATAAATCTCTTCCAAGTGATGAGCATGTTTCAATTTGTTCTGGTATCAATGTATTAGAAATTCTCATAACTTCCGAACATGTAGAGATAAGAATAAAAAACCCTTCCAATATCCTTTGATATCAACCCTTTCCGTTACACGTATAAATACTTTGACTAGAACTCGACTATGAAAAATAATTATAAATAAATATAAATGGTTGTGTAGTCATCATAGTTTGTTTCCTGATGTAACGGAAACCAATTAATCTTATTATTAATTGCTAGGTTTCATCTTAATAACATAACAATTTACTACCAATTATCTTAACTCAAATTGAGCAATTTTGCCAAGATTTAATTAAAAAACTGTTAATTTTGCTAACGGAAGCAAATACGAAGAGATTTTTATAAGTATAGTATATAAATATGAAATGTAATTTAGCGCATGTACATATATTAGATTTTTGATAGACTTCTTTTTGTCTCTCATCTCTTTAAATAATAATTATGGCAAAATATTTTATAGCAGCAATAAGATCTAAATTTTCGCAAAGTACCTCCAATGGTCTCTAACGTTTGCATTTTCAAACAGACATCTATGTTTGTGATAGTCATATGGTGCATTGGAATAAAGTCTCTTAGAAGACACTCAATTATGTTAAGATTATTGCATAGTGTCATAATAAAATGTCATGGAGTTAGTGCACGGAAGGAGGCTGATATCATAACCTAATAATCTGATTTATCATTGACTTGAATGTGCTCTGATGGCTAAGAGTATGTCATGCTCACTCTTGTGCTCAATTAGCCAGCCTATAATGTTCCCACAGCTGGGACATAGGCCTCCTCTTTACGGAAAGGATTGGGCCGTGACTTGGATCCTTTAGTTCCCTTCAAAATGGTTGAGCTGAATAGTGCTGATCCAGACGTTATATTCGTGACTGGGGGCCGTCAGTAGGGACTAGTATGCTCTTAGCTGACACGGCCTATTTAATTTTTGTTTTTATGTTTTTATTACTGACGCTTTTAACGTGCAGGACTTTCAACGTCGTTTTAAATTCTGTAATTTCAAAGTGTAACCAATTTTTATTTTTAACAACATTTTGATTTAAAAGAGTGTCCGTGAAATTTCTTGCCGTTCTTTTTGTTCTTTCTACTCTTTGAAATGGACATATTTCTGACGGACCAGTGTCCCTTGACAATTCAAAAGTGGCTGTAATCAATGCTTTGAGTCTTTGAATTTTAAATACCGACTTACCTTTTTTAACCGACTTCAAAAAGAAGGAGGTTATCAATTCGACATGTTTTTTATGTAAAAAATCTGTTTGAAAGGGGTTTATTCCGGAGTGTTCCCATTAAAATTTCATATAGATCTGATGATGCGTTTCGGAGACAGACAAAGGAACTCGTCAAAAAATTACAGCAAATCAACCGAGATTGCTGGTATCGCATAAATACGCTTTGTATTGACCCCAAGAATGATGAAATTTCATTGAAATATGAAATTAAATTTGTGTAGGTAGCTACAATAACTTAAAAGTGAAAATAAAAACTTTTTCCAAAAAAAAAAAAAAAACTGTTGAGGTAGCCCTCAACAGTACTCTGAAGCCATTATTATATTGCGCACGCAGGACATCTAGAGCCCTCCGCGTATAGTTGTCCCACAATGGCTATGATATTTTTTTACTGTTCTACAACATTAATTGCATTATTTACGATGTCACGTGAATTTTTCTAACACATGAAGCAAGAGGCTAGAAATTTCCTTCAAAATCAATCGGATTGTGATTGAAAGTTTACCAGCAATTGAGGTGCAATTTGGTCTACCGTAATCCCCAGAGGCGTAGGATAATACATTGACGTAACTTCAAATAATTACTCCTAGGTGGCGCCACACGATTCAGTTAACTCAGTAAACCTGGAGGATGCAGCCATTTATATGTTAATATTATTCGGCGTGATCTAATCTCGGGCTATAAATCGATGGTCGTTCAACATAATTGATTATGATGGTGCACGGACTGGATTGCTCGATATTGGTTAACACCTAATCTAGGTAACTATTGTAACAGCGTGGGAACGTAGTGTGATTGGAGAGATAATTAAAAAGTGCTTTCATAACTCGTGGAGTTATTGTTAATTATAGCTATCATTAAAAATCGTGATAGTAATCTAAGGTAGCTCGCAAAATTCACATTTTCTTACTTTTTTTTGTAATTTGCAAGACAGTATCACTGACTTGCAAAATACCAAAAAGTAAGAAGGTTGCTAAATTATGATTCGCGATCAATCAATATACTATCATTTTTTATCGGATAGCTTAAAGGTAATTATCATAAAATATAGTCAGCCTTTATTATTTAGCTTTGATAATTTATTTTATAATAACTTTTATAATAAAAAAAATTATTAGAGCGCAACAGAAAATTTACTGCAATCAACATAAATATCTAAAAACACAAATCATTGGTATTCACAGTTCACATACACACAACCTAGCTCTGGAGTCAGGGCCTCACATTATTCTGTAACATATTTTTTATAGCAATAAAGAATTTCTTTATTATTATTTTATGTTCAAAACATGAAACTCAGTATCACAAGATTCCTAACTAAACGAATATTATTCGCAATACTCGAATTTTGAATTCATCGAATCATTTCATTTCAAACCTAAAACTTCGTTAATTACAATAACCACGCTCTAATTATTTTGTAAACCACAAAGATTATAATATTGCCATACCAGAAATCAGTACGGCGTTCTAATCGATCTGTGCCCACGTCAATAGAATTACGTTACCCTTCGTATACCGAGTTATGAGTTAACCACTTATTATGAAAATTGATGGATTTCACAATACGACCCCTTGTACAACCTACAAGCATGAATGCCCGCACACATGCTGAATATCAACGTGTTTACTCCCATTTTCTATTATGAATAAAGCCCGCAAAGCTGCGTGATGGTATTATCGAATTTCCCATCATCGATAAACCCTTTTACCTAAATAGCATATTGAGTATTCAACTCCGTCCCTACAGAACGTCAACGGATCGTTTTATCCTACCGACGCGCGACGGTTAAATGTTCGAGAGCAGGTAACCTTATGAGTTCGGTATAAGGGACTCGATGTTCTTTGAAAGTTATAACGTCATAATAGATCTCAGGTATCAGCTGTGCGCTTCAAAGGGTTGCCTGAGATAACGAGGTACCTATTCATTTGGTAGCTCGCACAATCTAAAGGTTTCTGTGTAATAATCGATAGCTGCTTCAGCGCTTTAAGTTATCCTATTTTGTGTACTGAATCGGAGAATTTCTTCATTGTCTTATGATATGGAAAAGAAAAGTTATATTTAAAGTCAAAAATAAAACCAAGCAATGTTCCTAGTTTTATTATGATTTTCTGTACTTTGCACATTAAGGTCGTATTAGTGACAAGGTACTAACAAACTCGCAACATGTTGGACAGTGAACCATGTTATACATACTACGTAAGACACAAAGATCAGTAAAATATGACAGTAAGTACAGGCAGGAAATTTTCAAATTATTTTCTTTCTACTAGGTAGGTACTGTATTTGTTTGTTTTCGACACAAAAGTAAACCGATGACCTTCTGAAGCACAGAATGTCGATGGAAGTCTTTCGGCTGCAATGATGATGATAATGCCACAAAAGTATTGCGTATTGTAAAACATAATCTTTATATATTGTTCACTCATGACATCTTGATAAAACAATTTCATACAAAGTTCCTACGTTATTTTTTTTTAATAATTTAGAAAATATTTTTTACAATACCAACGCAACGGTTACAGACGCAAGTAATCTGCAAGCGTTCCCAGTTTCACATTCACATTTGCCGTTTTCAGATAACAACAACATTGTTTCAACTGCAGTGAAATCAAATTGTTTTCTGATCTCTGAGAAATGCGCAATTATCTGGGGAGTCAACACAACACCTAACATATGCACATTCTGCTTACCTCGCTATTCAGAAATAGCATTACTGAGAGCTGAATGTGAACGCTAAAATGCAACTATTTACTATTTCAACAAAGATTATGAATATTTTAATATGAGATGCGACATGATGTTGATGCGACAGGCTGAAGAATTATGTGATAAGGCAACGGTGTAGTTTAAAGAAGATTTAGTGTAAGAAATTGAAAAGATTATGCTTAGAACAGAAGGTAGATATATAAGGCAGATATGAGTGGAAACGCCAGGAGGTGCCAGGACGATGACGAATGACTATTGGCGATTATTTCCAGCAATGACCCAGTGTGCATGTATGACCAGAAGTGTGAATGTAAACGAAGTAAAAGAAGGACGTCAGGATCGTAAGAAGTGGCTTTCTGTAGTTTTTATTTACCCCCATAGGACAAAGGCGTGACTTTTTGTATGTATGTATAAGATGCGACATTTTACCCGCGTAAGTTGAGTGTGCGAATAATAATAACGTTGCACGTGACAGTAACTACGGTTGTTTAGCTAAATTTACGTCTTGTAAATATGGTCTTTTTACGATATTATCGCTGAAGCTACCTTTGAGAGGGGAGTAAAATTGTATACAATGTTATTATAACGTTAAGTATGTTGATGTTGCTTGAGTTTACAGCAGTTATTGGTGTTTACTACCTTACCTATAAAACAAGAGGAAAATTTGTAAATTTATTAGCCAGTAAGTTAATTTGTGTTTAGTTTTACTTTAACTCAAGTACTAATAGTAAGTTGTTCCTATCATATCTATTAAATAATAAAATAATACCATAATCACTAAGCCTATTTTGTATAAAGAAAATAATAGAATAATTTACATGTAAAACGTATGTAATTACATACAAAGATCTTAAAAATAAGGTAATATTTTACAAATTTTGCCATACAAATGATTAAAAACAATTAAATGAGCACTATTCAATTACAATGATAAAATTACAAAATAATTAAACTAGTAATATTTAAGTCATTTGTAATTTGTCTGTCCACTGTCCAGTCTGTAACAATTTAGTTTTTAATCTTTGTGTATGGTGCTGACCATTTACAGACTGTGTTCCCAAGGGAGTCGTGAATACGTAATGTGATAAAACGATGCATAGTTAAGGGAAATTGAAGTGGTACATCGCAGACTCGGAATATTCGCCCCTAAGTACAGTCGTTTCCAACAATCCAGCATTGATTGCATCGATAAGAAACTTTGGTGACTGGGAAGATGGAAGCTGTAACTCTCAGATTATTGAAGGGGTGAATGCTTTTCCAGGTGGTAATGTAAGTTGTGCGGAAGTTTCGCGAGATTTATGGTTTTAAAAACAAAGAGAGGTTCTACTTCAAGATGTGATAGTGTTTTGTCTTTATAGAGATCGTCTAGCATCCGCTAGGCATCCGCCTATGAGCGATAAAACTAAATTTAAGTAACGCCTTAATTATTGTTTCTTATTGCAAACGAATATTAAAAATGCGAAAGTAAGTTTGACCTGGGTAAGGACATAGGCATTCTGAATCGCAGACGAAGCCGCAGGACACAGCTAGTAATATTATAATAAAATCATAAGTGTATTTATTCTAATTATCTGCCCCTTTTTAAATAATTAATATTATAGTCGTTTTCCTTATTTTTCTTTTACCAGAAAAGCCTCTTTCAGAGAACGTTAATGATAATTAAATGAATTATGTTGTCGCCTATAACAGGAATGATGTATATTATTCAGTTACAAAACTAATCTATAATCTACACGTAATTACTCTATGATGCTGAACGAACTAACTAGGAGCAAGTTGAGCGATATTGTGTGCTAGTAACTAGCTTGAGTTATTTCATATCGTAGCTAAATGTCGAAGTTTGGCATTCGTGACACCCCTGTTATTAACGGAGTAGTATATGGAGGTGTAGGTCGCTTGTGACGTGGTGCATTTGTTTTCTTTTTATGCGAGTTTGTTGCGACCTTTGTAAATGACAATGTTAATGGAATGAGTGGCATTTGAACGTGCGAATTCTATCAACAAACTTTATTATGGTCAATTTGTAGAACTGTTTGTTTATTCGATTTTTTTGCTGACATGACAAAACCCTGGTTAGTAGGCATGACACTTATTAAAGCAGTATGGATAGGTACATCTAACATAAAGTAGATAGCAGGCATATTATTTAACAAACAGTTCCTGTGGATGATATATGAGTTATTAAAATAAAACATCTAATAGCTGGCGGGGCGCCATTTTAATAACTCCGCTGTTCCCGGAATATAGAGCTCATAATATTATTCCTTCTTCAAAGTGCAGTAAAATCTCATAACAGTTATTTTAAGAATAAACTGGCTACAATAACAAAAAAAAAATATAGGTGGGATATTAAAGACTAAGAAAAAATCATATTAATACATAATTTCAAGTGTTGTGTAGTGTATTCTGAAATACATAAAAGAGGATTTTGTTTAATATGTCATTAGGATTTAGAATATATATATGTCTATTTTTTATCGTTTTAATCCTTTAAAACGGCCATTGTACTTATCATTATGAACAACTTTTACAATAGGATCAACCATGAAATCGTGAAATAAAAATGAGCTGATCCATAAATTTATGTTCGCGTATCTCGACGCAATGTAGGTATGGATCAGCTCATTTTTTTTCGCGATTTCAGGGTTGTTACCATTGTAAAAGTTGTTCATAAGGATGAGTACAATGACCCTTTTAAAGGATTAAAACGATCATAAAATAGCTATGTATAATTAGATTAGAATTAGTTGGTCGCTCCATGTAAAATACTTGTATTCAGTTGCATCCGGTTTGACGGGAAGCCAACCTTAACAAAGTTGGAAAAAAGTCCAAAAAAATATCCCTTGTATTGATCGTCGAGTGGGAAAATCCTCATATCCTTTCATGCACGAGGTAACTCGTGCATGAGATGCAAGGACCGGGTTAACCGGGTTTAAATCCGGACAAGTATCTACCAATGTGACTTTTTATTTCATATATATTTTGACAAATAAAACCGATGACAATTCAATCATTTAAAAAAAAAACACGCTTTTGTAGTTAGCAGACCTAAAAAATAGAAAATAAATGCAATATTAAAAAATTTAAAGAAACACTTTAAAAACCAAACTAAAAAAGCAGAAAATAATTTTAAAAAGCGTGGAGTGCTTCATATTAATTGATTATAAAAATACTTCGAAAAGCACCCCAAGCTCTTTTGAAATTAGTTTTTAAAGTGGGTTTTTTAGATTTAAAAAAAGTTAACCTTGTACATTTTTGACATCGGTGAAGGTAGACATTGAGGAAATTTGGACTTATAGTCAGTATAAGTCTGAAGTCGCCAGCCCGTCTTGAGGAAAGCATGGTGATCATTGGTCATGCGGTCTCTGTATGACAAGAGGCCTTTACTCTTAATTGGGACAATATACTGGTATTATTGCTATTAGTGCCTCGTCCATATAATAGTAATGACATTTTGGGGGCGTGACCGGTTAAGAAATCTTAAATATATTATTATAATGTAATACTAAAATATAATAGGTATATACAGGGTGTAACGGAAACTCTATTGCTATCCTTAAGCACTAAACAGAGAGATAACAGCTGGTATACATAGTTTCAGCTCAAAATAAAATACTCTAAGAATTGATACCAAATTTTCGGTTTCATATGTTTCTTAATTTCAAATCATAACAAACGTGTCACCGCACTACGTAGGTCAATAACTTTCCACGTTACTTGCCAATATCACGACAAATCTCTTCCAAGTGATGTTTTTATTTCAATTTGAATAGTTCGGTTTCTGGTATCAATGTATTAAAAATTCTCATAATTTCCGAACATGTAGAGATAGGTTTAAAAAAACTCCTTCCAATATCGTTTGATATCATTCTAAGAAACCGTGCCCTTGGTATGTATATACCCTATCCGTTACACGTTGTATAATTTACAAAGATAAAGAAAAACAAGGAAAGAGTTCGTATTGGGCATTAAAAAAATCGTCCGCATTACTTTCAATGGAAAAAGTGCCCAAAATTATAATATGTATTAAGTTCAAATAATATTCGATAAAATAGATATTCTAACATTTACGATCTAATAGAAATGCGATTGTCGTGACAAACAAGAGGCTGTGAAGGCAAACATCACGCGGTTTCCTCATTCCTACATAATTATGTCCTACAACGGGTCAAAATCGACAAAAGGTAACAATGATTGAGCTAATAATATCTTCCTAGGTCATGTCATTAAAAACGTAATAAAAATGCGAAAACATAAACCGCCTTGTTACTAAACACGATCTAACTTGAACTCGAGATTGTCGAGAAGGTTTAGGTTTTGTCTTTTCTTATTTTGAACTTGACTGGACTAAGTTCATTTATTATTTTATTTAAATTACATTAAAACACCCTAACAGAGTTATCTAAGGTGATGTTACAAGTCACAATGTATATAGATCACGCTTTAGAAAAAAAAATGTATTTAACTTATGAAAAAATTACAAATAGTTAGGTACCTACTCATACCTCCCTCAATTAAGATTTGAGCCAAGTTATTAGTTTTGTAAATTGTATTTAGATTTCTGTTATTGCTTATTTCCAAAACAGGCTCGATGGTTTAAACTATACCAACAGAAAAACCTTGTTTTGTAATAAGACAGAACTGATTTTGGTCTCCTCACGAAACTTGGAGTGGAGAGTGATACAAATCATTATATTCTCAACAACTTTAAATAAATAGCGTGAATTATCACTCAAAATTATTTTCTTTCTGATTTGTCAAATTTTAAACATCACGTTTCATTTCTACACCTCGAGTTAGCGTTAATCAAACGTATTTCACTGTAGAATCAAGCCCCAGCCGTTCAACCAGATAATAATTTGTCTTACACAAATCTAAGGCTTAATATTACTATCTGATCTCGACCCCAAGAAATCACTGAGGCGTGAAAACAATTTAATCATGGCAGGCAGGAAGACTACCCTTGTATTTAAAGACAGACAGGCCTTAACGATACCTCGGTACCTGTCTATCTATATTTCTCACTATATACGGGTATTTGTGAGTTTGTGTGTTATTTTCGGCATTACTGGTCCGATTCCGAATTTTTTTTCACTAATATGAAGTTAAAGTTGCCAAGATTAATCTATACTAATGTGGTCCGGTGGTAACGGCGGTGACTTATGAGATGTAGGGCGTAGGTTTGAAGCCAGACCGGCGTTTTATTTTGTGTAAACTATTTCGTCACCACTGCTACAAAACGGTGAAGGAAAACATTGCGAGGAAACGGGCATGTCCTAGAACCAAAACTTCGAAGACATGTGACATCTAGCAACCCACAATGAGCCCGCGTGGTGGATTACGGCCCGTTCCCTCCCACAGAGAGGAGGCTTGTGGCCCAGTAGGCGGAATATTATAGGCTGATTATATTTATATTAATATTATAAAGATGGGGTTTTTTTTTTAAAAACGTTACCCCACACTAGGAATTACTCCTGTATTGTGGGTGCGTTTACAAACATTTAAATTCACATACACAAACAGCCAGACCCGGAACAACTACTTGTAGGTCATACAAATATTTGTTCCGTGCGGGATTCGAACCCGCTAGACGCAGCACAGCAGTCAATCGCTTAACCACTGTGCCAACCGCGCTGTCAAATTTTATTTTATAGGTTAATCTCTGGAATTACTAGTCAGGTTTTAAAAATATTTTAGCTAGCCCAAATCTTGAGGTGTACAGCCCAAAGCCAAGTGAAAAGAAAAAAGTCCCAAAGAATCTATGAGAAAACGAGATAATATCGCGGGGTGATATAAAATTTGTGATTTTGTATGTAGGGGTTAAATCTTCGGAAGTACTGAACCGATTCTGAAAATTATTTTACTAATGGAAAGCTACAGCATTGCCAAGTGTCATAGGAAATATTTTATGTTATTACAAGAATATTTACGTGGACGAAGTCGCGGGCACGAGCTAGTATTATATAATATTATTAGGAGGCCTTCTCCCGGGATTATTTATTCAGGAATCTGAACTTAATAAGATCACCTATAGAATTTCCGACGATACTGAGAATTGCCTATTAAGACCTAACCGTATAATTACTTAGGTAATTATCATCTTAAATGCATAAATTTTCCATAAGTTAGGCCAACATCTAATTTCCCTAATTATATATGTTTCCAATTAGGGAAATTAGATGTGAGAATGAATGTGATGCGATGTGATGATGTGTGATGAGAATGTGATGTGTGTGTGGGGGGATTGGATGTGTACAGCCATAGAAATAAGTTGTTAAACAAATTGAGACCCACCTCAATGTGCTGCGTTATAGGCATTTCATAAAATCGTCAAAGAATGAGATACATGCGGACAATTTAAGTTGGTAGTCACTTTGCTTGACAATTAATTTCCTTGCCTTCACATTTTATGAATGTTGGTTTTTTCCTTTTTACAATCTTGTACACAAGGCCATCCTGGTTTCCTACGTAGGTGGATAGTATTTGATGACATAATTATTTACGACTTCTCTTGTAGTTAATGATTTCATGTATATCTTCAAACAAATAAATTATTCGTACTTCATACTACGTAGATGTTGGTAGGATTGTCTAGTTATCAAAGAAATGAGCCACTCTTCATATGGAACCCCGGAACGTCGATTCTGTAAAAATCTTACCCTGAAATCCCGACCTGCGTGAGCTGTCTGATTGGCCACGCTCAGCTCAACGATGGTACATACTCTTTATGCTTTTCCGCGAACTTTGACAGCGCATAGCGGCCATCTTGGTAAAGCGATAGCTGTCAAATTTGGCATGAACACATATTTAGTTGTGACATTTCACCGTGTAACGCTACACGCTTCAACAACGCGTAGAAATTATTAAAATTTGTTATCAAAATCAGTGCTCCATTCGCGTAACGTTCCGTGCATTGCGTTCAATTTATGGCGTTCATGGCCGTCCTGCAGAGTCCACAATCCGTCGATAACAATTTGTTTGTGGCCTAGAATAGATGGTATGGATCTCACAAACATGTGGCTGCAACAAGACTTCGCCACTTACCATACAGCACGGGAAACATTAAATTTATTGGATGAGAAATTCGAAGGCTTCGTCATCTCGCGTGGTGGCGACATCAACTGGCCACCGAGATCGTGTGACTTAACACCGCTCGACTACTTTCTGTGGGGTTACGTGAAATCACTAGTCTATGTAGACAAACCACAGTCAATTACCGCCCTGAAGGCTAACATAACTCTTCGTGAAATTAAGCCCCATTTATGCGAAGAAGTCGTCCAAAATTGGTCCACCAGGATACACCACCTACGGCGGAGTCGCGGTGGCCACTTGGTTGAAATTATATTCTATGCATAATGTCATCGAATATCCTTTAAAATAAAATAAAAATTGTTTCAATATCACTTAAACAGGTTTTTTTATTATATTTTTAAGTTCGAGCTCTCTTAATGAAAAACCCTTCACAAGCTTTCCTATTATAATGACTACTGCACCCCTCACCATTTTATGCGTCATCACCAATAAATTCCACCATTTTACAACCTGAAACTAATATGTGAGCCATTTTATCGTTCCAGGGACAGGTCCCGTGACCCTTAAGACAGCCTGAACTAAGGATCTTCAGTCAGCAATTCAGATCGTCAAATCGATCGCTAATATTTACGACTACCCGCACTTTTCATATTTCTCTCACTTTCACAGTCCTATTCATGCAAGCTTTGCGATTTTCGAGACCCTACTCCTAACTTTTGGGGACCCGTATTTGCTTATAAGCGTTGCACATACATGTTGGATAATGTGGCTCTGCTTCCGTGTATTTTTTTTTGTTACCTTATTTTTACTTTTTTTCTTTGCTTGTGGTTATATTACTGCTATGGGTAATTCAAGCTAGGTAGTATCAGTAGCTTATTTATAAATTCTAATATTTTATTTAATCAATTTCACAAGCAAAAAAAATTACGGTGCGCAATTTTCTTTTTAAATCAACTCAAATTTTGAAAAATAGTATTCTGAATTCATGGTTACAGTTTGCGCACTGATTAAAAAATCCTGTATTTAATCTTGTAACTTTTCGGCGAAAATGTAGAAAAGGTATCTTCTAGGTAATTCGGTAGAAATTGGGATAGAAAAAACAATGCTTCTTTTCTCCTTCATCTAAATCAGGAATATTTCAATTGAGTGAGACAAAGTAGGAAACGTTCCATATTACAGACACGATTTATAGACTCTGCATCGTATCACCAGTTCTTTCCAAAGGGCCATTAATGAATGATTATGTCCCAAATATGGCCGCCTATACGGAATTATATCTACATAAATATACACATTAGTACAGCTATTCTTGCTAATATCGTGCTCAGTTGACAACTACCGGCATGGAATGATCACGACATTACACACAATAGGATTCCGTAATGTGATCTCATTTATTTCATGTCTAGTCTAATAACTCAACGGTTCTATATTCAAGGTTATTTTGAGCAAATAATCTAGGGAATTAATGTTTTATTATGTTTTTGTTGGATGCTTTTTATAGGTCTTGATTTCCGGTTTGTTTTATTATACTAAACTATAGCAAAGTGTAATTTGTTGGGCAAATAGGTGGGAGTTCGGAGAAAAAAGAGATTCACAAGAAAAAACAAATACACAGGGTGAATTTTTGAGATAGGGCAGTAAGCGCAGACAACTTAACCGTTGCAGCTACAGGATAATCTTAGAAGACTGTCCTTAACTTTGGAATTTTTTATCGGCATTTATAGATTTTTAATTGTAACGTCAACAAATTTTTTTGATGCCAATGATCAAGTTTCTGGCTTTTTAGGGTTCTGTACCTCAAAAGGTAAAAAAGGAACCCTCATACTCTTGTCCGTCTGTCTGTATGTCCATGTGTCACCACCGATTTTCTCAGGAACGGGTGGACCTAGCAAGTTGGAATTTATACCAGATGCTGAGGTCTATAGTGCCATTAGGTGTATAAAAATCAAGGTCCTCAGTCAACACGATAAAAAGATATGGGCAAATTTGGATTTTCGTGAAAACTTGTAAGTACCTTTTACTTGGATTTTCAACTTTTTTATTTTCGGAATTTTCCTTTTACTTGTTCTATAAGACTTTGCTTTTAACCAAATCTGACAATTCTAGGTCAACTAAAAGTACCCTATCGGTTTTGGGTCGAAAACCTATGTAGTAGTTCTCGTTGACCTAGAATCACAAAATTTGGCAAAAAGCAAGGTCTTACAGCACAAATAAAGGAAAAATTTCAAAAATAAAAAGTGTTGAAAATTAAGTAAAATTTTGGTACTTATAAATTTTCGCGAAAATCTTAATTTGCCCATATCTTTTTAATTATGGCGGTATAATGGGTAGGTATGGAACCCTCGGCGCACGAGTACGACTCGCACTGGACTAGTTTTTAAATTAGCCTACACCTGGGGGACCTTTGCTCAGAAGTGGGACAGCTGAGCAAAGGTCTCCCCTAAATCCCTTCAGGCATACTTTTCCAGGCTCACCTAAAGTAAAGATTAGTTTCTTACAAGGATCAAAAAACTCAATCAAACCGACTGAGGATACCGAGTCCTAGAAAAGTATATCGCAAAAAAATCTTTTCGAGATGAGACAGTCACTTACTTTTGTATGATGGATAGACTAGCCTAAGACCACCCTAAGGCCGTTTTTCTGTAACTACTACACTTTAAGTACCTACCATAACTTCCCCGTCTCTATCACCTCTACAAGCATAGCAGAACATAGGCCTCTCTCAGGCTCCTCGTAATTTTTGGGGGGTTTTGCCATAATTGCCACGCTTGGCAGGCCGGTTGGCGATCGCAAAATGCTGGTAAAATGCACACAGAACGCTGCTGCCGATTCTCTGGTATGTCCCTTAGTCACATTCTACGACATCCACGGGAAGAAATGGGATGGTGCTATTCTTTTTATGTCCGGCACCACCCGGATCTATAATTATCCGTCTCAAAAAGAAAAATCTACCGTTCTAGTATTTTATTTCTATTGTACGTCAATCGTAATTAATGGAAGTGAGTCTGGCTAAATCTATTTCCTGCCGAAGCAGCTAAAGTTTTTGCTAAATAAACACGCCTTCTTCAAATGAGGGTAGGCAGAAACTACAGAATGCCACGTTCCTTACATACTTTTTATTGCCTCGTTTACTTTAATAAATGTGGTCATACACGCACGCCGGTTGCGTGTACTACGCACCTGACCATTCTGAAGAAGTTCTGCCAGGGGTGCGGGTTGTTCTTCTTGAGGTGCGGGTTATTCTGCCAGGAGTGCGGGTTGTTCTGCCTGGGGTGCGGGTTGTTCTGCCTGTAGTGCGGTTTGTTCTGCCAGATGCGGGTTGTTCTGCCTGGGATGCGGGTTGTTCTGCCTGGGGTGCGGGTTGTTCTGCCTGGGATGCGGGTTGTTCTGCCTGGGGTGCGGGTTGTTCTGCCTGGGGTGCGGGTTGTTCTGCCTGGGGTGCGGATTGTTCTGCCAGGGGTGCGGGTTGTTCTGCCTGGGGTGCGGGTTGTTCTGCCAGGGGTGCGGGTTGTTCTGCCTGGGGTGCGGGTTGTGCTGCCTGGGGTGCGGGTTGTTCTGCCTGGGGTGCAGATTGTTCTGCCTGGGGTGCGGGTTGTTCTGCCTGGGGTGCGGGTTGTTCTGCCAGGGGTGCGGGTTGTTCTGCCAGGGGTGCGGGTTGTTCTGCCTGGGGTGCGGGTTGTTCTGCCTGGGGTGCGGGTTGTTCTGCCTGGGGTGCGGGTTGTTCTGCCTGGGGTGCGGGTTGTTCTGCCAGGGGTGCGGATTATTCGAAAGAGATACCGTGGCCCCTGGCACACAGGCAACTGAAGGAATACGGGTGAGTTTTAGTCACTAAAAGTCTGACACGCCCTCCTGCTCCACCCAGAACGGAAGAAGTTATTTGATGATTTCCCACAAAAAAAAAAACCTTTCTGAACAGCATCTCCAATAAAGTGTCCTCCTAAGGCGTCCCCTCCCGGCGTTTCCACTCCCAAGTTTAAAATATTTTAAGAAATTCAACAAGATTATTTTCTTTGCATCTATTATTACAACAGCATACTAAGTTAAAACTCAATTTATTTTTGAGAATATAAAATGAACGGCGTAAACTTACTACATAAATAAAACCATTATGAAATTAGGCCGAGCAGAGTTGCTGGGGAACCTTTGAGTAAAGATAAACTTAATCAAAACTAAATAGAATAACAACGGCCTCAGGGGTTGGCCTCAATAGTCTTATAACAGGAATATTCAAAGATGTGGTTTAGATGTACAGCAGGACTTGTAGACGAATATACAACGTTTTACAAAAAAAAAAAAAAAACAACACTTACAAAGTGAAGTCAGTGTCTTTGAATATCTATTTTTGTTTTTTGCCGCCGACTGTCGAAATTCACTTAGTAGAGATTTTTTTTTGGAGTCGGTTTTTTTTGTAAAACAGTTTTATGTTTCATGGTTTTGTTATGGCACCTACCCCACATCAATTCGTATACCACTACTTACTATGTAAAGAACACAACAAATAAAAATAACAAGAAGAAGTGACAAGAAGTATATGAACAATTAGAAAAATTTAAAAAAAGTAGTCCAGAGAAACAAAATTGTAACAAAAACTTTGCACGCCAATTACTCAATTCTATGCAAAACATACTTACTACTCTTATCACTAGCGCGGCAGTATAGGAAATACCACGATAAGAAGAACATAGAAAGGGGTAACTTATTATAAAGCTTTTAAAAAGGACATAAGTTTTTAACATTTTAAGCCCTCATTTTCGGTGTCCATCTTAGAACAATGTTTCTTTTGTAAAAAGAACAAATTTACTAGACGACGCAAATCACTCTTTTTAACGTGAATCGGGTGGAGGGGAAATGAAGCGAAGAATTGGGCCTCCCGGAGATGTCCTCTTTGAATCATCCCTTTACAGCCCTTTGTGTTAGGAACTAAAAATGCGGAAGCACTGAACAAACTTTCGGTATGATGTTCTGGGTAAAAATATAAGAAACCACAATGTATTTTGAGAAAAATGAGATGAATTTTCGTGAAATTCAACGAAAACCAATTTGAATTTTTGGAAACGCTTTTCACAAGATCCCACTTAAATCTGTTCCGAAGAAATTTCAATGCTCACACTGATTACTTATTGAATATTCCAACACGAGGAAATCTACTAGCTCATTCACATGAAATCCTATTCATCACAAATCTCTTTAACCGCTAACCGCCTACATTTCCCGCCTAGTTACAAATTAAAATTGTAACACCATAAAACGAGAACAAATTAAACACTTCGTTAATGAAAAAGATATTAAAAAACCAGTTCAAATCTCATAAAAGCTTTCGTAATTTACGTTGCAAAGAGCGTTGGTATTATTAAATTGTCATTTACATTGGCGAAGCGGCAAACCCTTTTTGCACTTGTGCAGTCGGCCGCACAAACACTAACGACTTGAATATTGCCGCAGAATCTTCCGAGGATTGTGGCATTTGCATGCTAACAAGCACTGCTTCGCTTTCTTTATTAATTGCTCCAGCTGTATAGAGAGTGCTTAAAATTGGTAATGCTGTGACACGTGGGAGTCCAAGTAGGTTGAGTTATGAGGGGAGGTAATTACCCGACTACGGCGAAGCAAAAAAGAGGGTTATTTTTAGACTGGTATAGGATCATAGCAGGTGGCGTTCTTTCTGCCTTTCCCCATGAGAAAATGGCGTGAGTTTATGTATGTGTGTTCGTCTGTTCCATTTCTTCCCTAGACTAGAGAATAGGCAGCAGCGTTCTCTATGTATTTGACCACCATACTGCGATCGCCAACCCGCCTGCCAAGCGTGGCGATTATGGCAAATCCCCCCCTTTTGGGGAGGCTTATGTCCAGCAGTGGACGTCTTTCGGCTGATATGATGATGACGATGATGATGTTCGTCTGTTCGGTCATAACTTCTAAACTACGTATCATAATTTGACAAATGGGCTATTGTTGGAAACGGCTTGAGAGCTGATTATTATAGGCTGTAGGCAGTAGTGGATTTAGGCTTAGGCCCGTGAGGCCCGGGCCTAGGGCGGCAAATTTTAAGGGGTGCCAAAATTTTTAAGACAACTAAAGTTAAAAATCGATTGGGTTTTCTGTAAACTGTAAGAGAACATTTTAAAGTTTATTTTCTTACGCTCTTACAGTCTAAACATAGTACCATTTGCGGTAAGTCCCCTCTTTGAGGAGTGGCTTGAGAGGCGGCATGGCGTCCTCACCTTCCGCCTGAGACAGGTCCTCACCGGACACGGTTGTTTCGGGAGGTTCCTGTTTCGAATAAGGCGGGAGGAAACTCCCGGGTGTTCTCATTGCGAAGATCGCCCTGATTGCGCAGTGAAGCATACGGTGGAGGTCTGCGGCGGCGGAGCACCGCCGTGTCCTCGTGGAGGCGATCGGCTGCGGCGATCTCTCGCGTCCGACCCTGGTCCAGGCCATAGTACGGAGCGAGAGTGCATGGTCAGCCGTCACCTCCTCCTGATGCTCGCAAAGAGGGAGGCGGCGCACGTGAGGGAGAGGCAGTACATGCGCCCTCACGGCCGCAGCCTTCGCAGGAGACGCCCTGGGCGTCGGGAATCCCAGGCTGATTCCCGGCCACCGTAGGCGCGGGCTTGCGGATGGCGAGTAATGGGTAGCTCGCTGTCCGGTAAGGACCAAACCCGGGTCGACGGCGCGTTGTGTTCCACGAGCGCCTCAAAGAGATGTCAGCACCAACTGATGGGGCCCGCAAGGGCCGATGCCTGCCAGGGGTGCGGGTTGTTCGAAAGAGATACTGCGGCCCCTGGCACACAGGCAACTGAGGGAACACGGGTAGGTTTTAGTCAGTAAAATTCTGACACGCCCTCCCGCTCCACCCAGAGGGAGAGAAGTTATTTGATGATTTCCCAAAAAAAAAAAACATTTCAAGGGTAGAGTTTCTTTGTTAAAATAATTAATCAGGAAAGTACTAAAATCACAAATATCAAATAAAAAGATTTTTAAAAGTATTTTTACTTTTAGCCTTAAAACGAAAGAAAAAGAGAGCCATATCGTCTTAGGCCTAGGACGCCAAAAATCCGTTACTAGCTATAAGACGTCACAAAAAATTCACGCCCTAAAAACAATGAAACGAAAAATAATATTTTCATCCGAAAGCCGTGATCGTAATTGTCGCCTTCTAAATAAAATATTTTAAGCGATCATATATTTAAGCTGTAAGGCAAAGTGGCATACGACCATGGCTTTTAGATGAGAATATTTTACGTGATTTTTCTTTGGTATGGGATTGTAAGTGTTGATTTTGTCCGTTATAAATGTAGGTATAGTAGGTAGTGATAGTCGGTAATGGTTTATGTAAATGATAGCTGAACTTCATTATAGTCCCACAGAAAAAGAACCTCAAATTTGCGGGTTTTTTAATCGTAGGGTGAAATCAAACCTAAATATTGTCAGACAAAAAAAAAAGCTTTAAAGTAAGCTACTGTACTTAGAGCCCTGCAGGTTTAAAAGCGGCAATATAGCAGAAGACATAACTAAGAGATGCTAATGTTTTTGATCAGGCGTTTGAGACTGTTGTAAGTTATTCTCTTTCGTATGATTTTGAACAGTCAACTACTCTCTTATTACTGTATAAATCATAGTTGCTAAATTGAAAATATCAGCATTGTAATTGTAAGGCTGACAAATATCTCACAACTAATAATAACGAGCCAGCTAATAGTGAACTATAATAAATAAATCTTACACATTTGATCGCAGATTTATCAATGTATTTTCAGCAAACTTCAATTAAAATGTATGATGTCCAATAAATGTATCAGTTTCAGATTGAAATAACAAGGTATGTTGTGTTCCAGCGCTTTTGTTATCATGTGCCCGCTTTCAATCTCACATGGACCACTGGACAAAGAAGATTATTTTTATTGCACCTCAAAAGGTGCAACGGACCGAATATGTGTGGAATTGAGAGGAAAATCGATATGCCAAGGCTTGTATTATCACTATGGATAGCGGTTCTAGGAAAATAGATCGTGTACCAGGTTAACGTGGTACAGATAAGGATTAAAATACTAGTTTAAGTGGAAATCTCTGCGCGCACCGGATTTATAACGGATGTTGCTTCCTGTTTTCGTTTAGATTTATTGACGTGTATATTTGAATGGGTTTTAGGTCGGAGTTTAAGTTAATGTTGTTACAGTTAAAGTAGTGGAATTTGATTGGATAGGTGATATGCACGTGGCATGTATATTCGATATTAGAATGAATTTAGGTATTATGCGATGATAAACTTTACATTTACTTTAATTTTTCTTTTATAAAAATAAATAAAATTAAAGTATCTGTTTGTTATGTTAAAAGAACTTTTCTAGTAAATTTATACGAAATTTCTAGAATACGCGGTACTTATGACAAAAATAAATATTTTAAGTTTTTATGGCTCTCCCTCTGTCTGTTTGATACGGTTAAACTCTGAAACAACTAGACCGATTTTGACCACACTTTCACTAGCAGATAGCTGATACTATAATGTAATGTAACATATGATTTTTGGTCTCGTAGCACGATCCCGTGGTATAATTTTCAAAATCCTCGCGGGCGAAGCCGCGTGCTCAGTTTGTGTCAAATAAAATAGGTATTGCTTAAAACATCACCAAGTTAACAAACGAACCATTTAATACTCTACCCTAATGTTACAAATTATTCATTTTTGAATAACAATAAAACTAAGGCCCTCAGAATCGTCGGCGTCGTACTATTTATCATATCCTCCAAACAGTTTGCTTAGCTGACAAATTACGAAACATTAAAATTAATTTATGTAGGTACAAATATTAATTTGTGACACTAACACCCTTGTCAGGGGCATACAACCTTGGGTCCTTTCCGTAGGGATGAACGCCTTGTGGTGGACAAAGCCGGGGTAAGGAAGGACCATTCACGCGAATTTCTCGCAAAATCCTCTCTGTCACATAAACTGCACTATTATTCATACAGTGGGCAGTAACCTAGTTCAACTGACGTAGATCTCTAGTATGATAAATCGAGAATTTCTGGAGCTACGCTTTTTAAATTGGATAGATTTTATGTGGAAAAAAAGTCGGGTACAATGTAATCCGGAATATATCAAAGACAGAACATTTTCTCGTCCACGTAGCCATTCATTTCAAAATTCAGAATTTTTTTGAATTGTTAACGTTACCAGCTATATTTTCCTGTTCTCTAAAAAAATATCTTGAAATAACGCGTGATCACACGTTTTTATGTTCATTCAAATTTGAACCCTGTCGTGCAGTACTTCTGTTTCATGGATATTTTAGTAACTAAAGCTTATTTTCAACCCATTCTTCTTATTAAAGTATTATTAGAATATTAAGTCAAAACCACAAATAAGTCGTAACTAAATTAATAAAGGACAGCTACAAATAAACTGACAACAAAAATTAAAACAGCGTAGTAACTTACAACAATACAAAAAGTAATTCGTAGCAAAAATTACGTAACTATAAACGTAACTTATCGAGTTCGTAAAAAATATAGCCTTTTACAAATGTAGAGGCTTTCTGAAGAATAATAGGTCTCATTTGTATTTAGGATCTCCTGCTTTTTGTTCTACGGAGGCGACGCGGCAAAGGGCCGGGCTTAATTCACTAAAATTGTTACTCTTCATTCCCTTTGTTAGAACATAATGATATACAAACGAAAACTTTTGCTAAAACTACGGCAATTTGCTTATGGGTTTTAGTCAGTGGGTTTACAAATGTAAAAATAATTTAGTAAATATTTTGGCATATTTACATCATGGCAATATTTGCTGTGCTCGATATTTTTTCGAGAATAGTAAATTTTGGGCAAATTTTATTTATTTATTCATTTATTTATTTATTTATCAAGTTACACCAACAGCTTCTGTGTATAATATATTATATTTATTGCGGTTAATAGCTTTGGACTTACACATTCGCCAATTACAGGTTAACCAGCAATTTTAACCTCATTATACATCTAAAATTAGGTGAAAAATTATTCAACATTGAAATTTAAATATTCTACTTCTCATCTTACCTACTCCCTAACAAATATCCATTGAGCATGAAACCTAAAAGTAGTAGTAGCTTAGTTGAATAGGCCCCGACTTAAGACTTTGTAGGTCGTGAGTTCGAATCCAGGCGGAAGCTTTACTCTGTGTATTTACTATTATCAACATTGCTCTCAAAACGGTGACGAACAACATGGTGAGGAAATCTTGTCTTAGATCCAAAAACCGTGGTGGATTATGGCCCAGTCCCTCTCATAGAGAGGAGGCCCGTGTCCCAGTAGGTGAAAATTATGAGTTGATTATGCTATGTTATACTTATGCTAGTTTCTTAGTAGAAGCCAATTAATTTCGTAACGCGTAAGAAATTGCTAATCCATTGCTTCATAGGCTCTTTTTTGAGGGTGGGAAATCATCAAATAACTTTTCCCGCTCTAGGTGGAGAAGAAGGGCGTGTCACACTTTTACTGACTAAAACCCACCCGTGTTCCCTCAGTTGCCTGTTTGCCAGGGGCGAAGGTATTTCTTTCGAACAACCCGCACCCCTGGCAGACCCCACGAGTTGGTGCTGACATCTCTTTGAGGCGCGCGTGGAACACAACGCGTCGTCGACCCGGGCTTGGTCCTTACCAGACAGCGAGCTACCCATTACTCGCCGTCCGCAAGCCCGCACCTACGGTGGCCGGGAATCAGCCTGGGATTCTCGATGCCCAGGGCGTCTCCTGCGGTGACTAAGGCCGTGAGGGCGCATATACTGCCTCTCCCTCACGTGCGCCGCCTCCCTCTTCGCGAGCATTACTGCTTCGCAGAAGGAGGTGACGGCTACCCATGCACTCTCGCTCCATATCATAGCTTGGACCAGGGCCGGACGTGAGAGATCGCTGCCACCGATCGCCTCCACGAGGACACGGCGGTGCTCTTGCTTCACAGGCTTGAACACATAGTATGCTCAACACCTAAAATAAAGCAATGAATGTTGTTGAACTGTGACAACAAAAGGTATTGTCATAATATTGTGTGTATGCTACGCACTTAACCCGCTGTTCTTCTAAGTCAAAGTCAAAGTCAAAGCATTTATTTCAAATAGGCCCTTAAAAGGCACTTTTGAACGTCAACATTTACATTAAAATAGAATTTAATCTAGTCGCCTCTTCCAAAATGTAGTTTCGTATGAAGAAGAATGGGCAAGGAACTCCACCGTTACTGCTTTAAAATGTTTTAACTACAATATTTAACATACATTCATTGTATAATTATGTGTGAAAACGATGCATCTAGAATAAAATTACTATACCAAAATAGGTAAAAAGAATAAAATTGAAGTAATTACAGATAAATTAATTTTATGATAGATACATGGTGCTCACATATTTACAAACATTGTAAAAGTAAATATACAATTTTCCTAGAATATATTTTTCTAAGAACACGAACACCCAGCACAATTCCCAGTATCGCCAGAATTAGTCAAAAGTGTTAAACATTTCTTTTGACTTGACGTCCGTCGAATAAAAAGTGTAAATTTTTTCCTGCACCGCTGTATTTCAAAGAAGCCTCGCTCATAAAACTGACGTAAGAAAGAAAGGTGACGTTATTGCAACTTTCATTAAAGAGCGAAAGAGACGGAACATATTTCCTAGTTGCATAAAAAATATTACCGCTAACATTTTTCGAAATTCAACACTAATTTCGGTATAACGTTAAAATGAATTTTGTGCACTTAGACCGGGGCGTTTTTTAATGAAATATTTTTTAGCACGCTAACATCGTCTTTTCTGAAGAATGATGCTGGAACAGACGCGCGGTTGCATCTTTTTATGTTGCAATTTTAATTAAAAACCAACGAGGTAAGTTGGTTCTAAAAACCACATACGGGTATAAAAAAGGACTACAAAGAAAATAGTAGCGCAGCTTTTTCTTAAAATGTGCTGAATTTAGAAGTCTGACCTTTCTGTTGAAGTACGTACACTTGAATCGACTAAACACTTAAATCATGTCCAGGCGCCCCCTTACGTAGGTACCTGCCAGCCTTTATCGTCAGGCCTGACATACCCTTAAGTTATTTTATGCTAAACTGTGGAAATACAAAAAATATATAGGAGAACAAAAATTTCAAGGGCGGGTAGAATTTATACAGTTACACTGTTTCACTCTAAGAGTTATTCTTTTTCAGAGTAAACTAGGTACTTTTATAATTTTTCTTGACGGATCTTTACCTAATTGAATTAAAACTGCCATCCGTGAGATTGTCAGTAACTCCAAGGTATCGCTAGTTTTCCTTGAAGAGCTGGGGTAGATCGAATAATCGGTTTTCCCTCCCATACGCAATATACGCGCATTGACGTAAAGTTGTGGACACCAGCCCGTATTACCTGTTATCTGCCACGCCACTGCTACAGCAGAACGGTGATAAAGCCTGGGGTGATCTCTGCTTTTACTGATATGACTCTTTGAATGTTTTTCCCCAACCAATCACGACTGCTTCGTTGGTCTAGTGGTCGCAAGCACTACCTCTGAGCATGAGGGGGTCATGGGTTTGATTCCCAGGTCGGAGAAAGTGCTTATTGGGTTTTTTTTCTATTATGAACTTCTCAGTAGCAGCCTGGAGACTGGATTTGTGCCCGGTTGATGGCAATAGGGTAATGATAAATAATAAATGATAAATGATTTTATTTCTGTAAGTTTGTACAAACACTTTTACACGTCAATCATATTTTTTTAAAACTAGATGAGGTCGGCGTTTCCTATCTGACTACTTTGAGAAGAAAGGCCGAAACAAACTCAGAGGTCACAGTCTCTTTTAAAGTCCAGACATAATCATGGTCAGATCATGTGAAGCTTGCCTCCGTCGCGCGTCGTCTCCTGTTACATGGGGATTATTAAACATAATTGGTGAAATGTGAGTGTATACAATTGGTACAACTATGCTTAACCATTCGGGGATTACATGGGTGATATTATGTACGTTATTTGTAGGGATTGAAACATTCAATCCCAGCAAATAACATGGCAGCATTAAGTTTCCCGCAGACCGGTGTGCGACGCAAAAGCACGACGCGACTCTAGCAGATCAATTTCTATCAAGTTGTCATAAAAATCGCTCTATTAAAGTCGCGTCGCGCCTGTCTGCGGGAGTCTCTCTCAGAGACGAATGAAGAAAAAAACTGCGTTCAATTTCCACTCCATCCCTTAAAACTGTTTTATTAAAATTACTGACGCAAAAGCAATAAACTGCTGAACGTAAAGATCCCAATTATGTTGGTGTAGGTAAGTGTTGCTTGTTGGTCCCCTTTGCTTCAAAGTAACCCCTATCTTAAAGTTGACCTGAAGTTGTTGCTGGCTCCAACTTAATTGACTTTAGTACGGAATAATAAACGGTTGAGGTACTTTGTTTACAGTTACAGGTATGTTTATGTTTAAACGAAGCCTTTATTGACTGGTCAAGTGTGAAAACAATATATTGAAGGGGTATCACGTGCCTAATAATTGTGGTGTTCACAATATTTTGTGGGTAAACATTCCACGCTTCGTAGGTATCCTTTTCATAGTACGTAGATGTATACATAAATTGAAATTAAAAAAAAATCGGGTTTGTTTTCGAAAACTATTTATTCAAGTTGTATCAAGTAATAACTAATAATTGTGGTGTTCACAATATGTTTTAGGTAAACATTCCACCCTTCGTAGCTTTTCTACAGTAAATTGAAATGAAAAAAATGTGGTTAGTATTTGGACGATGGGTAAAAGTGGTCGCTACGATGATGAGCATACGATGTATCGTGGTCCCTAACCACTACACATCGTATGCTACGTATGGACGTAGCATACGAATGTTAAAAATGTTACTTATGCAGAAAACGAGAAATAGTTACTCATATTCTGAGATGATGGAAATTAATTAGAGGGGAATTGATCCCGCATTTTTTTTGAAAATCCGCATTTTACAACCAGTCAAAAATTCCTCTAATTTACAAATAATAATAATTATTATTATTATTTGACATTCAGTGCCACTAAGATGAGATTGCTACTAGATTTTTAACGGTTTTAATTACGGGAATTGGACTTCAGACCAATATAAGATAACTATTCAATTAAGGTTTCTAAAAAATCCTGTGCCGTGTGTTTTCAGCATTTTTTTTTTATTTTAATTGATCATACATTGAATTACATTGTGATTCGCCATATTTAATTAATGACATAAACAGTCCAAAATGTATCAAACCATCAAAATCTGAACTAAAATTACCAGCACCCTGCATATTTGTCATGTAAATACAATATATCACAAATTACATGCTACCATAATCGAATTTGCGCGTTAATTACATCCAGTGCTTTCGGTTAGAGCTCATTGCAACTGTTTTTAGTAGTTCTATTAATTTATAAATTAGACTCTATGTGTAGGCGAAGCACAATAAAAAGAGCTATTTTTATGGTTGTAATCATTTATTTAGTGTAGTAATTATCGATGTACATTACCTGTAATACCTTACCTATTTGTTGTAACCAATTACGATAATATGATACAAGTAGGTCCTAAATCAACATAAAAAATGTTATGTAGTTCAAACTCCATGGTACAAGTAGCATACATTGCGCCCGGCTAACGATATCACTAATCCAGTGACAATAATTCAACCTTGGATATTCCTTACACGTGTCGACCCCAGATCGACAAGTCGAAACCTGCTCCCCGAGGAGGCCATGGTTTCTCGGTTCGGGTTGGTAGATTAGCCGGGAACGGGTAGTTACACATGCTACTTGTACTATGGAGAAAAGGTGATATTAGGACCGAAGATTCGGAATTATGTTCGCACTCTGCGCGCGACGCTCGCCCCGAACGGACGTGTTGTGAAGTGCTCCTGCCTGCTGCGTGACTCACCTCTCGCCGCTCTCCTGATTCGCTGCGCCCCGCTGCGAACATTGTAGCCGCCCCGGCTACGGACGATTTAATTAGTTGGTGAAATTTATTTCACTGATTAATATAATCAAAAACTGTCTTTTTCAAGACATACTATTTCTTTGTCGGAGAAAGCTTCGTGTAAATTCACTTGGCCCTCTCCGGGTAAAATCCACTGTTTTTGTGGTCCTCGGTTGAAACCTCACGGTGTCAACGAATCCGAGGGGGTGTTGACCCGACTCACCCGCCGAACCCCTTCAGGGCTAGGCATCAATCGGACGGGTCCCAGACCACCGGCCTTGGGGGATCTCCTAGTCGGTACTGGTGACAGTTTTGCCTCCCCAGCTACTCACCCAGTGTCTTTGGGGTGTCTCTACACCCCTCGCATTGGACGTCAGGGCCCTGTTGCACATTAAGATTGGCAACAGGTTTACAAGCTTAGGGCTCACCATTAGGTACACACCCCCCTGCCTACACCCGGCAGGGAGGGCCACACATCCCCGGGCTATCCTCCCGGGGAAGTAGACGTTAGGTTTGATAGGAGTTATAGGGAAATAGGCCGCTCCCTATGAGCAAAAAGTAGGCTCCCCACCGCGATCATGGTAACCTCAAAATCGGCCTTTTTGGCCGAAATGAGGTTACTCCTGTCCACGCATCCAGAGTTGCCCGATGACATCGAGCGAACCATCCAGGCATTCCGCGCAATGCCTCCCGCGCCCGCTTTACTCGTCTCCGCGATTCCCGCGACCTCCGCGAACTCGCCCGCGAATCCTCCCGCGATCACCCTCGCGACCGCCATCCCGACCGCGCCCACGTTTGCGCCCGCGACCTACTCTAGGTCTCCTTCTCCGGCCGCCCCGGCCTGCCCTCCCTCTCCGGCCTTCTCTGAAGAGCCTGCCGAGGAAATGGACGCCGAAGACGCGCCCTCCGATACCGACACCCTCACGGGTGATTCGGACTCCAACTCTGACCAAGCAGCAGTCTCTGCTTCCGTTTCTTCCCCCTCGTCCACTGAAGAGAGTGGCTTCACCACTGTCGAGGGCAAGGGGAAGAAACGCAAGAAAAAGACTTGCGGAAATTCCCAAGCTGCGAAGATCGCGCTGACGGACGTCTCGGCGTCCCTTCTCTCGCGCCCCCCCCACCCCGCCGTCGCCGACCCCCGCCGCGGCCCCCACCCCGATCGCATCCCCACCCGCGTCTGCACCCACCGTCGCGCCCCGCACCGCTGCGGGAAAAAAGGTGCCCCCGCCGCCCCCGGTGTTCATCCAGGACAAGGGGAAGTGGACCGATGTGTCCAAATGGTGTTCGGAGGCTCGCATAGCCTACACCAGCGCCCGATCGACCCTTCAGGGTATCAAAGTGACGGTCCCTACGTCGCGCGACTACAGGGACCTCACAAAAATGTTAAGGTATAGAGGTGTGTCCTTTCACACCTACGCACTACCAGAGGACAGGCAATTACGGGTTGTCATTAAACGCATACCAACCGAAATTGCGACCGAGGAGATCAAGGCCGACCTTGAGCTCCAAGGAGTCCCCATATTAGAGGTGCACCGCATGCACCGAGCCCGTCGCGGAGTGCCCTTCGACATGGTGCTCGTAGTGTGCCCTCCTTCTGAGGGACACAACCCTATATTCCAGATCAAGACGGTTTGCCACTTGTCTGGACTAAAGATCGAAAAACCGCGTAAATCCGGGATTATCGGGCAATGCCACCGTTGCCAGCTATACGGCCACGCACAGTCACACTGTAACGCGAAACCCAGGTGCGTCAAGTGCCTAGGGGATCACGGCACAGCCGACTGTGCCCGGCCAAAGGACCGTGCCCTATGCACGGAACCTCCGGCGTGCGTTCTTTGTGGTGAAACCGGTCACCCCGCGAACTACAGAGGGTGCTCGAAAGCACCCAAATCCTCTTCTCCCAAACTGGCGAAGCGTGCCGACGCCCGCCAGCAGAGGGAAGCCCCTTCGTCCAAACTCCCGGACAGGCTCAGCCCTCAGAGGCCGAGTCCCTGGAACCAGCTTAACCATCAGCAGGCATTCCCTGCGATGGCATCCGCTAGGCCCACTCCCGCCCCCATCCCTCCGCTCAGGGACCCGCGTACCGGCGCCCCCGCGCCCTCTACCTCGCCCCCCCGCGCTTCCGTACCCGCCGCCGTCGCGACCCCCGAGACGCTCCCAGCCGCGCTCCCCGCAGCCGCAGTAGGGCAAACCGCTGGCCCCGCGACCAGCATAAACGGCGCCTCAGTGTTCAACACACTGAACAGTATTTTTCTCCGTTTCTGTACCCCCCGTGCCTACCGCATGGCACAGGAGGTACAAGCAGCCGTTAACGAAAAAGACATCGCGAAGGTCTTTTTCATCTACGAAGCGTATCCCGATGTTACGCAAGCCCTCGTCCAATTTAACAACACAAAATGAATATTACGGCCCCCGCGAGACTAAAACCCCGATCCCTAAAGCTAGGAACTTTTAACGCCAACGGTTTACTAACCCAACGTGATGAGATCGCCCAGTTCCTCCGCGACCATCAAATTGACATATTATTAGTACAAGAGTCATTCTTAAAACCCTACAACCGCGACCCGAAAATTGCAAACTATCGTATAGTGCGCAACGACAGGTCGCGTTGTCATAAGGGTGGAACACTCATCTACTATAAAAGGTCATTACACTGCATCCCTATGGATCCCCCCACCCTCAACCGATTAGAAGTTTCAGTCTGTCGACTGGGCCTGACGGGTCATCAACCCGTCACGATAGTCTCAGCCTACCTTCCTCCCACTCCCCAACCGGAAGATTTCAGTCAAATCTCCGATGACATTTCCGCCCTGTTAGGCATGAGTGACTCTGTTATCATAGCAGGCGATCTCAATGCAAAACACCCCGCTTGGAATAGTTCCAGACAAACGACTAGAGGAAAACGCCTGTATGACCTCTGCTCCTCCTTAGTCTTTGATGTCGTCGCCCCGATGACTCCAACTCACTTTCCCCACGATGTAAATCACAGGCCCGATGTACTCGACATTGCCATTCTGAAGCGAATCAACTTAAGGTTGGATTCCATAGAAGCAATAAACGAGCTCACCTCTGACCATCGTCCGGTCGTCTTGCATCTGGCCCCGCGAACGGGTCTCCCAGATACAGACCAACTCCCCCGCACCAAAGTGGTAACGGACTGGAGGCGAGTAAGCGATTCGCTGAAAACCAACACATCCCCCCACTTGAATTCCATACCCGACCATTTCGACTCTGTCGCCGACACAACGGCTGCGATCGACTCATTCACGGGTCACGTACAATCTGTCCTGAACGATTGTTCAAGGGAAATTCCTGAGGTGGAAGACCACCGATGGAAGTTGCCGGACGATGTACGCGAACTGCTAAATGAGAAGAACGCAGCTGTTCGTGCCTACAGCAATTTTCCTTGCGATGCGAACAAGGCTCACATGCGCTATTTGCAGAGGTCTGTGAAGACGCGCATGAAAGAGCTTCGTGACGCTGGCTGGGACAAAATGCTGAGCGAGTTAGAGCCGACTCATCTAGCCTTCTGGCAACTTCAGAGGAATCTCAAATCCCGAGAAGTCTCCTCCATGCCCCCCCTGACCAGGCCTGACGGCACAGTCGCATTCGACGACATCGACAAGGCCGAATGCCTTGCCGAGAGCCTCGAAGCCCAGTGCACGCCCAGTTCTCTGCCAGTAGACCAGGCACACCTCGATGAGGTGGACGCCGAAGTTGAACGCAGAGCCTCCCTCCCGCCCGTCGAAGACCCTGATGATCCATTACCTCTCGTCACCCCGGACGAAGTTCACGAGATCATCAAAGGTCTGAAACCCCGCAAGGCCCCCGGCGCTGACGGAATCACCAATAGGGTGCTCCAGATGCTGCCCGCTCACATGATCATGCTCTTGACCACCATCTTCAATGGTGCCCTGAGCAACAACATCTTCCCGCAGGCGTGGAAGCAAGCCACGGTCATCGGCATTCCAAAACTTGGCAAGCCCAAGTCCGAGCCCACGAGCTACCGCCCCATCAGTTTACTGAATTCGCTCGGTAAAATCTACGAGAGACTTATTTATAAGCGACTCAGAAATTTTGCCGAGACGAAAGGCCTCATTCCCGACGAGCAGTTTGGTTTTAGAACCCAACACTCGTGCGTGCAACAGGTCCACCGCATCGTAGAAGACATAAGCGCTGGATTCCAGCGCGGTACGATGACCGGTGCAGTATTCTTCGATATAGCGAAAGCTTTCGACAAAGTCTGGCACAACGGCTTATTATATAAGCTGTACAAACTCGGCGTGCCTGACCGTCTCGTACTCATCCTTCGAGACTTTTTGTCGAACCGCAGCTTTCGCTATCGCATAGAGGGAGCGATTTCCTCCCCCCACCCCATACGCGCCGGCGTCCCTCAAGGCGCCGTGCTTTCCCCTCTCATTTTCACGCTATTTACTAGCGATATCCCCAAGCGTAGACTGGCAAAGTTGGCACTGTTCGCAGACGACACAGCCATTTACTACGCTGGGGTCAGTCAGGATGCGATATCCACCAGACTCCAGACCGCAGTCAATGTTCTTGGCGCGTGGTTTAGAAAATGGAGGATCGAAGTCAATCCCGATAAAAGTCAAGCGGTTCTCTTCTCGAAACCGCGACACAGACCCGACCCCCCCCGGCCCATCTCCATGTTTGGCAAGCCTATCCCTTGGGAGAAGCAAGCCAAATATCTAGGAGTGATCATGGATCAGCACCTCTCCTTCTATAAGCACATTATGAAGGCGCGCTCACGCGCCGCCTTCGCTCTTGGAAGGCTGCATTCTGTTCTGAACGCACGTAGCAAGTTGTCACTCAAGTGCAAGTTGCGAATATACACGACGTGCATAAGACCAATCATGACTTACGCTAGTGCAGTCTTTGCACACACAAAGCCCCGATACATCCATAGGATGCAGGCACTACAAAACCGTTTCCTCCGTCAAGCCACAGGCTCGCCCTGGTATGTTAGGAACGAGATCCTCCATCTCGACCTTAAAATCCCCACTGTAGCCCAATTCTTAAAACGAATTTCAAAGCGTTTCTTTGAATCCGCCGCGCAACACCGCAATCCATTGATTGCGAAGGCCGCTAGTTATGTCCCCAGTAAAATCAGTCGTATTCGCCGGCCGCGACATGTCCTCTCCGACCCTGATGACCCCATCACTCTTCTTCAAGAAAGCAGTAGGGCCACCAGCACAGCACACAAAAACAGACCGTGTTTCCGACCTCGCCGCCGAGGTCCTCGCGCCTCGCGAAGACCCCGAGTAAACGATTCCTCCCCCAACCGTCCCTTGCCCGCAGAAGTGCCAGCCCGCGCCGAAGCTGAGCAAGTAGAGTTAAAATCCCCATGATTAATAATAAAGAAATTATTGATCCAGCCTGTCCCCACTTGCTGCCCTCCCTAAAAGTGACTCCCTGAGCCGAGGCTCGTACCCCGCAGGGGGTGCCCTCAGTGCGCAGTTGCTGTAGGTTTTAGTAAATTAGTTTGTAAGCCCTGGCTGGAGGCTCTTAGCCTAAAAACTAAAAGTCCCCGCAGGAAAGCCCGGTTAAGTAGTTACGGCCTCTCAAGGTCAACTACGAGATGCCCTTACCAAAAAAAAAAAAAAAAAAAAGAATTATGTTCAGAGTTCTACAGTTTTGTATTGTAATGTAACATTTATGTGCCGTGTTTACACCTATGCAGGTGCAACTATTGACTGATTTCTATTTATTGTTTTGTGTGATTCGTGTTTAATATAACTCATTATTCGTAACATCTGACTGGTTTATTTTACTCCTTCGTCACGGGAACACCGTCACCCCCGCCTACAACACCTGACTCACGCTTTAATTAACACTATGATAGGTTGGTGTAAATTACGGATTCGAATTAATATATACGAGTTATTTTGTACATTTAAATATTATTGATCCATCGAATAAAATTATCTATTAAATTATGACACGTAAATGTAATAATGTAGATTCTGTTTTTGCTTTTGATTTGCCTGTTAATTAGGGTAGCTTTCTAGGCTGATTCGTGCTCGTCTACCTGACTTTTAGGCTTAATTAAGTCTGATAATACCTACTGAAGTGGGTTTGTCAGGGATGATCCAATCTTCAACTTTCCGAATAATTTAATATACTTTTGTAAAATAGCTATTTTGCGGAAATAGTTTTATCACAGTAGCAGTGAATTTCTTCCCATTTCTTCCCGTGGGTGTCGTAGAAGGCGACTAAAGGACTTACTAGAGAATGGGCAGCAGCGTTCTCTATGCATTTTACCACCATACTGCGATCACCAACCTGCCTGCCAAGCGTGGCAATTATCGCAAATCCCCCCTTTTTGGGGGAGGCTTATGTCCAGCAGTGGACGTCTTTCGGCTGATATGATGATGATGAGCAGTGAATTTCGTGAACATAGCAAAAGTAATAATGTACTGTAGAGATTCATAACCTGCACGGTTTCAACATGCAGCCTTTTCGAATAATTATAAGATAATGGCGCAGAAGTTTATGAGATACGAATAAAAAATTAATAGGCTCTTAATAATAGGGTTTTTATTCGTAATAGATTTTGAATAACCCTCGTTTCCTTGAGGGTTAGAAGACTGGGGTTTGATTGAAAACAAATTTCAATGTTTTCTCAAGTTCTTTTAATATTCGTAGATGTAGTGGTTACACCTTAGAATAGTAGTTGTTAACAAAATTCTTAATCCTAAAACCTTATACTATCGGCGGATAATCTTAACACCGCGATGTAGAAATCGGTCGAAATTGTTCAACGCCATCTAGTGACAAATTTTTAAACAAATATGTCAACATTTGAGTTTCCGATCGCGGTTTGGTTACTTTGTCTCTGTGAGGCTAAACATTCCGCCCACCAAGGACATTTTGTGCAACATTATGTCCTTCTAATATTACCTAAAATTGCTAATGAAACAGTTGTATACATGATAACTATTGATAACCTATCCTTATAACATATATATAACCTTAAACATAAAACATTACTTATTTGTCTAAACATTGCTTAAAATTATCCCTTAAAACTATTGACAAATTCTTAGGCAATAGGCAAGATACACAGCTTTGACGTTGGTCGTTTAAATAAGGAACCATTACAGCGAAGTGTGACCACTCGTGTAAGATTGTCTAACCCCGGATGTTTTTCAACCACCCTGCCAAGAAGCCACCGACAAGGAGGTAAGTTGTCTTCCTTTATGAAAACGATATCCCCTACATTTGGTTCTGGATTTTGTTTAGACCATTTATAGCGATGTAGCAGTGTGGTCAAGTATTCTTCGGACCAGCGACGCCAGAAATGTTGTGTCATCTGTTGTACTAAATGCCACCTCTTCAAGCTGGAAATGTTCGCCTCTTCATAATTATGATCAGGCGCGTTCACAATTGGTTCGCCCACAAGAAAATGCCCTGGCGTTAATGCGTCACATGTGCTCGAGTCGGTCAGTCTACACAAGGGACGCGAATTCAAGCATGCTTCTACTTGGCTTAATAATGTGGACATCTCCTCAAAAGTCAAAGTAGAGCTACCTATTACCCGATTTAAATGTTTCTTACATGACTTTATTCCAGCCTCCCATAATCCGCCAAAGTTCGGAGCATGTGGTGGAATAAAATGCCATGTCGTACCCTCAGTAGCTACGGCTGCAGCAATTTCCTTAGCTATACCTGACCTTTCGGAGCGAAGTAATGTGTCTAGTTCCTTGGAAGCACCCTGAAAATTTGTTCCGTTATCACTCCATATATCTTTGCATTGGCCACGTCTTGCCACAAACCTTTTAAAAGCGGCAAGAAACCCTTTTGTTGTTAGGTCGCTTACTACCTCAATATGGACAGCTTTAGTCGCCATACATACAAATAAGCAAATATATCCCTTATATGCATGGTGACCCCTACCCTTTGATGCCCTTAACTGAATAGGACCAGCGTAATCTACCCCACTACTCCTAAACGGCCTATTTGGGGTAACTCGTGCAGGTGGTAACTGACCCATTAATTGAGGTTTTGTAGAAGCGGCATAACGCAAACAAATTACACATTTTCGCACGTATTTCGTAACCAATCTCTTAGCTCCCTGAATAAAATACTTCGTGCTTAAGTAGTTAAGCATTAGTTGAGGACCGCCATGAAGATTCTTATTATGTGCGTCGGCAATAAGAAGATTTGTAAAATGAGTATTACTTGGAATTAACATTGGATTTTTACGATCCATGTGAAGACCAGAACGTTCCAATCTTCCGCCCACCCTCAAGATTTTAATGGAATCGAGGTAAAGATTTAGAGACTTAAATACCTTTCTTTTAGGCCTTTCCTTTTGCAGATCCAGAATTACTTCTTCGAAGCTTTGTCTTTGGCATACCCTAACGCATGTCTCCAGCGCTAATCTCATTTCTTCCGCTGTTATAAATTTATGACTCCTTCTTTCAGCTTTCGGTTTTTTCAACTCTAAAGGACGTCTTAAATATGCTACCATTCTGACTAATTGGGTAAGTGATGAGTATTTATGCCAAATAAAATTATCGTCTGTTACTACGTGTACCATTATTTCTTCTATATTAGTTGATACTACCTTGCGTTTGCCAAATAATTTATTTTTATCCTTCAGAAATTCAGGACCTTCTACCCACATCTTGAAATTTACAAATTCCGACGCATATAAACCCCGTGATGCGCAATCAGCAGGATTGCTTTTCGACTTAACATGATTCCATTGCTGTGGTTCACTGATGCTCAAAATTTCAGAAACGCGATTTGCCACGAATGTTTTCCATTTGTTAGGATGACTATTTAACCACGCTAGCACAATCTCTGAATCGGTCCAATAGTATAAATTAGATTTACCGATTCCCATTACTTCAGAGACTTCAGAAAGTAGCTTTGCTAGGAGGACTGCTCCACACAACTCTAATCGAGGCACCGATACCGTCTTTATTGGTGCGACATTGGTTTTCGCCGTGAGCAACGTTACATAAACGCTACCGTCAGTATCGACTACCCGTGCATAAATGACAGCAGCGTATGCTGATTTTGATGCGTCGCAAAATCCATGTAAGTCAACCTGCTTGTCACTGGGTTTCATTTTCAACCACCGAGGTATTGAAAATTCCGTTAATCCCTCCAGCTCCTGCCGGTAAGTAAACCATTCCTTTTTTATTTCATGTGGAATTTCTTCGTCCCAGCCAATTCCAGAAATCCATAATTTTTGGATTAACATCTTTGCTAATACGATCACAGGAGCGACCCATCCCAAAGGGTCAAATAGTCTTGCTATATCTGATAACATTTTCCTTTTAGTTACAGGTTCCTGCAGCAGAGGCAGCTGAACAGAATATTGGAAGGTGTCGCAACTTCGATTCCAGGTAAGTCCCAATGTTTTAAATATCTCATCCTGTTTTATGTTGATTTCCCTTTCTACACCATCCTGTCCTTTGTACAAGTGCTTTTCACCTATGATCTTCTCTAGTAATTCACTGCTGTTGCTTGACCATTTCTGTAAGGTGAATCCTGCTTTAGCTAATAACTTATTCATTTGGCTATAGATCTGCCTGCCTTCTTCTATCGAGTCACAACCAGTCATGAGATCATCCATGTAATAGTCTTTAAGTACTCTTTCAGCCGCCAGTGGATATTTAACTCCTTCATCGTGCGCTACTTGCTGCATCGATCGAACTGCCAAATAGGGCGCCGAAGAGGTACCAAAAGTAACCGTAAGTAATTTATAATCTTTAATAGCAGATTGTTTGTTGTCTCTCCACACGATGCGTTGAAAATCTGTATGATGATCAGCCACGCGCACCATTCGGTACATTTTGATAATGTCCGAAACTAGACAAATGCGGTGAGTTCTCCAACGAATCAGTAAATGTCGCAAATCTGGTTGCAGCCCTGGACCAATCATTAGGTCATCGTTGAGCGATACTCCATTTTTTCCCTTGCAGGAAGCATCAAAGACCACTCTTACCTTGGTTGTGTCCTTATCGTCCCGTATAACCGCATGATGAGGCAAGTACACTACATTTTGATTTTCTTCTTCTGCTTTGGTTATTGGCCTCATGTGACCGAGCTGCAAGTATTCGTTGATAACTTCCTCGTATTTTGTTTTTAAATCTGTGTTTCTACTAAGTTTAGCTTCTAATGCGTAAAATCTATTAATTGCTACTTTTCTTGCATCTCCATATTTACAGCTCGGGTCAGGATTTCTAAATGGTAAGTTTACTACATAACGACCGTCATTGTCTCTTGCAGTGGTAGCCTTAAATATCTCTTCGCATCTTGTTTCTTCTTCGGTAAGTATACGTTTCTTATTTTGTGGTTCTCTTTCTAATTCCCAGAACTTTTTCAGGACTTCATCATCACCAAGGTGAGCATGCATCACTGTAATATTCGATGTATTGTGACCAGCGGAAGCTACAGTTCCTGATAAAATCCATCCCAATGAGGTACACTGAGCTACAGTGCTACCACCAGGAGCTTTCTTTAACCCGTCTTGTAACACCTGGCTATAAATGTCTGCTCCTAACAACATATCCACTTTATCCGGTGTGTTATATCTAGGATCCGCTAATTGTATATTGTTTGCTTGTGCCCAATCTAAATATACCGTTTCCCTACCAGGTAATAAAGATGTAATTGATTTGAGAACATATGCTTTGACTACAAGTTCAAACGATGGATCGACCCTGGACTGAATTTTAACCTCAACAACCGAATTTAGGAATAATTTGTTATTAGCATCAATACCAGTTATTAAACCTTTAGCTGGTTTTTTCTGCAACCCTAAATTCTGAACAGTATGTTCTGTCACAAAAGATGCCTGTGAGCCTTGGTCTAACAAGGCCCTGAGTGTATACCTAGCCCCATTTTTCGAAACCGCCCTCACTAGCGCCGTCGCTAACAAGACTTGGTTATTTGCTGTACCTTTCGAAAAACAACTGACTACTTTATCATCAGCTTCAACTCCAACTGTGTGTGTTTGTTCTTTCGTCTGTGAAACACTATCGCTAGACGAATTTCCTTTCTCTCCCTTAGACTCCTGCTCACCTTTAGGGTGCAACAAAGAGTGATGTCTGCGCTTACATACTTGACAAGAGGCTGTACACTTACAAACCCTGGCAGAGTGGTTGTGCCCCAAACAATTAAAACATAAATTGTGATCTTGCACAAACTTACGCCGAGTATCCACATCTTGGCTAACAAATTGCTTGCAATTTCTTATTTTATGCTCGTTATTACAAAGCGGACAAGCTGCGACCGCATTGGTTGCCGTGTGAAAAACCTTTGCCTTACTAACATTAACATTATTTTTAGGTGGCTTAGTTTCTAAGAATTCAAACGCCCTATACCGGCTTGTTAAAAATTCTTTGAACTGTTCAAATGTAGGCAGCTTATCTGAATCAGTGTTGCTAGTTACCTTGAGTTCCCAATCCTTTCTACTGTCGGAATCTAGCTTCAACGTTATAATATGAATAATCAAAATATCCCATGATGCTGTATCTATACCTAAATTTGTTAATGCATTTAGGCAGTCTGATGTTGTATCCATTAAGTCCTTTAAAGCACTACTTGACTCTTGAACTATGTTCTTTTGACTGAGCAACCTTTTCAAAATACAGTGAGACAAATATTTTTTATTGTTATATCTGGTCTCCAATTGAGTCCAGCATCTGTCATAATTTGACTCCGAAATTGGTATATGACGTAAGAGCTGCTCGGCTTCCCCAGTCAAATAACTTTTTAAATAATGTAACTTTTGAACGTTATCAATTGTACTATTTTTATGAATTGCTGATACAAATAAATCTCGGAAAGTCGGCCATTCAGTATATTTCCCCGAAAATGTTGGGATAGTGATTCTGGGCAACTTTATGTATGTGCCTTTTCCTTCAGAAATATTACTTGATGATGCCCCCGCAACCGGAGAAACATCACTACACTTATTTACATTTAATGCAGTTTTAAACTCGCATTTTAAATCTAAATATAGTTCTTCAGTAGTATAATAAACTTCATTTACAGTGTAGGGTACCGATTTCAATTCTTTAGGATCAAAATCCTTCACAATTTGTGTATGGGTTAAACTAAATTGCGCCCATAATTCTTCTACACTTTCTAACCTAGTTTCTAAATACTGTTTGGTAATTCTATCCTTTGGCGACTTTTTAAAATTACTTTTGGCTCTTAACAACCGAGTGTAGATATCATCTTGTACTTTAACATATGATTGCAAAGTCATTTTGAAGTTATTATTCTAAATAATTAACAAAACAAAATAAAATGACAAGTCCAAAAGTTATCGAAAATTTTACAAGTCAATGTAAACAAAGAAATTGTCTAAGTGTTTGACATTCAGTTTCGAAAAATTTTACAAGTCCAAAAAGTTGTCGAAAATTTTACAAGTCGATGTAAACAAAGAAATTTTTCTAAGTGTTTGACACCTTAAAATCTACAACAAATCGGGCATAGGTTCCCCGTCTGAACACAATTGGCTCAAAATCTAACTAAGTCTAAACATGCACACATGAATTTATTCTAAGTCCAAATTTCACTAACCGAAAGTTAAAGTTTAATTCTTCTAGGCAATAAAGTTCACTTTGGCTTGACACATAAGAAATTACAAAGTACTCACGATTTTCGGCACTATCACTCACTTCCTTACGACCTTAGTCGTCTGCAGCTTGCTTGCTGCTGTGGGATTCCTTCCTCCGTACTTCCCGCAACTGGATCCGGTGTTGCTATCTCCCTCTCTCACCATCCGAGATCACTCAGCAGGAGCGTATGGGTTTGGTGATTCTCCGTCCAATAGGAGAACACACCTGATTTCGATGGAGTAGCCCTTGCCACGTCCGGTTCGAAGGACCATGAATAACCCTCGTTTCCTTGAGGGTTAGAAGACTGGGGTTTGATTGAAAACAAATTTCAGTGTTTTCTCAAGTTCTTTTAATATTCGTAGATGTAGTGGTTACACCTTAGAATAGTAGTTGTTAACAAAATTCTTAATCCTAAAACCTTATACTATCGGCGGATAATCTTAACACCGCGATGTAGAAATCGGTCGAAATTGTTCAACGCCATCTAGTGACAAATTTTTAAACAAATATGTCAACATTTGAGTTTCCGATCGCGGTTTGGTTACTTTGTCTCTGTGAGGCTAAACAGATTTTTCGAATAAAGAATAGAAGAAAAAGTTCACATAAGTGACTCAGCTTAGCAAGCTGATAGAGATGTCATGATTGAAAATATAAATATCGTTAAATAGTATACCAATAATTTTATCCTTGTTATTACGCTATATATAAGTTTAACTACCTCTCCTTGAAATGGGGTTAAAACACCCGGTTTCTAACAGTCTTTAATGGCGTGGCGTGTAATATGCACAATATATTTACCGGTATAATATGAACCCAATGCAATTTTTAATTAATGTTTTGGCAGCCAAATAAAAGTATAGGCACCTATCTTTTTAAACACCGTGTCTACAACTGAAATGAAAAATAGAGAATAAAATTAAAGTTATCTCATAAATAACACATTATTTTAATTAAAAACTTTCTTATCATCATCACCGAAAGGCGAAGAAATTTTATGAAAATTTTATTGCAGTGTCCTTAATAACTTCTCATTCAAGCTGTATGCCATCCAAACTTCATCTGACGCCTACGTGTATGTACGTGTTTCTGTGACAAATACCTACACTTATTTTTCTTTCTTGTCTTTCTTTCTGTACCTTTGTTTATCTCGGGTCAAGTCGGCGCCACCGTGGTCACTGCGGTGACAGATGGCCATCAAAGAAAATGATAAACCCGTGTAGGCATGCGGCCAGACAGTTGAAACGAGCCCTGAATTCCGTGGCGACCCTAGACGATAAACATACATTGAGTAATAAATCAACCCTTTCTCAATTTTTTCGAGCAGGAAAAGAAAAATAGACAGGATTATTTTCATAATAAAACTTGCTATACTAACATCATGAGAAATATCAATTGGTCAACTTCGCATATATTTGTTTAAAAACAAAAAACAATTATATATAAATTAAAATAATTTAAAAGAAAGCTCTCTAAATTATCTTTTCCTGACTATGTAACCAATGTGTGCGTTTTTTTTATTTTAATTACGGACGCTTTTACTGTGCACGTCTTTTTACATTGTTCTCACATTGATAATTTGTACATAAATGATGTAACTAACTATCTGTAACATATTGTTAATAACAATATCATGATATAAAAAAATTGTGTCCATAGAGTTTCTTGCCCGTTCTTCTCTTTACGTACCTACAACGCTTTGGAATGGGCAACTAACTTCATCTTTCCGACTTTTTGACAATTCAAAAGTACCTGTAATTGGTTTATCTGAAATCAATGCTTTGAGTTTAAGTTAGAGTTTGAAAAAGAATTAAAACAAAAAAATAATTCTGCCCAGCCCTTGACCCAACTATGTTGGGACGTATCGAATGCGAAAACAGCTAAATACCGGTATTTTACAAAAAGCACATGCCTATCTGGCCTCCACAACCCAGCTACAGTGTGACACTATAGCCCTTAATAAGACTGTGTGCCAGACTTTCGGGCTTCTGACTATCTGTCACGTCTGTCAAAGATCGACGAATGACAGCCGGGACCAACGGCTGTCATTATCACTGACTGACTCAATATGTAATTGATGGTCATACAAACCAACCGTAGCAAGTATACTGATGGGACCGGCAAGGGCCGATGCCTGCCAGGGGTGTGGGTTGTTCGAAAGAGATACCGCGGCCCCTGGCAAACAGACAAATGATCCCGGGAACACGGTTGGATTTTAGTCAGTAAAAGTCTGACACGTCCTCCTGCCACCCCCCCTTCCACCCAGAGCGGGAGAAGTTATTTGATAATTTCCCACCCAAAACAAAAACCGTGTCAATTGTAGTGGAAACTTCTATCGATATGTGCAGCCACAATGCCCTGTAAAAAACAGTTAAAGCATGACACATTATTACCAGCACAGAAAATAACAAATTTCTAATCTCAGAAAGACAAAAAGACATTCCACAATCTCCCTCGTTTTATAATTCAGGTGAGCGTGCGGTCGAGGCACAATCCGCTCCATTTTTATCAGCGAAGCGTTTGACATGACGTGAGAAATTTTCATCGAGATATTTGTGTAAACTTGGCACGGTAATTCCACAACGGTGAATGCAATTTGCTTAGTTGTAACCTCTTTACCACCGCCCTAACTGTCGGGAGGGCGAACGAGGGAATTTCTCGCGGGATTTCTCATTTCAAGCTCAATTTAAAAATTTGTCTAGTAACGCTATATTATTTGCTTTATTATTTTCCACAGACATTCTGTAAACATACTTGGGTAACATTAACCTTTATTTTGTTGAGATATTTTTGTGACTCACCTACAACGCGAGGATTTTTTTTTTTTGAAGTTGGGAATCGTCAAATAAATCGTCCCACTCTAGGTGGAGCAGGAGGGCGTGTCAGACTTTTACTGACTATAACCCACCCGTGTTCCCTCAGTCGCCTGTGTGCCAGGGGCCGCAGTATCTCTTTCAAACAACCCGCACCCCGGCAGGCATCCGCCCTTGCGGACCCCACCAGTTGTTGCTGACATCTTTTTGAGACGCGCGTGAAACACAACGCGCCATCGACCCGGGCGTGGTCCTTACCAGACAGCGAGCTACCCATTACTCGCCATACACAACGCGAACGTTCTAATACAGCATATTATTTCGATACACAACGTAATATCAATCTTGAAATGAACAATATCAGCCTTGTTAGCATTGATAAAACGTTCGCACGAGTTAACTTCTGACGTCAGAAGGCAGGAAAATATTTTATTAAAGTCATTCAGGTGAAATATCGGAAATGCTTACGTTTAATCAGAAATGCTGAATGCCGCACGCCCCATAGGTATCATAGGTACGTAATGAAGAGCAATAAACTGGGCAATAATTCTCCTAAATGTCATAGAGCACACGTGTTCCACTCTATTGGGAAGGCTTAAAGGTCCACTAAGGAAACCTTTGCGTAGGAGTTCGTGAACCCCATTCGTTATGCTGTCATTGTAAGAAGTGTATGATTTGTGGGTGAATATCGAAATCTTGGGTAAAGTTCTAGTTTTATTATTTATTACTGGGCAAAGTAAAAGAGTATTAAGTGGTAGCCTTGACAGGTGAAGTAGACAATTTCGTGGAACAATTTGCCGTCTAGCCAGGAAAATTAAGATGTCCTTTAGTACCCTGTTCTCATAAAAAGTGTAGTGATTTTCTTGTTTTTTTTTTTTTATTATATACTAGCTTTTATTAGCGGCCTCGCCCGCGTAGAATTCAAAAATTATCCCACGGGAACGTGTTACTCGAATAAAAGGTATCACATTGCTTCATTCAGGTTATAAACTATCTGTGTGCTTCGTAACAATCCAAATCTGTTCAACCATTTTTGTGTGAATGAATAACAGACATCCAAAAATTTTGACATCCAAAAATACAAACTTTCACATTTATAACATAAGTAGGATGACCTATTTGTAACTTAGTTGAGACTGCCTGGTTAAGCTTAAACAAACCAATAACTTTCTGATACAAAATGTGTGGAACCTTTTCGGAATCCCCTTTGTCCACCACTTTTCAAAGACAAACTTACTTAAAAAGAGAAAATCCTCTCCAATGCTACTTTAAACACGTACTCTTGAGGTCCCATGTTATCTCTTCGACGGATAGAGGTCGTGGCTTTCTTTGGTGAAAAAGCTCATTCAGAATAAAGCTTTAGGAAGATACTTTGAGGGATTCACACCATGTGAGTCGTATTAGGTAAGGGTCAATTGATATACAGAACTACAAGTAACATTCCCGACTGCCTCGTTATTCTAGAGGTCGTAAGCGCTACTGCAAAACATGATGGTCTTCAGTTCGATTTCTAAATCGGGCAAAGTTTTGACGTCCATTTTTTTTTTTAAATACTGGATAATATTTTAACCAGTACGCAAACTGTAACAATGAATTTAGCATATCATTCTCGACCCCCAGCGCAGAAATTTTTCGTCGGTTATACAAAAAAAAAAAATCAGCAGTTCCATACATTTTGACCGCGTAGGTATTGTACTTTTCTATGAAACAGCTGATTCTTTTTTGTACAACCGACGAAAAATTTCTGCGCTCTAGAATGATATGCTGAATTTATGGTTACAGTTTGCGTACTGGTTAAAAACGTATCTTGTTTATATAGTAGCCCAGTCTATAACTGTGGTGATGGCAATAAGCTCGCTTCCATTACGTGGGTTCCAAATAAAATGGTGAAATGTGGGTGTTCTATAGTTATACTTAGATGACGAAGAGTTAGGTGGTCCTAAAAAAAATTGAAACGAACCACAATTGCCGGAGATATTTGTTTTATTGTGTTGGATGGCTTACAGCTAACAATACAAAAGTACTATTAGTAAGGCAATTTACAAAAAGCAATTTACAAGCCTCCACAGATAGCAATAGAGTACTCTTGGTGGAATAAACATACACAAAAAACTTATCTCATAGTTAAGCTGTGCAATGACTTAATCATTCGAAACATCGGAAATAGATAAATGATTCATAAATACAGGGCAGTCTCGCCTCCCATTAGGCAATAGACAACTAGCCTTGTTACAACAATCACCCCCCCCCCCCCCCCCGAGTTAGCTCGGCCCTGGTGATCCGTGAAAACGAACATCGATAACCTTTCACTGTCACACAAAGGGCGCATTCAGCCGCGAACGGACGAAATTGATTTTTGCTCATATTGGACTGAAGACCGTAGGACACTACACCGTACAGTTTCAACTATAAAACAACTTTGTCCATACAACTATACCGTATCGAAAAAAACGAGAAACTAACGGGTTCTGTTGCGACCACGGTTTTGACAGGACTCTTTTAACAACGGTCCGGTTTTCCATTTACTTGCAAGAGAGGTTGACACGCGCTGAAATCGGTTGACTTTGTAAATATCGGTATCGGTGACATAAGTCTTTATTGAGGCTTAGCATGGGGCCAATTGTTGATGCTACGTCAAGGACATATTTTGATTCGTTTCTGAAAAGCCTACCTACTTGGACCAATGCTTAATTTTTCACGTTTTGGACTTCATTATTTATTATATTTAAGATTTATTATTGAAAACTACTATTTTCCCGCGGTTCGGCAGTTATCCCACGGGAAAGTACTATTGGGTAAAAGTATCTTCAGTGTTAATCCAGGTCATGAACTAGCTGTGTGCCATATTCATCGAAATCTGTTCAGCCGTTTTTTCATGATTGATAAACGATAAATGATTTTATTTCTGTAAGCCGGTTTGTATAAAAACTGTCACACGTCAATCATATTTTACAAAAGCGGCCAAGTGCGAGTCGGACTCGCCCATGAAGGGTTCCGTAGCAGCAAGTAACGCGCGAATCATAATTATTATTTACTTAGGTACCTATTACAGATTTATTATTAGAAAATAATGGTTCACGGTTTATGCTTAAGGTTTATATTTATGAAATTAAATGTTTGTTTTTATTTTTATATTTGAGTTGATTGAATGAAAGGTAAATTGCGGCTTACGATTTATGACGTATAAAAAAAACTCCTTACTAGATCTCGTTCAAACCAATTTTCGGTGGAAGTTTACATGGTAATGTACATCATATATTTTTTTTAGTTTTACCATTCTCTTATTTTAGAAGTTACAGACACACATATTTTACCACTTTGGAAGTGTCTCTCGCGCAAACTATTCCGTTTAGAAAAAAATGGCGTTAGAAACTTCAATATAATTTTTGAAGACCTTTCCATAGATACCCCCCACACGTATGGGTTTGATGAAAAAAAAATAGTTTCAGTTCTAAGTATGTGGAACCCCCAAAATGTATTGTTTTATTTTTTTATTTTTGTGTGAACATCTTAATGCAATTCACAGAATACATCTACTTACCAAATTTCAACAACATAGTTCTTATAGTTTCGGAAAAAATTGGCTGTGACATACGGACGGACAGACAGACATGACGAATCCGTAAGGGTTCCGTTTTTTGCTATTTGTCTAAGGAACCCTAAAAACTAGATGAGGTCGGTGTTTTCTATCTGACTACTCGGAGAAAAAAAAACCGAAACCATCAACCAAGCAACCGCATCTCTAGTCATAAGTTATAACAGAAGATGGGATGATTTCAAGCTGGGCTTACGCACCTCTATCTGCAGTGCTATTAAAAAAGGTAATCGTCCAATAAAATTGTCCCCAAGCTCCAATAATTAACTTTTAATAAAGCCAATATGCTACAAAATTAAAGTAACTTATTAACAAAAAGTCAACACATTACTCACAAGTTTATTCACCTGATGTGTTTATTACCACGCATATTATGTTTTGACAATGTAAATTAAGCTCAATGAACGAATATTGATTACTTACCAAATGAATGTGCAATCAAGCGCGAGGAGCAATTTTGTCCAATACAGTTCGGGGCAATCCGATTTCTGAGTAGTCGTGTCATCTATTGGTTTATAACGTTATACATAGGACCATGTTTTGAAAATTTTACTGAGTTTGGAAGCCTAAAGGTAAGGAATTTGGTAAGGAATAATTCCACATAAGACCAAAAAATCAAGGGTGTAAGTATGTATTTCGAAAAAAAAAAATATTTTTAACTTTTAGTCATTGTATCCAAGATACCTCAGTAAGTGGAGTAATTATAGATATTATGATAACTGACGCAAAAGTGTCATTAAAGTAAATAAAATGATAGAAAATAAAATTACCCAAGAAAGTACTGTGTAGCATAAATAAAATGAAAAAAGAACTTCAAATTGTTTGTCTTGAGATATCTTGTTTACAAAAATAATTGTTTTATTAGGGTTATTAAAGATCCCAAGTTTTCCGTCTCGAAAATCATCCAAGCGGAATGGAATGGGTGAGTGCCTTTTGAAGCTTGAAATCTTTACTTTGAAATTAATATAAATCTAGAGTAATGGTGCCAAGGCTAAATTTAATTAATATAATTTTGTAATAGGCGTATTGTTGCTTATTTACACCCCTCCTTTATTGGTGGTTCTGTCTGAATACCATTACACTGTTTAAACTCTTAAAATTCAGATATGTACACATTTTAAGTAGATACGTAGGTACCTAAGATATACAAAATAAAATGTAATTAGTACTTTAAAAAAAGTTCCGCATTGCACTTTTTTATCCTTTTCAATAGAACAATATATGTAAAAACATCAAAAACGCTAAATTTCGCGCTCAATAAAAAAATCGCCAACGTTCACGCCCCCACAATACAACTCACAATGCACAGGCCACGAAATAACATAGCATTATTTAAAAACAATATCACCAAGGTTACTTCAAGGTGCCAGTACCGATCACAAACTTATAGTTATTACCCTTACGAGTTTTGACCCTTTTCCATTTCAATTTACAGATGTGTCTTCGATACTCAAGGGGGTAATGCGAAGGCTCCTTTGAAAAAAAAGCAATAACCCGAAAAGGCTTTAAGTTCTTACGCTTTCAAAATAAACTTTAGGGATGGGGCCATTGTAGGTGATAAAAGAAATAAAAAGTTTAATGTAAAAGATAAAGATAGAATGCACTTTATTACGGAAGATTAGCTTCGAGATTGGTTTCAATGGAGCTGGCTTAAAGAAGTGTTCGACCAGTTTTCTTTTTAAAAGTTATTTTAATCTTTAACGGAGTTGTTTTGATGGGAAGATTCCACTGGCCTTTGGTAAATTGTTGATTAAACAGAACAAAATAATTGAAAAATAAAATTCTCAACTAAAATGTAGGTCTTGGGTTAATAAATGTAAGTAACAAGTCAAAAATCTACAAATCAAATCAATTTATTTGTCTTATGTGTTAGTACAATTTCGGTCTTAACATGGCATGTAGGTAAGTGTTAGAACGCTATTTCACAGCTGTGTATCCGTAGCACTAATATTTTTCAAAGCGAAGTAGGTAATATGGCTTATGTAAAAGTTTATTACTTTTATCGATCCATAGATGCAACTTTTCTCATCGGATCCAACTCACACTTGACCATTATTTTTCCAGCCGAACTAAAAATAAATATTTTATTGCTATCATTGAAGTTAGCAACAATTCGTGATTCGGATATCTATTCAATTTCTTATCAAAAGTAAAATTTGAATAACGGCATTTGGGACGAGTTTGAGAGGGGACTATTGTGAAAGTTCTTGATGAAACTTCTCTAATATTCGAAGTGGAAATTTATTCTTTGGCTGCCATTGAGAAATAAACTGGGCTCTCAGTGTGATTGAACAAAATTTATTGGGAAATCGAAATAAAGTATCGGCTGTGTAACGGGACGGATCGACAAGCGAACATTGACAAATTGGGTCGCGGTAATAACTCTACTAATATTCTGTAAGAATAATATCTATTTCGCCAATTCCTATATTTCCTTTCTAAACATGATTACTTAGTCCTTGTTAGAGATGTAAGTAATTCTATATGATTACGCTCAATGAAGCCTTTCATATCTCAACGTAGACGTAAAGGTAGGTCAATTTAGTTAGATGTTTAGCCAACTATCTGAGCTCGGAAGAGTACCTGGATTGAATAACAATATGAGTACGTTTAAAAGCTTAAACAAATATAACTAAATACTTAAGTTTAGGTGAAGTTAACTGATATTTTTTTTAAACGTTTGTACTCGTGATATGCTTTTTTTTTTTTCAAAAAATACAACAGAAAGATATAACTCTCTCTGTCTCTCACACGAAATACTTCTTGGATTTCGTGTGAGAGACAGAGAGAGTTATATCTTTCTTCTATCTCATGCAACAAAAAGCGCCTAAACGTGACGCGCTCTTGAAATTTCACTGTCAATTGTCGTCCAATTATCGAATTGTCGCCTAACAAGTTTCACTTCGATAATTTCTTAAGAAAAAGGTCCCTTTAATTTATTTTAATGAAGTCATAATATCTAAGTACGCCATGTGCACCGTGTACCAAACTTTTCACGTTGTACGTAACTTAATTGTTAAAGGGTAAGTGTATATGCTTGTGATAAACATACATACTTACGAGGGGCTTGTGGCTAAGTAACAATAGTTGCACGGGTCGATCGATCAGGTTAAGCTACGCTTGCCGCGGTTGGTCCGTAGATGGGTGACCATCTTTACATACCAAGACCCCTCCGTGCCTCGGAAAGCACGTTAAGCCGTTGGTCCCGGCTGTCATTTGTGGATCTTTGACAGTCGTTACGGGTCGTCAGAAGCCCGAAAGTCTGACAACCAGTCTTACCAAGGGGTATCGTATTACCCAGTTACTGGGTTGTGGAGGTCTGATAGGCAGTCGCTCCATGTAAAATACTGGTATTCAGCTGCATCCGGTTAGACTGGAAGCCGACCCCAACATAGTTGGGAAAAGGCTAGGCAGATGAAACATACATACTTACCCTTAACGTTTTTAGTTATAATGAAATGCATTATGGATCTACCTTTAATATGCAGAACTTTTTAGTAAGTACTTACCCGCATTCTGGCTTAATTGTGAATTTCCCACACACGAACTAAGAGTGTTTTGTTAAACAAATTTTATGGAGCTTAACAGGTGCAAAGTTTGAGGAAAATTGCATACAGCTTGCATAAGTTTACGTATATTAAAACTACTAAATTAAGGAGCGAGTTTTATGTAGAATACTAAGTTTTAGTCCAACAATGATTATATGTGCAGCCATGTAGGTACGTGTCGTGTTGACGACATGGTTGGCGTAATGGCTGAGCGATCGACTGCTGCGCAGCGTGTCGCGGGTTCGATCCCCGCACGGAACAAATATTTGTATGACCTGCAAGTAATTGTTCCGGGTCTAGGTGTTTGTGCTTGTGAGTTTTCTATGTTTGTAAACGCACCCACAATACAGGAAGAAATTCCTAGTGTGTGGCAACGTTTTTAAAAAAAAAGAAAAGAAAAGAAAGTGTTATGATCTCCTCTATTTCACTAAATACACATATAAATTAAATGTTTAAATATTAAAATATAAAATATATAAAAACATTTAAAAATGTAAAAAATCGTAGCCCACCGGTATCGGGGACAGGGTCCAAGCTACCGGCTGTCAGGGCTCTAGGGAGAGGAACCTCCTAACAATGCGAGCCGTGTCCAGGAGTACCGCTTTCTGGATCAAGCCCTTGATCCAGCTGCCCAACGAGAGCCTCCTTAGGTGTTGATCGAGGCTCTTTGCTATCAAACCATTGGCTGTTATAACAAGTCAAGATACTTGATTTCTTTATTTGTCTCGGCTTTCACGAGGTTCCCGTCATGCGGGACCATTATTTCAACGATCATTGCACGCCGCTGTAGTCGATCCACCACCGCTATATCAGGCAACAATAGTCCTGTCAGCGATGATGGATCGTTCCCAGTACAGTAATTATTAATTAGGAATTATTAATTGACATCATCATCATCATCTGCCTAGCCTTTTCGCAACTATGTTAGGGTCAGCTTCCAGTCTAACCGGATGCAACTGAATACCTGTATTTTACATGGAGCGACTGCCTATCTGACCTCCAAAACCCAGTTACTGGGTAACACGATACCCCTTGGTAAGACTGGTTGTCAGAATTACAGGCTGCTGACAACCAGTAACGACTGTCAAAGATCCAGTAAAGACAGTCGGGACCAACGGCTTAACGTGCTTTCCGAGGCACGGAAGGGTCTTGGTATGTAAAGAGGGTCCCCATCCACTGACCAACCGCGGCAAGCGTAGGTTAAGCTTAACCTGATCTGCTTGATCTGATTATTAATTAACAGACTCCGGGCCGCTACTGAGAGATTCCTCAGTAGTGGCCCGGAGTCTGGATTTGTGCCCGGTTGATGGCAATTGGCAATAAATGGAGAAATCAGGGTTTTATATAGGTACTCTCTCTCAACCCTTCCGGGAAACAAGTCGTGATATTATGTATGTTTTCTATCGCCAAAATAAAAAAATACAATGGGTACCTAATTTGCAAGTAGGTACCTATTGATGAAACAAGAGGTTATACAGAATGAGTTTTTATCCAGTGCGCAAAATGTAACCATGAATTCAGCATAGCGCAGAGATTTTTCGTCGGCTATACAAAAAAATTATAATCAGCTGTTCGTTACATTTTGATCGCGTAGGTATTGCACTTTTCTATGAAACAGCTGATATTTTTTTTATACAATTTCTGCGCTGGGGCGTCTAGAATAATATACTGAATTCATGGTTACAGTTAGAGCACTGGTTAAAAACTTATCCTGTATTATGGCATGTTATGATAATTTATGTTTAATTATTGACATAACTTTTGTTTTTACACTTTACTGCGTAATGGGCGAAATTAACTCTATTAACATTTTAATTTGTGACATTATTTTTTCGCTGAATCAGTTCCTGAGGTCTTAAAACCAAAAATTAATTACATGAATATAATAATAATTAATAATTAATTACATCAACCTGCACTGGACCCGCATTTGAGATTATAGCTCACCCCCTTGGGTCTCGAAGACAGGAGGCCTGTATCCCAGCAGCGAGAACATTATAGGCTATTTTTATTTACAGGCTTAAAATATTTCTCAGTACCTAAACTCAAATCCAACAGCACTTCATGAAACATTTCAAAGATTAAATATCATTGACGGTCGAATTCGATTTAAAATATCTCGGATCGCGAACAAGAATGAATAAAAGTCACATTTCTAGTGTCCTGATGTGAAGCCTGAGCTCCCTTTAATAGTATTTTGTATCGGAATTTTAAGCAAATGGTACATTCTATGAAATAACGGGTTTGCAAGTAACTTGAATAGCTCATTTGAATTTAAATGCGTCAGATGCGTGCGTGGAGGATGGACGGATGAAGCTACGAGCCACGAGCCACGATTGTCATTTAAATCCTGCTATATCGAGAGACCCATTCATATTTTAATCACAGTGATACTGCATTTACGAATAACGATCATGGTTAATGAATTCGTTGCAAGAGTTATTTTCAGAGTCACATGTGTTTGATTGTTTCATAGTGTAGGTATCTGGATATAGTGGTGATACTTGTTATTGTAATGATGGACGTCGCCAGGTAGACTGATGGTTTAAAATATGACTTATTAGTCAACTCGTACGATTAAATTCGCCCGAAGTTAAATTTATTTCTGGGCGAATCGACAATTCCAGAAATACGTAGGCAACGTTTTGTATTTTTTAATGAAGTTAGTGTACTTTTTCTTTAACTTGTCGTTGTTTCCTTAACATTTTATTCAAAACGTGCCAGTTATCTAATACATGTTTGTCGGTTTGCACGCAAATAAATCAACTTCTTGCGAAGCGCCTACAAAAATAATGTTAAAAGTGACGAATCACACGTTTTGGGCGGATTTTTTCGTACGAGTTGACTAATAAGTCTAAAATTTGGACCATCAGTCTGTCTCCCGATAAGGAGATTCCATACACCAACCATTTAGCATTTAGACTATAAATGGTTGTGATATGCAATATCTTTATAGCTTGCGGCCACCCTGGCCAAGTTGGAAAACTTTACAGCTAAATATGCCTATAATTTTACCAGCACCTATAGTTATTAGTACTCTAAGTTACATTAGCCGCACGGCTCGACCCTTCAGGTTAAGCGACGCTTGCTGGGGCTAGTCTATGGATGGGTGCCCATCTTAAGATCTTCATCACCTGGTATTAAGATGCAACCGGTTAGACTGGAAGCGAGGCAGATTAATTAGGTACTTTTAGTACTTACCTACAGTAATGTAATTATGATTGCTGTGTCTAATATACATTGGTATGTATGAATAAATATGCGTATAAACCTACCAATTCGATTCCAATATATGGTACGCAAGGTAATGCTATGAAAATCCGATTTATGTAAATAGCTTACAGGTGGATTCCATCTCACATACATTTACGCACAAGTACTTTATTCATAGACATAATTTCACGCATGTATTCTCCGAAAAGTCAGGCAAAGACTTTCTTATATTGACAGTGTATAGTTTTACCCACATTTCCTCAGGTACCTATGATAGAAGTCCCAACTATACCGTACCTATTTATTCATTGACCAGCTGACCTGACAGACCTGTCAAAATTTGAACGTTAATTTATTTCTTTAATCAAACAAGTGTACTGAGGCGGACTTAATCCCATAGGCATATTCTACCAATTAACCTTAAGACAATATGGTCTGGACTTCATACTTTTAAATCCAATAGAAAAAAGCACTTTAAGTTATTCTCGAATTTACAATTTTCTGGACGACTTTTCCATTTTTTTCTTTCCATATAAATATAATATGAACATTAAAAAATAATTACAAATCGGTCAAGTCGTTCTCAAGCGCTTACCAACGAACAACGTTTCATTTTAATTTATAAATATCGATTCCGATTACTGAATCGAAATTAAACTTCAAAAATGGGCAAACATGATGTTCATTCAATTTTAATTACAACAGTGGCTGGCTTCTGGAATTCTACACAACAATTTGAAACGTTAAAAATAGGCAAAAACGCACCCTGATTTATGACTCGGTTTCATTCGTTTTGATTTACGGTACCGGCGCGCGAATATTAAAGATTCGTATTGATATATTATTCCTTTATCCCCATTCTCCCTCACTGCTATTTACGAGAATTTCCCCTACCCTCATAACTTTCATCGTCCTTTTTACGATGAGACTTGTAAAAGCAGCTCTGGGTTTTCATATAGAATAAATATAACCACGGTATGTTCCGTTAAAATCAAAACCGGTGATTAAATATTTGGTCTTTGTGTATGGATATCCTCATTATTTGTACGTTTTTCAAGTGAGGGTTCTTTTGTTTGGTTGTTTTGTTATTCAAAGATGGGAAAAAAATAACGAAACCGACAACAATATTTGTTTGGTCACCTCTGATACATAATTTTTGTCTGAACAATGTTTAAGTAATGTCTAAAATAATATCAACTAGCGATCCGCCCCGGCTTCGCTTGGGTGAAGGTACAGTGTATAGTGTTTGTGGAGTTTTTGACGGACATGAGAGTTTATCTATAGAAGAATGTCTTTAGAAAAAACAAAGTTTAGAGCTGCTGCTGTGTGGATGGCAACAGGGCATGCCGGCCGACCGCCCGTTTCACTGCGAACAATTAATAATTTTAAATCCGTGAAATCTCCTAAGATATTTATTTTAATGATATACTGTACAGGGCAATTTTGATAAATATTAAAAGCACAACTTAGGTATCTAATGTATTTAATATTGTATTGTTTAAAATAGCTTCGTAAATAACCCATTATTTTATAGTAATATGCCAAAAATTTAAAAATAGTTACTGTGGGTTGTTATCCTTTGGAGATTAACATAGGTATCATCACGAACTTTTCCGCCGAACCTTTTAAGACATATAATTCCGTAGTACCTACATTATTTTGATCTATCTCGTAATTAAGTGCCTATTAGTATGTTTTTGCGACATCATTAATAATATTTAATATTCTCTTTACTATAATATGCACGTAGCATTACATTAAAAACTTTTCGAAAAAATGAGGAAAAGAGATGCGTTCACATCTTTCAACATTTCTTCCACCCTTGATTTTCAAATCACTTTCATTAAAGCCTAAGAAGAACACTCTAATAACCTTTGTATAACAAAATATATAAGAAGAGGCCGAAAAGTTACAAACACAAGTCTTGCGTATTCGGCGCTTAGTCATCAGCCCCGTAATAGAGTACGATTGGAATCTTTTCATTTGCAGTGAGCCATGATCAATTTCGCCCTCCCGCGATAGACTTATAATGAACACGAAAATTATATTATATTTCTGATTACTCTATTGTTCCACAGATTTTGATTAAACGGGGTTCCGCCATTCCTGAATTTGTACTAAAAGCCGAGACAAATCATTTCGGATTAACAAGATTTCTTGTATAATGCTGATTAAAAAGTTTAATTCGCGCTTATTAAACCCTTGGAATAATTAAAATACTTTGTAAAGGAGTAAATGTTTCGTAAATAGAGTTGTTTATTACGAACAATGACGATCTGTTTATATCGTTACTGTTAGCGACTATAAAACTTGGAACTAATTTACAGTCTTCTATTAAGTGATTAGTTTGTAAATTTTAATAGCTTTCGGTTGTAAATATTAAAACTAGTTAGTTATCATAAATAACTAGCTGTGCTCGCGGCTTCCCCAGTGTGAATAGCGGAAAGGAAAGGCTATGTTACTTACTTCATAAAACTTCAAGTATCTGCCAATGAAACTTCTGTCGAAATCGGTCCAGCCGTTTTGGAGATTTGCCAAAACAGACAAACAGACAGATTTTTTTGATGTTAAGAACAGACACTTCAATTTAATTTGTTAGTAGTATGTGGTATAGATGGCGGATCATTGCAGGCTATGAACCTCAGTAGCACAATCAACCTATTTGGACCCACTGCTGGAACACAGGCCTTCTCGCTGTAACAGGGAGTGGGCCGTAATCCACCACGTAGGCTCATGCGGGTTGGTAAATGTCACATGTCCTCGAATTTTTGGTTCTAAGACATGCTGGCTTTTTCACGATGTTCTCCTTCTCGTTTTGAGAGCAGTGGTAATAAAATAAATTGTGAAAAGTAAAGTGCTTGCCTAGGTTCGAACCCACAACCTACAAGTCCTAAGTCGGGGCTGTTACCACTGGGCAACCACAGCCGTTAATGGATGATATTATTCTCCCATTTATTTCGTATTGTAGTCTTCCGATAAAACTGAAAGTTTCTTTTCCTCGCTGGTCTAGTAGTCGCAAGCATTACTGCTTCTGTCTGCAGTTTTCAGTCGGCGAGTGAATCTACGGCACCGGCTGTCAAGAATGCAAGCGTTGCGTCGTGTTCCGCTGACCGCGTCGTACCGCGTGATGATGAACAATATAGCAACAATTTAAATAATACTCTCGACCTCGTATACCCAGAAACCTCGTTATACACGTGAAATAAAGAAATAAACGCCAACTTTTTTAGCTCCACTTAAAAATGTTTATGATCACATTCTAGGATCCCATATTTTTATATAAGTACCTCGTCTGCGGAAAGAATTGCTACGGTTATACGGTTTTACGATTCACAAATGTTTTAATTAAAAGAAAATAGACCTTTGGGAGGATCAATTACGGAACCCCCCTGGTTTAAATCACGGCATAAATAACGTGGGAACCCTAATACCTGTCTGTTTGCGTAGATCTACGGATCTGCGTTCGGAATTGCTGCATCAGTTTTGATTGGGAGTTGAAACTGAAAGAGAAATGTTTTTTAACATCCCAGCCTGTACCACCTTTCTAGGATAAAGAAACATCACAATTTCAGAACTTGATGTTATGAAGAGCTGGTTTTTCTAAACTATAGGTAACTTACTTCTTGTTCTTAGCTCGTCGACAGCAATCTAAATACATTAACCCCATTTTTTTTTGTTGGGAAGTCATCATATAACTTCTCCCGCTCTGGGTGGAGCAGGAGGGCGTGTCAGACTTTTACTGACTGAAACCCATCCGTGTTCCCTCAGTTGCCTGTGTACCAGGGGCCGCGGTATCTCTTTTGAACAACCCGCACCCCCGGCAGGCATCGGCCCTTGTGAGCCCCATCAGTTGGTGCTGACATCTCTTTGAGGCGCGCGTGGAACACCACGCGCCGTCGACCCGGGCTTGGTCCTTACCGGACAGCGAGCTACCCATTACTCACCAACCGCGAGCCCGCGCCTACGGCGGCCGGGAATCAGCCTAGGATTCTCGACACCCAGGACGTCTCCTGCGGAGGCTACGGCCGTGAGGGCGCATAAACTGACTCTCCCTCACGTGCGCCGCCTCCCTCTTCGCGAGCTTTACCACTTCGCAGAAGGAGGTGACGGCCTGGACCAGGTCCGGACGCTAGAGATCGTCGCCGTCGATCGCCTCCACGAGGACACGGCGGTGCTCCGCCCAAGCCGGGCAGACCTCCGACGTATGCTGCACCGTGTCCTCAGACATTCAGCCCTTTGTTTGTCTCATTGTTTGTGGGACAGCATTACATTTCGCGGAGTAATCTGTGAATCTCCCTTCCCTGAGTAGGTTTTCATAACCTACTAGCAGCAGTGGTGACCCAGAGGTAACAACCGCGACTAACGAGTTGTAGGTCGTAGGTTCGAACGCAGACAGGCGATTTACTTTGTGTAAAATATTTTAACTCCTCTGCTCTCAAAACGGTGAAAGATTACATCTTGAGGAACCTGCATATTCTAGAACCAAAAATTTCGAAAACAAGTGACATCTACCAACCCGCGCTTGGTCTGCGTGGCGGATTACGGCCCAGTTGCTGGATTACGGCTCAAGTGGTGGATTACGGCCTCGTCGAGGATTACGGCCCCACTCCCTCTCACCGAGAAGAGACTAGAATCCCAGCAGCGCGAATATTATAGACGGAATATGCTATAACCTAAGTGTTTTTTTTTGTTGTTCATGCAATAGGCGGGTGCAATATAACGGGTAACGGATGACAAAAATTATATACTGACATAAATCAAGCTGTACAACAATGCTAGATTTCTCTAAATTCTGTGCTAGATATAACTATCTTGCAGAAGTGAGTGTCGTCCCGTAGTTATCCAAAGACACAAAAAAAGGAAATATAGGAAACTTTATACTTAAAAAAATATACCGTTTAAATACGGTAGGTGTCAATTTTCCGTGAAAGTATATTTTTTAGTCTGTATGTTTGAGTTTGCAAAATATGTATAACTAGTGGGTGTACCTTATTTTAGTTACAGCTCTGCCTAACCCTTCATGCATTACAGGCGTGTTGTTATAATGTTACGTGTAGTGCTTTTATATTCCAGTTATTTTACTTATATAAAAAACATTATTTCCTGTGGATGTTGCATAGGTACGCGGAATACTTACGAATAAAAGGAAAAGCTAAATATAAATCAAATTTTATTATACGTAAGATCTACCTTCCATTTTTCGTAATATTAACTGGAATTATCTTAATAACACGAACATAATAAGAAACGTGTATTAAAGAAAATTTACACGTGGGAACGCTTCTTGAATGTTTTTCTTTTCCGTGTGACGTATAATTGTACAGACGCCAGCACATCAAGCTACCCCAAACTGTAAAATTTTCCAAATTGAACCTGAACCTTATGCTGTGATAAAGTTGAAAATCTATCAAAGAAATTTGGCAAATTGCGGTAGCTGGATGTGCTGGCGTCTGTACCTTCCAAGTTAAGGATAGCCCTACCACTTCACCCCCGTACGTTATGTCACTTTAATGTCTACAAGGTACTGGCTCCTTCCCACGACTTCTTCTGCGTGAAATTTCTTGTTCCCAAGATGCATCTCGTCGCATCGCATCGCGTCGCCTGCCCGCTCTTCTTCTTCTTCTTCGTTCTCGGTTAGCGTTCTTTCGGAGTTTGTTTCTTCTTGCTCAGCTCCTAAGTGTCCCAACGTGATGTTAAATAGCCTATAGCGCTTAAGAAGAATTGGGCTACCAAGAGCAAAAATATTTTTTCAAACCCGACCGGTAGTTCTAGAGATTTGCGCGTTCAAACATATAAACAAACAAACTTTTCAACTTTATTGTTGGCCAGCTATCAAATGCAATTTTTTTCAAATTCGACCGATAGTTTCAGAGATTTGCGCGTTCAAACATACTAATAAACTCTTCAGATTTTTTATTAGTATAGATAAAATGCAGTGATTGGGCAGGCGCTGGTGAAATATTATATCAACTATACCTACTAACGAATTGCCTCCCACCGAAACCGTGAGGTGTTACTAGTTGCCTTATTTAAGTTAACGGGCACTTTATATAGATTTATTGTTTCATACATAATGGATTTTGTCTGTCTGAGTGTTGGGGAAAATATGGCCATTATTGTTTGTAATAAGGTAAGATTTTTGAAATAAAATGTGACCAATATTTTTTTGGTAAATAAGCTACAATTATGCCAAGAAATATTTATGGTCTGTAAATTAAAGTAAATGGTGTTTCTTTGTGGGTATTATGAGAATAATATTGTCACCCTACAATTATTTTTTAGAAAAGCGAAAATCTCAGTATAATCTGTAGTTTTTTTCAAGTTTTCGTGGATGCTGCATGTTGACTATTTCAGATCATCCATGAACACAAGATTAATAATAAAAAAATGTCAATATGCCTTTAAAAAGTTGTATCACAGCCTGGTTTTAAGCCAGGAACGAAGTCATCCTAGGGTTTCTATGGCAATTAATTATCTTAATTACCCCCACAATTATTTGCACACGATATCTAAGTGCTTTCACAGTATATCAGTCGCTTATAAAACAATAACGTAGATTTAAACTCTTATAACTCGCAATCCCTGTATTTACTTATAAAAAACCTCTTAGAATTGTTACAGAGGGTTGTCTATGTCAGGTTCAGCTGTCGATTACAGAGAAACGGCTTCCTCTAGCAAATATAGTTTATGCATTTTAGTCTGTCAGTAGCGGTCATTGACCCACATATTGATATAATCTAGCATTCTTCCTTTAAAAACGGAATTTAATTCCGATCCCGAATTGTCCAATATCTATCGTAGTCCTTCACATTTTTCACAAATGGAAAACGATACATTATAGTCGGTTATCCTGCGAACAGAAGAAAAGGGCAATGACCTATAAAGTGCCCAACTAAAACGCACTAACTGTAATATTACAAGCTTATCTGGGGGCGTTAAATTTTTTAGTTATAACGAAGATTGCTTTAGCACCGCACAGCCAATTATTATCCTCTTAAGTTGTGATAGCGTTGGTAATCATGTTATCTGAGGAGATTTTTCATTCTAAGTATGATAGCAGGATCTTATAAGACGCTGTTGGTTTTTCTTCTTTTTCTTCAACGAATTCTTATATTATCAATCAGTTTTTAGCATATTATTATTCATATACTAGCGACCCGCCTCTACGTCGCTTGGATTTTACGATATTTGATATTCAAAAACCTTGATATTTATTTACTATATGTAAGTTAAACATGTTTTGTACTATGCACATAAACCTTCCCGAATAAAATTTTAATTAATGGTGAAAACCATATCAAAGTCCGTTGCGTTTAAAAGAAGAACTGGTCACGTAGGCAGGCATAAAAAAACAAAGCGACCAAATTAATTTGAATAGATTTGGTACTTAACAGGTAATTTCGAAAACTATGTCTTAATATTAAAGCGGTAACATAACAATCAAATTATTAATATCGCGTTTTTTATTTTTAAATTATCCTACTGCTGAGCAATGGCCGCCCCCAAATGCTTCCAGGGCCACTTCGATCCAACTCTTGCAATACGCGTCTAGGTTGGCTCGCCACCTCTTCTTGGGGCCTCGACTGTGCATGCGGCTGACGTGACCCACCCAGTTCTATTTTAGCCTGGCAGCCTTTTTACCTACGTCTAGGATTCCCGTTTTGGAGCGCAGCGTGGTGTATCGTAATCTGTCAATTCGTTAAAATGATGCGCTACATTGCTCTTTGGAAAACCTTGTATTTATTTTAATTTGCAAAATCTGTATGAGCATTGCTATTGACATTCCCCATTGATACAGCACTAATCTAATAATTTTAATCCAAAATGTTGTGACTATGTTGTTAATTAACTGATTGTGATCATAGCTTTACAGTACAGAACTCGATTAATGCAATAATGGGTTTACTAACGTATATAATTTCGATTATGACGTTCCTACATACATGAGGGAATTAAAATTTGTTATACTATGTAAGTACCTCTAGTGTAATGGTAACAGTATTCTAAAATTAAATGAAAGAATAATATATTTATTTAGATTCAGTAACGGTTATTAATAAATAGATACCAAAATAGGTAAAAAAAAATATACCAAAAAAGGGAAGTGTCACTAACTAAAAAAAAACGTTACGTTAGTAAATACGTACCTACCTACAATTCAATTTTCTTACAGTGGCTATATAAATTCTTCCTACTTCATATTGGCTGTAAACTATTGAATAACCACAGAGTATTTGGTGGATACGTGTACAATAAAAGAAAAATCTAGAACAATCAAGGAACGCCACGTTATCCAAATAAAAAGTCATCTATACAAAGCGTGCTATATCCAAATTTCCATCCGCTGCCTTGTTTCTCTCATTTCCCGGCGACGCGCGATGGTAGGAAATAAAGTCGCCATGAAGCCAGAGCTGGTAATTTAAAAAAAATGCAGCAAAAATACGTAGGAATGCGAGTTTGGAGCAAATTGCTGTGCGGTTAGATCAGGCGCCGGATGGCAGTGGGTGACGCCGTGTGGCGAACGATCTAATGATAGTGTATTAGATTATCTTGTAGTTGAGATAGTCTAGATAATGATGATGATGACAACATCATACACAAGTATTGATTCGTTTTCTTCAATATGATGGTAGCATTAACTTGGCTACAACGATGAAGTGAGTTAGAAATTTTCTAAGTATCCATCCATTAATGCCGTAATGTCCAACTCCTGTGCAAAGGCCTTGCTTTCCCTTTTCCGTAGACGTATATCCTCAACTATGTGGATGAAGTACTTATTAAAATAACAAAATGAAAGAGTGGCAATTTTTTTTTTTCATATTTTGAATCCGATACGTGTTACCAATATTGTTTTGTAATACAGATCAGTTCTTAAACAGTGGAAAGCAATATTCAGCTTATTAGATAGATATATGACTAAATAGGTACCTACCCAGTCATAAGCTGAATATTGCTTGGTAGATATTTACCAGAACAAATACTAGAAAAAATTGGCTTCGGTTTATTGGGTATTATACTTCTTCTTTATTTATTAATTCTACAACGGTCCTGGACTAGGATATTTTATGCTCTATATAAATCAATAATTTGAGCAGAGGGAAAAATACGTGTTCTTTTAAGTTATAGTTCTTCTTAATACTACAATCTATAACATATATCTGGCATTCTAAAAATAACTAGTGCTCGCCCAGCAACTTAGATATAATTCGTCCCGACGTATACATCCATTCTCCCTTGTCGGTACGTTTTGCTCACAAATCATTGGACGCGACAACACGGGACGATGTCGCGACATTTTCTTATAAACCTCCCTTTTATTGGACCAGGGTATCATATTAAGTAAACAATAAATTATAGTGGAAGTCACAAAATAATCTTTGTTGTTGAAATGCTGAAAATATGTAGTTACTCGTGTAGGTTTTTTGCAGTTCTAGATAGTAACAATTCAGTTAATATTTGGAAATGAATATGTCTAGACTCCAAAAAATTGTCGTTTCATTAATTGCATTTTAAATTAACTCATCTAAATTATTTGTGAAAATTAATGATAGAATACCTATCTCGAATTCAAACAATAAAACGAAAAAAAAAAAACAAAAGAGTGTCGTAACAGTGGTCGAAACCTAGAAAAAATATGTATCAAAGTACCATTGCTGATTGGCAAACAACAAAATAACAGCAAGTTCCACCATTTTTCGTCGCGTCCAAATTACACAAAGCTCACTTTATATTACACTGACGCCAACAAACATAAAGAAAGTCGCTTCGACGTCAGATCCTCAAGCGGTTATAATCTTGCTGAAGCAAATTTCGAGGGAGGATAATCAGTATTCTTCAACACAGCAGAGCTAAAGTAAGCAATGATTTATTATATTAAAAATCCTGCATTATCCCTTAGTCGGGACGGGCTGACTCCGCTGGTCATAAAGAGTTCCCGGATTTAATAAAATTTATTCAGCTCCGGACTATGGGGACCGACAAATCATAATTCTACCGAAATACATACTTATTTAGTCGGGAAGGGAGGTTTTAGAGCTAGTAAAGTTTATTTACGCTGGTGCTCGAGAGAATACGCTGAGTGGACGGGTCGAAACTTAGTTTTGTAATATTTGACCTATTTTTAACCCTTAATAGTAACTGAGCCATTTACTGTCTGGCGACTTTCAGACTTTTTTCTAAAATTATCGTGACAATAATAACTAATACCTATAAAACTTACATTTAGATCCCTGTTCTGTACACTTCCAATGGAAATGTTTACGTCATTATACATTTACGATTTTCTCTTTTCTATTAATCTTTTCCACCTCAAAACACTTTCAAAACAATATTATGTGGACTGTAGATGGATTCTAATTCATTGCATATTTTTTTTTTTTACGGTGGGAAATCCTCACGGATGTCCTTCGCCCTGGGGACTCTTACTGACTAAAACCACCCCGGTGTTCCGTCTCACACTTGCACCGGGGATCATGGGATCTAATGCAGCTTCCGCGATCTCCGGCTAGTGCCGGCCCGCCACTGCGGGCCACCTCCAGTTTGGGTGGAGTTAAGTGTTGAACTCCTCTTAAACCGAACACATACTTGCAAGATGAAAATCAGAATATAAGCTACGCACACGTCGTTTCTCCAAACTTATTCTCAAAATATTGTGTTCTGTGATTTTGTGCCCCAATCTCCAGTAAAAGTGACCAGTACGACAACCAGTGCCTGTAGAACATTCGAGTTGAATTAAGCTGGATTCGTAATGCGATACGTAAATCGGGAAATGTGTGTGTAAGTTTATTTTAAAAGCAATGTACAAACTATAGTTATTTTTCTTAAGAAGAAATATTTGCCTTTTTCCACTATCAAACTCGGAACCTACAAAAAAAAAACAACCGATTTCCGGAAAAACAGTACATTAAGTGAAAAATAACTTTTCAGTTTGTAGTGTTTTTTTGGAAATCGGTTGTTTTTTTTTGAAAAAGATTTTTATTCTGGAAAACGTTTTTATATTTCACTTATTTAGATATAGTACTTACCCCACAACAACTCGAAATTTTATCATCCCTGGGGTCAAAACAATACATATTTATGCAAAAGCAGAAATCGCGGTTGATTTGCAGTCATTTTTTGAAGAGTTCAGTTGTCTATCTCCGAAACTCATCATCAGATCTATCAATCAACTCAGCCTATTGCAGTCCACTGCCTCTCCAGCGCCATTACACTCTATCCCACCACCGTCTCCGCCTTCCGCATCCAGTCTGTCCCAGCCACCTTTTTAAGGTCGTCGGTCCATCTAGCTGGATCTATATAAAATTTAAATGGGATCATTTCGGAATAAACCCCTTTCGAACAAAAAGAATTTTGCAAATCCGTCTATATATGACGGAGTTATGGTCGAACATACATTTAAAAAAAACATGTCGAATTGATAACCTTCTTCTTTTTGCAGTCGGTTAAAAAGGTGCAACAGTCGACTGAATAATGAATATGCAACAACAGATTGATTAAATATTCAAGTGTTTTAAAGCGGCTTCAATTAAAATTAAGTCGGCCAAGCATATTGTACTAAGCTGATTAATTTCTCCGGTGGAGGTTCGAATGACGCAATTTCTTTTGGGTTCTTCACCCTTTACAGAGGCTTAAAATCTCCAATTTGGCTCAAAATTAATTTAGGCTGTTGTGAAGTAATTGCTAATTAGTGTCAGCATTGTTTTGACCAATTTTAGTCTAGACTCTTTCATAAAATCCAAAACTAAATTTCAAAGAAGACTGACTGTTTTATTTTATATATAATATATATTATACGAAATTTTTCCCATTTCGCTGATTTTTATTTTACAGATGCTTTTAAAATACTGTATTTCTATAGGTTTTAAAGCACTACATGAAAGATCATTTCAATGTTGATCTAATGAATGAGCTAAGACGCCCCAACCGGCGACTGTTTTGTGAATTTTGCTGTAAGGGGTATAGAATGTAATATATTTACTGTGTTCGTTTTGACGTTTACACGGTATAAAACAAATACAATGTTTTTTTTTTTTAAGTCATCTACAATGTATGAATCACTTTTATTCACATTCTTATTAAAAAAACACTAAGTAAAATGTTGAGGTGCTTGTGCTTAAGTAACAATAGCTGCACGAGTCTTTCGAGCAGGTAAAGCTACGCTTGCCGTGGTTGGTCAGTGGATGGGAGACCATCTTTACACACCAAGACGCCTCCGTGCCTCGGAAAGCACGGTAAGCAGTTGGTCCCGGCTGTCATTTGTGGATCTTTGACAGTCGTTACGGGTCGGCAGAAGCCCGAAAGTCTGACAACCAGTCTTACCAGGAGGTATCGTGTTACCCAGTTACTGGGTTGTGGAGGTCAGATAGGCAGTCGCTCCATGTAAAATACTGGTATTCAGCTGCATCCGGTTAGACTAGAAGCCAACCACAACATAGTTGGGAAAAGGCTAGGCAGATGATGACTAAGTAAAATGTTAGAGAAAATGAGCAAACAAGTACATTTGATTTCGGCTACCGAGAATTTTAATTTATGTTTTATTTTTATGAACGAGAATTTGAAGTTCGAATATTAAAACTATGGAAGTCAACTTAATTCAAAACATATTAATCATTAACAAAATGCAAGAAAATAAAAACAATTAAAATAATAATTTATGTTTTAATTGTTTTTATTTTCTTGCATTTTTCTTTTAAAACAACCTAAATCTCGCATTAAAATATTTGATTAAAAAAAATAGCTCATTCATTAGATAATCATTGAAGCGATCTTTCATGCTGTGCATTAAAACTGATGGAAATACAGTATTTTAAATGAAAAAGTAAAACCAAGTAAATAAGCAAAATCGACACAATACGGCCTCTTAAGCAAAAAGTTGATTATCAAAAACAGGCTAGTGCTGTAATGAGTTGGAAACACGTCATCGAATGCGATATTGCAATGGGAAACGGAATTGGCTTACCTTAATAGTTAATTAAGGGGAGTGAAATAGTGTAGGAAGGTGGTGATGGGCTATCAACTACCATTAACACGTCAGTGCTGCCACAATTGTTATGGTAAGGTATGTCCAACCTTGTTTTTATTGCAATCGGTGTTGACCGTTACTAGTAGGTAATAGACTGTTGAGTCCGTTAGCGGCAGGTAAGAAGAAACCTATTTATTCATTGAAATTGATCTATGTGTCTTAACGGTTTCTATAATCTGGTTAGAAAAGAATTGTACCTGATCAACATGATTTCAAAGGTTTTTTTTTCGGTGGGAAATCATTAAATGACTTCTTCCGCTCTGGCTGGAACGGAAGGGCGTGTCAGACTTTTACTGACTAAAACCCACCCGTGTTCCCTCAGTTGCCTGTGTGCCAGGGGCCGTGGTATCTCTTTCGAACAACCCATACCCCTGGCATGCATCGGCCCTTGCGGGCCCCATCAGTTGTTGCTGACATTTCTTTGAGGCGCGCGTGGAACACAACGCGCCGTCGAGCCGGGTTTGGTCCTTACCGGACAGCGAGCTACCCATTACTCGCCGTCCGCAAGCCCGCACCTACGGTGGCCGGGAATTAGCCTGGGATTTCCGACGCCCAGGGCGTGTCCTGCGAAGGCTACGGCCGTGAGGGCGCATGTACTGCCTCTCCCTCACATACGCCGCTTCCCTCTTTGCGAGCATCACTGCTTTGCTGAAGGAAGCGCCGGCTACCCATGCACTCTCGCTTCATACCATGGCCTGGACCAGGGCCGGACGCGAGAGATCGCCGCCGCCGATCGCCTCCACGAGGACACGGCCGTCTCGCTCTACCCAAGCCGGGCAAACCTCCACCGTATACTCCACCGTGTCCTCAGGACGATCTTCGCAATGGAATGATTTCAAAGGTCAGAGTCTCACACCCAATTTCTGTTATTTCCTATACTACACTCCACTCCACGTCAACTCTACCTAAATCAGTGACATTGACAGCTAAAACTAGTTGTGAATTGACGTAACCGTAAATTTTCCTTAGTGGATGTATGTGAATTATCTGCCAAACTCAAGGTACAAAACCAACCTTAACACATTTGAGTCTACCTTCTTTTCATAGAGCTCATTTGCAATGCCTCCATACACATTACTAGTGGACCTTTCAGGAAGGTCACCGCATTACTTTTGCGCTAAAGCAAACTTTCGAGAACTTCTTGGAATTCGGTTTAAAACCGTGTGATTTAAGCACTGTATATTGTAATTAATTAGACTTTTCAGTTGGTCGTGTCCATATAAATTGTTATTAGTGTAGTACTTCTGGGGTTTACGTGGTTTCGACGTGGAGTGGAGAGTAGAATGACTTAAAATATGGCTTGAGAGCGCTCACTCTATTTTCTAGCCGTAGATCGCAGGGCGATAACATTAGCAACGCCAAAGTTAATAAATTAATTGTTTTCTGCTTTTATGAAGCTCTAGTCGATAGATGTATGTATTCTATATTTTATACAAACAAAACCGTAACGAACTCACATAACCCAACTAAACTTTTCACACGACTTTTCGTTTTTATTTAAAAATAATCCTGTTTTGAATAGTCGCATAGTTTAAGCATATTTTTTATAGCTCCGTGCGAACGTAAAAACTGAGTAAAAACCTTTTCGTGCCATTTTGTAAAAAACAAAAAATATTGCAACAAAATTTCATATTTGATCTCAGTAAAAAAAAGGAGTGAAAAATTAGTCTTAATATTGTAAATTCTTGTATTTTAATGGACTTTACTTACAAAACGTAGCTAATAAAACAGAGTAGACTTATGCTTGGCTTGAAAAAAAACTAAAACTTAGGGCATTTAAAATGTTCATGACAAAATTAGTACTAGTTAAAGCCCCGTTAAGTTCTGACCAGCAGATAAAACAATTATGTACCTACAAGTTGATTTACAGTCACAATAAAAAGGGCAATTCTCGTTTTATTATCATTACAAATCACCTCCCCAAGAGTCGTGACCGCAAAGATTCCTTGATTCCAACATCTGAGCCTACAATTAACCTCAAGCGAATGCTTATAACGAATGATTTCATAAATCACCCAAATTGCCCTTTATTACGCATCTTACATCACTTTAATTGAGAAAACCAACGCAGTGAGAGCCGAATTTTCGGCAATTTCCTTCGGTCGTGTGAGCATTTCATTTTGTATGTCCCTATTTAATTACTTGCAATATTAGTACGTAATTACTACTTTGTTCCTTGAGACACGGCTCGGACAAATTGTAGGAATTGAGGCGCTGCCGTTCGTAATTTGATTCGTGGCGGCCATCTTAATTTTAAACTAAAATATATTAACCGTATCTTACAAGAATGGGTTTAAAGTAATCGTTTCTGTAGGAATAAAAAGGTCTACACTGTTAATATTGTAATTTATATAGAACTTAATTTTCCATTAAGGAATTTAAGAAGAAATTTGTAAAGTTGGTAGTTGATTTATTAAACACTACTGCTATAATTTGTCATTTATTTTACGTTCACAATTCTTGCTGGCGTGCTCTTTGAGCTTAATCAAAAGCTTATACCAACCAGATAGATTTTGAAATCCTATAAAACATCATTTAAAATTAAACAGCCAACAGTAACAGCGAGTACACAAACACGTCAAAACTTCAATACAGTTTAAACGCCAATTTATTCAGGATATTAATACACACATGCATATTCATGTCGTACATCCTTCCATTTCAAAACCCACAAATGTTGATAGAAATTGATACGACACATATTCAATGTAAATTTTAGGTCAGCATGTTAATTACAATGGCTTTGTAAACTTTAATTAATGTTTAATTGCGTTATTTAGAAATTATCACGTCGCGTTAGAATAAGGAAACATTACAGACAGATGTTCAAATGAAAAACACATAGTTATGTGGTGTTCCGAAATATGGCAACACTGTGATAAGAATGAAATATAATAAAATATGTTGCTTGGATTCAAGATGACAAAGTTTTATTTGAAAGATCATTATTTATTTACAGCTGGTGTTCCTAATATTGTCACCCCTGATATTAAAACAAAATAGGAAGATTAATTTATAATGAGTCACGAAAGGATGAAGACAAGAAGAAGAGAGGATCAGGGATGTCAATTAAATAATCTTTGTTTAAATAAACAACAGTCTTTTTTATAGTTTAAAGGATAAATTACTTAAAACTGTTAATTGTTGCAAAAAGTCATACTATTGCGTAAAAATCAATCTGGCAACTCTATTCCCAACTTGTTTGAGGTCGGCTTCAGATTCAGCTGAATGTCAGTATTTGACATGAAGCGACTGCCTGTTAGACATTGACAACCCTATTACTGTATAACACGATACCCCTTGGTGAGACTGGTTGTCAGACTTTTGGGCTTCTGACTAATGATGTACGAATGACAGCCATTTTAATACTACAACGTAAGTTTGGTATAAGTTATCCAAAACACAGCTATTACCCAAAGAACTTAACTCAGTCCCTAACTTTATAACCCCCGTAGTCACTAAAACGTAACTTGTTAAGCACTCAACTGTTAAAGAGATGGACAAAACTGCCATAGAATCAGCAATAGAAATAGTTTCACGCTATCACGGTATAATATGGGTCATTAAGCCGTTGATAATGGGTCACAGGTGGTCTTACGACGAACGTTGCCGGATCTACGCCCGGTGTGTTAATATGTTTTTAATTGCTTTTCTATCCTCAAACTAAGACAGTTTCCGAATGCGCCTTAGTCGTAAATCACGGCGCCACTGATGGGAATAGTTATAATTTTGAATATCGGTCGTTGTAGAATAATGAAGGATGGAAAGGTGGGCGAAATTACCATGGTGATGGTAATTTCGCCATCGGTAATTTTTTGCATGGGAACAGATTAATTGTTACTTTGGAATTTGTTCAGTGCAGCCTGTAGGTTTTTTTTAATATTCTCAACAGAATTGAAGCCAATTTTCAATTCAATGATTTTTCGCGATACCTTGCAATCAAACATTTCCTAACCATTTTATTTTGTGAAAAAAAAAATTGTTTTAACCATCTACGCGATAGATAGAACAGAATACAGAAATGGGACTTTTCAATTATAAACCGCGAATCAATGTTTCCATCCTAAAGATTTTCTTTTCAGACCAAAGCTTCCCAGCTCCCTATCGGGTATCAGCTGCATCTTATCCCATGTAACTTGTAATAGGCAATCCAGAGAAATGGGTCATTGCGGCACTTGGAGACGACAGCATGTATGTCGTTGTGGTCAATGTTACTGCGGAATGTAATGTTGTACTTTACACGTTTTTACCCTAATAGCAAACCAATTAATGTTTTCGAATGAAATTTAATTCGATTAATGAACTGTTTATTTACTACTGTGAAAGTCCATATGGAGAAGGAGTGCTGAAAGCTATTTTTAAACGGTTTTATTTCCCTTACCCTGTTTATTGTTTGTTTGGGTCAAATTTAGTACTTAAAATTTTACGCCCTTCCTGTTAGCAGATTGATCTGATATTTGGTACACACCTTTAGTTTTGATAACAATACAATTTAACATAAAAAGAATGAGAAATATTAAGTAACGAAATAAAAACAAATCTTGAAAATAAAATGTAAAAATAATTCGGTAAAATAAATTTGTGGGGCGCGTGAAACATATTAACTCAGGTTACGCTGCACCACGTAAAATCGTTTACTTAAAAAAATATTTTACTTATTTTTTTATTATTATTGCTGATCAAAATGTAAATGAATTATGGCCGAATTTTGACAACTAGATGACCATTAATAAGTCTGAATGAAATCGCAAATCCTCTTGAACAAGCCTGGTGTTCAATCTCTGTATTAGAAGGGGACTTTGCCCTGCAATTGAATCACAGTGTCAAGTCACTACAGCTCATTTTGGGGTCAACGGCCACTGGTAATGCAATCACTTAAAAAAGTAAGTCTAGATTTTTTTTGTGTGTAATGATTACTTCTGTGAAATTTCGCCAGCTACCTAATTTAATTTAACACAGTCAATTTTTGATTGACCCTGTAAATCAAAACTTGGTCAGTAACGTTATTCGAGGACATGTCTTGACCTATAATAACATTTCATGACAAAATCGCATGCCTTGTTAAAAAAATAAGCCAATCAGTAAAGATGGCCGCGGAAGATTAATCCTTGTACGATTTTATGACGTTATAACTACGACTAACTACGTCACTGGCACACACTTTCAACTACATAAACAGTCTAATGACATAAGCAACCGTTGCGTGGGACTCAGTCTCCTGTCCTCAATCCGTATAAATTCTATATTTAAACCGTTTTTTTCTAATTTTCTAATTCCATTCCCATTTCAGTTTAGGCTCATTGAAGTGAAACAAAGCTAGTCTCGGAGAGATTGAGGGAGTTGCGACCGCGAACCGCGACAGGACTCGGCACTCTCAACTTTGTTCGTGTCATGCGTAACTCTGGAAAGAACTTAATTTGTTTGACACACACATTTTAATGCCACATTACATGACACAACTTCACAATTAAATGGTTTTTTGTGTGCCTTTTTATTTGAGTTCCTTTTTTAGTCATGGTTTTGATATGGTTTCCCTTAGGTGAGACACTTTTGTACAAGCTTGCTATTTACTACAGAGAGTTATAGATTAGATTTATACATGCTCTATTATACATCAGAAAATAAATAACCAAAAACTACATTGGGCTTACAATGGGCGACCATAAAGGCTTCTTCAAACAGGCGCGACGCGAAACATATACAACAATTTCCATGTAGTTTTCATAATTTTTTTTACGTGACTTGCGTCGCTCCTGTTCGTAGGAGCCTTATCGCTTTCTGCGATCTCTTCCAGCCAACCTTAGAATCTTTGTTAATATGGGGTCACCAAATTGAATTGTCCACTCTTCATTTATGACGTCTAAAATCTCTAGTATTCTTGGTATTTAAGATGAAACCGTTTGGAAAATTTATCCCTTTTATCCAAGCCCTGCTGGGAGCTAACCTTCCTTTTTTTCTTTTTTTATTACGTCTCAACATTGTAGCTAGTAACCCATGGGAAGCGTCGAAGTAACCACATCACAAGTTTCGTTATTACTAAAATGTAAAAATATTTGTCATGCTCACTCAAATGTCTCGCTGAACGCACATGTTCGTGAACGGGCGCCGCCAGTAGGGACTGGTCATCTCTTAGCTGCCACGGCCTATTTTAATTTTGTGCAGTAGAGCAATATTAATCAATATTATCAGAAACAATAAAAACTTTATTTTCGATTTATTTTAAACATCCGAATTATCGAGAACATCATCGATGGAGAGACACAAATGCTGGATTCGTCTCTAGGGAGGAAAATGAGCAACAAGATTTTTTTCATTCAACATCGCTTGCCAGTTATGACGATCACTTTAAAAGTCATTTTATTTTATCAATCATCTTTTTATGAATACCAATTTTTCAGGAAATAAACCCTGAATCTCATTAAGTGCGCTCATGAGGGTGAAACGAAAGGCTTTTAGTAAAATTCAATGTCAGCAGCATATTCCAAAGACAGTCGAGACTCTAACCGACATACCTATTAGCGGCAGTAATTTAGAGATAATGTTCGCGTAATTTCACCCGGGCCACCCACCAAATCTATGGCCTTTAATAAACGCGAACAAACTCTATAGAAACAATTATTTAACGAAATTACTGCTTTACATGATACCCTTAATGAAATTACAAACAACGCACCCTGTACGGAGATTTAATTTGACAACATAATTAATAATTATGTTTTCATTATGTTGGTTTTGTTGAATTACGATCATAGTGGTCATATTTCGAGCAGCATCTTGGATTTAATTTGAGAAACTGAACTTATCTTGAATTAATATTTTGAGTTATGAATAAAGTTGCAGAAAGAAATCTTAAGAGGATTTAAAATGATCTGGTAAAATATTTGAAACGTAAAATTTATTTCTTCAAGTTAAATGCCTACTTACCTTTCAAAAGAGCAGAATATAAAAGTTGCAAAAAATAGTTTGAAGTAAAGAAAACTGACATCACTTAAAATTGCCCAATATTTTATTGCCCAATAACGCAGTACTAGACCAGGGGCCCAAGTCTGCTATTTTTATAAATTCGTCATTCCAACACGATCCCATTGTCATTTTGCTACAAGTTCGTAATCTGCTAAATTCATAATGGTCGATCATTGGTCGGTCAATGGTCTCGTAATAGAATTGTGTTATAATGGCATTGTCGTATTGCCATTATTATAAAACCCGTTAGTAAAAATGATCTTCCAAAAACCACTACTAAATTTGAACATTTATTCATGCCCGATTTCATTTAAATATATATTTTTACATATTACTTATTATTATATATTAGTTTATTAGTGTTAAATTTTAGCAGATTACCGCCTAAGTCAGTCATTCGTTTGTCATTATGTACGAGATTACCAATAAATGCCATTTCTTTCAATGGAGTGTCAGTGGCTGATCATTGGAAAGTCATAATGACGCCATTATGTTAGTAGATTACCAAACTTGTCAAAATCAACAATTATGAAATCAATGATAGACCATTCTGACACTATTGTAATAGCAGACTTGAGGACCAGGCTCCATGTTGATCACTCCGGAACTAAACCTAAATTTAGACTAAGTCGAAACATATTATAGTGTTTTTTTTTGTTATTGTATAATTGTAATTTATAATTTTTTATTGAAGACTTGTGTGATGTTTTATCTTTTTTGTAATCATATAATTAATTCTCATTATAGCTAATATTTTTAATGTCCCAATGCATTCATATGGACTGGTTCTGAAATAAATAAATTTATTATTATTGTTATATTAAAATGACTGACACACACTTAGCACAAAACGTATTCCATCAATAATCACCATTAAACTGGATGTTGGAAGGGTCTCCGGAGAATTTAAGCAAATCCCGTCTCGTGTCCCAGGAATTGTTGAGCGAGACACGATCCGCGTCCAAATAGTACGGGCCCCGGTGAGCCCACGTTAATACGTGCGTTAATTGGCGACCCCCAACCCTCCTTACTCCCCGCCTCGCCCCACCTCGCCCCACCTTGCCCTTGCCTCGTCCTCGCCTTCAATTCGTAAGGGTTCGTCTCCGGTTAATAAGAATCTGACACTAACAATTTATCAGAATTGATTAAATTTACTTTACGCCATTCGCGTTCATTGTATTAGTGAGCTTAAAGAGATTTTGCCTCTTGTATAAGTGTAGTATTTCAGACTTGTTACGTTATTCCGAGAACCCCTTATCCAACAAAATACGAAAACACAAAGTAGGATGAAAAACAAAAATGGCATCTGTGACTTGTTCACACACGGACATCCATTAAGCCAAACGTTTTGATGAAGTTGGCGAAATCTAAACAGAGCTGACCGATCCAGCGACAAAAAACGGCACCTAAAGCGGTGATAAAGCCATCAGTCTTGATCCATCCTGTCTGTCTGTGTGTGTTGCCGCAAGGGCTGACAGATCGCGTATTGTCAGCGGTCGTGGACATTTTTCGCGTCACCCTGACAAATGAAATAAGAGGATTGGTGTGACATCCAGCCCCCCGAGTGCTCGGGAAATCATATGCCGTCGTGAGGCGAATATGGGATTCGTGTTTGTGTTAGTTTTTATGATAAGAAAAGATTATTTTAACGGCGTTGTTTCTATACGTAAGTGGGTAAATTTTTTTTTGTTTTTTTATGTAAAAATTTAAACAATCGATATGGTATCCTGCACCCTAATTGCATAACAATACACTTATCCATCAGAATCAGAATCATTTTGAATAGAAGAATATTGCTCAACCATTGTTTCATACGGATTAGCAAAATAAAAAATTACTGCTCAGCAACGTAAATGACGTCATGAGTGTTTTTCGGTTTAAAGAATTTATTCTCATAAAGAACACTAATAATTCATTTAAAATATGAGATATACTAATAAGTCATGTAGTTTAAAGGTACATACTTATTATTTACAATTTCAACTTTCTTACTAATTAATTTTTATAATTTTTTCAATGTTAAATTCACTCATTTCATTGCATGTATTATTATTGATATTGTTGATTTTATAATTATTAATTTTTTACTAATTTAGTTGATTTTATTATTGTTATTTTATATTTATAAGTAACTTATTTGATTTTATAATTATTAAGTAATTTTATTTTATTGTTATTTTCACCACTTTAATTAACTGGGTTTAATTAGGCAAACCATGTAAGTGCTGTACACACCTTTAAGTGATAAGTTCACTGTAGTACTACTTATATTAATTATGACTAAACTTTCTGTTAATGTTTATGTGAACTAGTCGTTGGAGTACCATAATAAATAAATAAATAAATACTGACTCCGTGAGTCGACGAAAGGAAAACAGAGTATTAATTAAGTAATAATAGGACTTAAATTATACACAAAAAGGTTTACAAGGTATTACAAGCAGGCAACAATTTTTGTTCGTTTTTTTTTTTTTTTTTAGTTTTTGTAAACTGTCAAAACTTAAACCGTTCCTACTGTTAGAGTATTGCACAATTACCTCTGTTTTATTATAACACGAAATGGTTGTCAAGACTATAATAACTTACCTTTTGACTAAAAATAAAATTTATTTCAATTATTCAACGAAATTGTTCGTAATTTGCCTACAAAATTACAGAGATTGATAGTACATTATTATAAGAAGAATTAAATAAAGTCTCCAGATAAAACTTGCAACAATTATTTTAATAATACCATCTTTAAACTGAAAGCCACGAGAAAGAGCGGGTCCTTTACAAAACAACTTAATTCTAGCCTTATGAATATATTAGTTTTAAACACGGCTTAATCCGACAACGTTATTATAGCTTTACCTGAGCGGAGAAAGTAAACTGTGTTGTTATGTAACACTTCAAAATTATTTTAAAATTGTAGTTTGTTTACCAATCCTGTATCCCATAGGTATGTGTACAAGAGGTATAGTATCAAAACGAATAATCCCAAAACTCTCTGAATTTTTATCTAGGTATTAAAAAGAAAGAAACGAAAAGAAAGAAGACGTAAGAAACTTTTTCTAAAATTAACACACAAATTCGCCATTGTTTGTTGCGCCACTTCTTCGTCCCAGCTAAAGTACTAAGGAGTGGTGAAGGGCGGGCGTTTTGGGGGACTGTCTTATGTAAATTTGACTTTCAAAAAGAGCTGACTCTCAGTTTGAATAAAATACTTTTGATTTTAATTTTGACTTTGAATTAAATAAAATTGAAGTGTTTGTTTGTAACGTCAAAAATAAGCTTTTTACTAAATGCAAATGAAAGTTTATACTGTACATGTAATAAAACACAATTTTTGTACGTCTGTTTGTTTGTTCCGGCTAATCTCCGAAACGGCTGTACCGATTTTGACGGGACTTTTACTGGCTAATGTTATAATTATAAAGTAGTAACTTAATTTCCAATAAACATGAGGGCGAACCCGCGGGCCCAGCTAGAATGAAATAAAAATTCGCCTTTAACCAAGTTCACGATCAAAGCAAGGTAACTAGTGATAGTAGGATTAGTGAGGACGAAATTAACCAAAGCTTTGCGACGCTTGGCCAGCACTGAAATTAATTTTTAGGGTTCCCAGTAGAGGACAATTTAATTACAGTGCTATTTTAAGCAAGATTTATGCTTCGTTAAGCTCAATAACTATATACGATTTCTCAATTCTTATTAAATTTTACTTATGAGTTTTTATGTGAATTTAAACAAGAATTGAGAAAATTGAGTTCTTTAATGTCAAAGGGCAAACAATCCGAAACCTAACTGAGCATGGCTTGATATGAGACAAAAGTTGTCCAAACGAATCAACCAGCCCTACTATCCTGCTAATATTATAAATGCGATAGTTTGTGTGTTTAGTTATTTGGATGTTTCTTACTCAATAACGCAAAAACAGCTGAACAGATTTGTATGAAATTTTACTACACAGATAGATTATAACCTGGATTATCTCATAAAATAATTTTTATCTCAGTAGTACCTTCCCGTGCGATTATTTTCGATATCTACGCGGGCGATGCCGCTGGCAAAAGCTAGTAGGTAGCTAAAAATATGGACGTGTGTTTTTTGAAACCACTAGGCGGCACCCTAACTAAAGCAGTCGGCGAACACACGACCATCGTGTTCATTTTGTTCGGCGAACTCGAATGCGTGCTCGCGCTAACAGCGGGTGCCTTCCGGTTTCCCAAACAAATCAGTTACATATGAATCCGACGATCGTGTACTGGCGCAACCGATCGCTTGAGGTTGGACGCCGCGTAGTGGTTCTAAAGCCTGGGTTATTTTAACTACATATAGACTATATAGTAAAGGTTGCGTCCATTTATTCGTTTAAATTAGTTTATGTATAATGTACGTCATTATGCAAGGACCATTCATGGTAACACCAACGCCATCAACATCCTACAAATTGGTGAAGTTGGTGTTGTCACAGCAATTAACTCTTTAATAAAGTGTAGTGTAGTTGAGTTATTAAACCATTTTAATAAAACGCTAAATTATACTTAGCTATGTCAAATTTATAATAACCTCAGACAGAATGATAGGATTATCAGATTTAAATAATGAGATGCAGAAACTCATTAAATCTAAACTCTAACAATCTAAGTTGCTAAATCATTCTAAAGCTATAGTCTATCTCAACAAAGGATTTCATTGTTTTTTGTCATTTTAGACGTTAACTACTGAGGGGCTGGCACAAAACGAAATTACAAAGAAAAATCAGACCAAATTAATTTTTTCTTCATTTTTAAACTGCTCTGAAATAAAGTCATTAGGTATAACAAGTTGTTCGCTTTATTTGATAACAAACTCAGTAGTAAGAACTGGTACAGACGAGCAACTAAATATCAACCCTAACTATCTTCTGGGAGTGGAGTACTGGGAGTGACTGATTACTGGCTAAGACGATTCTCTTTGGAAAGACTTTCGGAATTCTGACTACCCGTAAAGGCTCCTACAGACATGCCGGCGGCACAGCTGGCGGGTTTTTGCCTTGCGGGTATGCTGCAGGCGTTATTAGGCCACTGGCACTTGCCGCAGAAACCGAGGATGCCGCCGGGCTAGTTGGCGGTATGCCCGCCGGCCGAGCCGCCGGCATAGTTTGTGTGTAGGAGCCTTAACGACTGTCGAAAATCCACGTGGTTTATAATCTCCGCAAAGAGTTTTTATGTCAGAAAAGTGGTCAACATTTTATGAATAAAATTAACTTTGAGAGATAAAATATAAAAAAATAAACATTTAATTCTTTCATTTAATTAGTTTTGACAATAAATTACAACCATTTATCTGTAACAAAAACAAAAAAATATTAATTTACTTTATTAGCTATACTGGCTGTTTTTGTGCCTTTGCCTTTAAAGAAAAAGCGCTGATGCGCGCGCATCGCTAATTTGTGAACAACTAATAATCAATTTTACAAATTGTTCAAATTTTTCTAACTGCTTTAACAAGTGATTAAAGATTTACTCGTTTAAGAAAGTCCGACTTTTATTTATTTCCTCGCAAATATGTTATAAAACGTAGTATGACATACGTCCGCTTTGAAAATTACCGCACTTATATCATAATGTACTATTATCGCATTAGATTTATTATTATATGTAATGCCAAGGAAACATGTCATGTGATACATAAATAAATAAATAGACATACTTTCCAAGGCACGGAGGAGAAAATGTATGCAAAGATGGTCACCCATCCACGGACCAACCGCGGCAAATGCAGCTTAACCTGATTCATCGACTCGTGCGACTGTTATTACTTAGCTACAAGCCCCTTAATAAAAACTTAACGCTCACAATTTTTTCAAATAAAGTAGTTATTTTTTTAGTTTTTCGGTATGTATTGTTCATTCAATATTCATATAAAAAATGCGCAAAACTCTACCTGCCTGCATACATGCTTTACCGAAGTTTGAATGCGGTAGTTGTTCATTAATTAACGGCTTAATTACCTTCATTGAATAATGTACTCGATAACTGCAGTATGGCCCTATGAGTAATATTGCTGGTTCGTAAATAACAATCAATAACTATTTGTCGAGAAAATCGTGTTTTTCCGGTATTGTGAATGTTCCATTATGTTCAACGACCATTCAACTGGCTGACTATTATAAATTAGTGTGTTAGTACCTATTTATTTAAAACTAAGCAAAATATGAAACGAATACATGAATTATTGTGAAATAGTTTGATTAAATAAAATTACTGAAGTTTACCGATGGACGGGGGAGCAGACGAGTCCTGGAGTGGAGACCGCGTATCGGCAAACGTAGTGTGGGACGCCCCCCAGCTGTATAGATCGACGACCTTAAAAAGGTGGCTGGGACAGACTGGATGCGGAAGGTGGAGGATAGAGTGTTGTGGCGTAGCCTGGGAGAGGCCTATGTCCAGCAGTGGACTGCGATAGGCTGAGTTGATTGACTCAAGTTTAGGATACAGTAACAACGATGTTACTGTTTACTGTAAGCAATGAGATTACTTAGTTGTTAAGCTTATATTATGAGTGCTCATAAGACGATTTATCATCATCCTAGTCTTTTCCAACTTCGTTGGGGTCGGCTTCTATAAGATGATTATGCTTTTTTAAATTGTAATTGTAATTCTCATATTTGTGTACCTTTATATTTGTTATTACAATGGAAATAGTTTTTTTTTTTTGTTGAGGGAGGAAGATGTGATATATCAATCTTGATATTCCACTATCAAGAATACACCATCATTCCATTTACACCATCAACAATATCAATCTTGATATTGTTGATGGTGGGTTACAGAACAACTAATAAATATGGTAGCCAATACTGGAGCTTGTAGTTTTATTTACGTTCCGCATAACATACCATTACATAGCCAAAGGCTCAGCAAAAAAGAGCTGGTAAAAGCGGCACTTTGTGTATTTAATGTCATCACTAATTCTCTCAAAACGGTAGTGGAAAACATCGTGAGGAAACCGGCATGTTTTAGAAACAAATTTTCGAAGACATGTGACATCTACCAAACCGCACTTGGCCCGCGTGGTGGATTATGGCCCACTCCCTTTCACAGAGAGGAAGCCTGTGTCCCAACAGTAGGAAAACATTGTAGCCCGATTGTTTTGTGATGTTGCGGCTCAGATCTCAAGTGCATATGCAGCGACCTCTCCCCACAAACAATGGTCCATCTTCAATCTGGCGCCGCATGCATATAAGACTGCATCATTGAGCGCAGTTCGCGTAGCTGATTTTTTTGCCAACAATAAACTACAAGAAGAAGTACAAAAATGAGCAACTTTTGAGGCAACTGTGTTTCTAAAGTTGCCTGTCTAAGCTACCTGTAGGTAAGGTGTACAAATGACCGCGGAGCGCCGTCGCCGATATTTTTTAAGAAAGCGCGTTCTTACATCTCTCTTTTTATGATTGTTCTTCTTTTATTAGAGTACTTTTGTTTCTTAAGTTAGAAAGGCGGGGCTTTCGCTGTAAATCCGTACTTACTCTTTGTGTCGTAAAAGTTAGGCGATTGAAAAAATTGTTTCTTTTGTACGACAAAATCGCTGTTAAGAATTGATTTACCTTTGATTCGATATCGCAATGTTGTATATTTTATTTTATTTATTCAGGGACAATAAACAGCTACAGTATGTGTTGAAACAAAGAAAAAAATATACAAAATATGAACAATATTGCAGCCCACTACATTATCCGCATATAAACAAAGGAAAATTCATAGTGACAATGAGTGCCACTAGATAGGTATTAAATAATTTAAAACATCACAATAGTAAAAATAATTAATTACATCATGCAAAATGCAATATACAAGGTGTAACAGAATAAACGCAAGTCCTGAAATTAGTTTGTTTATAATTGACTACTGAATCGTTTTCAGTATCTTTTAATACGGGATTTTTTTCGAAAATTATGTATTTTGCCATACCTACAATCGATTGAGACAAGAAAAAATCAATCTTATGCCAAGATCATAACACACAAATTTCATTAGCTTTAAAAATATTCGTTTTGGTCATTGTATTAAGCTTTTAACTCAATACTCTAATGGGCGTGTATAATGTCTTGCATTAATCATTTTACATGTTGTATTATCAGGTATTACAGTCATTTTTGAAAAGTGTGGATATAGATTCTAGAGTGCTAATAAACCACAAAAAAAAAACACTTTTTTTTTGTTTAATCTATTGGTGCCATAAAATGCATTGAAATCTTATCTTTTAAAATTTCGCGAGTAATTTGACGAAAACGCTGGACGTATTGGACGCCATATTGCTCTGCGGGTATGACGTCAGTTTGCTATATAAACAAATGCGCTGATATGACTGAGTTATTTTTCAACTTATCGTTGGTTTGCTGTTCCTAAATGCAAAATATTATTTAAATAAAAATTACTTTGGTTACGAAAATAATAACAGTACAAAGTTGCTCAGTTGACATGCCGTATGACGTAATAATATGGCGGCTACTATTTGATGGTGTTCAAAAATAGATTAAAAAACTCAAATCTTTAAATTGTATTTTTAACATTTACTTTATTGTTTCATGAACTAAAACTAACATTTTTCGACAGCATTTTGCCTAAGTTAACTCAATAATACATTTTTAGATTTTTTCTCATAAAGAGTAAAATACCCTATTTAATCACAAGGAAAATACATGCTTTTGAATAATGAAACTAAGCTTAGCGGTATAAATTCAAATAGTTTAATGCTCCCGATAATAGCATAGCTAATTACGGTTCGGGTTTACACGCTATTGAAGTAAAGAAAGTGGAGTAGTTATAAACGTGCGCTATACAGAGCTTGTGCAGAAACATAAAACTGCAAGGCGAAGTGGATTGACTAATAAGATTAGCATAATTACGCGCGGCGACTGCACGCGAGCCCATAGCTTTTCATAATTAGCAGCCGTTGTTATAACATTCGTGAGTCGTGTGTTGGCTGGGCAGAATAAACGTACATATAAGCATACTACTTATTTGCATACTACCACGTTAATCCAATAATATCTCGGGATGCAAATGAAGCTGGTTTTTCCTGAAAAGACTTTGTGAAAAAACTACATTTCCTTTTCGTTTAAAACGTTTTCAGTTGTTAATCTTTATGGAGTGACTTCAATCGTTACATGGGCTAGGTACTTCTGTAGCTTTGATAAATTTATTTAACCTCAACTCCAGTTAAACGAAATACTCAGCGGAATTGCAGTTCTAAATTAATCGGTTTCATTTACTAAAGTTGTCACCGTGCACTGCAATTAAAAACTCACAGACACCACGTTCAGATTAAATACTGAGTTATTAATGATACACTACTTTGGAATTGTTTCTTATTTTTATTTTTAAATAGTTCTCACAGACAGAAGATACAAGAATGATGTACCCAGGATTTTGTTATAAATTATTTTCAAGAGTGTCCTTGGAGTTTCTTGCCCAGTCTTCTTTATAGATATCTACGTTTTGGAATGGGCAACTGGCTTCAAATTTCTGACTAACGGACCGACTTTGACAATTAAAAGTGCATGTAAATGGTTTCATTGAAATACATGGTTTGAGTTTGAGTTTTTATACAGGAACTCATTGCAATTTTTTTATTTTGTTTTAATTTGGTCTATTTATTTTATTTATTTATTTATTTATTTACCATTGCAATTCAATTTATAATCAAAAAGAAACCTGAAAAATTCAAACCTGTGCACTCATTTAAAATCTGTTAAACCTACACAGAGACTCAACCATAAACCAACCAATAACAGAACTCATGTCATTTAAAAAGTATCGCCAATTAATATAATACAAATTAATCAGTGTAAATAAAACACTGTGCACCAATAATTAATGGAAACCCTCTTTTTAAACACTCGTTGGTACATGTGATAGAAATTCTGACAATACTACAGCCGGATCGCGGTTGGCCGTTGAGCAAATATTCAATAAGGGTACCCATGTATTGTATTGCACCCGCGATTCAGTTTGTTCACTCTTCAATATACCAATATTGTTTTGGTCGTATTGAAAACTTATCAAACAGTACAAATTGCGGAGCCATATTGTCGCGTCTGTATGTACCTATGCTTCCATTTGAATCTAGTGTTTGTATAGGTGGATGAGAAAGTTAACCCTTTCGATACTTTTGAGTATTTGATTCGGTTTTTGTGCTGATACTTTTGACTTGGATAGCTTAACAAACTGTAGGTTAGGTGTGTAAGTTGACTGGTAGAAAATGCCTACATATAGTGCTTAAAGTACTTTATAAATAAATTAATAGTGTTGAGTTTCACATCTGTTCATGTTCAGTTTCACATCATACTTATGCAACAGATGTGATATAACTTTACAAAGACGTCACCCGACGTTCAATAAAAGCAGGGTAATACCCAGTAATCAGCACCAACACCAGTATTAGTATTCAGAAATGCACAACTAAATCAATATATATCTATCAATAGAATAGGCATTGAAATGCGCTAGTGACTATTGAATAGAACCAACAGGCATTAGAGTGCCGCTCTATTCATGTATTGAATTTATGTGATAATGTTACAAATTCAAGTGGTGGTCCGGGCTATAGAATTGAGTAAAAACGTTACCTGGTACAAACAAATAACTATTAACCTGCTTATGTAGACAGAGACGTATTTAATTACAAATAGTGATGTTTTCAGCATAACAACACATGTCGAATGAAGTGGATATTGCAACAGATAAAAACTCAGACACGTATGTGTTTGAGTTTTATCTGTTTTCATGTATATTAACCCTACCACAAAACCACACTGCATGGGCCTCGTGGTGGACTATGGCCATGGAGCGGCCACACAAAGTAAGGGCCTATTTCCCAGCAGTGGGAACATTAGAGGTTTACATGAAATTATACATGTACCCTAACAACATAACACTCCGCTACTTGACAGTTGAGTAAAAACGTATGGATAATGTGTTCGGAGATGAGGAAAACAACATGCTCCTGGTAGTCTATTACAATAGCCTAAGTGAATAAAAGTGCCCACACAGTGCCCCCCTGCTACACGTGATTTTACAACTGGAAAAAATATCGATATTTCTTAATTGAATGTAAGCAAAACATTCATTTGAGGAGTGGCTTGAGAAGCGGCATGGCGTCCTCACCTTCCGCCTGACACAGGTCCTCACCGGACACGGCTGTTTCGGGAGGTTCCTGTTTCACATAAGGCGGGAGGAAACGCCCTGGTGTTTCCATTGCGAAGATCGCTCTGAGGACACGGTGGAGCATACGGTGGAGGTCTGCCCGGCTTGGTCCAGGCCATGGTACGGAGCAAGAGTGCATGGCTAGCAGTAGCTTCCTTCAGCGAAGCAGTGATGCTCGCAAAGAGGGAGGCGGTGCACGTGAGGGAGATGCAGTAAATGCGCCATTGCGGCCGTGGCCTTCGCAGGAGACGCCCTGGGTGTCGGGAATCCCAGACTGATTCCCGGCCACCGTAGGCGCGGGCTCGCGGACGGCTAGTAATGGGTAGCTCGCTGTCCGGTAAGGACCAAGCCCAGGTCGACGGCGCGTTGTATTCCACGCGCGCCTCAAAGAGATGCCAGCAACAACTGATGGGGCCCACAAGGACCGTTGCCTGCCAGGGGTACGGGTGTTCGAAAGAGATACCGCGGCCCCTGGCACACAGGCAACTGAGGAAACACGGATGGGTTTTAGTCAATAAAAGTCTCACACGCCCTCCTGCTCCACCCAGAGCGGGAGAAGTCATTTGATGATTTCCCACCCAGGAAAAAAAAAAGCACAATATTCATGAATTATAATACACATGAATCATTCGTAACAAATTCTGTAAATGATGGTAAAAACCGCATGGGTTGTGTAGCTTAGAAGAATAACGCGATCAGACATACACGAACAGCAACTTTAACGTTTATTACAAATGTATAGATAAACAGTTTTCCCGAAACATCAAATACAAAAAGGGTATCCCATTATACTTAAAAACCAACACATCAGAGCAAACTTTAATAATAATGTAGTTCCCCTCATTTCCGCCAGAGGGCAGTACTAGAATTTTATTGATAGGACAGATAGACATAATTATGACAGTGGGGTCTCCGCTGTATTGCATTTGGATTTATTCGGTCGTGAAATTAATAGGAAAGTAAGTAATAGGAAAAATAAAGCTTCAGACATCATCATGTTTTAATCTTTTTACAACAACCTCAGCATACAATAGTGGCCTAGTTATTTAATGGAAGATAAATAGTTTTCGAAAAGCATCACACACAAAAAAGTACCCCAACAAACTTAAAAACAAACTTAAACATAACGGAGTATTCTTTGGTAATAGAGTAGTTGCCCTCATTTTGGCCAGGCGGCAGCACTAGAACTTTATAGACGGGACAAGATATGGTAACGTCACTACACTAGCAGGGTCTTTGCGATAAAACATTTGGATTTATTTAGTCATGACATTCGTTGAAGAGTAGGAAAAACATACTTCTGATATATTAATATTTTAATCTTTTTTACAACAGCCTCAGTAAACAAAAGAGGGCTATTTATATATAGAAAGAAAAACAGTTTTCCAAAAGCGTCAAATACATGAAAGGGTATCCCAACAAACTTAAAAACCATCTAAAGTATATCTGAGCAAACTTTAATAATAGAGTAGTTCCCCTAATTTTCGGCAGAGGGCAGCACTAGAATTTTATGGACGGGACAGATGGAAACGTCACTACGCTAGCGGGGTCTCCGCGGTATAACATTTGGATTTATTCAGTCGTGAAATTAAACAAGCCCCCGAGCGCCCTCTATCACAATTTATGTTCGCACTAGATTGTAAAGGTCCAACGGCAAGATCTGACTGTACCCTCATTAATTGGTGGAGGCGTCATGACTAGCTTGTGTTTTGTACTTGATTTAAGGACTGGATGATTTGAGTCTACCGTCTAGTTTTAATGGGGAAGGGTCCTCATTAAGGCGATTTAATTGTGGAGTTCCATGTTTGGTGTCAACTGTTTTTAATTAAAAGGTTTTTGGTTAATGTGGGTGTCTTATGGACTAACTTCACAGCAATAATTTAATGAATTACATGAATGAGGAACCGCGCTGGCACGTCCACCAATCTTTATATCGTGGTAGGTAAGTATTTAAATCCAATCTTGTATGGCCCGCGCTGATCCGAAAGACGAATAAGAAATAAAAGTGTACTCTCTCCGTTAGGCAATTTCCTCATTACAGCATGAGTGTTGTCAGCTTCCCTTCGCTCCCCTATAAATAAAAAACTTTCTATTTAATTTTTATTTCCCTTAAAAAACTTCTTACGTAAGTACTCGAAGTACACTTACATTTAAACTTTAACGAGCCCCTTGCTCGTACATTGTCCTACCGCCCTTCGGCCCTGTATCTTACTCATGCCCTATAATATCGCCCTCTGTGCATCATGATAAGGGTGCGTAACTTGGAGGTTGCGAGTCTCGTAAATATTCATTATCCTGGCAACATTGAACTCTTGTTTAAGAATAACACGGGCATCTTCTTTCCAAGTTCATTAAAGGCAACTTAATTTCCATTACTTGAAAAGTTTGCGTAAAATGGTTAATTGTTTTGGGGCAGTTAATGATCAGAGTATGAGTTTGGAGGCATGTTAGAAAATTTCACGAGTTATTTTTGTTTTTTATGCCCATAACTCACCTTGTAATTTAATACTACTGGACCTCTCAATATTAAGAAAATAAGGCGTGAAACTTTATCATCGATCTCAACGGGCATACCTGAGAATTTACATCATAAACCCTAAGAAAAGATAAGCAAAACCCCAACAGATATTACCGAAAAAATTACACATGAACAGATTTTATGAAACTAAAACCTTTGTATCTCCAAATCCGTTCCAGACAAAGCCTTAGTATCAATAGGTATCACTATTTTATTGTCGCCATAACTTTTGAAACAAGGGTCTGCAGTTATCCTAACACGGGAAATAAACAAATCCCATAGATTTTGTGGCGTGCCAAGTATTTTCTCCGCCTTTATCCCTAGCGTATGCCTTTTTGTACGAGATTTGGTTGTAAACCCGATGTGGTTTGATAGCATCTGTAGCCTTTTCGGTTTTGGCATAATTACGATGATGTAGGTGTTATGAAAGGGTGGAGACTGCGATATATGGGATTTGTATATTACTTAGTAGCTGCAGGGCAGTTTGTAATTTTTGGGGGAAAACCCCCAAAAATTACAAACTGCCCTGCAGCCATAATCGCCATGCTTGACAGGCGGGTTGGCAATCGCAGTATGGTGGTAAAATACATAGAGAACGCTGCTGCCCATTCTCTGGTAAATCCCTTAGTCGCCTTCTACGACACCCACAGAAAGAAACGGGGTGGTGCTATTCTTTTACGTCCGGCACCACATGGTACACTAGCTATACTTGACGCTGATTTATATCGTGTTGTCTTTTGAGGTCGAAGGCCGGAAAGTCTGACATCCAGTCTTACCATCGGGTATCGTATAGCCCAGTGAGTGGGTTGTGGAGGTCAGATAGGCAGTCGCTCCATGTAAAATAATGGTATTCAGCTGCATCCGATGATGTTTTTTAAAGTCCTAAATCAAGCGTTTATCCCCTTATTAACAAAACAAGGGTGTTTCTGGGATCGGTACTCTAATTGCGTACCACACTATTCATCTAAATCATTTTGAAGGTTATTGCTAATCCATTGCTCAATATGTTTAAAAAACTTGTCTGATCAACTACGTCAATAACGCAATGAGTGCTGTTGAACTGTCTATATTGAAGCCATTTTTCGTGTGTGACGTAATAACCTCGCAGGTTTAAACCAATAATGTTGGAAATGCAAAAAGGCTAGAACTAAACTTAGATTGCGATTGGATTAAGACGTTTAAGGTTGTGCTGGCGTTCTTAGCCCGATCAAATATTTTGTCAAAATTGTTGGCATAAACCAATGGAAAAAAATCGTGTCGTCTATTTGAAATCATAATTTTCAACGCAATACAAAGTTAGATAGAATATAAGATTCATCGTTATCATCATTTCAGCCGAAAGACGTCCACTGCTGGACATAGGCCTCCCTCAAGCTCCCCACTTCGACCGGTCTTGTGCTCCCCACACCCAGCGGATTCTCGCGGCGGAATATAAGATTACTTACGCATAATAACGTTACCATAACATAACACTTTATGACAAAAGCCATCGTATATATACCATACATACTTCGCGTCCTCCCATACAAACGTTAATTCTCTTCGCAATAACCATAAAAAACATCCATTCCTATACAGGTTACGAAGTCGATGAAAGAAGCGGAATAACTAGCAATCAAAAGCTATTTATTGCCCCATTGTACTAAACTCGAACATTTCTGCAACTCATGGCCATAAGAGGTGCTTAACGTTCACAATTATTTTCCTAGCACAATACCTATAGGCGAATGTTATAAGCTTAATTTTTTTGTAATACAGCTCCCAGATTTTAGACAATCTGCAAAATTGACTCAAAAAATGCATAAATCATAATCATAATCATAATCATTTTATTATCGGGCAACTAAGGCCCTTATATAAAATACACAAAATAATCTTAAACAATAATGACAAACTAATACATATTAAAAACCAGCTTAAAACTATAACTAAACACGTAAAGTTGACGGCGTCGTGTTTCGCTGCGAGGTGTCACGCAACCGTCTTTGGAAACGTCGATATACGACACCTTTCGGCCAAAAGACCTCTTTCAAGCAGTACTGTAGATGGTGGGTTGGAACTCGTACCACGCATGACTTAAAGTATTAGAGATAGACTTAGAGATAGACAAGTATAACTGAATAGAAAATTTTTAATTTTGTACTATTCATATTTTGTAGCATCTGCTGCTTTGTGAGCAGCTTTGCTTGGAAAGTTTTTAGAAAGACTCGAGTAATATATTTTGTCATCACGCATAGCATCTTTCCGAAGGTGAGACACAATCTTTTAAAAGTTTATACACATACCTACATACATACAAATACAACAAACTAAAATTTAAGTGTCTGTTTGGAATGTCAAAATAACAACTTCATGCTAAATGCATAATTGAAAATATATCTGGTACTTATAACAAAAAAAAAAACTTCTAAATTTTTGTTGGTCTGTCTGCTTGTTCCGGCTAATCTCCTAAAGAGCTGGACCGATTTTGACGGGACTTTCACTGGCAGATATCAGATGTTATTTGGAGTAACATAGGTATATGTTACTCCGAATAACATCTAACAGCACGTTCCCGTGGGATCATTTCAGACTTCCACGCGGGCAGGCCCTAATAAATAATACAAAGGACATTTATTTTCTTCATTTCTGACTTTGAGCAGTATAATTCTTTCTACAATATCTGTCATTTTGTCTTACGTTTCGTCTATTTCTACGGCAATCCAAATTGGAAATCGATTTAGTATTAGTATCAACAACAAAAAGAACCAAATATCTTCCAATTTATTGTAAGTACTAACTAAAACTACCAACAATTACGTCTCCACGGTCACGCTAATAACTCCCGTACCATCCGCAATAGGATAAAGCGTGCACGAGCGATAAAAACTTCCCAAGATCGGCATAATAGTGCTGCGATTGGCATAAATAACATCAATTGTGATGTTTTCTTTGCTAATGTCGTCGCCGGGAGCAGTGTGCGCGTAATGTGCTACGCCATTAAAAGTACATAAATACACGATCGTCTCAATAAACGTCACGATGCTGGGTAGTTTGTTGTTGTAAATAAACTGCACTGTGCAATCTACAATGTTGCTTTTTTATGACTTCTGGTAGTTCGTTACGGATGTAAAGTTTGGATTCGTTTAGTTTCAATGGTTTTGTTTGAGATTCAATAAGAATAACTGTGTCTACATAACATACATACAAAAGCAGCTTATAATATTCTCACTGCTGGGACACAAGCCTCATCTCTGTGAGAGGAAGTGGGCCGCAATCCACCACGCTGGACCAGTGCAGGTTGGTGGATGACACATGTCTTCGAATTTTTGGTTTGAGGATATGGCGGTTTCCTAATTATGTTTTCTCTTCACCGTTTTAAGAGCCGTGACGATAAAATTGTTCACACAAAGTAGCTTGTTAGGGTATGGATTTATGACCTACAAACACGTAAATTGACTACACTGGACCACCACTGTTCTAGTCTCACTCTCACTGTCACTGTCACTGTCTCACAGTGTTTATTTACTGTGGAGCAATTATCACGTCTGAGCAATTTTCATCGTAATGTCTAAACAAAACCATAATTTCAAAAGAGTTTTTGAACCACCAAATAAGACTACAACGTTGATGATGTAGACATGTGAATGATAAAACGGCGTCGGGAATAAAATGACTTTATAAACAACAAAAAAGGAATACGAAGTTCCGTCTGATGGCTAGCAATAAACGAATTAACATGTTTATTGTACCTATAGGTCCATATGACCTAGAATGTTCCAGTACAAAACAATCAGAAGGTTAACACCGCACGAGAATTCACTATACTATTGTATAAAATGTTTGAGGTGGTATTACCACTACTTGTGTAGGTCTTTATCATTCAGAATCGCTGATAGCTTCATGAAATGACACACAAGTAAACTTCACGCACTCCTTTAGACCAGAACATAGTAGATAATAATATACTCAGTAATGAAATGAAATGAAAATGAAATGTTTATTTATGTAAGTAGATCTTTTTTATGCTGGGAATCATTAAATAACTTCTCCTAATCTAGGTGGAGCGGGCGGGCGTGTCAGACATTTACTGACTAAAACCCACCCGTGTTCCTTCAGTTGCCTGTATGCCAGGGCTACGGTACCTCTTTCGAACAACCCGCACCCGTGGCACATTTAAATAGATCTTATAAGACATCTTACACGTGAATATTTTGTTGGTCAATATTTAAAAAACTAGACGGTGCCAGCATTTCCTAGCTGACTGTTCCCTGAGAAGAAGGCAAAATTGCTACATACTTCTACACACACCAGTTTTGTGTCTGATTTGCGAACATTACAAGTGTTATAAAAATGTATGTTCATTTTTAGGAATGGTCCTTCTAGAATCCATTACGTCACGATCCAAGTTTGAATCCAACGGTTCGGTAGCGTGGTCACACAGTAATAAACATAAAACATGAAATTAAACTCGTGCTCGATGAAAGCCATAAAACCTTACATATTATGAACTATAGGCAAAATGCCAGAGGTTTTCATTTGAGAACTGGGCAGAGCGTACTAATGTAATTTTTTAGGATTCATCACCTCAAAAGGAAAAGACGGGACACATAGTCTCAAGTCATTGTCCATTTGTCTGTCAAGACCTTTTTCTCAGGAACGCGAGTTTCAAGTTAAAATTTACATCATATACTTAGATCAATGGTTATTTGGAGCTATAAATCATGCTTCTTAGTAAATGCAATATAAAATGCAGCCGTTTATGCCTCACACTTGCAAATAAATCAAAACCCTTAGAATACTTTTTGTTGACCTAGAATCATGAAAATTTTTCAGATCTTACAGCACATGAAAGAAAAAATTCTAAAAATAGTTATACCATGTATAATAATGTTTGCTTTTTGGATAACTTACATTGTTTTTCGAGAAATGCTATGAAACACAAATTATTTTTGCAGCCGGTAAAATCAATATTGTGCATGCGTGTGCATAAATATTCATACCAACTAAGGAACCCTGCACATTGGTCCACCATGCACTTTGCCAACTTTTAAACAGTTACACCGTTCTTAAGAGTAAACTTCATCATTTTAATGTGACAGTAGTGTGTATTGTAAATAAAAGGCTTAAGAAAGTTGGTGAAATAAGTGTTCAGTATGTTCTCACGAGTAAGAACACCTGGATAATGTATTGAGATATCAACGCTAATGTCTGCTGAAATGTCTTTCTTTGTGCTAAATGTTGGGTAATTTTTTTTTTCGATACACATCTTATCTGGTTACTCTTTTCTCATACAATATGTAACAAAAACCCTGTTGTTCCTTCTACCCTCGTTTTCAGAATTGGTATACATACGTAATAAAGCATGTCATTTATAAAAACTGTTTAACAAAAATAATTAAAATAAATATTTAATTATGAATATTTGTAATGTTTAACTGATTTTGATTAGATCAAAGAAAGCCGCCAAGCTCGTAGTCTATTGTGCAAAATAAGGATACATGTAAAATCAGATACTGTTAAAATTTTTTTTGAATATGTCGATTTTAATAGTTATTTGATGTTGAACTCTCGACTAGCCAATGCTTATTTTTTAAATTATAACTTAGTAAATGTTGTGCTTGTGGGTAAGTGCATACATCCCTAAAAGGAACAACAGGGTTTTTGTTACATATTGTATATGTTAGGGTAAGCTTCTAATCGATTAGGATGCAATTGAATACCAGTATTTAACATCCGACGGGAAGAAATGGGCGACTAAGGGACTTACTAAAGAACGGGCAGCAGCGTTCTCTATGCATTTGACCACCATACTGCGATCGCCAACCCGCCTGCCAAGCGTGGCGATTATGGCAAATCTGCTGGACATAAGCCTCCCGGCTTATGTCCAGCAGTGGACGTCTTTCGGCTGATATGATGATTTGATATGGATCGACTGCCCACCTGACCGGAATTCAGCTGTATCTGGTTAGACAGGACGCCGACCCTAAAATAGTTGGGAAAAGATTAAGCAGATTCGTTTTTAGGCGGTACTTATAAATGCTTCCTATTTGAGATGTCTGGTTACAGCAGAGGGGCAATTCTCGTAATTTTAAGAACGTCCACAGTCTTATCTCAGTCGAAAACTGTAAAAAAAAACCGCGAGTTTCCATACATTTTTGACAAGTTTTTGACGTTTGATTGTTGCTGAGATGAGACTGCGACTCGATTGTGAACGTTTTTAATTACGAGAATTGGCCTTCAGAACTCAATTCACGTTATAAGGCTTCTAGTGGAAGCATCATAATGTACCTTATAAACAAAATGCTAATGTTCTGATATCTTTTAATCAAAACTCATTTATACTGATAGTGTGAACCTTTAAAAGCTGAAACAAGTTCAGAATATTAATCAGTTCTAAAATGTGTAATTAAGCCTTAAGTTTGACTAAAATAAAACAAAGAACGTTTACCACGCAATTTGCTCATACTTGTTTCTTATGTGCCTTAATTTATAACTTTTAATCCCAGCTAAAGCTAAATAGCTGTAATCAAATAACGGCACACATAGCGATAATACAACAATATAAATTAAATACGATTTATCGTAGCGCCTCTACGGCGTAGCACTGTAGCGCCCACGCCGTAGCGTTATGTCTACGAGTCACGTTTTGCTTTTTAAAACTGAAAGTGTACTAAATCTGTTTTCCTTTTTATTTTAAAACTGATTTATAATGTAATTTCGTGCGTTAAGGGTGAGCGATAACATTGCGTGTCATAAAACAATATTTTGAATTTTCAAAGGCTTTGGGGCAAATATTTTTTTTTACGCCGAGTTGTAAATGTCGGTGATTTTTCTTCAAGTATAAATATTTAAATTGTTTTTGTGTTGAAGTGTAAACAAAGTACCTACCTGTGCCACCCCTGCCCGACAGAAACCTTCAAAAAAACTTTTTTAACCTTGACCAGAATACAGAAGGGAAAGTTTGCCAACACGTACGATTGTAAATCAGTGTTATCAGTACGCGATAGGCACAGCCCGAGTAGCACGTAAAAACTTATTTTACATTATTTGGTAGCATAAAATACCCATTTATATAAAAGTAAAAAATATTTCGGACTAATTTTTCAGCTTTCACCGTCAGACTTTAAAAGTCTCGTCTGGTTTAGTATTTTAACATGAATACGCACAATAATTTTACACCTCTTTTAACATTTCGAGAGTACATTAGTAACGGCTGAGCACGGACCCACGTAACTTTTTAATTGTTACGTGTAATTTATCACTTAAACTAGGAGGGCTCCTAACGACCGCGGCCCAAACAAAAGGCCCCATTATATCGCGTGATTCTAACTCTCACGAAAATGTACCGAAATCCAACTAATTAAATGTTTACTACGGACTGCGTATACCCTTGTTGCTACCGCCGCATTATACCACATTGTTATTAAAAATAGAATGTAAAACAAAATGACAAACGACTGTTTTTTACCCAATTAAAATCTACGAATTGTACACGTTAGTCGATGTTTTAACAAGCAACTTAATGCTTCGTGTACATATCCACGAGACGCCTCGTTTGGGGTTGCGTGAATTATGTTATAATTACCTGACGACTATCACGTTGGGAGACAGAAAGAGGGTGAAATCGCGTGCACTCCAATACGCTCCCCTTCTACTATTGTTATCACAGACCGAACCCAGCGAGTCCGTTTTCTAAATAAACTACATTAACGCAAACTGACGCGTTACGTAACGCAAAAACAATGGCCAAACCCAAACGCGGTGCCATTATGGAGTCGCGCATTTCTTCGGTGAAAGGAGAAAGAAAATGAGTCGATGAGGGGTTTATTTGATGGGCAATTCAGCAGTTACATTCCAACGGTATCGATTTTTAAATTTTTACAAATAGAATTTTATTTAAATGAAATAGTACGCAGAAATTTGTTGTACTTCAATAAATGTTTCGGAAAAAAGAAAGGCATTATGGGACTATAGTGATTGATTTGGAAGGTGCGTCAAAAAGCCACGGGGCTAACTAATGGCGCTTTTTCGTAAAATGAAACATGGGGACGTGATTAAAGAGCTTGAGTCATGTAAGCCGGGAAACCGCACCTCAGAACGCGCCCGCGCAAAATTAATAAGCAGAATTACTCTTCTTTACCGTCTCATAAATTACATTGATGGTGGCTGGCAACACTTAGAGAAGCCATAAAAGCAAGCTTTATTAAAATCAAACCACAGGTAAAATACGGCGACATAACATTATAAAAATATTTTTATTGAAAGCTCTTGATAAAACACTCAATAATGCAGTGAATATCGAAATTAAAAGAAACAGGGAACAATAAACGTCAGAAGCAAATCATATCTTCATTTTCATTCAATTGTATTGTCTTGTTCATTTTTATTGTGAGCGTTTTCTAAGCTATCGGAGTATTGTCGGGACGTAAGAGGGATCCTATTGTATACTTAAATCAACGAGGGGCGGACGCGGCGGTATGGTTAGCAGAAACAAAAGGCTCTTTCTAAAATCAACGTCGACGCCTTCAAAAGTGTCACTTCACTGGATTTCCTTTTCGTTATTCTTGCATGAAATTGATGGTATTTTTTTTGTATCGAATTTTTGGCTAGCCTGAGTTGTACTTGTTCACTTTAAAAAAATATTTTATACTTTGTCACAGTAACTTGTAAACTTCTTCTAGTAATTAAAACCACTAAATGATCAGTCACAGGGATTGGCGGTTCCCTATTATTGATTTACGGAATATAGCTCTTTTTTGTCTTTTAGTCTGTTTGATTGACTATTTTCTGGATAGGAAACACACTCTTTTTGTGTAATTTTTGAATTGGATGTCCGGTGTCTACACAGTTTAATTGTAACCATTTTTATTGAATACTTCTTCGAATCCATCACCGCACTCTTAGTCGCTTTTTACGACACCAGAGGGAAATGATTAGGTATTTGTTTCTATCTATATTCGGATAACAAATCAGCAATAAATATGTCAAAATGTTGTCAAGATTGAAAAGTACCTTGTTGTAATGCATTGAATAGTTTATTTAGGATAGGAAATTACTTAGGGTAGGTAACCGACTGATCTATAAAAATATAATAAAAAGATGTGTCAATTTACCGATAATTTTTTTGTTAAGCTTTTGTTATATCTGTTTGCGATCAAGTATTAAATAGAGAGATTACAAATAAAATAAAAACACCGTTTGTCTTTCCACGAAACATTTTCGACCCAAATCGTAATTCAGACGTTCTCACGATCAAACAAATGTTTCGTGGCCAACTGTAATTAAGATAATGTTTATTTTTTAAACAGGGAAGGCACGTGATGTAATCGCCATAAAATGGCAGGTAATGGGGCCACTAATTAATGACCCAACCAATTATGACACTGAATTTTAAAAGTGCTACATCGCGTGTCACACGACTGTCCCGAATAAGATGATTTTGAATTCAATTGTCTTAACTATGGAGATAAGGAATGGTGAAATTAAAACTGTTAGCAATTGGTATAGTACAAATAAAAGCTGTAAACAGTTTTTCCATTGCTTGCAGCTTTAATATTTAAATGTACAAAATAAATGTATAAACCAAGTTTTATCATACATTTGGTGACACACAATTGGGTTTTTAAAAATGGTGACATCACTCGATTTTCTTTGACAGATCTCTTGATGATCAGATCTATTTTCTTAGAGATCCGCAGTCGTGGTTTGAAAATAATAACATGAAAAATAACCGCATAAAATTAAACACATGAAATTTAGTCAACTCGACCATCATTCTTACTTATTGGTATTCTAAACTCTTATGGAAAGTTTCAATAGATAGACTTTGAAGCTTAAGATTTCAAAGACTAGTCTCACAGACCTCTTCAACGAACAGTCGTGGGATGTTTCTTACAATAACTCGGATCACCAAAAGGATTGAAGAAAACAGTTGCATACACTGAACACGGTCACAAAATGAGGCTTCCCTCAATCCTCTGGACACAATCGTTTAGCAACATTTTAAACTGTCAAGGTTCCATTATTCACTACTGACCAGCGTGGTATGTTAAACAAATTATACACGATGCTCTTTCCATATTCACACAATACAACTGAATAAATACTCTGTACGTCGAACATACAGTATTTACCATTCATATCGGATAACTCCGGTATTGTTTAATTCGGTTTCAGTCCACCTACAGGTAGTAAAATGCACACCAATGAAATATCATGTTATTGCAGTGAAAACGGTTTTCGAATCAGACAGAATAACATCAAAACAGAGGGAGAATAAAGTGCTCATAATTGATTCAAGTGTCAATTATAGTTTGCTCTTTGATGTTGTGGTTGTGTTGTATTTTAATTTCATGTGGAAATATTTGTTTTTATGTATATTTGTTAGCACAAAGGTGGTACAGATGCTGAAACCGACCCCAAAATAGTTGGCATAAGGCTATGCCTGACATCCTCATGCCCCAATCCTTTATCAACATGTTTTCTGTTTTACTTAATTAATTCGCTCTTTAAAAAAATCTTCATTTAAATTATTTTAATTTGACATTTCATCAAAAATGTATCATCAGTCAGTTTTTTTTTTCTATGCTATGAAGTTAGTGTATGGTGATGGTCAAGTTCTTACTGTTAGCTGTTTTATTGTTTCTGGTCGACAAGCAAATACGAAGTATTTGATTCAATTGATTCAAAATATGAAATAGATCCTTCCTTCTGAAACAGATACAATCTTTGAAAATTATAAGTTTTTTTTTTGTAGTCATTGACATGTAAAAATCATTTTGGAATTAAAACGATCTTCGTGAAAATTAAAAAAAGAAAAACGACTCATTTCCAACCTTATTCAGCTTAAAACAATGTAAAAAAAATATTATATCGTCTCTCACTTCAGCCAATTACATTGTTTTGTATCTCGGCTGCTTGAGTCGCACCAAATCATGACACCGATGAAAACGTTATTTTCTAAGAACGTATTTTCATTTTGTTAGTGAGTTATTAAAGTTGTGTGCCTCGTAAAACCGAAATGAATAAAAAGTCGGCCACTCCTCGAGTGATGTAGGCGCTGCATGCAATGCGAGCAAGTTGACAAATGAGACTGGCTTTCACTGTATTTTTTTATTATTTTTCCCCGGAATCCCTTTTTTAATGAGGGAGCGCTGAATGCCTTATCTATTGCGATTCATAATCCGCGATAATAAAGTCTCCCGCCATTTTTCACAAGTTGCCGTTGAGCGCGGCTTTCAACACTTTTCCGCTGTTTTGAAATGCAGAATATAATAAGACTATGAATCAACGGAACAAGGTAATTGTGTGGAACACTCCAACACAGGATATTGCGAAGACAATAAGAATAAAAGACAATAAACTAACTCAATATTTCATTCAGACAATAGAAATCGAGGCCCTTATCTTTCGATGACTACTAATAAATAGAACGCCCTATATTGGCTAAAAGTTTGTCTTTCACGAGTTAGGAAGGTCGAAAATTCGCCAACTTGTTTTTGAGTAAATTTAAGTTCATGCTAATACGACCGCTTCCATGAAAACGGTTATGGATAAAAATTATTCTTCATTAAAAGAAAACCCTATTATAATGCATTTAAAATGTATTAAATAAATTCATAATGTTTTCGGTAATTATTCCCGCACTTGAAACGTGATCTTTGCAAAATTCAAAAGCGATTTTCTCGTGGAATATTTGGTTGGTGGTTGTTGTTAATGTTGGTTGTTGGTGTTGTTAGTTGGTGTTGGTTGTTGTTGTTGGTTGTTAGTTGTCAATGTTGGTTGATGTTGTGTTGTTTGTTGGTTGTCAATGTTGGTTGATGTTGTGTTGGTTGTTGGTTCTATTCTATTATGAATAATAGAATAGAATACTATGTTCGAAACAACAAACAATACAGTAGGAGGAAATAACTGTCTGTCTGTGTCTGTAACTGTGTGTATTAGTGCTCGACTACTCGTGACTGTACATCATGAATATGTACAAAACCAATAGTAGGTACGGATGTATACATCAGAATGGAATTATTATTTCCGTTTCCTCTTCAGAAGTAACATTCATATTCATATGAAAATTCGTCCAACTGTTATATAAATTGTCAAGGTTAACTTGTACACGTTATCGTCTATTAATAAAACTGCAGCAGAATTTTATTTTTCAATGAATATTCAAGTTATTTTAAATTTTTGTTTCAATCGCAGTCGTGCGGTCCATGGCCCTATACGGGGCACCAGTGTGGGGTGCCTTCAATGAGGCGCCAACCGGCCCGCCGGTTGAAGGCGTCCCATAGGATCATGGCCATCCGGATGATCCGGGGATACCGCACGATCTTCGGTGAGGCGGCAGGCCTCCTTGCCGGATTGCCGCCATTGGATCTGGAGGCAAAGGTCCTCGCGCAAATTTGGGAGTGGCGCGAGGAGGTCAAACACCGAGGCGTAACTCCACTGCCGCGAGAAATTGCGGCTCAGCGGACAGAGCTCCGGCGGGATCTCATGGCGACATGGACAGTGCGATTGTCCCAAACCAGTACTGGGCATGCCATGATAGTGGCGGTAAGTCCCCTCTTTGAGTAGTGGCTTGCGAGGCGGCATGGCATCCTCACCTTCCGCCTGACACAGGTCCTCACCGGACACTGTTGTTTCGGGAGGTTCCTGTTTTGCATAAGGCGGGAAGAAACACCCGGGTATTTCCATTGCGAAGATCGCCGTGACGACACGGTGGTCTTCCTGGCTTGGGTGGAGCACCGCCGTGTTTTCGTGGAGGTGATCGGTGGCAGCGATCTCTCTACGATTTAATGATGTTCCAAAACAGATTAAAAAAACTGAAATCTTTAAATTGTATTTTAAAATTTATTTTGTTATATCATGAACTAAAACTAACATTTTCCGACTGCATTTTGCCTAAGCTATCTCATTAACATATTTTTAGATTTTTTTTCAGAGTAAAATACCCGATTACTGGGGCATACCGGGAAGATATTGTCAGGCTTTAGGCGACTAACTATATATAGTGACAATTATACGTGACAGGAGCAGACCGTTCACACCGCACCCAACCAACCGCACCACACCGAAAACACAAAGGGTTCTCAATATCAACATGGCAAGCGTAGTTTCACTTTAAAATCAATCAATGCGAATATATTTGCGCATTTTAGAAGCACAAACGTACGCTTTGTAAACTTTTTTCTGAGAACCTTTCAGCCCAACCATCTGACAGCTGTCATAATATCGCTAACACATAAAAATAATAAAAATTCGTTTTCAATACTGCTAATAGCATACATTTCTAAATGTTTTAATCCTTTTGAGTAAATATTTCAGTGATATGCAAATACTTGCTTATATTATAATATAAATGCCCCACTTAAACGTTTTGTAGAACAGAAGCAGGGGCATATACACAACTGTAACATCAAAACATCTAAAAACCCGACTGCGTAAAAAGTAAACTTTAAAAAAATAAACAACCGACTTCCAAAAAAACACTAAAAAGTGAAAAATAACTTTAATTTCGGAAGTCGGTGACTTTGGATATGCATTTTAATTTTTTGTCACCGCCTTCCGAAATTAAAGTTATTTTTCACTTTTTAGTGTTTTTTTGGAAGTCGGTTGTTTATTTTTTTGAAAAAAGTTTTTTATTTTTCACTTTTTAGTGGTTCACATGTGCTTACCCCTTCACAGCGTACCGGCGTGATGTTATGTTATTAACTGGTTTAAACAATTGACAGACATGAGATTTCAGCAATCTCTGTCCATTTGCTATCATTTATTGAGGAGTTCCGGTGCCTATCTCCGAAGTTCTTCATCAGATCTTCACCAAATTGAAATGGAACCACTCCGAGAAAGTACTCTTCCAAAAACTACACAAATTGCTTCAAGTGTGCCTATAAAATTTGAAGAGTTCTCTCTATTTCTCCAGGATCCCATCATCAGATCCCGACTTGATGATCATGGGACCACCTGGGAAGTATACCCTTTCAAACAAAAAAAAAATTTCGAAATCGGTCCAGCCATCTTCGAGTAATCGGGGAACATACATAAAAAAAAAAAACGAAAAAAAAAAAAAAAGGTTCCGACGAATTGAGAACCTCCTCCTTTTGGAAGTCGGTTAAAAAGATGCCATATGGAATATTAATCGCTATCTCCAATTCCACAACCCCGTAAGTACACCCTACAATTTCGTGCAGTTTTATTTTTTCGTGAATGACTTCTCGCAGTTCAACCTATAAGGTTGTCGTGTGCTTAACCGGGCTTGCCTGTGATAATCTTAATAAATTAAGATTACCAGCCAGGTCTTAAAAATAAACTTCAAACTAGAGCGACTGCTCGCTAAGGGCACCCCTTCTGGTTACGGATCTTAGACATACGGGCTCCGCGACGAGGACTGGTTCGAGCAAAGCATGGGACGGACATTGAACGGGTCGTCGCGACGGGCTTCGGCGGCGAGGATGGAAGGACGGCGGTTTGCGATGGTGTACCCTGAGGGTGCTGGTGATCTTACTACTCTCCTGGAGGAGAGATGTATCTTAAGAGTATGCCTCTGTCAGCGAATCTTACTAATACGGGAGGGAGTGTAGCGGGCGGCTGCCGCGATCAGGGGATTGGGATGCTTCACAGCTGAGTCGAAGAAACGCTTGGAAAGGCATTTCATGAACTGCTGGATGCGTTCTGAGATACAGATGGAGATTCTTGTTTCGGACATAGAAGGGCGCTCTTGTGACCTTTCTAAGGAAACGGTTCTGGAGGATCTGCATTCTATGGATGTGATCGGGCTTAGCGTGCGCTAAGACGATGCACGCATAAATCATGATCACCACGGTCATACGCCCATGACCGCGGTGTAGATACGCAATTTGTACTTAAGGGACAATTTGCTACGGGCGGTCAGTACGAAGTGGAGCCTACCGAGAGCGAAAGCGACGCGAGAACGAGCCGTCTTTATGTGCTCACTGAAGGTAAGTTGGTGGCCGAGGATCACTCCTAAGTACTTGGCTTGCTTCTCCCAAGGGATCGGCTTACCTTACATAGTGATCGGACTGGCTTTCGTGCAGTCGGAGGCAGTAGGTCTTTATTAAGACGATGCATAGGATGATTTCTTTGCGTCTCTCAGTCGCATAATAAAACCATATAACAAAAGTATATAGGAACTACGTACTTACTATCATTCACTTCAGCTGCTTTGAAACATGATAGATTCTCAACTACGTTGAAAAATTTCTGTTCAATATTTATGATCCACTTTTCTCTCACAAAACGTTGTGTTCATACTCCAGTGTTTGCCATTTTTCCATTTCTGCTTCACATTTAACGCTGCATCCATATTATTATCAGAACTACGAATATATGCATTTAGGGTGATTTTGGTACCACTGTATTTCATGTATTGATTTTGAGCCGTACTAAATGATATTATAAATATGAAAGTCTGTATTTTTGGATATTTACATGTTTGGATGTTTGTTACTCAATCACGCCAAAATGGCTGAACGCATTTGTATGAAATTTGGCAAACAGACAGTTGAAAACTTGGTTTAGTAAATATGATACTTGTCATCCCGTGGGATAATTCCTTCGTCCTACATGTGGGTGAAGCCGCTGGCAAAAACTAAACTTAAAAGAATGACAATGATGCTTCTTAAAGGCCTCGCCTTTCATGCTCGAGGTTTTGGGTCCAAACCCGAGCAAGTACCAATGTGACTTTTTCAATTCATACAGGATGTAAGGGAAACGCTTCTGAAAACGAAGACAGTTGATAGGGCTAGTGATTTTCGATACAGTACCATCAAAAAATCTAGTTTTTCTTTTTGTCTATTTTTTTAGCATTTTTTGTACACTATGCTGTGAGAACAGTTAAATGAACCACTATTTGAGATTAAACACATTTAAAAACCACCCCAAGTCCTAGTGGAGACTTTAGGTTTAGGCATCCTGTGTAAAACACCGCCAAAATAAAATAAGTAGAAACATTCCAGAAGCGTCAAACGTTTTAAATTGATGAAAATAACTAATTTAAGGCGATAGGATATTGGTATCCGTTTGCAGTTAGGTTGTATATAACCTACGTTCTGGCTTCAGAAGCGTTCCACTTACACCCTGTATGTTCTTTCCGAGTTTATCTTGGACATTACTGCCGTCGATGAAGGAAAAAATTCGTGAGGAAAACTGGACTTAATCATCGGTGTAAGTTCGAAATTGCCAACCAGTTCTGATAAAGTGTGACGATCAATGTTCGTCGCTTTTCTTTATGAGAAGAGGCTTTGCAGGCACTGAGACTGTAACCATGAATTCAACACAAATTCAAGACGGAGCTAGAAATTTTTCGTCAGTTGTCAAAAAGAATCTGTTGTTACATAGAAATGTGAATTATCTACGTGGTCAAAATGTTTAAACATAATCGTCTACTGAATATCGTGCATTCTGTAGATGATTCTGTTTATAAATTGTCTTGAATTGCGCGTCAGTGTCCCAGCCATCCTGCAGACTAATAAAAAATAACGACAAAAGTTCTGAGTGCGGTTCACTCTAGTGAGCTGAACGTGTGGTCTGGATTCGATCCCTAGCTGTGGTAAACTGTTATTAGGTCTTTCCATTAGAAAGTCGTCAGTAGCTGTCTGCGGTCCGATTATTCACAAAACGATCATCTCCTATACCGTGGAACATAAGGTAACAGTGAAATGTGAAACTTTTCTTTATTTAATTAATACAGGAAAAAACGGTCACAAACATTTAAGCAAGTACGCTAAGTTAATATAATCGTAAGTGATACTACAACCTATGAAAACTCTCTAATGGTTCTTGCCATACTTATTTTTACCTATAAGTATAAAAATATCTTTGACGCAGAATAAATTGTCAAAAGGCATTTATTATTTTTTATGAACTTTATGTATGTGAAGGATTTTTATTTTGGTAACATCAAAATGCGTGTGGGTGCGGTTGATTTTATGGCTTTCAAGTATTATTAGTAGGTCATTTACAAATATAAATGATTCGCGATAAACCACTCACAAAATCGTTCTGTTTAACTGTTAGACTCATTTAAAACTGATGAAAGTGCTACGCAGTAGCTACGAAGTTGTGACGTCACTGCTACGCCGTAGTGGCACTTGATATTTAAGTTACGTTTTAATAGCATTATAAAATGACGGTTACGTGGGTGGTAAAAGTATATGAAATTCTCTTATTAAAAAAAGAAACGGTGAGCTCAACAAGACAGTATATTGTTGTCTTTAAATGTTTTATTTCTACAGCAACCTACTATGATAAAAGCACATAATATATAAAGAATACGAGCTTCACAGTCAAAGTAGGCAGTATAAACGACAATCAGTCAAAAAACGTATGACTACCTCGACAGACAATAGCGCTTACACAAGCAAAACACGGACTCGTACTTTATTCGTCTCTCCAGACGCCGTAAGATTTTTATTATTATACTTACCCTTTTTGTTGTAACACACCGTGCGGGCGTATTCGTTGTAAGGAGCGGTAATGACGCGCTGAGCGTGAAATACGCGAACATTTCGGTACCCTGGAAATGGAATGCACCTGCCTCCTTAGGTTTTATGTGAAGTTTCCTCACCTTCTTACGACGCTTGGTAAGGGCTGCCAATATCGCCGTCCTCACTTTGTGACCCCTCATAATACGAGTAATACTTCTTGAAAGGGTATTGAACGTGGGGCTCAAGTCGCGCCGCCCCTAATTTTATGAGGCGACTTGTACTTGAGACTTCAGTTTGTTTCTTGTTGATGTTATAAGAATGTTTGGCATTAACATTTTTATGATGTACCAACTTGTTATTAAGACTGCCAAAGTTGATTTGGTAGTTTCGCATAAAGGCTATCCCTTTTTATGCGAGTTATTTTCTGTGGAATTTGTTAATAATAGTTTGCTTGAGGAGTTTTTATGTTGTTTTGGTATCATGTTTTGTTTCTTTGTTGTGATGACAAAAACTACTTTGCTGAGAACACCATGGCAAAGTGCTATCAATTTCTAAGCTCTTAAAAAAACACTATGAGTTTTCAAAGCTTGGAATCTTTCCTTTCCAACGATATAGGCACTACAATAAAGGCCTACGTTCCCTGCCATTGCACGATAGCTTTGCATGTTCTTAATATGAATTATGTTGGTATATCCAGTCCCCAATAAAACCATTTTTGCTAACCTAATTAATAAGTACCCACATTTAAAATTATCACCGCGACCATTAGATATGGCTTTACAGAGCATTTCCATAGCAAACGACTAAATGGAATCGTGCACCTAGCTTTTCACATTTTATAAGTGCCCATGTAGGTTTATGTGAAAAGAAATTTTTTTTTTTTAAATATCCAGTACAACATAAGTTAGAATTGGCCTCAAATGTCAAATTCATAAAACATCATTCAAATCACTACATACTATAAAACAAAGTCGCTTTCTCTGTCCCTATATCCCTATGTATGCTTAAATCTTTAAAACTACGCAACGGATTTTGATGCGGGTTTTTTTTATAGATAGAGTGATTCAAGAGGAAGGTTTATATGTATAATACACCAACCTCCACGCTGGTGAAGCCGCTGGCAAAAGCTAGTTAAATATATAATAAAATTTAAAAATATAAAAAATAGTAGCCCACCGGTATCAGGAATAGGGTCCAAGCTACCGGCTGTCAGAGCTCCAGAGAGAGGAACCTCCTAACAATGCGAGCCGTGTCCAGGAGTACCGCTTTGTGAATCAAGCCCTTGATCCAGCTGCCCAACAAGAGCCTCCTTAAGTGTTGGTCGAGGCTCTTTGCTAACAAACCATTGGCTGTTATGACTATCGGTACAATGATCGCTGAGTCCACATCCCACATGACGACAACCTCGCGAGCCAAGTCAAGATACTTGATTTTATGATTATTATTATTTATATTTATAAATATTTGTAACATTCGCAAATCACATTTAGATCAAAATACAACCTGATCTGACGAACAAATTGCAAAAAAAGTAAAAAAAAAAATTGTGCGGGCTACACTGACTGTTACGCCTTAATATTCTATTGCAGAAGATTTGTAATAAGAGCAAGTAGGGAAATAAATTTAAGCTCACAAATCATAAGTTCTGAAGAGAAAATAACGAGCCAAACTAGTACTTATACTTACCTCGATAATAAACGTTTACCTAACTATGTTGTATAACTACTTAAACTACGCAAGTCTGTAAAGTACATTGTACTTAAATGAGCTTTGTGAAAATATACTTAGCAACAAAGTGTGTAAGTACATATGTATGCCAGTATTTTCAAACTGAGTACCAATACACATAGTATCGACGAAATTAACATCTATACACCGTAAGGACTATTATTGCTTGCAGCGCTCAGCCACTATAGTAACGCTTGCTAATAGATGTGGTCATTGTGAGCACGGGATTTTGTTTTCAAATTGGTCAGATGTAAGTTTCTTATATAGTACACACATTCTTAAACTCACGCCTTTTTCTCATAGGGGTAGGCAGAAACTACGGAACGCCACCTGCTAGGAACCTTATATACTTCTTTTGCCTCGCTTTTGTTCATACATCTGGTCATACACTGAAGAACACCATCATTAAGGTCACTTTATGTCCTGTTAAATAAATGTATTTTCTTTCTTTATTTCTTTCTCCTAGGGCGTCCCCTCTCGGCGTCTTCACTCTCATCTACCTTGTAAATCCTTTTGTTAGCTGCCCTTAATTCATCCTCTCAAAATTACCAAACCATCTAAGCATACTCTTTTCTCTTTCTGAGTACCGATACATATCTACTTTATGCGAAAATTACACATTCCTCCGATCGAAATCATTAATATAATATATCCATTCAAAAGGTAGCCTTTGCCGATTCCCGGCCACCGTAGATACGGGCTTGTGGACGGCGGCGAGTAATGGGTAACTCCCCATCCGGTAAGAAGTCAAAATGGTTTCAGCCGTTTTGGAGATAACACGTAACAAACAGACAGACAGACTGTCATTTTTTAATATTTTGATTACGAAAATGCTGGTATTTGATATTACAGACACTTCAATGTAATTTTTTTATTAATTGGCAAAACCATATTTTACTTTCTTCAAAATCTCAATATTGATTAAATAAAATCTAAGTACCTACCATTGAACTGTTCATTGCTTAAAGATAAACGCACTAATCATACCGCTGAACCTTAACAAAATGATCTATTCAGTTTTAAAATATCATAAATATCAAAACATTTAATTTATATTAAACGTAGAAACATATTTGTAAAACACTGCAATTATTAAGACAATGTCTCCATTTCTGTCCATAAAACACTCTAATGCCTTCATCTACTGGATTGTACCCTCTTTCGTAGCTCCGGGGACCATTCGCCCTCAGCTGGGTCCAATTGAGTGACAAATAGAGGCGCAACTTTATGTATTCATGACCAACTTTACACTTTTACGATTTACTACTTCGCGCTTTATTGCTGGACTGTACTTGAATTAATGTAAATGGTAAAATAAAACCGATTTGTTTTAAATGAATAGTTGTTGTTTGTTGGAAGTTAGTGTTTTTAGAAAAGTTGGACTTTTTAGCTGTTTAATAGGTTACACAGATGTTTAAAAAAAAAACAATTATTGGTTTTTTAATAAAAGTAACTCTTCTTTAATACTTTCAGGCCCCTATTAGAGAACCTCACTCAATACTCAAGAATGATATAAAACTACTTTTAAGTAATGTTTGAATCTTAAGTGAGTTTTTCGGGACTAAGGATCGATTTTTCAATAAACTGCCAAATTTTTAGATAAATGTTAACTGACGATTAAAAAAATAGCCCTAATTAACTAGGAGTCTTTTCTTGCTTCTACCAATGATCGTTCATATGGAAGACAACATAGTGTTACATAAGTAAGTAAGTACCTAGCTATATTTAACACGACATTGTGACCACGTAACAGCACCCACAGTAACTATTACACCATATAACTCACAGCTCCCACGCAAGCGTCGAAGCATAAACAGCAAACACGTTCTAAGAGATTTACACGTACTTCACACACCCTCTGTACTCCATAAAGGCAATGAGGATAATAAGCAAAAAAACAGTTTTTTTTGTTCACTGAACACAAATCTTGCTTAACAATCCCCCACGATGTCCACAAAAACCGGGAGAGCCAGTCCACGTACGGCCACAAAACAAAACAAAACGCTGCTCTAAAACCGCAATATGTTTCTTCCGATATCTTTTGTTTCGCTCGCCTTTTGTTCTTTGAATAGCAATTGGGATAATCCAATTTCACATGAACATTATTGCGACACTATTAGAGGGGATGTATATTTACATAGGGCGTTTTATTTCGAATCTATCGCCGTTTTATCGCATAATCCGGGCTCGGATAAAGTGAAGGACTTAACAGTAACAGTAACTTGGCATACATATACAGAATATTTTATGCCAACCACTTCGCTAGCATGAAATTTCTGCGTTCGCGTTCGTTCGTTCGTTAGCGTTCTTTCTGCCTTTTTCCCTTTGCTCATCTTCTAAGGACCGTAGCATGATATTAATATCACCTATAACCCTCCTTAAAACTTGGACTATCCAATCCAAAATAAAAAAATCTGATCTGACTGGTAGTTCCAAAGATTATCGCGTTCAAATAAACAAACAACCTCTTCAGCTTTATTATATTATGTCATGTGTATATGGTATAACTATACTACCGTTGACTATATCCAGCTGACAATCCATGGTGACTGTATTCTGTTGACAATCCGTCAAATCTTTATCCTGTTTTGACATGAGGGGAAAAGTGTCGGGTTGTTTGTGCATGCGAGATTGTTTTGGTAAAAGCACATTTGATTCGGGAAAAAATGCGGTCCGTAGCATTAATTATTTGAATTGTGAATGTCGGTCATGGATACCGAAATTATTGTATGTAAGTACCAATTAAAATTTTCACCACATTTTCCGTTGACCACACATTTACACAATAAACGTCAATCTTAACATAAGTAACGCAATGAAAACTGAAAAAAAAACTGTTTTATTACATAGATATTCCACATAAGGAGAAGGTGGATCTTAGAACTAATTCTATTAATTTACGTAACGTCACGCCTTGTTTCTCCGAAGGATTACGCAAAGGTGTACATAAAGTACTGTACACTAACAATTCTCCAGTTGTGTTTAAGTCCCATGTAATAGGGTGTGAGCCTACTGCCGTCAATTAGGCATCAGACCCCTGGCTGGTGCTGAGAAACCACATATAGTCAAAATCAAAAGTCGTTTATTCAAACTAGGCTGAGAGTCAGCACTTTTTAAACGTCAAAATGACATAAGACAGTCCCCCCAAAAACCCCGCCCTTCACCACTTCCTAGTGCTTTAGCTGGGAAGAAAAAGTGGCGCAACAAACTCCCCAGCCTTTTCCTCGCAGTAAACCCAATAACACTTTGCCCGACCTGAAAATCTAAACCAAGAACTCATTCTTAGCACCAGCGCTTGCGACCACTAAAGTCAACGAGGCAGACTCAATACAAGACAAGCTTATTAAAACGTTGGATTATGAAATGTCAGAAATTATTCCATGGGAATGTATTACTGAGAAAAGGTACCCTATGTGTTATTATTCTATCAAGATATCAATTGGTGGTATTCCTCAGAAAGATCGGGTGCGTAGCACTCGCAACTGGCATGCGTTTATGACCAGATGTATGAACGTTCCGTGTGGTGCCGGACATAAAAGAATAACATCAAACCATTTCTTCCCATGGGTGTCGTAGACTAACGGACTTACTAGAGAATGGGCAGCAGCGTTCTCTATGCATTTGACTACCATGCTGCGATCGCCAACCCGCCTGCCAAGCGTGGCGATTATGGCAAACCCCCTTTTGGGGGAGGCTTATATGTCCAGCAGTGGATGTCTTTCGGCTGATATGATGGTGATGATGTATAAATGTAACGAGGCAAAGAGTAGCACGTGGCGTTCGGTAGGTCTTGCCTATCCCATAGGAAGACGACATTAGTTTATGTATATGTATGTTTAGACAGATCATTTGGGACAGGTCAGCTCAAAGCTGCAATGGCTTTTTCTTCAAAAGGCCCTTCCGGACATGGCTCTGCATAGTTAGACTCACATAAAATTCAAATAATATAACCCCCTTATTTATAAATGTTGCTTAAAGAGGTGAGTAAAGTAATCATTACGTCTTTAAGCAATGTTTATAAATAAGGGGGGTAGTGTTTGGACTTTAAAAGAGACCATGACCTCTGAGTTCGTTTTGACTTTCTTTTCAAAGAACAGTCAGCTAGGAAATGCCGGCGCCATTTAGTTTTTAAAATATTGAATTTTCAAAACTCAATGGCGCCGGCATTTCCTAGCTGACTGTTCTTTGTTCAACAAAATATTAACGAGCAAAAGTGTCTTATAAGATGTACTTGCATAAATAAACCTTTCATTTCATTTCATAAAAGCTTTATTTTTTAACATTAACTATTCAACATTGCCTGATTTCTACTGTCAATAGTGGAAGTGGCGAACTTTTGGGCAAACAAGATCTAAAATACTATCGTGTCAGCGACACAGAAAAATAATTGTCACTATTCAGAATGCCCACCACAGCATAATATACATACATATATTTACAAATACCTATAAACTTTCCACGAGTGCTGCATGTCCCTTTTTTGCTTGTAAAAGCGGAATTACAAAATTTAGCTCCGAGCGGTATTTGTTTTGGGCTGTTTAATGTTTATGAATATTTTTTTTTGTCTCTATTTACCGAAAACAAAATATACACCATAATGTTATATGAATATTACGTAGGTTTGCAATTTTACATTGCTTTCAGAGTCCTAAATGAAAACGTGAAATAGCGTTACTTTTGGAAATGGTGCATTGATAATATGATACCATGAATAGGGACAACACATTTGACCGCAAATCGAGGCAAAAAACATATTGTTCTATCGCAACTTTTTTTTTAAATAATCGATGCGATTTTAAATAACAGAGAGCTGTTACCATACATTTTTACCACGTAGGTATTGCAGTTTTCTAAGAAATAGTTTTATTAAATTATTATTGTTTGTTAACCGACAATTAATTCCTACGCACGCGTGCTGAATTCATGGTTTCAGTGCCACCCTTTATTATTGCTACGTCGCATGCCGTCGTCTTGTCTCACTGGAGACGAAAAGAAATTGTATTCCAAGTTTCCATTTATTATGTTTATTCGTATAGTTAACAGTCGTGTATATATTCGCTCCGTGTTATCTGCGAGCGCAATCCAGACTCAGAATGCCAGTAGTTTCCATTACATCAAAAAAAAGGAATATTTAATTTCCCCTTTGCATACTTGATATTAAAAACGGATAGGTTTATTTTTGTCTTATATCAAGATGTACTAGTGCTGAAGAAGACTATTGCCAAGATGGATATATAACACAGTGATGTCATATAACAACGATAAATATTAAACTACATTAACCAATCCCTATTCAGTTTTCGCGGGCATGAACAGATAATAATTAGGCTTTCGACTTGTTACCTGTGTTGTTAAAAATGCAGTAAAAACCGAGTAAACGTAAATGCTTTTAAAATCTTCTAAATCTTTAATTTCAAGGACAGACTGATACTGACTGAGTACCACAAATGCGTTATATTTTATAACTCACAGGTATAAATGGGTAGTCAAAATGAGCTTTAAAAAGCGATTGCTTCAGCAAAATTTCGTCTAGACACCAGAGTGATATGTCTTAATATCAGAACACTGTCTGTCTTCATGACGAACGTAAATTTAATAGTTGAAATTCGAAGTTCATATCCAATTTACTGCAAAAGATATCGAGTTGGTAAGTTCTTAAATAAATGAGCAAAAGTTTCTATGGAATAATAATTTGAGATAGAAGACGATTTATTTGTCATCGACCTTTTTGTTGGGACTCTTTGGGAATATTAAGCGGAGAAATCAAAAGTTGATACTAACTTTAAGCTCTGTGCTTTATTTTAATACCTACAAATACTTGAAGAACTTTCAAATTAGAATGATTATGAGCCATTAATGGTACTGAACCGTTGCTTTTCTGTTGGTGGAAAATCAGTGGTGGTTTTTTTAAATTTGTTTGATGTCTGCCAGGGGTGCGGGTTATTCGAAAGAGATACCGCGGCCCCTGGCACACAGGCAACTGAGGGAACACGGGTGGGTTTTATTCAGTAAAAGTCTGACACGCCCTCCCGCTCCACCCAGAGCGGGAGAAGTTATTTGATGATTTCTCACCCAAAAAAAAAAAACCATTGCTATTCTGTGGGTGGAAAATCAGTGGTTGTTTTTTAAATTTGTTTGATTTTAAAAGGAAAAATTTCAACACTGGTATTCTCTTTTTCCTACGGCTTAACCCTCGTGGAACTCGGAAATTATCCCACCAGAACATACTATTGGGGTAAAAGTATCCAATGTCCTAACTCAGCCAAGGTGATGGTCTACCAGTGTGTCTTAGCTCATGAGAATTCGTTCAGCCATAAAGGCGTGCAAAGCTAGTAGATAGACAACGGATAGTCACACCAAGTTACTTATGCATTTACAATGTTAGTATGGATGGATTTAAAGACATGTTAATTTATTATTACGTTTATTCGAGATTTGTAACTAATACTTGTATACTATAATAATACTTGTAACAAAATATCGAACTACAGGAGGTCAAGACTCCCTGGGTCTTCGTAAGCTGATGCATTCAGGTCGCGGCAGTGTCACCTACTTCGCGATAAACCCTTTATGAATCAAATATCGTCAGCCTACCAGTTCCATTTTGATAAAATGAAATAGGTCACTGTGAAGCTTATCGAAGTGGAATTTATTTATAAGCTATACATGTCTTAGGTATAAGTGTATGCTAAGCTTTTATGAAGCTGAGCATGACTGCGTAAATGCAAAAGTACACTTATATCCCAGTATACTCTACTTAATGAGGTCGATTAAATGGGAGTTAATTTCTGTAGCTTTCTCCTCAGTAAAACTACACCCAAATTGCAAAGGCCCATTGACTAACAACTTAAGTAACAATTACCGAAACGTAAAGACTACTTCAGTTCCACACAGAGCCCCCTAAAAACGAGAAACTACTCGTAAGTGGTAATAAAAATCCTTCGGCACACCATTAACGCAAGTTGGAGCCTACAACCGACACTACATCATTAAAGGTGCTATAATTGCTCACACGTAACGGTAAAGGGAAAGTATTTCCAAATTTCGCCAAAGGGCTCCCGTAAATTGTGATTATCTTTAGTATAACGTTGCTACCAACAGAACCACTCGTTGTATTTTATGAGGAAAGCCATCTGGGTCCTCGTCTGCTACAATAAATTCAACGCACACTGTTATGTCTTTTTCATGGACACCGAAGATATAAAGAAAGAATTTTATTGCGTTCAAAATAATATTTTTGGGACGTAAAAGTAACAGCTACTTAGGAGTAATATACCCATTTAGGACGGCATCGGTAGCAATATGGACGATACAAACAAGTACGAAATAAACGTTCCGTGATTATTTTGTAAAAGTGAGGAAAAGAGGTTGTTTTGTTGCGAAGTTGTCTTCACACTAGAAATATGTTTTTGAGAGAGTGCCGAGGGAAGCACTCCTCTGCTAGATAATGGACGTTTATCACTTGACGCGGAGCAGCGTTGATATTCACGCGGCAAAGCTACATTTCTGCCTGAATAATGTTTTTTCTAAAGCCACCCTTATGCAAAAAATACGTTGGTTTGTAAGAGAAACAAATTGCTGCTTGACCTTTTTAGCATTAATTACAAAGAAAGAAAGAATCGAGCATTTCTGTCATCTTTTGTCAGCGATACGAAAACATGGTGAATTATAGGTAGCTCACATCAAAGGAGGAACCATTATTCACGCGTTTGGCAAATATGTCTCCAGGCGCCCGCCCCACTCGGCAAATACAAAAGGAATTACTTTTATTTTTCGTCTCAACCGCAGCATGTTGCCTTATGATAAATCACTTTAGCGCTACTGCAGGAGCGTTCAACAAAAACATTTGAAACGATCTAGTTCGTGGCAAAAAGGTACACATTCGTGAAACTGATGCTCGCTTTATCAAAGTAAAATCCGTGCTCTTTTTCTATACACATCATTTCCATACGAGCTGTGGAAAAACTTGGAAACTTCAGTGTATGTGTGTATTTAAAACATTCCGTTCTATTTATTGAATAGATTATACTATGATTGCGTTCATAAATAATGCTAAAAAGTGTCATTTTAAAATTACCAGCAGTTCGTAAAGAAAGGCAGCGTTAATAAATAAAGTTAAAAAGTGTGAAACCTTTTTACACGGAGCCAGTGGCGATACCTAGTTAGTTTATTACAAAGGAAATACTTCACTAAAACAGTACTTCCTGTCAAAGTAGGGTTGCGGCAAAGTTTACTGTTAACAAACAGAACAAGCCATTTCATTTAACAGCAGAATGCAAAAGACAGGCTTTGCGGTTATTGCAATACATTGCCCTGGTCCCCGTAGATTCTATGCGATAACAAAGACATCGCACACAATGTGCTATCCTCTGTTATTGTGTCCAATATGAGAGTACTAATAATAACACTGTGATATTGCAAGACGGAGATTTTATAAAATGAGGCTGAAACGTTATTAAATTGTCTCATATTTCAACATGAATGCTTTAATATGGGCAACATTTTTAATAGGTATTATTTCAACCCGTCCCAGTATCCCGGGGTTGGCCTAAAAATAATTAAACCAAACAGCCAATATCCCTAAAAACGGCCCACGTCACACCAAATTGAATGGCTCAATTACGACAAAAACACATAGCGGAGACACTTGCGAAGTTAGTTATTCAGCAAAACATTGTTAATAGCAACATGTCGGGGCGTCCCAAGTTCGTTGCTCCACGAAATATGTAGAAGACCGCACACGAAAACAGGGGGAGCATATTTCAGTAGTCGTTGTGTTACATTCGTGTCAATTATCCGGGAGTTTTGCCCGGGGACGATTGCGAGTAACGGCCATCATTTAGCCGGCCGGGCGCCGATCTTGTAACACTGTACATTTCGCCTGCCATCAGTAATGTATGCGCGTTATTAAAGAGCCGTTGAAGCGATCCCACGCTTAATGTCTCAATTAGAAAACAGATGCCGCGCGCCGGATTGCGAATTAAAGCTTTTTTATTTACGCTCAGTTTTAATCGCTGTGCTCCACTAATTTAAACATGTTGCTCGCTATACCCCGATATTACTGTAAGACGGTACTTTTTCGGAACGGTATAAAAGGCACATTAGCTTTTATCGGCGACTCGTATATAAAGTAGTAGGGTTATCCCCCGGTCACTTTTTCAAGCATCCGATTTGGAGAAAACTGTACGTGGTAGCAATTTATGAGAGCGATAATATCTGGATATAAATTCAAAGGATAACAATAAGACCCTTTATTGCCCCCGTTGTTTTCACAAAAACGATTCAGCGAACGACGTGGAGCTTTTTTAGCGAACATAAAAATTGGGTTATGTCACGTTCCTTGATATACAGATCTTTATGTCATGAGTTTTATTGCTCTTGGATATACCACTAAGTGATTTGTACCTTGGATTTTCTAAGAAAGCATTGGTGCTCGGAACATTAATTTCCAAAAAAAATATCTTGAACATAACATTTACAGGAACATAACTTCATTCTCTGGCTTCTCTTTTACATGATTTTAGGCCGTTTTATGAAGTAACACAGTCAAGTAGATTCCTTTTACAAGACTGATGAAGTTTATTTTGTTGAGGTCTTTGCATCAAAATTATGCGCAAAATTATGAAGTTGAAATTATGCGAGTGTAAATTGAAACTTGAGCTAAAAGACCCAAATATTTGAAGAAGAAAATCATAATTTTGTGGTGTGTAAATTCCACTCGTATCCAAATAAATTATTCTTGGAGGTGCCCGCGTCATATAAAGAGCACACCGATATAATGAATTCGCTTACGAAGCGTTACGGTCCTCGGATCATTGAATATAGATGAGGGATCAAAGGAAATTACGAGTCCTCGATAAAAATTTGTGCTGCGCAAAGAAATTCCACTTACTTCCTGTAAGGCACACTCGTTTGCATACCTCATTTTAGATGCCAAGTTATCAATCAACAAAATGTATGATGAAGAAGTAGCAACAAAATAAAAGAATCAATTACGGATACGGATGAGTTCGAAAAAGATGAAACGAAATAAGTCTTGGTAGACAAGAACACGGATTAACCAGTAACACCCGGAGATGCGGTGCCGCAGATTCAAATTTATAAATTAACATATAAATCGAAAAGATTTACCCTAAACAAGATCAAAGGAATTTGTCCGATGCTTGGAGAGGCTGGGAGGCTGGCTTCTGATGACTGTTTATGGTGGAGGTCGAGCTCTACAATTTTCCATTTACATTTTTGTACCTTTTTGATGGAAAAACTTGATCTTTCCATATTACGTGAGGGTATATTGACGGGGTATATGAATTTGCGTTTGTGTTGGAAAATTATGCTTTATTCATTTGCCGTGTCATTTGTTTGCATTGCTCGACATAATGAATGGAAATCAAAGCCATGTCACAGTTCAAATACGGGTTGCAATCGCGGGTTGCAATCATATCAACATGGACTTGGATAACGATCGGCCAAATGACATTATGGGTGTATGAAAGTTTGTCAAATGTCAATTACATTTGAAATCGAACCGTATAATAGACAGGAAAGCCGATGAGCCTGAAATTGCGTATAAAGACAGAAAGGTAATTACGATTCCAGGCCGTTCGCCGATTTAGCTATTCGTATCTGCTGAATAACAATGTATTATGTATTGTGGCATCCTTCTATTTTAGAAATTCTATTACTATTGATATGCGGGAATTATAACGACAAATTATTAATATAATCACAAGAAAGAAATTGAAGATCACACATTTTATGAAACAGCGCAGTTTCAATTTATATTGGCCACTTTGCAACTCATATATTTATCAAAATCACCATCCTAGTCTTTTCCCAATTCTGTTGGGGTTGGCTTCCAGTCTAACCGAATGCAGCTGAATATCTGTATTTTACATGGACTACTTATTTGATCTCCACATTCCAGTTACTGGGTACAACGATACCCCTTTGTGACACTGGAAGTCAGACTTTCGGGCTCATGAGAAGCAATCATCATATCAGCCGAAAGACGTCCACTGCTGGATATAAGTCTCCCTCAAAAGGGATTTGCCATAATCACAACGCTTGGCAGGCGGGTTGGCGATCGCGGTATGGTGGTCAAATGCATAGAGAACGCTGCTGCCCATTCTCTAGTAAGTCCTTTAGTCGCCTTCTACGACAACCATGAGAAGAAATTGGATGGTGCTATTCTTTTACGTCTGGCACCACACGGTACGAGTTATGAGAAGCAATAACGACTGTCAAAGATCCACAAATGACAGCCAGGACCAACGGCTTTTGGTATGTAACGATGGTCGCTCATCCACGGACTAACCCAGCAAGCTTTGCTTAACCTGAGCGATCGGCCCATGCATCTCTTATTACTAAGCCCCACAACCCTTCCCCTTTTAAAGCAGTACCTTACCCATAATTTGTGACTAGGCCTTTGGGGCTTTGTACTATGACTGGTTAAGACTACGTCAGTCAGACTTTCGAGCTTCATATTTATCAAAATACTGCCAAAAAATGCAAGGTAGTTAGTGGACTAACTCTCATAACTGCCTAACGTTGGCTACTCAATCTAATTCTTCTATCGACTAACCAATAATATAAAACTGAACGGCGAACAAAGCAATCTTTGGTTCGAGTTACTATAAAAGGGTTAGTGGGGGCGTGTTTGTACATTACAGTAGCAAACAATCAATGAAAGCAATCCAATTAACGGGAGCCCACTTGGCTTTCTTGCCCAAACGGCTGCCATAATCATTACGGGCAAGTAGGTATTACATCTTGGAAACGTATCGAATGCCTACGTGGAATCCATTTTCTTCAATTGGATTGATACTAAAGAAGATATTTCTGCATATAAATAGACCTTATTATGATATGATTTATTCTAGTTATATATTTTGTTAGTCCTCTTCAAGATTAATGGTTTTTAGAAAATGTTTGTTTTTAATAAGAACGGTGCCTTGAATAAGGTTTCCCTATGGTAGCATTAAGTTTATATCGTTTTTATTATTAAATGTTTACTTTAAGTATGTAAGTAGACACTATTATTTGCCTTGAATTAATGCGTTCTTTGAAGATTTTAATCGAAAAATTCTCAGTTTACGCAACATTTTTATAAAAAGAGAAAAATAAGATATTTTCACACTGCAAAGTAATTTTATATGACAACGCTGTACGTGTTTATTATTTTTCAAGTTATCTTGACATCTCGGCTCTTAGATCCAGTGGAAATATTCTGAATAACTCACGCGTTACACACATCATATCCAGGATTTTCTTGCGGGAAATAAAGCTCCAGTACGAATACTTGTATAAATAAACCATTCCTTACAACACACCAAGTTTCACCATAAAAACGTGCAAAATAAAGGGAATAAACCAAGAAAGGGGCGTTTTATCCGTATCTATGATTTACGATTAAGGCGAATAGATATTTTCTTGAGTTATAGACGGGTTTGGTCGTAATACAAAATAGACATAATACCTATGCGCGTCCACGTAACAATGTGTCCATGTTTCAATGTACAGTCAGCCTCAAAAAGATTTAATTTCATACCTACTTCTAGTTTTAGTTACTCAAATAGAGCTGGTACAGTCAGTCAATCCTTAAAGGACGGACCTTTGTATCGACAAGAATTAATTTAATTGACTGCAATTATTTTGCGTGTAGGTATATACTGTATCAATGCGTATCTATAATTAAGTACCCAATGTGTAATATATTTGGGGCTACACTTTGATGCAACATAAAGCTAGGCGTATATTGCAGCCGCAACGAGCTGTTACGACGCATTTTCGTGGAATACGGTGCGGTGTGGGCCGCCTGTAGTGAAGCATAATCAACTTAAAATATTCCCATTGCTGGGCCTCAGGTCTTCTCACCTCCTCGGTGAGAGGGAGCGAAGCCTGTCTGGGCTCGTACCAATGACCTAGGCGGTTACCACTAGGCCACCACTGCCTGTAGTGTGCGTTGGTTTAAAGAAAATGTACTTACTAAAGTGATGAAGAATTTAGAATTGTATTATATAGAATTTTTGCAATAGGTATCTCGCGTTGAGGTGTGGCTCGCCCTAATATGCTTTAGTCTTTATAGGACAAAGGTTGTAGTCAATTAAATGTATTATTGTCGATGTATGATGATAGGTACGTCCCTTAACAGACTGACCGACTGTACCAGCTCCATTTGAGTAAAAGAAACTAGAAGTATGAAATGAAATATTTATTTCTTTAATAAATAATACTGTGCCGTATGTAACGGATCATATTGTTCCACATAATATTTTATTCTGGAGTAAGAATTGTAGGATCCCTTACCTATTATATCTGTTGGCACTCAATTTATTGTGGCCGTCGAGACACCCTATGAAATAGACATTAAAAACGTCTAGACACACATCATAAAGCCCTTTAAAGTGTAGTCTGGAAATGTTGACAAAGAGTCTCGGTTTGACCTTAAAAAAAATGAATATTTGTTTTTGAAGCGAATGAAATAGGATTTTAACGGACAGTTTGGAGTTAATCGAAATACCTACAAGCAAATCATCATTACTGTTTTTGCTTAAAAAATCCATGAAGAGACAAGAAACAAAAAAAACTTGTGATACCAGCAACTGGGTAGTATAGTAATAATCTCATTAGTCAGGATTACCTTATCAAAATCAACTCAATACTGCTATGTCAAAATTATACAAGTAGGGACGTACAATACGTACATACATAATAAGCCTATACTATTCCCATTGCTGGGACACAGGCTTCTTGTCTTCTGTGCGGATTCGTGGATGTCACAAGTCTTCAAATTTTTGGTTCTAGGACATACCGGTTTCTTCACGATGTTTTTCTTCACTGTTTTGGGAGCAGCGGTGATGAAGTAATTTACAGAAAGCAAAGTTCCCGTCTGGGTTCAAACAAAACAATTTTAACTTATATTTTAAATACGGTCCTACCTAACCTAACAACTCTGGCTTTCAAAAGACCTATACTTAAACTAACTCAACAAAAAAGATAAATTAATTAGCCCTCTTAATCATGAGCAAGTTTTTGTTAAATGTCACTGTTTAGAGGAGTTCTTTGAAGTAGGGGCGGTTGCGTAGGGGCCCGGGACAGATTGGATGCATTAGCGAATGACATGAAAGATGCTCCGAAAAAGCGGGTAACCTTGGCGACATGCTTGATGAGCTACGATTAAGGTTAAAAGCTTTTGTTAAGGGAGCTTTTGACATTGCACTGAAGAAGAATGAAGTTCATCGACTGGACTGCTGATCTGGTTTGGAAAAACAGGGATATCTGCACTGCTGCTCACATTGTTTCATCGTCATTTCAGCTGATCGACGTCCACAGCTAGCCAAAGGCCTCCTCCAAACTCCGCTATTTCGACCGGTGCTTCCTGCATCCAGCGGATTCCTGCGGCCTTCACAAGGTAATCGGTGGTCAATGGGGGACTTTCCAACACTATTTCTTCCGATACCCAGTGGCCAGTCCAGAACCTTTCAGCCGCATCGACCATCTTTTCTGCGAGCGATGTGCCCTGCCCACTGCTAAATGACCACGTTTTCTAATTCTGTTTAATTATACACAGACATTTTGATAAGCAGATGTGACTGTCTGTCATCTATTAAATGGCGCAATGTTATCATTATTCTAAAATCGTCACACGTGTTCCCGGGCCTCTTAGAAAACACATTAAGTCGCAACTTTATGATCTGAGAACTCGACCCTAATAAATAATCCTATTTCTTTAAAATTCTAAAAACAATTTTGGAATTCCTTAGAAACCCATTAGGGCACTTATGCCCATTAACTTAGTCGAAAGCAATAAATTACGGCACCTAAGGATGCAATATTTCTTGCAAATTCTAAGAACAACGAACAAATGAGCAGTGGCGAAGGCACCATATAGCACGTTAGTAATGGCTACTATAGCCAAAAGAAGGTATTTACACTACGTGTATTTAATTCACCATAACATTCAAACAACAGTTATCTTTACCTTTGTAATACAAAGTGTTCTGTATTAACCTGGCACCGAAGCGTCAGAATCGGGAACTGGGAATTCATACAACGGCGATTCCGTAATTTGTTTGGGTTTCAGCTGTCCAATTTGATAGTAGTTAATTATTTACATTCTTGTGTAAATTTTGGAGTGATAGTAGCTATTCTTCCTTACATAATATAAAACAAAGTAGCTTTCGTGTTGGTGCGCTTAGATCTTTTAAACTACGCAACGGATTTGAATGCGTTTCATCAATACACAGAGTGACTTGAGGGGAAGGTTTATATTGATAATGCATTGACCATCACACGGGCGAAGCCGCGGGCAAAAGTTAGTTTATCAATAAATCAGTAAGTTGAAGCCGACTTCGTGGAGAAATTTACACATCGCCGCTGCAATCAGCCACATCTGGATACCATAACATAGGGCCAAGCGTACCCTTGAAATCTATTGAGAAATGAGACAAAAGAGGGTTTCTTTTGTCTCATTTCTGGCCATAAAACTATTCTGAAACTATTCTGGGAAAGAGACGCGGGGCCGACATGTGGGGATTTTGAAGATGGGGAAGGGATTGGAAAGTTTGGGACAGTTGGTTTTAGACCACGGTAGGAGGTAGTTGAGAGAGGATACGCTTGGAGAAGTGAGAACGGAGTCGTGAGCAATGAGACTATGTCTCTGTGAGAGTGTTATATAAGTTGTTAAGTGATTGATAAGTGTATAGGTTTAGACTAAGCTATATTAGTCTAGAATGAATGTAAGGCGCGTGAATCTCAGAGAGAGTTTGTGGACAGTCTGTTTTAGACCACTAAAGGGTACGGACAGAATATTATAGGCTAGTTAAGTTAGGAGACTTGGTTTTGACCAAGTCTCCTATGGCTATCGCCAAGAGGCCATGTCATGCCCAAGTGGGCTGTCGTAGATGAACGATAATAATTGATAAGTTAAATGTAGTTGGGATGAAGCCTAAGTTAGACTAAACTAGTATCTACATAGTGTGTGTGTGGTTGTTTGGTGCGATTGGGTGAGTCTTTCATCTTAATAACTATCCTAGGCCGATAGAGTTATTAAAGTTCTTATAACTAATTAGACAGAGACGTGTTGCTGGGGAGTTTGTTGCGCCACTTCTTCTCCTCAGCCCAAACACTAGGAAGTGGTGACGGGTGGGCTCTTTGGGGCTGTCTATAGACTTTCATGAGAGTTGATTCACAATTCTATTTAAATAATAATTCTGGGTTTTGATTCTCTACCCTTATCTATTTAGTACTAATTCTTGAATTTTACTATTCTTGTTCAGACCAATGCTAGAGCTTTTAGAGAGATTATTCAACGTCTCTTAAATAATTATTCTTGAATCTAGATTTTCAACTCTATTATTACTATTATTAGTCATCCGTGACTATTATATTTTTGATCTCAGATCCATAATTCGGTCAGATTGACATGAACACGTGTCTTACAGATATGCTTGTTGTGCAACGGGTGAACTTCCAGGGGTTTGGGTGACCACATCTATCTCATATTCAGTCCAAGGACTGATAGGGACCATGTCTCCAAAAAGAGCATGATGACGACGATTTGCCGCAAGAACTAGCCGCACCATTGTCAGACAAGGACCGTCGCATGGTTGCCGCAGGGAAAGCCGCTTCGTCACGTTTCTCAGTTCGAAAGAACTGCTAGGGACCATGTCTCGAAGGAGCATGACGACGTGAAGTAGCTGAAAAGCAGCTTGCGTCACTTTATGGAAGTGTTGCCCTGAGTACTCTGAGTGTTGACGTGAAGTATCGTGTGAGTAACGATTGACCAGATACCTGATACGCTAGCGTATGGGTTACTCGTACATTTAAATAGAAATACAAGTACTTTGAGTATCTCTGATATTTAGCTTTCTAAAACCACATCAAATATGGTTCAATAAATATGAATTCTTAAGTATAATTTAAGGCTATTCGGAATTCATATAAAGTAAATCGGTGGGAGAGTGACCAGTCTGGTGACGAGCTCTACAGGGCCGTACGGGGAGGGGTGCGGTCCTTCCCCCTTAGGGGGAACCGACCTAAGAGCTAATATTAACATAATTAGGAAAAACGAAAATTTTATCGGCCTGGGGTCATTTAGGAACAGTCACATGTGGTGCCGTGACCAGGATTCTCGTCATTAAATGTACTGACTTATATCAGTGCAACGAGAAAGAACTAGTAATGGGTTACTACTATATTAACACAACGTAAACGATAACACAACGTAATTACATGGTTTTATAAATTATTAGAGACGGCAAGAGTTATATAACACCTACAATTACATACGTTTAATTAGAGAATGGTGGTTGAATTCTTCAACTGCTGGTAGCGGATTCAATTTCCGCATGATTTATCTGTTGATATTAAGTTCCTGCGTCACGGCTTGTGGGTTCAAACCCCGCTTAATTAGTATTGACTGTTGCTTAGGTTCATGTACTACTACAATAAAAGGTTCTACTGCCTGCAAACATGAGAATTGTGTCTGACAGTCTGTTATATATGAGAACTGTTTGTGCGTTTGAAATTTTTGTCAGTGTATGTGTGTGTGTGAAGTGAGCTTAGGTATAAAACGTACCCTTGATATGGGTAAATCTAAAATCATCAATAGTTGGCGACACATGTCGTATAATTGAATAGATACTCGTTTGGCCTTATTTCAAATTCCAGGATATTTAAGATCACATCTGGCTGCGACTACGCTATCTCTAAACCTTTGGTTTGAGGGTTGCACTTGGTTTAAAGCTTCTTCGAAATCAGCTGACAACGGCTGACTGCAACAGCAGTAGCTGTAACGTGGCTCCTGTTACGAAGCTAAGTTTTACTTTTATTAGACACTCCAGTTAACCATAGCTACGCAGTATGATTTTTGTTATCTCGTGGAATATTATAGGTTTATGTTTTAGGGCTACGGTACTATAGTCATAACTTCAAATATTGCAGAAAGTGTTCTCTTAAACATTTTATAATCTGATGGGATAGACAAAAGAATGGTGTACTAGTAGGTAAATAATTGTTTGGATAATCTAGATTGTCCACATTTTCTATCATAACTTCCCAACATAAGTAGGATTACAAAACTGCTCTATCTGCTTAGAATCAGAGGGGGGACTAATTGGATCAAAGTCTAATATGTTCTGTGCGGACTATTTCAGCTACTCGTGAATACGAGTGAGCGCAGCTGACTATGCTGACTCGGCATTGAGGTGCATAAGGAGAGGCATCTGTCCACCAGCAACTGGAATATGCTGAGTTTAGAACGAGATACCACCGTAGGTAGCGTGACTCGTTAGCACAAATACTCTCAAAGAGACTCTGGTATGTAAAACTAAATTATAAGCATGCACAGGGTTCCTGCGCTAAGCAGGGATGTGGTAATCTTATTTAAATTAATATGAAAAGAGTATTTTAAAAAATAAATCTAACAGATCAAATATGAAAGAGCAAACAAAAATGTTTGAAGATGCTGCCACGGATTAGTATTACACAGCAGCATACTGTGTAGCTTGGCTCCTGTTGCAAAGCTATGTTTCATTTCTATTCATACCTACATTAGGATTAACCATTACGCGGTATGATTTTGTTATCTCACTTAATAATATTAACAATATGTTTGAGCTCTCTCTTATACTTAGTTATCACTTCAGATATGCAAGAGGATTTTCTTGTAAATGCTTTATGGACGGAAAAATTCTCAATCTTTTGTCACACTAAACCAATAATTGTTTGCACAATCTAGGATACCTATATTCTCTAATCAGAATAACCGCCTTACTCTTATTGGACTTCAAAACTGCTCGAACTCGTTAGAATCGGAGGGGGATGTCCAGTTGGCATTCAATCTAATATGATCATGTGCGGACTATTTCAGTGGATCCTGGGTATGACAGCGAGCAGCTGACTAAGCTGACTCTGCGTTTAGCTGCATAAGGAAAGGCCTGTGTCCAGCAACTGTAACAGTAGGCCGAGCACCGTAGGTAGCGTGGCTCAAAAGCGCCAAATTACCCTTTAGAGAGACCCTGGTATGTAAAACTAAATTATAAGCATGGACAGATTCTCAAAACGCACTTTATGCTCGGTAGTGTAATTTGAATAATGTGAACTTTTAATAGGAATAAGTTCAAATATCATAGGGCAATTATAATGCATTAATTGAAAGTGCTTCTGCGAAACAATGCTAAATTAGAGCAGAAAATTAATTTGACTATAATCTTATTGGATTCATATTCCAACCAGAATGAGGGCCATTTCTTGATAAGATGAACATACCAGTACCATGTTATGTGTAGGTACATATTTTAAAACCACTTTCAAGGAAAGACATTGCTTCACGTATTGTGAAAGCTCATCCGCTGTACTGCGTCACGCGTCTGATTTTCAGAGGGGGGAATGTGACTGTCTGTCATCTATTAAATGGCGCAATGTTATCATTATTCTAAAATCGTCACACGTGTTCCCGGGCCTCTTAGAAAACACATTAAGTCGCAACTTTATGATCTGAGAACTCGACCCTAATAAATAATCCTATTTCTTTAAAATTCTAAAAACAATTTTGGAATTCCTTAGAAACCCATTAGGGCACTTATGCCCATTAACTTAGTCGAAAGCAATAAATTACGGCACCTAAGGATGCAATATTTCTTGCAAATTCTAAGAACAACGAACAAATGAGCAGTGGCGAAGGCACCATATAGCACGTTAGTAATGGCTACTATAGCCAAAAGAAGGTATTTACACTACGTGTATTTAATTCACCATAACATTCAAACAACAGTTATCTTTACCTTTGTAATACAAAGTGTTCTGTATTAACCTGGCACCGAAGCGTCAGAATCGGGAACTGGGAATTCATACAACGGCGATTCCGTAATTTGTTTGGGTTTCAGCTGTCCAATTTGATAGTAGTTAATTATTTACATTCTTGTGTAAATTTTGGAGTGATAGTAGCTATTCTTCCTTACATAATATAAAACAAAGTAGCTTTCGTGTTGGTGCGCTTAGATCTTTTAAACTACGCAACGGATTTGAATGCGTTTCATCAATACACAGAGTGACTTGAGGGGAAGGTTTATATTGATAATGCATTGACCATCACACGGGCGAAGCCGCGGGCAAAAGTTAGTTTATCAATAAATCAGTAAGTTGAAGCCGACTTCGTGGAGAAATTTACACATCGCCGCTGCAATCAGCCACATCTGGATACCATAACATAGGGCCAAGCGTACCCTTGAAATCTATTGAGAAATGAGACAAAAGAGGGTTTCTTTTGTCTCATTTCTGGCCATAAAACTATTCTGAAACTATTCTGGGAAAGAGACGCGGGGCCGACATGTGGGGATTTTGAAGATGGGGAAGGGATTGGAAAGTTTGGGACAGTTGGTTTTAGACCACGGTAGGAGGTAGTTGAGAGAGGATACGCTTGGAGAAGTGAGAACGGAGTCGTGAGCAATGAGACTATGTCTCTGTGAGAGTGTTATATAAGTTGTTAAGTGATTGATAAGTGTATAGGTTTAGACTAAGCTATATTAGTCTAGAATGAATGTAAGGCGCGTGAATCTCAGAGAGAGTTTGTGGACAGTCTGTTTTAGACCACTAAAGGGTACGGACAGAATATTATAGGCTAGTTAAGTTAGGAGACTTGGTTTTGACCAAGTCTCCTATGGCTATCGCCAAGAGGCCATGTCATGCCCAAGTGGGCTGTCGTAGATGAACGATAATAATTGATAAGTTAAATGTAGTTGGGATGAAGCCTAAGTTAGACTAAACTAGTATCTACATAGTGTGTGTGTGGTTGTTTGGTGCGATTGGGTGAGTCTTTCATCTTAATAACTATCCTAGGCCGATAGAGTTATTAAAGTTCTTATAACTAATTAGACAGAGACGTGTTGCTGGGGAGTTTGTTGCGCCACTTCTTCTCCTCAGCCCAAACACTAGGAAGTGGTGACGGGTGGGCTCTTTGGGGCTGTCTATAGACTTTCATGAGAGTTGATTCACAATTCTATTTAAATAATAATTCTGGGTTTTGATTCTCTACCCTTATCTATTTAGTACTAATTCTTGAATTTTACTATTCTTGTTCAGACCAATGCTAGAGCTTTTAGAGAGATTATTCAACGTCTCTTAAATAATTATTCTTGAATCTAGATTTTCAACTCTATTATTACTATTATTAGTCATCCGTGACTATTATATTTTTGATCTCAGATCCATAATTCGGTCAGATTGACATGAACACGTGTCTTACAGATATGCTTGTTGTGCAACGGGTGAACTTCCAGGGGTTTGGGTGACCACATCTATCTCATATTCAGTCCAAGGACTGATAGGGACCATGTCTCCAAAAAGAGCATGATGACGACGATTTGCCGCAAGAACTAGCCGCACCATTGTCAGACAAGGACCGTCGCATGGTTGCCGCAGGGAAAGCCGCTTCGTCACGTTTCTCAGTTCGAAAGAACTGCTAGGGACCATGTCTCGAAGGAGCATGACGACGTGAAGTAGCTGAAAAGCAGCTTGCGTCACTTTATGGAAGTGTTGCCCTGAGTACTCTGAGTGTTGACGTGAAGTATCGTGTGAGTAACGATTGACCAGATACCTGATACGCTAGCGTATGGGTTACTCGTACATTTAAATAGAAATACAAGTACTTTGAGTATCTCTGATATTTAGCTTTCTAAAACCACATCAAATATGGTTCAATAAATATGAATTCTTAAGTATAATTTAAGGCTATTCGGAATTCATATAAAGTAAATCGGTGGGAGAGTGACCAGTCTGGTGACGAGCTCTACAGGGCCGTACGGGGAGGGGTGCGGTCCTTCCCCCTTAGGGGGAACCGACCTAAGAGCTAATATTAACATAATTAGGAAAAACGAAAATTTTATCGGCCTGGGGTCATTTAGGAACAGTCACACAGACTCAAGTATGTAGCAGAACTTGGATACCATTTTAACGTACCGGTGGACTCCAATGGTGTATTCATAAATTAGAAATCTATCACGAATTTGAAATTATACTCTGAAGAAGGTTTAATCGAAAATATCAGCTCCAACTTTATGAAATGGAACTAAATGAAAAGGTTATTGCTGAAAAAGCTGAAGGAAAAGGTGATGTTTATTTGACCTCTACCAAGGTTACACAGAACCTTTCAACTTTGATCAAGGAAAACTCGCGTATTAAGGCTTCAATTTGGAAAAGTAATTCATTCAAAATACAATAGGTACTCAATATTCATATGTGAGCCTTTCAGGACGAGTTCCCTTCAGTGCCTTAGAAAATTTCATTTCATTCCTATGTAAATATACACTCTTCCTGGGTGGAATTGGTTTCTATTGGCCCTGTGATCTTAGGGCGATCGTCCACGACGCTTCTCAAAAGTAACCACTTGCAAACTCAAATCACCAATGAGTTGCCAGAATGCACACCAAAACGTTAGAACACGAGTGTTGTAATGGTACTCCGTATACAACGCGACTTACTAAGGCGATATTGAGGGTGCACCGAGTTTCTGGTGCTAATTGAAGTGTGGCGGCTCTGGCTAGCATGGGCGATTTGCACGCTAACTTTAGTATTTCCTTCGTATTATTAAAACAAATACACATTTTCAAAATGTAAAATGTTTACGTTACAGAAATCATGTAATTTTGTTATTATAAAAAAAATATACTGATGACCTTCCGTGAAGTATTTACTCTGTTCTGAGGAAACTAAAAGTAATCGTATTTCTAAAATGTATGATATGAAGAGTGAATCCTTCCATACTTTCATATTCATTGCGTAACTAAATGCTAAGTAATAACGATGCAGCAAGGGATCAAACGGACGCAATTATTTTGCAAATCCCTTGGTGCCTTAACTAATTTGTTATTGGTTGCGTCGTATATAGACCGCCTTTGAAACACTAGTGCAGTAACATTCTGGCTACTCATTGGCGATTTGAGTTAGTTCCTGGTTACTTTTAACCCATGTAGACCCAAATACAAAATAACGATAATTTACTGAAAAAATCTTTATTGGCGTAATCAATAGAGGCTAGTAAAACATATTATTAGAAAAAACTAAAAAAAAACACCGTCCTCAAATGGGGCCAATGGTCGCAGAGTGATATTTTTCAAAACATAATTTTCCATGCACAATGTTTTAAAGCATTTTTTACATTTCCAACGTGCTTTCATGTGACATACTATGCATCGTAGTTGGCTCGTCAGTTTCTGAGGGAAGTGTCGAACAACGTCTTGACTCATACTTGGCACCATCGATGAACGTTTACAGCGTCTTCCACCCGGTCTCTCTGTGGTTACATTCCTCAAAAAAAGTCGGGCAACACTTCGGCGATACTGGAGCTGATCTATTTTATCTTCAGCGGCCAGGACCTGGAGACGCCAAGCATTAGCTATAGCCAAATCGAGCGTGTAGGTAAATAGAACCCACCACCATTTTTTTCTTGTATAGCTATCCAGTATACTGCGATTGATTGATCAGCTTGATCAACTCTACCCATGCCATTGTTATAGTACTGGAACACAAAACTGATGTCCACATCTACCTTCCTTCCTTCCGCAGAGTTCCCACTTTTTACCTTACCCAAAGGGTGAACAGCCATAGTTTGTACCCACGGTACAAACACTGCTGTCAAGCCATCGCATGAACAAAATCTTATTCACGTATCGAATCAGTAATAAAATTCTGCTCTGTTCTTCTTCTTCATGTTCCGTACCTCAAAACTTCAACTAGACCTGGAATATCACATAAAAGAATATTTTGCCGGACATCGTCTTCATCGCCTTCTTCTGCATCCGTCAGAACACTCGGGTTGGGAGGGATGGCCGCTATATTGTAACTGACATCAAGATCTACCTCTTCATTCAAAATATTTTTGATAGCTTCCTCCGACTCTCGATACTCATTTGCAACATCAAACGATCGTTTAGTCATTGTTTACACCAAAACAAACCAGCAAAAAAATTATAAAGAAAAATTACCCATTGGCCCATTGGACCCATTCGGGGACACCATACTTAATTACCTATGTTCTTTGTCAAATATAAGAAAATACTCAACAAATGTGACTAGTTTCTAGTAAAAACTATGGCCTAATGAAAAATACAGGAAATGTATAATTACTCAATATACGAGTAAGTATGACGGCGCCAGCGATGGCAGAGCGATAGCGTCGTCATCGTCTTGATTAGGTGGTACAGGGTTCATTGCGTAGGTAATAGAGAATAATAACTCTAATGCAATAGTTGAATATCACTTTAATAATCACTTTTAATAGTACTTTATAATTCACAAAATTAACTGGGTAAACTGACAGTTTCGTTTTGGATGAGTGACCCGGTTGGTGTCCGAATTCAAAGTGAACTTCGCACCAACCCCAGTCCCCACTCTCCAACACGACTCTTTGCAATAACAACTGACGTCACGGTGTTTACCACTACCTTGGTACTACAATAATCAAATGAGCAACTATTTAATTAAACGATATTGTTTTCCACGACAAGTATATAAAAAATAAAATAAAAAAAGGTTCCGACGAATTGAGAACCTCCTCCTTTTGGAAGTCGGTTAAAAATATTAGGACTCACCTATGGTTAAACACCAATTTACTAAATGAAGTAAATTAAATCACTAGTTTTGGCCACTTTATCCATATACTCACAAAACTGCAATTTTTATTAGAAAGCCACACTCATTGACACTACAAATTCGCATTTAAAAAAACATAGTCAAAATAAATTGAAAAATGTGGATACTTAAGCAAATGTCCCCAAATGAGGACAGCGAGCATAAATGGCTGACCTACGGTGCCAAGACTTCGACGCTCACAAAGGAGACTGTCTACCGCATACGAGTAGCGCAAAGGCCATGGAGCGAGCCATGCTTGGCATAACTCTACTAGACCGAAATCCGTCGTCGATCGAAGGTCTTCGACGTCGGGGACAGGGCGATGCGCTTAAAGTGGAGTTGGGCAGGACATCTAGTTAGACGATGATATTGCCGATGGAGTAAAGCTATGACCGAATGGTGGCTAAGATCAGGCCAAAGAAAACCGGGCCGTCCAAAACGCGTGGGGTGATGATATCCTCAGAGTTGCGGGAAATACATGGATGAGAGACAGAACCGAGAAGTATGGCGCAAATAGTGGGCCTATACAAAACCAGCCTATATTCAGTAGTTCCGGGTTGAGATGATAATGATGAGCCTCGTGGAAGATCAGCCTTAGTATTATTGAAACGAATAAACAGTTTACATTGAAAAGGTAACAGTATTTTGGAGGTAACGTTTCCTTTGTTTAAAAAATATTAAATGCAGAAAAGCTTCCTTTTATTCTGTTAGAATTGTAGAAATTGTTATTTTCGCTCACAATAGCTGCTGGTGTAAATATATTTAGGATTTCTGTTAATATTGTGAGGATTTTTGTTTAACCTTAGATTCCTAGCACATTTCGGTTTTGTGATTACAATGAATACGATCATTCTATACATAGAATTGAGGATGAAGCCTGTTCACTTATAACAAAGTATTCTAACACCTTATTGTCTTTTAATATATTTTCTTATTCTTTTTGTACAAAAATACATAAAAGTAGGTATTTGTTTATGTTTCTAGCATGGTGGGCTCCGCTGGCGCCGCTGCTACGGCAGCTGAGAACCCTCAAGAGACGCAAATACTGTAACCTTATGGTTAACTACAGCTTTGAGCCGTTTGGGGTCGAAATGTTTGGGGCATGGGGCTCGAGTGCGCATCTCCTTTTAAGGAAATTTCTCGCCGACTGGTCGTCATTTCATGTAACCAAGGGGCTGAGGCGTTCTTTGCCCAACGAATTAGCTTTGCCATTCAATGTGGCAGTGATGCCAGTCTTCTGGGCACGTTTGCACACACACAATAACAGCACAGCAATGCACATGCGTTGGGACAGCAATGCGGACTAGTCCTTGACGCCTAGGTGTCCTTTTGTTTTTGCATTAATTCGTATAGTTAGTAATTAAATTGATTACCTTGTGTAAATAGTTAATTGTGTTAAATATTGTAAAATTATGTAACCACACCAATAAGGGTTTTTTTTTTAGGGTGGAAAGTCATCAAATAACTTTTCCCGGTGGAGCAGGAAGGCGTGTCAGACTTTTACTGACAAAAACCCACCCGTGTTCCTTCAGCTGCCTGTGTGCTAGGGGCCGCGGTATCTCTTTCGAACTACCCGCACCCCTGGCAGACCAATAAGGGATCAATAATTATCATTTACAGTAGGTATGTGATAATAGAAAGTATGCTAGTACACGTTAATACATACATCAGAGTATTTTAATAATACCTGCCGGAATTAAAATAACAGAAGTTTATATCAAAGAAGTGTTGCCACAGTTTGATCGTCATATAAATTCCGGCGCAGTAATATTGTGGCAATGATTTTCTTATCATCTTATCATCTGCCTAGCCTTTTCCCAACTATGTTAAGGTCAGCTTCCAGTCTAACCGGATGCAGCTGGGTACCAGTATTTCACATTGAGAGACTGCTATTGACCGTTGCAAGCCAGTCATACTGCCAGGACCAATGGCTTAACGTGCTTTCCGAAGCACGGATTAGTCTTGGTATGTAAAAATTATCACCCAGCTACGGATCAATGATTTTCTGAAAACTTTCCTAAAACGACCAAATAAAACCAGCTACAAAATCCCCAACGAAAAAGAAGTCCCCAATATAACGAAAGTCATTCATCAAGAGTAGCCTAAAGTTGGATAAGCATTGTATAAATAATTCGCAAAATGAAGGTGCTTCCATCATAGAATAAAGATGAGCACACATAGGGTAGGATATTGTCCGTCTCAAGGAATATCGATCCCTCTCACAGGCCTTTATCTCCGTCAAATAAGATAGCTCAGGCCATGATTGGATGATCGTGTGCACCCGTTTTAGGTCCAAACTGCTTTATAAGCGAGAATGTATCGCAACATTTTTGAACGGGATAAGAAAAATAGGGGCTATAAAATATGCTGTTACTAAAAATAGGAGCCTATTTTGTGCATAAATATTGAGAGGACATTTTCATATACTCGTACTATAAGATACGCTGGAAATAGATACAGTTATAGTTCAAGATGCAAATTGTTTTTAGCACATTATACATTATACATTATACATTATTACACATTATTTTACATACGTACATACAACACACACACACACACACACACACACACACACACACACACACACCCTTGTTTGTGTAGACGTCCATGCGAGGACTATAGTTTTTTATGAACAATCCGAGGACGCTCTGAAATACTGTCTTAACGGCCTCGTACGATATTTTTGATAAGATATAAAGCATCAGAATTCGAAATATTATTTAATGAATCTATTCGTGTAGTGCTGTCAACACTTTTTTTCCGCCGTTTTTTTATGAACAGTGTGAGGACTTCAAATACACTGCTCATTCTTCAAGCCACATCCTTCCGAGGACGATTGTGTGAGCCTTCCGAGGACCTACTCACCCGCCTGGACATGACAATCCGAGGACTCGTTTTCACACACTCTTCCTTGAGTTATGTACAATGCGAGGACCTTGTGTTATACTTTTCAGAAACAATCTGAGGACTTTTTGAAGAGCCCTTTGTATACAAAACGAGGACCTCTACCTAAGTATTTCGTACCTTGACCTAAATATTTTACAAAGTTTTGCAGTATTTTTCACACATTTCTTAGATTAAGTACTATCCGAGAACATTTCTTTTGCCGCCAACCAAATTTACTATAACTATCATGGACTAAGGTAAGATCTTTGAACATATTACTATTTAATATATATGATTCAGATAATTTTACATGTATTATTGAAATGCTTTTCATTCAATTAAAGACGCAAATAAAAAAACGAAATTTATGTTTATCGCTTTATAGATTTATGTTACAACGTACGTAAATCATCGTACTAAAAAACAACGTACACATTGTTTTTTAGTACGATAATATCGAAAGCCACGTGGTATGTAAGCGAATAATAATTCGCGTTAACAATTTATATAGGTGTTTTATATTTTAAATCTATTTAAACTATATTCGGATGAAATTTGACATGCGAGTAGTTGGTTGGAGAATAATATGAAGGTGTTCATTGTCTGTCAAATTTAAAAGGTATTTAAGACATTGTTATAACAATGCAACTACTTTTATTTAACTTGCATTGGTATCTATTTGTGGAAGTTTCTATTGTTTCAAAGTAAATATTATTCTTTAAATCAATTGTTTATTCAAAAAATAAACTTTCTCGTCACTACTCATATTGCTCGAAACGAGACGACACAAAGGCAAAATCTGTTCAAAGAGAAGGTTCTATGCTATTACCTATTTCCGTTGCTGCTTCAGAGAAGCTGCGAAGTAATGTTCTTTCACGAATGAACATTGATGAAGTTTTGCTTATAGTCAAGCAAGAACCTACCCTACCTACCCTGCCTACCCTGCCTACCCTGCCTACCCTGCCTACCCTGCCTACCCTGCCTACCCTGCCTACCCTGCCTACCCTACCTACCCTGCCTACCCTGCCTACCCTGCCTACCCTGCCTACCCTGCCTACCCTGCCTACCCTGCCTACCCTACCTACCCTGCCTACCCTGCCTACCCTACCTACCCTACCTACCCTACCTATTTTTAAAAAAAATTCTCTCCGTAACAACCATCCTCGTACTTCAAGGAATATTATAAAAAAAGAATTAGCGATATTGGTTCAGCTGTTCTCGAGATTTGCGCTTAGCAACACATTTAGCGATTCATTTTTATATATATAGATAGCTTGTGCCCGCGACTTCGTACGCGCATATCCCGTTTTTTCCCGTTCCCATAAGAATTTCCCGATCCCGTAAAGCCTATAGCCTTCCTCGATAAATGGGCTATCTAACACTGAAATAATTTTTCAAATCGGACCAGTAGTTCCTGAGATTAGCGCGTTCAAGCAAACAAACAAACAAACAAACTCTTCAGCTTTATATAATAGTTATAAGTTATAAGATATGCTTGCTGTAAGCCATTGAGGAGTTGGATGATTTGCAGATTGTTCTGATAGCATCAGGTCCATAATATAAGAGTCCCCATGTAGACGAATATAATAAGTAGAGATCGGATATTCCAGTGCATATAAAATATATAAACTTCGAGGAAGTACGTAACAAAAAGTGGGATATGTAATAACATCTATAAAATACCGAGATTTAAAAATCATGATTATTACATTTTCTAGTACAGTAGAATCCGTTTATTATGACTCCGGCTATATTGACCAACCGCTTAATAAGACGTAATTCACAACGAAGTTTGGTTTTCATATAAAATTCACTATAACAAAGTCGGATACTATGACATGCTTATAGTGACAAGTTGCTCATTGTGACCCATTTTTAATCAATTGTGTCGAATTATTGTGACTGACGTGATTCCTTACACCTTCGAAACAAAGGAATACCCGTCAGCGGCTCTATGTTTTGGTAATCTTGACTTCAATTTGTTCTGCAAGCTCGATAATTCGTTTAAAAGTTCGACAAAACATTGTTGTACGGACAACTTTTAATGTTGAGTTATCTCTAATTTGATTCTCTCTATCAAATTAAATAAATAGTAACATATGTTATTTTTTTCTACAAAATGCTTTGTATGACGTCCGCTTAATATGACGTATTTGTTATTTCCCTTCGATGTCATTATAAACGGAGATGTATGAAAGAACGTATGTATTATATTTAATGTTAGTATTGTATAGTATCATAATACTTTACTTTAAATTAATGTTTATTAAGTTTGAAACACCTTTTTTTATGAATGTAAAAGATATTTATATAAGAGAAATATATACTTATTTTTTTACTTTGCTCTTTTGTTTACTGTATAAAACCTATGAATCCGCAAAAATACTCATACTAGGATAATAGGTAATAGGTAATAGGTAAAACGGGCTGTTTTCCGCAACTCCACGTCAAGGCGCGTATTTTGCGTATGGGTGGGAGAATGGGTTATTCGATCCACCCCAGCTCCTCGAGAAAGGCCAGCAACGCCTTGGTGTTGCTGACAATCTCACGTAGGGTACCTGGGTTACCGAAGTATTTTGCCCTGTAATTAGCGACCACCGGGCAGTTCAACAGCACATGAGCCGCTGTCTCGTCGTCCTCCATGCAGGCTCTGCACAGCGGACTGTCTGTTACTCCTAAGACAAAGAGGTGTTTGTTAAATGATCCGTGGCCAGTTACGGCTGCTGTAACTGTACGCAACTGTCGTTTAGTTAAACGGAGAACCTGTTTCGTGACGCGAGCATCGAACGCAGGAAGTGCTTCCTTAGCCTGCCTGCACTCACTTAGGTCCAACCATATTTTGTGGTGTTGATCCCTGGTACGTTTCCTTACCAGAGTGCGTAGATACCCGAAGGGGAGTGGCACAATGGGTTCTGGTCCCACTGGTGCCATGCTCGACCCCCTCCTGGCAAGTTCATCGGCTGCATCGTTGCCTAGCGAATTGCTGTGTCCTTTGATCCACTGAATGGTAATGTTGTTGAGGCTACCTACCTCGTTGAGGCGCTGGTGGCACTCGTATATCAGCCCAGAGTCAACTGTGTGACTGTTCAGCGCTTGCAGAACAGCCATGCTGTCCGAGAGTATGCGGATCGAGTGGTCCTTAACTACCCTGGCCATGATGGCAGACGCTGCCAGGGAGATGCCCATGCATTCGGCCTGGAACACTGTGTTATGGACTCCCAGTGGTGTGGCTATGTGGATGTTGAGGTCCTCCGAGAAGACTCCAGCCCCTCATACTAGGATACACACTATCTGGTCCGCTTACCATTCCGAGGATCTGAATACACACTGTCTGATATAGCTACTCATCCGAGGGCAGGTGTGTTAAATTCACACATTAGTCCTCGGATAATACTACAAAATTTAACTCGTGTGTAAGGCGAGTGTGTAAAAATCGATGCTGGCGCCGCGTAGCGGTCACACACTGTCGGTGTGTAGATATGAATTCTCTTAATCAAAACGAGGTTTGGGTGACTTTTTCTTATTACTTATACATACAGGTTCAGAATCGCACGACAAATACGATGCAGTGGATAAGTCAATCCGAGGACCCCCGAAAATGTCCTCGGTTTGAAAATGTCCTCGGAAGTTCCTCGTGTATTCAGGTGCATGTCCTCGGATAGTACTTAAAACAAACACACACACACACACACACACACATTCACATTTCATTTTTTCATTTTTTTTTTTCATTCACATTTTTCATTTTTATTATACATTATTTGGTAACCTGTTGTTTAGCAAAGTCAAATAATATAGACAATTTTAACTTTTTACTTTTTCTGTTGATAAGGATGCGGAGGACTGTTTTGATGCTATGTAATACTTTTCTCACATGTAGCTACATGTTATTAACTTTATTTTAAGTCTGTTAGCACATATATTATTTAAATATGCGGCTTCACCCGCATGGAGGTCGGAAATGATCGAAACGAGAACGTACTACCGGCATAGAAGTATCCCCTGTGTTAATCAAGACTATAAACTGTGTGCCAAATTCCGTGTAAATCCGCTCAGCCATTTTTGCGTGACTGAGTAACAAAAATCCAAACTTCCAAACAAACAAAACTTTCACATTAATAATATTACTAGTAGGATATGTAGGATTGTAGGTCTAAATAAAAATTCTAAACATTTTTTAGACATTTATTCAAAATAGTCAAAGCTATAAATATTGTTCATAGAACCTTTATTTAATGACAAAAACAGCACACTTCTGTACTCAATCGATCCTTTAAAAATTCGTTATCACAGAGCAGAATACATAGGCACTTAAGCACGTTCAATATTTTTGAGATCGACGATAAAAGATTGTGAATTAAGACAAGCTTAGGATGACGTTGACCTTCCTGAATGTACTGAGATTCCTACTTAATAATAAAAATGTGAAAGACTGTGAAGATGTTTGGATGTTTGTAACTCAATCACGCAACAAAGGCTGAACGGATTTGGATGAAATTTAGCACATAGATAGATTTTTTATCCCGGTAATACGTTCCAGTGGGATAATTTTTGACCTCCACGCGGGCGGAACCGCTGGCAAAAGCAAGTATTGAATATTTATCTTAGTGAAAATTTTGATATTACTTGAAGAGCCAGTTTCAGTCGATATATAATATGGTAGTATGTTTTTCACGGAATATATACTTGCTAGATAACGCTAATTGCATTTCTCCGATTCAAAAAATTATAAAAAAAAGTTTTGTAGGTAAAAATAAATGCATGTTGTTCAGGATATACTCTGTACTCTGTGTATTTCGGTACTTTGTGTTCTGGTTATTTCGAATTTTATCTTTTTTTATTTTTCCTAAAATCATTCTCTACCTCGGTTCAATTTTTCGTATTCGTTTTTTCTCTATAATTAAGCATCCTCGTAACCTATCTTTTCAAAGTTCATCTTGACGTACTGTTAGGCATTGACCTCGTATATTTCGCCTATCAATTAATTACTATTCTACTATGAATTCAAGAGGAAATATTAACAAGTAAATATACTGAACAAGGACGTACCTATCCCTTGGTTAACCTAGTAAAGGCATAAACACCATGGCACTCGAACCAAAGGATTCGCCATTCGACCCTCAAGATGATAAACAAGTATGGGGCCAGTCATAAAGTGAAAGTGACATTAGCGGGAATGAAAACATTACACGTGATAGTGCGACCCACATGAGTCAAGATTATATGACAGTTATTCGACAGATAAGAAGCAGAAGTACTTTGATGAAGGTGTAAATTTACCAGATCTCTCTTCCTGCTGGTATTGTAAAGACAATAAAGGATTACATCAGGAGGATAAGATAGAATCAATAAGCCGTGCCTAGAATACCGCCATATTGGACATGGGCAGCTCATCATTCATCATCATCATTTCAACCCAAAGACGTCCACTGCTGGACATAGGCCTCCACCAAACATCCAGCGGACTCCTGTGGCTCTCACAGGGTCATCGGTCCACCTTGTGGGAGGCCTTCTATCTTTACGTCTTCCCGTACGCGGTCGCCACTCCAGAACCTTCCGGTCCTATCAGAATAGAATAGAATAGAATAGAATAGAATAGAATAGTTCTTTATTTGCACAGGAAGTAGGTACATGATACAGATGTTCAGTTTAAAATGATCCTTATACTAACTACCTTAACTAGGGCATGCAAACAGTTTAAGTTATATTGATAAAGACTCATTCATTATACAATATCAACACATTCAATCAAACAATACAGGTTTACCATGTCGAGAAATAATTCAGTGAATAGTTTGAAATAGGCAATACAATGCATGATGTCAAGTTTATTAAAATTATTAATTCGTCATACTCAAGGTCAATACAGTTAAATTAAAAAGGAAAAATATATATAAACGATTTAGTACAAGTCAAGAGTAGGTATGTCATGTTATCAGTTTAAATTCTCATCGGTCAAAAATTCGCCAATTGAATAATAACATTTATTAACTAATAGAATAGTCAATTTCTTTTTGAATAATGGAAATGTCTCATTTTTTATTACATGAGGTATTTTGTTAAATACGATCGGACCCATACAAATAACACTTTTCTTTAATAAGGCGGTATCCGAGCTACTAACAATTAGCATATCCTTATATTGTTTCCTGATTGGCCGGTTTCTATTTTCGCACGCTTTATTAAAAAGATGCATATTTGATTTAACAAAAACAGCCATCTCGAAAATATAAAGTGATGGGAATGTTAGCAATTTTAGGGACTTAAATACAGGTATGCAGCTATCTGTTACTATTAAGTTGCACATGGCCCTTATACAGCGTTTTTGAGCCTTGAACACCTGTTCCCTCAGGCTACAGTTTCCCCAAAATATTATGCCGAATCTCAAAATCGAGCCATCTGTTCTGCGAAAATGAACATGAACAAGACAAAGGTGATGTCCAATGCCCATGTAACACCCACTCTCATAACGGTCGGAGGCGCTGCACTCGAAGTTGTGGACGAGTACGTTTACCTAGGACAAACTGTCCAGTTAGGTAGGTCCACCTTCGAGAAAGAGGTGCGCAGCTCATAATAAACTACTGTCAGAGGGGTAATTACGTAATACAGTATCAGTTCCACAACATTAATGGCGTTGTTTTTTTTTTGGGTGGGAAATCATCAAATAACTTCTCCCGCTCTGGGTGGAGCAGGAGGGCGTGTCAGACTTTTACTGACTAAAACCCACCCGTGTTCCCTCAGTTGCCTGTGTGCCATGGGCCGTGGTATCTCTTGCGAACAACCCGCACCCCTGGCAGGTATCGGCCCTTGTGGCCCCACCAGTTGGCGTTTCCATCCCTTCGAGGCGCGCGTGGAACACAACGCGCCGTCGACCCGGGCTTGGTCCTTACCGGACAGCGAGCTACCCATTACTCGCCATCCGCAAGCCCGCGCCTACGGTGGCTGGGAATCAGCCTGAGATTCTCGACGCCCAGGGCGTCTCCTGCGAAGATTAATGGGGTTGTATACATTGCTAAGCAGACATTTTTTTTTTTGAACTTAGTAAAGAATAGATAGCAAAAACCTTAAAATGATTCAGATTCTGATTAATAGTGTGTTACGCAATTAGGGTGCTGTTTGTGCACTAGGCGACTCTTAAATGAACGCCATAATAATATATTATAATCATTATAAATCCATAACAAAGCCATATTATAATAAAGCCATAATAGCTATAAAGATTTTCAACTTTCCATCAGAAGCATCCATTTAGCTGTCGCCTACTGATATGAGTGTTGCACGACTTGGACATACTTAGACGAGCACAAATTAATTTTATTTAAGTATGCATACACAGGTCACGTTGTATTATAAAATTGATTTACATCCCTCACCTTACTCTTCCAGTTGAAAGCCAGCGTCTAGCACTAGTTGTCTGGATTTTTTGCTGAACTGGGCCCCTTTTGACGCTGTCGTTAGGCACACTTTTCTGCTTATAATTTGCACATAGCACTTAATTTTTTTTTCTGTCTACTGTCCATTATAGTGTGTGTCATTCAGTCTGTACTGAAAATATGTATTTTCTTCTTTGTTTTTCACTGAGAACTTATACTTAAATGATGCACTACGAGTATCTATTTGTATTTCTCGTAAGAAATTCACCTTCTGTTTACACCTGCAAGAAGTTATAAATAACAGGCGGCAATGTTGCGTGACAATTTTCAATTAAACATGTGCGTACGCCGCTCCCAACACGTCACACTGCCGTAAACACGTATATTAAATAGCGTGAGGGTTTTAATTATATTATTTAACTTAATAAAATTATGACTCCCCATGTGTGCGTTGCCCTGATTTAAGTGACCTCGGTATATTGTTTTAAATAATGTTGTGTCAGTTATGTTTATGAAGTCACATTCTCCCTGCAACCACGGCTGACCTGAAAAGTTTCAATGAAAATTAGGTTTCTAGACCAGAAAGTGTTCTAATACACAATTCACCCAAAATTAAAAGTAGTCCGATTTTTAAGTATCAAAACGTGCCCGTTTTAATGTAAAAAGTAATGAAACGTACAACAAAATAAATCAGTACAAAAATAAAAAATACGTTATCAATTTGTGTTCAGATATACAAAATCCGTGAATTGAATTCAATTATTTGAATATCAGTATCAATACGAAAATTTCATGAAAAATAATAACCATCAGTGTAAAAGACACTGTGTGCCTATTGAAGCAAACATTTTATAACGACACTCAACCAATCGGCGGAAAATATTTTTTTTCTCTGGCAACACCCTCGTTAAAGCTGTCGTTACGTTGTTTCTACGCACCCTAAAGATATTTCCGATTCAATGATTACAGGGAGTCAATTTTTAAACAATGTCAGCAACATTGCTTTGTGCTGAAAAAGATACTTTTGTTCTTATAAACGTATATAAACGAGCATCGTTTTGTGTTTCATTGACACTTTTTTCTCCTGAGATTCCGGAAAATGGTATTTTTATGTGGGAATTTTGATTGGACACGTCTGTGGAAAACGGTTTATAGATTTTATGTGTATTGACTGTATAGTTTCGTAAATAAATAAATAAATAAGGTGCCGGTCATAAACGTCGATTTTACACAGTGGCCTGGTCATTCCTAAAGAATCATTTTCATTGTTTTCCTCTTCGAAAGGCCAAAGCAAAGCAAAGAGCTGAAGGACGAAATTCGTGCGTCAATATAGCCAAATTGTACACCGTAGAGACCACTTTTCTATAGCTAGAGTTGTTACGTGTTGAACGTAATTTGTTCATTTAACTTTCAGGGAAATTGATCTCATAATTTTTCCCTTTCAGTTCGTCCCTATTCAAGCGTCGAGATTAGGATCGCGGGATACCCAACTCACGTGAAACTACAACTTTAAGTCCTGGCCGAATATTAGCGGCAGCGACAAACTACCTCCATGTTTACTGATATAAAGTTTTAATAAAACGTTACAAAAGGTCCATATACCTACCCATTAAAACATTCAAACTTTAATATAAAAAAGCAGGAGTATAAATCATTAACTTATACTCCTGCTTTTTACGTTAACGTAATTTGATATATTAAGGCCTTAAATTATTTTACGCCAGGCCACAAATTAGAATCTCACTTAACGTCAAGAAAATCGATCCCTCTTCATAATTGTTTGACGTTGCGCTCAAGTTAAAAGGCTCTTTAATCTCTTCGCTGCAGCGTCACCGTCTAGGCCGCGGTCTGGCCTTACTAATGGCCCACCTGCCTATCTTTATGTCACTGCGGAACATCACTACATGGGTCGTGTGAGTAATAAAAATCACACATAAAATATTTATCCTTTACGTGTTCTTATTGATAGCACGTTATAAAATTTATGAAGTTGTTAACTTTTATATGGTCGATATCGAGTAGTCGGTACTCGTGCGGACGTTTACCGTAATGGCACCCATAAAAATGTTTCTTGAGAAATATGTGATTGCGTATAATAGTAGTAGGTGATATACATTGTAAAAAGGTGGCACTTACGGCTTTATCGCTATTTCTTTTATAAAGTATGGAGGTCTTTTTGCCAGACTTTTTGATAAACACGATATAAATTCGCAAAGAATAATGTTTAAAAGAAAACTTATAGTTCTACCTACATACATAATCAGCCTTTAATGTGCCCCTTACTGGGACATATTACTCCTCTTGATAAGAAGGAATAATCCACCACGCGGACCCAGTGCGAGTTGGTAGATGTCACATGTCTTCGAATTTTTGGTTCTAAGACATGGCGGTTTCCTCACGATGTTTTCCTTTACCGTTTTGAGAGCAGTGGTGATGAAATAAATTATACAAAGTCAAGCGTCTGTCTGGGTTTGAACCTACGATCTACAGCTCGTAAGTCGCACATAGAACTTACCAATCGATATTATTTTAGGTCCAAATTTTCCTCATCACAAAACAAAGAGAACACATGCATAAGTAAAATAAATCACCAAGACCAACCCTCCGTTATCAGTAGGCGTATAGAGTCTAATTTCCATTTTTCACAAATTAGATACAGGTAACATTATCTAAAAACGGTACATGTCCACGGTATCGCATAGAAATCGCCAAAAATAAATCTGTGGCCAGCCTTATCTAGGGGCCATGATATATTATTAGTTGGCGACTTTTAGCTCACGACCCACGCGTTCGTTACAGTCATAACGAGACTAATTTATCGTTTTTGTTTATTACCTCATTTCACCTTATAAAGTGAGCCGTGTGGAGGACGCACCTGGACAGTAATAACATCTTAATTAAACCTGGTTTCTCAAGTTTGTTGGCGGCATGTGCTTCAAGCTTGAAACTTGCCACGTCATAGTTGGGAGATCTAGTTTGCGTTGGCTACTTTTACCTCTACTATGAAAATCTAGCTTCATTCTCGAACGTTACCATAAAAGTACTCGTAAAATATAAACATAACATCACGCCGTCCCGAAGGGTGGGGCAGAGGTATACCTATAGTAGGTACACCCACATTTGACCAGTTTTTTTTTTGTGTGGGAAATCATGAAATAACTTCTCCCGCTCTGGGTGGAGCAGGAGGGCGTGTCAGACTTTTACTGACTAAAACCCACCCGTGTTCCCTTAGTTGCCTGTGTGCCAGGGGGCACGATATGTCTTTCGAACAACCCGCACCCCTGGCTGGCATCGGCCCTTGCGGACCCCACCAGATGGTGCTGACATCTCTTTGAGGCGCGCGTGGAACACAACGCGCCATCGACTCGGGCTTGGTCCTAACCGGACAACGAGCTACCCATTACTCGCCATCCGCAAGCCCGCGCCTACGGTGGCCGGGAATCAGCCTGGGATTCCCGACGCCCAGGGCGTCTCCTGCCTCTCCCTCACGTGCGCCGCCTCCCTATTCGCGGGCATCACTGCTTCACTGAAGGAAGAGACAGCTACCCATGCACTCTCGCTCCGTACCATGGCCTGGAGCAGGGCCGGACGCGAGAGATCGCCGCCACAAGGGCACGGCGGTTCTCCACCCAAGCCGGGCAGATCACCACCTTATGCTCTACCGTGTACTCGGGGCGCAATTTTCGCAATGGAAACACCCGTGCGTTTCCTTCAGGCTTATCCAAAACAGGAACCTCCCAAAGTTCTGCTTGCGAAGACTAGACGAACGAGGCAGTTACATAAAATGACTCGTAAATATGTATAGCACTAGAACTCATATTGCAGTCTCCGCATTCCCTCAAAACAAAATGATAAAATCTGAACCGGTGAGACTAGTGCATAAACACAATCATCTGAATGATACTGCTCACATTATTCAGTCTCTCCAATAAATTGCTGCTCATGCATTAAACATTCAGGTCCTCTTAAATAATAAGAGACGCTCCGCGAAGGTACTATTGTTTATTCTATTCTTTTTAGAGGCTCAGATTGGAAAGGCTTTTTACACCCATCCCATTTGCTGGGGTCTAGAGAACACGTTACATTCCCGTATTGGGGTGGAAAAAAGTAGGAAAAACACTTTATCTTCAAATTCCCTGTTATTTTCTTGAAAGGTACTATAAAAAATGTACGTAAAACATTTACGCACCATAAATTTTAACATTGAATGTTATTTGTGGCCATTAATGAAATTACTGAAAGAAATATATTGGACATTTGGTCCCAACTGTGGTCGATATATGTGGTCCCGGATCGTTTATCAGGAAGTTGCGTGTGTAATTTCAATTGAAATAACGCAAGGTAACATTTAGATTTGGCTACCGAGTCAAGGTGAATGTACAGAGTCAGGTGACCTAAATAAACCTACCAAGCCGCAAGTTACCCAAAGAAAAAGTTTGCCGGAAGCATCAACAGAAGTGATATAGAAACTAAAAATAGAATGGATCCTCATAAAGCTGGACGCGCATTTGAGCGGGTGGCACCGTTACGCAAAAATCCTTCAACATCACTTTCATATATTTTTATCCGAATTTAGTAAATAGCGGTATACGAAATAGTGTGGGTATAACTAAAAAGTGAAAAATAAAACCTTTTTTACAAACAAAACACTACTAAATGAAAAAATAACTTTAATTTCGAAGTCGGTACTAAAAAACTAAAATACAGATCTAAAGACAACGACGATACGGGCCCGTCCCAAAGTAGTTAATACGTCAAAACAAATGTCAAATTCAATTATTCGGACGGGCAAAACCACATCGGGAGTAGGATTATGTCTGTAAATCATATGGGGTAGGAAACGCCCGTAACTTCGCTCGAAACGACGGACTTGATGCTTGGGGCCTAGACTCACTGAACCCCAGGGTCTCGAGACATGTCAAAGACACAATAATTAATAAAACAACAAAGATAACCACAACAGGTAAACAAACAAAGAAATAAAATATAAACAAGAAAACAAAGAAATCTGCTGGTTTATTACAAAGGTAATAAACAGTAATGAGATTCCGAAAGAGGTGATTGGAACACCAATCAAACGGACGAACATAAAATATTGTGATCGCGAATTCTAATTTCATGGAAGACTTGAATCGAATGACGATCTTGAGTCAATCGGAAAATCTGTCTGTTGAGAAAATAATTTACTGACGAGTTGAGAAAGTAATATACTGAGAGATTCAGAGGCTATACTGATATACAAGAATAAAGATGCTGAAATGTTTCTTGGTGTATCTTTGGATATTCATGGCCTACTATAATTATTAGTCCACTTGCACTTTGCTAGTGGCTTCACTCACGTATAGGTCATCATCATCATAAACATCCCACGGGAACGTACTATCGGAATAAAAATTATCCATTGTGTTAATCTGGGTTATAAACTATTTGCGTGCCAAATTTGATTCCAATCCGCTGTTTTTGCGTGATTGAAACAGACATCTAAACAGACAAACTTTCACATTTATAATATTTTATATAATTATGTATATAATGTATTATATATGTAGAAGCAGTAACATGACTATTCATGGAAAGGTAGACATTCATTCGTGACTAATTTGACCGTTGCATCGTCAAAGATGACAGTATTAAGAGCACCTAATTAATTTCATAGACATGTACACAATTACTTTTTTTGTGGGACTAGTGCTGCGGGGTATTTATGTTGACTACCTTAATTTGAAAAACAGAAAAATATGTTTAATTTTTTGTTTAGAACTTGTACAGGAGCCCAATAAAGCAAACCAAATTTGCCTCAGGCTCTCACTGAAAACCCTGAACAAAGAGTGGTTTAGATAACGAATACACAAAAACAAATAAAACTCCCTTCTTTGTGCCCATTGTTCGTTAGCTATGTTTTTTATACTGTGACCTTATGTGACGTCAAATAAGCTTTTTTTGCCACTTAAGGTAGGAACACACAGAGGTCGTTCTGGCGTTTCGTGTCGCACAGTACTAGTCTGTCGTGTTGAGGCTCGCTCTGGCTTTGGACCAGTGCTAACAAAACACTGTTGAATGAGCTTGCACGGCTTTTTAGAGAGTTAAGCAATACAAACCCCATAATACATATTTGTCGTGTCGTAACGTGTCATAGCCTCCACCATTGTCTCATGCGATTGGAGGAGACACGGCAGCATGACAGAAAGATACGACGAACCCCGATAATATGAACCCGGTATGGTTCCGGCGTACTACGACGCCCATGTATGTTTTCACCCTTACCATTTTTATCTGTATTTACAAGCATATTAATTTGGGTCGCAACGTAATGATTATATGTTTACGGTGTTGGATTTTATTTTTTAATTGTTCCGAAGATAAGGGCTGTTATTTACAAATGTGTGTATTCGTGAGGGTTCGTTGAGACAAAAACGGAATGAAAGCTTCTTTATTTAAACATCTATTTTTATTTTTATTGTTAAGGTTTTGTTTTTACTTTAATATTTGTATTTCTTTATTCTAATTAAAACTTCACAAAAAAAAATGCTTTTATTATTTATATAAATTTTTAATATTACAACATTGAAACAGAAATTGCCCTGTTGATTTAGTAAATTAAATTCGTAACTGGAGCATCAAATGCTTGCTGATGTCAAACAGCGAGAAACCGTATTATTCGGAGCCCTAATTCAATAATCAGAGTGTTCCAGCCCTAGCTCTTGTCTTGAACTGTTTGTGAAGCTCACAAATTAAGCTACGAATTTGATAGGTAATATAATTTATGCCTATTTGTTTTGAAAATTCTGTGAATTATTTGGATTTGGTTTTAATTCTTAGATTTGTAGTTCTTATAACCGATTTTTTTATGGAGTTAATATCTGCCTAGCCTTTTCCCAACTATGTTGCAGTCAGCTTCCAGTCTAACCAGATACTGCTGAATACCCGTATTTCACATGGAGCGTTTGCGTATCTGACCTTCACAACCCAGTTACTGGGTAAGACGATACCCCTTAGTAAGACAGGTTGCCAGACTTTTGGACTTCTGACGCCCAATAACGACAATATCTAAGATCCACGAATGACAGCCGGGACCAACGGCTCTTGGTATGTAACGATGATCACCCATCCACGGAACAACCGCGGCATGCGTAGCATAACCTGATCGATCGATCCCTCCCCAATTTGACCGGACTATGACCTCCATTGTAAGTAAGACGAATTTACATAAATAGGTATCTATTAACCTATATCAGTCGTAGAACCAATATTTTTGAAGCATCTATATATACTTTGTGTGATTAGTTACCAAACAAAAATGTTTAAAATAATTTTCCATTTACGTATCTGAAAATTGGAAACGTTAATTTTATAGCACCACTAACCACCCGTTACCAAAGAAAATACTGGACAAATTTAAGTTGTAATTAAGGCTGTCCACAAATTGGTAGGGATAGTGGATGAAATCGTGTTCAAAAATTCTTTTGAAATTGGGTCATTTTCGATCATTATTTTGGTCCATATTATTAGTGTTGTTCAACACAATACCTTCTAATTATATATTTTTTTACTTTGTATTTTTTACTTAGTCAAAATTTATAGTAGTTTCAGGCAGTAGGATCCTGGGCTGACCAAGTATTACCTATTAATACTTGGTCAGCCAAGTCAGTTCTTCAGTTTGGCAATTTTCAATGGTAACGGCGCAGTCTGGATTTGTAGCTGGCTGGTTAGCAGAGCAATAGTCTCGCCATTTGGTTTCATTACATATCTGGCATAGTCTGGTTCCCCCTCTGCCGAAATATATGACTGGTACTGTTATACCTACCACGTTTGCTTTTACCTTTATCTTTCTAAAACAAATTATTTAGGTACCCCTAATGAAGTGTTTACCGACTTAAAAAAGGAAGAGGTTAACAATTTAGTTGTATTTTTTTATCATTGTTACCTCAGAACTCGATCGTTTAAATCGATTTGGGAAAGGGTATACTTATAGAGTGGTCTCATAAATTTGGTCAAGTTCTGATTAGTAGTTTTTGAGTTAGTTTCAATAATAAACCGAGGACTTCCGAAATTAATGTTATTTTTGACTTTATCGTGATTTTTTTTTTTTGCCAAACATCTTATCAATATTTGAACCGCACCAATTCTGTCTCAAGACTCCTCTTTCATTATCCTCAGTAGTTTCAAGCCACACTCAAGCCACAAACACCTGTTAGTTCTAAAACCCTTTCCCTAATACGGATTGACACGTGAGTTTCAAAGTTCATGCATAAACAATACGAAGGGCTTCAATTAGGGAACTTAAGACAAGAGTAAAATGTTTATATTATGTAGAAGATAGGGACCGGCTTACGTCTTCACGGATGTCGAGTTTGCTTTCATTACTTTAAGATTTGTAACGGTTCAATGATTTTCGATACATATATGGGATGAATTTTTGAGACAGCGAAATTATAAAATACCTACTAGCTGAAGCTGCGGCTTTGCCCGCATAGGTGTACCAGGACAAAAAGTATTCTATGTTACTCCTTATAACATCAGCTATCTGCCCACAAAAGTCCCGTCAAAATCAGTTCAACATTTTCCGAGATTAATCGGAACAAATAGACAGATAACATTTTTTTAAATTGATTTTTTGGAATAAGTACCTACCGTTTATACTTTCATATGCATTTAGTAAAAAACTGTTATTTCGACATTACAAACAGACACTTCGGTTTGAATTATTTTTTCAGAGTATAGATACTAAATAAATCTAAAAAAATTATAAAAAAATGATCGAAACTAGATTGAATTTTTGAATTAAGTTTTTTAAGAGCCTCAACAAAAGTAATACATTGTGTAAGTTCTGCTGGGGAGTTTGTTGCGCCACTTCTTCTTCCCAGCTAAAGCACTAGGAAGTGGTGAAGGGCGGGCGTTTTGGGGGACTGTCTTATGTAATTTTGACGTTCAAAAAGTGCTGACTCTCAGCCTAGCTTGAATAAATAACTTTTGATTTGATATAATTTTATTGTATTGAGCTATATAGTTTCTAGCTTTCGTTGATTGACCGACTGTTCGAAGTTTGCCTATTTTAGTGCCTATGCCTAGAAGTACACCTATATTGTCCAGACAATCATACCAAATAGCAGAGGCATACAGGAATGTTGAAAGTGAAGGTATCATGTTTGCTTGTCCGATGTTAAACTAGATGTGAGTCGACATTTTTTTTTTTTTTGGGAAGGGCATCTCGTAGTTGGCCTTGAGAGGCCGTAACTACTTAACCGGGCTTTCCTGTGGGGACTAATAGTTTTTAGGCTAAGAGCCTCCAGCCAGGGCTTACAAACTAAAATTAAAACCTACAGCAACTGCGCACTGAGGGCACCCCCTGCGGGGTATGAGCCTCGGCTCAGGGAGTCACTTTCAGGGAGGGCAGCAAGTGGGGACAGGCTGGATCAATAATTTCTTTATTATTAATCATGGGGATTTTAACGCTACTTGCTCAGCTTCGGCGCGGGCTGGCACTTCTGCGGGCAAGGGACGGTTGGGTGAGTCGACATTAGATTCTTAACACTTATAAATCGAGTTTCATGACTGAAAATTAGCTTCAAATACGAGCTCCGAAATAATTTTAGCTACTTATGCGTAAAACTTTTTCCTATCATCTTATTTCAGAAACCAAATTGTAATTAATTTCTAGTTTACACTTCAAAAAATACGTAAACTTTGAAATTTAAATCGTAATGTTTAGCTAATAAACGCTCTTTTATATAAAACTTTAACTTAAACTAAAGTACACAGTCATAAATGTGTAAAACTAAATTCAACACCAGTCAAATATTAACTTTTGAAAGTCAATATTAAAGGCCTTATTAATACTCTGAAGACTTCTAATGAGTAGGTATAGAAATGATTTGAAGTGGTTTTTTTTTTTTTTTTTCTGGGTGGGAAATCATCAAATAACTTCTCCCGCTCTGGGTGGAGCGGGAGTGCGTGTCAGACTTTTACTGACTAAAACCCACCCGTATTCCCTCAGTTGCCTGTGTGCCAGGGGCGGCGGTATCTCTTTCGAACAACCCGCACCCCCGGCAGGCATCGGCCCTTGCGGGCCCCTCTGTTGCTGCTGACATCTCTTTGAGGCGCGCGTGGAACACAACGCGCCGTCGCGGTCGACCCGGGCTTGGTCCTTACCGGACAGCGAGCTACCCATTACTCGCCGTCCGCAAGCCCGTGCCTACGGTGGCCGGGAATCAGCCTGGGATTCCCGACGCCCAGGGATGATTTGAAGTGGTAACTTTAATCTTTTGATTATAATGTCTTAAGAGAAGCCTAAGTTTTTTTTTTCATACTACATAAGCGTACCTGATATACGATTTTTTTCTTCATATAAATACAAAAAAATTAATCCTATTAATATTATAATGTGCAATTTTATATGTTTGGATGTTTGTTACTCCATCATACAAAAACGGCAAAACGGATTTGGGTGAAGTTTGACACGCAGATAGTTTATAACCTGGATTAACACAGAATACTTTCATCCCGGTAGTACGTTCCCGTGTGATGAATTTTGACCTCCACGCTGGCGAAGCCAATTAGCAATAGCTTATTAATAATAGGGTGTAGTTAAAGAGAAGTATTTATTTTATACTATTCTTATAAAAAAACCAGAATGAAGAAAATGTAGCGAAGATGTCTTAAGTCCAGTTTCCTATTAACAATCGACGCTGAAGCCGTTAATTATTGTCCTCAACAGTAATAACAGTCCACTTATAAATTGCTAAAAACTTTTGTCTCAAAAATAAGCTTTTGATGTCTTTATCTCGCGTCTGGTTAGTCTTGGCTTTCGTTCGAGTTCCCTCCGCGATAGAAGCAAGTTTTAAGATAAACCATAATTGAAATGTCAAGACCATTCTTTCTGTAACTGCTCAGTATTACTGGGAGTTGCCAAGTTACGATACTGTACCGTCCTCGGCTCTTGTTACAACGTTTCCAAAGAATCAATACGGTCTATTTTACGTTAACAAGATTATAAAATTGAGACAGAATTCATAAAAAGTTAGCTCAAATTACGCTTTTTAAATATCGGGTTGCTGAGGGAATTTGAATTGGGAGGCTTTATTTATTAAAGGAATAGATCGTGTAATCTATGTAGGTAGGTAATGTAGAGGTTCTGGCATCAAACTTTCAAAATGTTCAATATGTTATATGTGGAGCTGCATGATTACTGATAAATGCGTGCACTGAATGGTCAGGTCCACTCAATCTGTTTGGTTCTTTGCTCAAAAGACCATTTCAGACACCGATCCACATGGTCTTCACATGATCTGACCATGATTATGTCTGGACTTTGAAAGAGACTGTGATCTCTGAGTTTATTTTTTTGTTTCTGAAACGACGACCTCATCTAGGTTAAAAAATATGACTGACGTGTAAAAGTGTTTGTACAAACCTACTTACAAAAATAAAATAATTTATCATTTATAATATACACACTGTTTCCTAATAAGAATAGAAAAGATTAGCCAGTCAACCTTAATGTCTGATAGTGGTGTTTTTATACGTTTTCTTATGTACTCTGATCTAGCTGATCTGAGTACTCTGATCTAGGACATAACTACCTGGTTAATGTCTGCGTACAGTAACTAGGTAGGTAGGTATTGGTATGAAAAAGGTACCTCTCATATGAAGAATAATAATCGTGATATCCTGCGGGGTAATTGGGTTACACATTAACAGTAGGAATGGCTTTTATTTTTTGCAGTTCAACAACATTCAATGCATTATTTAGGTATGTTTTTCAACAAACAAATTTTTCGAACATACGAAACAATTAATTGTCGATATCCTTCAAAATGATACAGATTGTGATTGACAGTGAGTTACGCAATCAGGTTGCAGTAGCTACCAGAAACGACATTCATTTTAGATACCTTCGTAAGAAAGAAAAGAAAGAGAGGATAAAATTCCTTTATTAGCATTAGGTAAACTACAATTAAAAACAGAACGCAATGCTCATAATGCCGAAAGGGCAGCTCAGCATAATGTCAGATGACAACACAAGTTGTACCACCTTCTGCGTAGATCGCCCTGAGGACACGGTGGAGCATACGGTGGAGGTCTGCTCGGCCTGGGCGGAGCACCACCGTATCCTTGTGGAGGCGATCGGCGGCGGCGATCTCTCGCGTCCGGCCCTATTCCAGGCCACGGTAGCCGTCACCTCCTTCTGCGAAGCTTTAATGCTCGCGAAGAGGGAGGCGGCGCACGTGAGGGAGAGGCAGTACATGCGCCCTCGAGGCCCTAGTTGCCGCAGGAAACGCCCTCGACGTCGGGAATCATAGACTGATTCCCGGCCACCGTAGGCGCGGGCTTGCGGATGCTGAGTAAAGGGTAGCTCGCTGTCCGGTCCGGTCCGCTGTAAGGACCAAGCCCGGGTCGACGGCGCGTTGTATTCCACGCGCGCCACAAAGAGATATCAGCACCAACTGGTGGAGTCCGCAAGGGCAGATGGCTGCCAGGGGTGCAGGTTCTTCGAAAGAGATACCGTGGCCCCTGGCACACAGGGCAACTGGAGGAACACGGGTGGGTTTTAGTCCATCCAGAGCGGGAGAAGTTATTTGATGATTTCACACCCTCAAAAAAAAAGGTGTACCACCTGACGCCTATATTCAGCTACAACCCACGAGTACCATATGCTAGAATAATAAACACATAAAGAAGGTTGTCCGTAATAATAAACTAAGACAATAAAAAATGTATGTGTATGTGTACTAACAAAAATAAAAATTTATTGGTTACAGATAAACACGTCACGTTTTTTTTGTTCTCTAATCGAAAATAACAGATCTGTACAATGGTTTTCTCCTGCAATTTCCTGTTTATCTGAAGACTGAAACGAAATATGATCAACCGAAGGCCGCCCGGCCCGTGCCAACCGTATTTATTTGTCTTGTTAGTGCAAATCTATTGGAAAAACGACAATAGCACAAACACACAAAGCTACATAAACAACTGACAGATAAAGATTTATATTTTTACGTTTATTTGGTGCTGGCAGTCGAAACTAGCAATAAGTTTATTGGATGATAAGTTTTTATTACAAAAAAAAAATGTCTAGCTGTTTCTTTTTGTATCGTTTTCTTTAGTAAAACTTTATTTGTATACTTTCAATAAAATTACCGCGTCTGTAACTTTGCTAGTAAACAAAGTCAAAGCAATAGATAAACAATAGAACAATGGTTTAAGGGGAACCTAGTCGCGGGTTCGAACTCACTGATGGGCCTGGCTAAAAAGCGCGCTGTCTCACCAGGCATCGTGTCCGACAGAGGTAGTATCAGTGATGAGCAGTTAGACGCTAGTCTACACGCACAACGTTATTGAGTGAGATGCAGGATCATTTATAGTACAACAGGCGCGTAAAAAATTAAGAACAGTCCTTCGGAAGATCGGCTTTTATGAAAAAACCACTGCATACATCAATAACCAATAAAGTTTATTGAACTTTTCGATATTTGAGCTTTGTCGGTACCGACTTGGTTTTTCAGATTTTATACTTCTTTTATTACTAAAACACGCCCAAAGTTAGGTTAAATTAGCAAGAAAAACGAATCTTTGTTGGCTACTAACTTTTTAATGGCTTTTTATTTTAGTATTCTGTTTCCGTGCAGACAATATTAATAATGAGACAAAACCATACCATGTTTAATTTTTGATGCACATTGTCCAACAGTGGAGTAATACACTCCCGAAGTTTGTATGGGAAAAATGTGGACTAGATTCACCTTAATACAGAATCACTCTTATATACATTAAAATGTTTTGACGTTTACTTAACATCAAAAACACTACTACAACACCCCCAACACTTGTCACTTGTGTTGTTGTTGTGTTTACTTGTCATTCGAAAAAAGACGGTATTTCTCATCTGCAGAAAACGTGGCAGCAGCAACGAAATCCTGAAGACTGTGCCTAATAGGATCTTATCCCCGCTTTGGAGGTCCCTTGTTAAATCAGCCATATAAGTTTTTGTAATTTTAATTTTTCAATTTTATTTGATTTTATTCCAATTTGCTCATTTTAACTTTAATTTTATTTTATTTAAATTTTAGTTTTTAATTTTACTTTACTTAGATTTGTTACTTTTATTTTTTTGTACATATTTAAATTTGTTAATTTTAACATTAACTTTAATTTCTGGTTTTCATTTTCTTTTTTAATGTCTGTAATTTCAAAATAATTAATGTATGTGTACCTATGGATCCGTAGTATAAAAGTTTATAATCGCTTAATAGGTTAAATCTGTAACTCTTAGCAATATTGTAACCTTTTGACTCGACTTTCTACAGTTGGCGGTAAACTATACAACGTGTAACGGAAAGGTATATGCATACCAAGGGCACAGCTTCTTTGGATGACATCAAACGATATTGGAAGAGTTGTTTTAATCCTCTCTCTACATGTAGTACATGTTCGGAAGTTATGAGAATTTTTAATACATTGATACCAGAAATTGAAATTTTCAAATTGAAATATATTTATTTCAATTTGAAAATTTCAATTTCTGGTCTGGCCCGGAAAAGATTTATCGTGATATTGGCAAGTAACGTGGAAAGTTATTGACCTACGTAGTGCGGTGACGTTTGTTATGATTGGAATATGAAACAGAAAATTTTGGATCAATTCTTAGAGTATTTTATTTTGAGCTGAAACTATGCAGTCATTCTAAACCAGCTGTTATCTTTGCTTAAGGATAGCAATAGGGTTTCTATAACATACAAATATATTACAATATTGCTCATCCCCCACAGCAAATAGCGTGATAATTTATAACCAGTCTGACCAGACTTATAGGGAAGTATCTACATTTTATGTAAAATTTAAACAAAATTTATCCTATCGTTTTTGCGTGATGCTGGAACATAATATGTACATTAAAAAAAGCCGGCAAAAATTCTAAAATGTATGTTTTTGGCATTAGAACCGTTCTCAGGCCCGCAACAATTATTTAAAAGAAAATAACAGTTTTGTTTTCGCTGCAATTTTATTACATGTATATGTCACCGAAAAATTGTAAATACCGTCAGATTGTAATCTATATCGCGAGATTGTGACCTGTCGAAAGATTGTGAACCATAACATACTGCTTACAATTTAACGCATTATTTTTCGGTAGAGTATAATGTATAGAAGTGAAACCGTCAAATTGTGAAATGGCATGCGACGTAACGCACCTCGCGCACTGATTGGTTGAACGGCATATGCCCTGCGCCGCCAATCGTCATATTTGTTTGTTAATTTTGTTTATTGTCGAATGTAAACAAACAGTGTTTTGGTGATTGCTAATTGATTTCGTGTTGAAAATAATTCACAGCTTTAGAATTAATTATATAAAATTGTTGTATAAAAACCGGTTTCATTCCTAACTCTATGGACACCAGAACGGCCTACTGTAATACCAACCAATCAGGGACAGTCTTCAGACAGTTGACAATTTAACGCGCGACAGATTGTGATTTAACAGGTTCACTTCGATAGATTATAATCTACCGAAAAATAATGCGTTAAATTTTAAACTGCTCCATAATGCTTAATCATGGTGCAGTTTACCATTTATCGACAGTTTATTATCTGGCGAGATAGATTATAAACTAACGGTGTTCACAATCATATGGTGACATATATAAGCAGAAATAGGAATGTATCCAACTTAGAACACGCAGAAACCAATCATCGCTGAATTCACATACATGAGTTCTAGCTCAAGAGAATACAATGCATGAATGGTGGAATGTCAATGTGCAAGGAAATTGAATGTTAGTGCCCAGAGTACTACCTATGTACACGTACAGAACAGCCCGCAAGCAGGTATTAAACTAAACTGTAAAGACGATATGGCCCGAAGGGTCCGGCAGAGCCGTACCTATAGTATACCCACTTTTCGCCAGTTTTCTTTACTATGTACCTAATAAGGAGCGAGCGCATTGCCATCAGCCAAACACAAATCCAGATTTAAGGCTGCTACTGCGAAATTTGACATGGAAAAACTCAGTAAAACTTGGTCCAACCTGGGAATCGACTCACTGTAAAAACTAAAATTTAAATAAGCTGCAGTCAGGGATTTTATTTTTCAAGCAAATTGATATCCTACGTCAATTGGTCGGGTTACAGCCATTTCATACAACTATCATAGAATTACAGTTGTGATTTGTACATACGGACAAACTGGCACAGTCCTCACCGGATATGGCTGTTTCGGGAGGTTCCTGTTTTGCATATCATCCTGAGGACACGGTGGAGCATACGGTGGAGGTCTGCCCGGCCCTGGTCCAGGCCATGGTACGGAGCGAGAGTGCATGGCTAGCAGTCGCTTCCTTCAGCGAAGCAGTGATGCTCGCAAAGAGGGAAGCGGCGCACGTGAGGGAAAGGCAGTACAGGTGCTCTCACGGCCGTAGCCTTCGCAGGAGACGCCCTGGGATCTGGGGACGCGTCGGGAATCCCAGGGTGATTCCCGGCCACCATAGGCGCGGGCTTGCGGACGCCTCAAAGAGATGTCAGCAACAACTGATGGGGCCTGCAAGGGCCGATGCCTGCCAGGAGTGCGGGTTGTTCGAAAGAGATACCGCGGCCCCTGGCACACAGGCAAATGAGGGAACACGGGTGGGTTTCAGTCAATAAAAGTCTGACACGCCCGCCTGCTCCACCCAGAGCGGGAGAAGTCATTTGATGATTTCCAATCCAAAAAAAAATACATACGGACAATTTTAAATAATAAAATAATTTAAGTTGATAGTTGAGTTTATAAACAGCTTTTTCCAGTGGCTTCGCCGGCGTGACGGTCAGAAATTATCCCACGGGAACGTACTACCGGGATGAAAGCATCCTAAATGTTAATCCCAGGTATAATCTATCTACGTACCAAATTTCATCTAAATACGTTCAGCTAATGTTGCGTGATTGAGTAAAAAACATCCAAACATCTAAACATCCAAACATACATAGTTTCATAATAATATTAGTAGGATTATTAGGAAGTAGGATAGTAGGATCAATATAGTAGTATTTATTTGACATGATTTATACATACCGATGTGCGGTACATAATGTTTTAAACAAATAATATTGATTGCTTGGCTGTCGCCACGAGGTTCATTAATTTATACGAAACACCAGACGGGAATGGGACAACATTTCATTAGATTTATACCAAAGAGTCGGTGTGCACTGCTGTTGTCCTAAAATGCTAGACAAACAGGTCAATACAGGAAATTATTTAGATATTCATCATTTAATAATGAAATAATAACTTGTACGATTTACTCGAATCACTTTTGGATCGTCGATTTTATTGTTACTCGCTTTTGCCAGTGGTTTCACTCGCATGTAGGTAAAAAATAAGAACGGGAACATATTACCGGGATAAAAGTATTATATGTGTTTATCCAGGTTATAAACTATCTGTGTGCCAAATTTTATCCAAATCTGTTCTGTAGTTTTTGCGTGAAAGGGTAACAAACATCCATCCAAAGTTTGTGAGGATAATCTTCACAAACTTTCATATTTATGATAATATATACCTATTAGCAGGATATAGGTAGCAAGGTAGTAAGTAGTATTTTAAAATTTTCTTAACTTTCGAAAGTTTCAGATAACTTATCTTACAGAGATAAGTAATCATAGCTACATATTGGTTTTATATATCAGTATAACCAGTTTGAAATAAGTTGCCATTTCACTTGATTTTAGGGATTGTTCTCTTCACCTAAGTTTCTGACAAACCGATTCTCGATAATTCTAAAGTGTAAATGGTTTGAATATACAGAATAGGTCGGTTCTAATAAAAATAAACCAAGATTTTTTCCATTGGTTGAAAATGCTTCGGTTTCTACAATAAATAAAATATCAGCGGCGCTTGACATCGCATAATACGCTAACCAATTTCTCAAGCGCGTCACGTGCCGATAGCGGCCTGTCCGGTCCCGTGTAACCGCACACGGTACAAATCTTCGACATTTACTGCCGCCATCCGGACGTGGAGAAGAAAATCTTGTTTCTACTTTCTGCAATTTAAAGCATGCATTCTCTGTATTGAACAAATTCTGTATCCTTTCTGCTGAAAACTATTGATTTATTAACAGCATGTGGGCCACAGGTTTTATCGGCTATGTCTTGTTTTAGGAGGGTTACTTTTTATCTATTTTGATAATTATTATAAAGAAATATAATTAGGAGGTTTTTTTTTTTTTTTTTTTTTCTGGGTGGGAAATCATCAAATAACTTCTCCCGCTCTGGGTGGAGCGGGAGGGCGTGTCAGACTTTTACTGACTAAAACCCACCCGTGTTCCCTCAGTTGCCTGTGTGCCAGGGGCGGCGGTATCTCTTTCGAACAACCCGCACCCCCGGCAGGCATCGGCCCTTGCGGGCCCCTCTGTTGCTGCTGACATCTCTTTGAGGCGCGCGTGGAACACAACGCGCCGTCGACCCGGGCTTGGTCCTTACCGGACAGCGAGGTACCCATTACTCGCCGTCCGCAAGCCCGTGCCTACGGTGGCCGGGTATCAGCCTGGGATTCCCGACGCCCAGGGCGTCTCCTGCGAAGGCCACGGCTGTGAGGGCGCATGTACTGCATCTCCCTCACGTGCGCCGCCTCCCTCTTTGCGAGCATAACTGCTTCGCTGAAGGAGGCGACTGCCAGCCATGCCCTCTCGCTCCGTACCATGGCCTGGACCAGGGTCGGACGCGAGAGATCGCCGCCGCCGATCACCTCCACGAGGACACGGCGTTGCTCCGCCCAAGCTGGGCAGACCTCCACCGTATGCTCCACCGTGTCCTCTGGGCGATCTTCGCAATGGAAACACCCGGGCGTTTCCTCCCGCCCTATCCGAAACAGGAACCTCCCGAAACAGCCATGTCCGGTGAGGACCTGTGTCAGGCGGAAGGTGAGGACGCCATGCCGCCTCTCAAGCCACTCCTCAAAGAGGGGACTTACCGCCGCAATCGCGGCGTGCCCAATAATTAGGAGGTTGTTGGTGTTTTTTTTTATTCTATTCGGTAAACTTACAGTTAAGTAAAACAGTGTTCTTAAACAACATAAAATTGAAGGTGATTTACAAGTTTCCACTGATAAACACTGAAAATAAAAACAAAGGAAGGTCAGCACAAAATACCTATCATTTAAATTATAGTACACGACCAAGTATAATGAAATCAAAATCAAAAGTCATTTATTCAAATTAGGCTGAGATTCAGCACTTTTCGAATGTCAATATTACATAACAGTCCCCCAAAACGCCCGCCATTCACCACTTCCTAGTGGTTTAGCTGTGAAGAAGAAGTGGCGCATCAAACTCCCCAGCAGCACAGCTGTCTGTTTAGTTGGATAGACTTGATTCTATTCATAGGTAGGCAAAGTAATCAACATTACGAGACACAGAACTTAAAAAATTGTCATAATATATGTCAGCTAGCCATGCCAATATACTGACAAATAAAATGAAAATTTAACTCAAGCACAAAAAAAAAACAAAGCATACTACCAAAATAAAAGCTTCCTGGTATAAATGGCGTGATAGCTGACATATACAATGCTGGATGATTATGTTTGCAAATGATAACCTAGGACCAAATGATACATAGTAGGTTCCTTTAACTTATCATATATCATCATATACAACCTTAACCGTATTGCGGCCTAACGTGACGTTTATTAAGGGTGGATGTGCAGGTGGTAAACGTCGGAACTGCTAATCCGATTCCATTTTTATTTGCAAAGGACTTAGTATAGGACACGAGCTACAGTTGCATAGGATATGTTTAATGTTAAAACAAGAAACTTCACGCGGACGAAGTCACGGGACAGACGCTAATTTTTAAAAAATCAACAAATTTAAGTAATAAATAAATGAATCCAGTAAGCAAGGTCCTAAGAAACACTCGTAGGAGAGCAAAAGTAAACAATAGTCTCAGTTATACGACAAAAGCTAGAACAACGATGAGCTTTAGAACCAAACATAAATAATCAAGCGATAAGTCCCCGATACACGAATACAGCCAGCTCAAAGGCAGCATGATTAACTCTCAAACACCGCCAGTGTACGCACACCATCCGGTTCTCCACGCTATAAATCAATCCAGTACGGCTTTCAACCTCAATACAACTGCTTTTGATAATTAATAGACCCCGTTATTTAACGAAACCCGCTGAATAAGAAACTGCTTCATTGAAATCAAATTGGAATTGATGAAGCCGTCCTGGGTTCCTAAGTTCCGCCCACACCTCACTTTACTTCGTAAATAATGTTAAATAAGATGGCTTTGGTTCTAAATTAAGTTTTTGGGTGTTACTGATTGTTTTTTATAGTAGGAGTGTGACAAATGCCATGCAAATGCAATGCAGATCGAAGAGACGAAGAGATTCGAAATAATTAAAAAGTTCTGTACAAAACAACCGACTGCCAAAAAAAAACACTTCAAAGTGAAAAATTACTTTAACTTTGGAAATCGCTGGCAAAAAACCTTTTCCGAAAAAAAAAACAATCGACTTCCGAAAAAACACTACAAAGCGAAAAATAACTTTAATTTTAGAAGTCGGTGACTTTTAATTTTTTGTCACCGCCTTCCGAAATTAGAGTTATTTTTCACTTGTCGGTTGTTTTTTTTTTTAAGTTTATTTTTTCACTTTTTAGTAAAAGTACCTACCCTACACCAATTCCAAATTTCATTATCCTTGGGGTGAAAACAATGCATATTTATGCGATAGCAGCAATCGTGGTTGATTTGCTGTCATTTTTTGAAGAGTTCCGTTGTCTGTCTCCGAAATGCGTCATCAAATCTACATGAAATTTAAATGGGACCATTTCGGAATAAACCCCTTTCGAACAAAAAAAAAGAATTTTGCAAATCCGTCTATACATGACGGCGTTATGCCCGAACATACATAAAAAAAATACATATAATTATGTATATAAACATGTCGAATGATAACCTCCTTCTTTTTGAAGTCGATTAAAATATGAAAATACAAAACCAGAAACACCTACTTCTGAAATTAAAGTTATTTGTTTATACTTGCTAAGTGAACAAAAGTGACAGGAAGTTATTAAGTATAACATCATCAACATATACTGACTAAAACACCAACTTGACCAAAATACGCTTTAAGTATACTATTTCAAACAAAAGAAGATTTCTTTAAATCGTTTTATAATTTACGGAGTCCTGAGGTAACAAACAAAAATACGACCGAATTGAGAACCTCTTCCTTATTTTGAAATGGTTTAAAAATATAACATAACATCACATCTATAATCCCGAAGGATTGGGCAGATTGGGTACCATAGGGGGCGAGCCTATTACCATCAAAATGTCTCAATAAAGACCCGAAAAGCAAACACATAAAAAACCATTTGTAAAATAATACAGCACCTCTTAAACATTGATAGTATTTGTTGGGTCACAAAATATGGTAAAACATGATGCCGTAAACATACCAAAATATACTCCCTAATTTAATGTGGCGCCTTCAAAACATATCCCAATAAACTTGAGGGTTCGAACCGCAATACTACGGGGTAGGTCGTAAAAACGTATAGGTGACAACACATCCCGAAACATAAAGCATCGAATTTATTCCCGAAATAAATGTCGTGATGCGACACAAATACAAAGAGCTTCCGAACACGGTCTTCTTATAGCTGAAGGGACATCTTTATGAAAATTGTCCGTTAATACGGACATCAATGCTACTAGATTGGCACTTCAGATTTTTTGATCATAATGATTGAGGAGTATCTTTTGCCAGAAGCTTCGATGTTGAAAATTAACCCACAGGAACCTTCTACCGGGATAAAAAGTATCCTTTGTGTCAATCCAGGTTATAAACTATCTATGTACCAAATTTCATCTGAATCCGTTCAGCCGTTTTTACGTGATTGAGTAACAAACATCCATCCATCCTCACAAACTTTGACATTTATAATAATATAATAGCTTTTTCCAGCGGCTTCGCCGAAAATGTTAGTATATCACGGGAACATATGACCGGTTAAAAAAAATATCCTATGTGTTAATCCAGGTTATAAACTATCTTTGGGCCAAATTTTATCCAAATCTGTTCAACCGTTGTTGCGGGATTGAGTAACAAACATCCAAACTTTAACATTTATAATATTAGTTGGAGTAGGATAATATAATTTAATATAGTATGGGTAGGATACTAGGCAGTAGGACATTAGTAGCAATTAGTAGGATATAATTGGATAGGATTACCAGGAAGTAGGACAATATTTAAAAAAATAAAAACAAATGTAAAATTGAATTCTTCTTTGCGATTCAAGAAGCTACTCAATTTTTGTCGGATCAGCGAGATAATTGCGTAGAATGGCTGATATTTTCACATTTAAACAACATTCATTGCGTTATTTACAATGTTGAGCAGACAAATTTTTCAAACATATAAAGCAATGGATTAGCAACCTTCAAAATTATTTAGAATCTTATTGATAGTGTGTTACGGAATTAGCGTGCTGTATAATTAAGTTAATATGAACTCTTAGCAATATTAAATTCTAAAAATTACTCAGTATACACATTGAATTATTTTGTACGTAAGCACCTGGTCGTTCACCGAGTCGCTAAAGTTCCACCTTGGAGTTTGCCAAAGGGCTATGGAACGCAGCATTCTGGGTATAAAAAGACAGGACAACATTCGGAACACCACGCTGCGTTCCAGCACGGGTATAAAGGGTATAAAAAACGTAGGATTGGGCAGGTCACGTCTGCCGCATGCAGGATGACCGCTGGGCAAAGGTCTCTACATAATGGGAGAATGAAGATGGACGACGCCGCCGCGGTCGGCCCAGAAAGCGGTGGCCAAACGACCTGGTTGTATACCGCGAGGGCTGGTTTGAGGTGGCGCGGGAAGAGTTCCTGGTAGGACTTGGGGGAGGCCTTTGCCCAAGAGTGGGACAGTATAGGCTAAACAAAAACAAAAGCATTTAGATGATAATTCAATCTAAGTAAGAGTGTAAATCGACCATTCCTGCTGACCATACAACGAATGCTTTATACCTTATGTACAGTCACGTGGAAAACCGTATCTTGTCTAATATGCACAGAGATAGAAAGAACCAATTCCATTAGAGAATGATCCCTTTTCTGCTAGCTCGATCCAAAGGTATTTTGATCCGCTAAAGCATATTGTGCTGAAATGCATCGAAAATTCTTTGACGTTGCAATTCTTATCGCAGCACCGGTTCGCTTTTAATTTGCGAGAATCCTTTTCGTCATTTTGTGAAGTCGATTTCGCTAAAGTATGAACTTTACGTCAAAGAAGCACTTTTAACATTTTGTAGGAATTTCATGATTTATTAATCCGATATTCGCTTGTAGTCGAAACTTTTGTAAAATATTAGTACATTAGCAATTACCTAAGTATTTTTGCAATGCATGCAAAGGACTATATATTTCCACAATATTATGAGTTACAAAATGGTCACACACTGACAATTCATAATATGTTACTAGGGTACAATTCATATCATGTAAATCATCTATTTAGTGCAAAACAAACATTAGTTTGCTTTCAAATAAATTAAATTATAGAGTATTTCTTTTCATTATTTAATTACTGTGACAATATTATCAGATTTGTGTGATTCGAAAATTTTAAAAATAATTTCTTCATCATTATATATATACTGCTAAACCAACCATTTTCGTAAATTAAACAGTTATAATAATGTACCTACATCAATAATTTCAAATATTTCACCAAATTACTCAAACAAACAAAACCTTCACTCAAAAAGACGAGAGCGTTTGATTGGTTGTTTATCACTCTGAGCTTAGCGAAAGGCATTCGCTGCAAACACCGCCGGATCCGTAGACACCAGTATTGGATTTTAGTTTCTAGTCAACGGCTTCGACAACAATGGCCGACTTCAATCCATTTCCGGACACAAATCTCGCACCGTCGACGTTGACTTTACTCCGAATATCGGACTGGATCTACGAATTGTGTTCATGGTATTATTTCTGGACAGTGTCAGTTGTGGTTGGAATTGATACTTGGTTCTGTTTTTAATGTTTGCATTTTGAGAGTCATTTTTATACTTTTGGGTTTGTTTGTTTGGTTGGTTGTCTGTACGAAACATACATAATAATTTCACTCATTCCGTTTAAGTGAACGCATCTTATTCAGTCACCATTCGCAACCTGCCAGTGTAACACGCATTTATTTCTATTATTGTACCTTGTGCTTATATTAATACAGTCCACTGTAAACTTCTAATTTGTATGATTTTATTACCCGTGATCGCCACATAAATTAAATGGTCCTTCGAGCCGGATACCACGGATATTAATTTTCTGCTTTTACTACGTCAGAACAAAATGTCAGAAACTATCAAATATCTGTCCGAACGATAACGATTTACACATAACAACACGCCTTGTTTCCGTGAAGGCTTGGGCAGAAGTGTACCTATTGTACACCCACATTTCGCAAGTTTTGTTTAAGGCCCACGTAATAAGGGGCGAGCCTATTGCCACCAACCGAGCATAAATCCAGACTCCGGGCTATTGACCGGCCAGACTGAGCAATTTCATAAAAAAAATCCAATAACACTATGTTTATTCACTATGTTTATTAGTATTCGATTCCCGACCTGGGAATCGAACCCAGGCCCTCATGCTCAGCAGTAACACTTGCCACCACTAGACTAACGAGGCAGTCGTGGATAACGATTTCTTCATTCATAATTGCATTTCTGTCTAATTGTCTTGTCTTGTCCTTCACTTCCTATCAAAAGAAAGTTGCCTCCATGACAACCATATGCTTAGTAAACCTAATCGCCAACAATTCAACTGAATCACAAAACAATTACATAATTAAACACTATTAAGACACAACACTAAAACGATGCAGGACATTGAGAGCAAAACATCCGCCATTGTGCTTACGAAAAACTGTCCATTTAACGAAATTGGACTAGACACGGGACGAACGCTCCTAAATAGATAACATCTCGAGTAAGTTCGGAGACTTAGATGAGGATAATTAGTTTAATGAACGCCCCGTATTCCGAATAAAAGGAGATTGTTTCTTTTATTCGGGATTTATCGTCAGATACAGCTGAAAAACAAACGTGATTCCATTTCGGTTGATTGTGATTTTATCTGTGTAGGATTGTGTTATGTAATTGCTTGAAGGGTACGGGTGGATATCTGTCTTTGTTTATTATCAACATAGGTGTCTCTTCAAAACAACAGATAAAATGGTATATGAAGTAGGTAACTCAAAACATATATAGTACACTAGCTTCTGCCCGGGAATTCGTTCGCGTCAAATTTCTTGCTCCCTCACCCACCCCGTCGCTCACCTCGCCTGCCCGTGCGAGTACTTCGTATTCGTGACTTTTTTCTCTTTGCTCTGCTCCTAAGGGTCTTAGCGTAATGTTATATAGCCTATTATAGCCTTTCTCAATAAATGGGCTATCGAACACTAAAAGAATATTCCAATTCGAACCAGTAGTTCTTGAGATTAGCGCGTTCAAGCAAGCAAACAAACAAACTCTTCAGCTTTATAATATTAGTATAGAAGTATAGATAGAAATTCCGTGGTTCCGAGATTCCGTGTGGTGCCAGTCGTAAAAGAATAGCAACATCCCATTTCTTCCCGTGGGTGTCGTAGAAGGCGACTAAGGGACTTACTAGAGAATGGGCAGCAGCGTTCTCCATGCATTTTACCACCAACTGCGATCGCTAACCCGCCTGCCAAGCGAAGCGATTATGGCAAAACCCCCCTTTTGGGGGAGGCTAATGTCCAGCAGTGGACGTCTTTTGGGTGAAATAATGATAGATAGAAGTATAGAATCAAACTCAAAACATTAATTTCATTTACAGGCACTTTTAAATTTACTGTCAAGGAGTCTGTCAGTCAGAAGTGTGTAGCTAGTTTCCCATATCAAAGCGTAGCGAAAAGATATATGTAGTTAGATACTCAGATAAAGAGATACCTGAAAAAGAAGTGAGAGATTAAGAGATTTAAGATATATATGTAGAAATAAGCATTACCTACCTTTATACATATTTTTCTGTTACTTTTTCTTGTATGTTTATATGTGTGTGCATAAATGGTTAAATAAATAAAGTACCGAACACTGTCTCTCTCCTTTAACACAATTTTTTGTTCTTTGCACTTGTTTTATGATTATTAATGTATAATTTTACAGAAATGTATAGGTATTAGGTAATATGAGTAGGAGAAGTGTTCCGTGTGGTGCCAGTCGTAAAAGAATAGCACCATCCCATTTCTTCCCGTGGGTGTCGTAGAAGGCGACTAAGAGACTTACTAGAGAATGGGCAGCAGCGTTCGCTATGCATTTGACCACCATACTGCGATCGCCAACCCGCCTACCAAGCGTGGCAATTATGGCAAAACCCCCCTTTTGGGGGAGGCCTATGTCCAGCAGTGGACGTCGTTTGGCTGAAATGATGATTAGTTAATATGTTTTAAGTATCTATGCTTTTATTGTATATATGTCAAGAAATATACGTAGGTATGAGGGATTTTCATATAAAATACATATTGATTCCCAATTCTTTCTTTCAAGCTCAAGTAATTACCGAATCATGATGTGTATTTATATTACATGAAGTCTCTTTGAACCTCCATCTTTGATGTCACAAAAATAAATATTTAACGGATCAGACTTATTTGGTAATCGTTTTCGTCTCAAAAATGATGTAAATAAAGATGTCAATGTAAGAGACAGGCTCGGTTTTTTCACAGATCGTAATTATTTTTATCTTCTGTTCTGGTTTCTTCATTAAAATGTATTTTGACTTAGCAGATAGGAAAAAATTAACGTGATGATAAATAAATATAATATGCTAAAATCTTTAGCTAGTTCTCAAGTTCAAATATAATAAGAATCTTCACACGACTAGCTTTTGTAGCTACGTGAATTTGCCCCATCATTTTTTTTTACGTTTCTTGCAATTCACAGGCACATTAAAAAAATTAATGTCGCTACCTTGGCGTATCGTCCTTAAGGATAAAAAAAAACTTATGTCCTGTCAACACTTATCTGTGTAAGCACTTAATTTCACGACACGACAGCCAACCTTGGATCGCTAAAAGCAAGCCAAACTCTTAACATTTTTATATAATTCCAAATTATTACCTAGTGAAAGAGATTGACGCACTCCATTGCCAAATAAACATGGGAAAACAAAACAAAATGTCACATCCGACTTTCGTCCCCCTAAAACACGAATTAAAATTGTTATTTCGTAGCACCTCCCCTACATTATCGGATTATCTAGGTACCTTTTAGGCCACAGCTGTTGTGCCCCACGCTAAAATTACGGGGGCTCTTAACTGGGAAGCTTATTACCCGACTTAGACGAGGAAGGTGCTGTGTTAACGGCCTCCTCGTGATTTGTTTGTACAATTCTACGACAGTGCCTATAAATAGTAATGTCTGCATAAATGGGTCACCGTGTCAGAGACGGGATTTAAAATCCGTGAATATTAATGGTTACCATAATCTTTCAAGAGTTGGGTAACTTTTATAAAGGAAAAATACTTATAATGTTCCCACTGCTGGGACACAGGCCTCCTCTTAGTGAGAGGGAGTGGGCCATATCCACCACGCGGGCCCAGTGCAGGTTGAGAGATGCCACATGTCTTCGAGTTTTTCGTTCTAGGACATGCCAGTTTCCTCACGATGTTTTCCTTCACCGTTTTAATAGCAGTGGTGATGAAATCATTTACACGAACTAAAACGCCTACCTGGGTTCGAACCTATAACTCGTATCTAAGTCACGGCCGCTACCAGTGGGCCACCTCTGCTCTCGAATACCCAACATTACCAGTTTAATAAAACCAGCATCTTATGGTCTCACTGCATGGCAGAGGCGTCTTCTCATACAGAGAAGACACGAGTATCGATTACCACGCTTGCTCAAAACGGGATGGTGATTTCAGATATATGCTAAAACTCCACGACTCCTCACGATATTTTACTTAACCGACGTCAGTAACGTCCAAGATTAAATCAGAAAGGTGCAAACGAATTGAAAACGTCACATTGATACTTACCCGGATTCGAAACCTTGTGATTAAGTAATGATCCGAGTAAAACAGTTGCTACATAAGTAATTATAACTTAGCCACATCTACTATTTGCTGGAAGCTGCTGGAAGGAAATTGATTGCGAATTACTTTTGAGTTTGAAACGCAAATACTATCGCCTTTAAAAAACGGGGTCCCGCGTCGGGAACAAAGATCCTTAAACAAAACTCGTACGCACACACACTTGTATATGTCACCGTAAAATTGTAAATAGCGTTAGATTATAATCTATCTCGCGAGATTGTGAACTGTCGAAAGATTGTGAACCGTAAAATACTTCTTACAATTTAATGCATTATTTTCCGGTAGATTATACTTACAATTTAACGCATTATTTTTCGGTAGATTATAATCTATCGACGTGAAACCGTCAAGTTGTGAAATGGCATGCGACGGAACGCACCTCGCGCGCTGATTGGTTGAACGGCATATGCCCCGCGCCGCCATATTTGATTGTTGTCGAATGTAAACAAATAGTGTTTTGGTGATTGTAAATTTATTTCGTGTTGAAAATAACACACAGCTTTAGAATTAGGTATACAAAATTGTTGTGGAAGTAAAATGAAACCTGTGTTTCATTCCTAACTCTATGGACACAGAACGGCCTACTGTAAGACCGACCAATCAGGGACAACCTTCGGACAGTTGACAATTTAACGCGCGACAGAGAGTGATTTAACAGTTTCACTTTGACAGATTATAATCTACCGAAAATTAATGCGTTAAATAGTAAGCAGTATGGTGCAGTTTACAATTTATCGACAGTTTATATTCCCGTGAGATAGATTATAAACTCACGGTGTTCACAATTCTACGGTGACATATAATAGATACAGATAGAGAGAGAAAGTCGCATATAGGAGACATAACGTATTTGTTTACGTGACGTTTTCTACCAATTTACGAACTGTAAGGAAATTCATTCCAATAAATACTGGTGTTCGTGGCATGATGAAGTCTTTTGATAAAACTTTTCAACCTGGGTAACGCATAACGACAGTGCCTTTCATTTTGACAGTTTAGCAACATTCAATGCGTTATTTACTTTGATAAGCATGTGCATTTTGTAAGCATAGGAAGCAATAGATTTCTTTCAAAATCTTTCTCATTGTGATTGACACTTTTAATTAAATTATTATTCCGAAACCCGAATTGCATAACATATGCAATTCGGGTTTTGGAATAATAATCGACAAGGGAGGATGTGTCTACAGAAGAAGGGCCTCCCCTAATTTGGGGGGGCTTGCAAGAATCGTCACGCTTGGTAGGCGGGTTAGCAATCGCAGTGTGGTGGTAAAATGCATAGAGAACGCTGCTGCTCATTCTCTAGTAAGTCTCTTAGTCGCCTCCTACGACACCCACGGGAAGAGATGGGATGATGCTATTCTTTACGTCCGGCACCACACGGACCGTCCAGCACCACACGGAACACACAGAAGAAACATACAAACCTCTTTTTACAATCAACTAAATGCTGATCTACAGAAAAGAGGACGGACGTGTTTCTAAAAATAACTTCACAAAGGAATAAAGAATTGTGGATTTGAAGTACATTGTTACCTCAAGCACTCTTCCAAACTGGAACAAGCAGTGACAGAAATGTAGCGTTTTATCAGTAGGTACTCATCACATTTTCACGTTTTCCTCATTAGTGTTAACCAGAAAGTTTAACAAATCATTTCCCATTGGGTTCATGGCTGCTACGATGATCGTACACACAGACACACAAGCACAGAAGGATCTTTCATATTTAAAGATGACCCCTGGTCGATGAACCTGATCAATTGACTCGTGCTGCTGTTTTTTTCATACAATGACAATGACAGGTATATTCTTACCTAGAAATAATTTTTGTTACAGCCGAAGGCTAGAATAGTGTCCAGGAAATGACTGTCCAGCCGTCCAAGTGAAGAGGATCACAAGGGAAAATTGACATCGGCCTAGTCAATTCCTAGTAAAGGTAGGACATATGAAGATAATTCATTTATTATACGTTCACTTAATGATTAGGGGCGTGTCGTAAATAATAATATAATAAAATGCTATGCGTGCAAACGTGTTATGTAGGTCGCAGTACATAATAACAGTATAAGCGAATGGTAAGGAAATTGCAGTTAGCAAGTAAACGGTTCGTAGAAATTAAAATCGATGAAGTTAGCGATAGGAAAATTGTTTACGTTTAGTTTTATGTTCTAGGAATTACTAAAAATACTGTTCTTGTTTTGTTGATTTCAAAATATTAAATTGTAGCAAAACTATATTATCTGCATTTTTTGATGCCCTATGATTCTCTTTCCTACTTTTATATATACATATACACATTATTATTATGTAAATTTCAAAGTCTGTTAGCGTATTTAATATATTATGTAAATTTTATATTGTTTGAAAATTATCCTACTTGTGTACCCTTTGCAAAGTAAGGGAAATTAATTGTTTATTAATGTTTTTAACAACTTAAATTATCCGTGTATTCAAATCATAACTAAAATACTTCGATAGTACTATGAAATCGCTATAACACTTCAAATTTACACTGTCAGTTTAACAAAAAATATTTCCCAAAATCCCTGACTGTTAAACAGAACAGAGAAACTTGGTTAAACACATACAAAAAGTATCCAACATACCTACATTCCTTCACCCATCACAGCATGTAACACAATAAAAAAAGCCAACAAGTAAATAGTGCATAGTGTAAACACTCACAAACAACACGGGCCCAAAAGCACGTGTTCCAAATTCCATCAGAAACAGAATTTTTTGCGAGAAATTAAGAAAAATGTAGACAATGCCACGGGACGGAGTGGCCTTAAATAATAAAACAGCAGCGAAATAAAGCACTATAAACTATTCAAAACCATTTCAGCTACTCACGTGTCTGTTACGGTTTGTCGGCCTTTCCTGTGCCTGTTTTGTGGGATAAAAAGCTCTATCCCTCTTATATATTAGGGCTAAGGTCCCTTGGGTCCGATTTGCATTCCGCAATCAGGTGAGCGACGAGGGTCTAAGATTCACACATCTCAACAATTCAGAGTTTGTTGTTGACTGATTTTCTACGACGGAGCAAAATGTTGTTTTACAACACCAATAAAAGCGTTGTAAGGAAAAGTTTTCTACGTTTTGTTTAGACTTGAAGCGGAAAATAATGTTTTTGTTGTACTTAGGAACAATGAGGTGGTTTCTTACTTGTGAGGAACGAAATTTATGCATAATAACGATGTTATACGCTTTTTGATAGAATTGTTTAAAGTTAATGATGATATAATAATTTATTTCCAACTAGATGCCCCAGTGAACTTCATACCGCCTCAGAATCAATAAATGTTGTGCTAAGTTATCAGCAAAATATCTTGCGTCATTGCGCATGATCATTGTCCTACCAAGTTATGACAACTTGGTATTTCGAAGGCATAAAGCGATTTCTGGCCGACAACACCTTCATAATTATATTATGTGAGCCTCTACTAAGTTATGACAATCTGGTGCATTGATTACAGTCTGTAGAAGACCGACAGGTAAGCAATATTACGCCGATGTGCTAGGCTGTGAACCTTAGCCACCAAAGTTTCGTCGCCTAAGAGCCTTTTGCTCTGCGTTCCACCGAGTCAAGGGCAGCAAGCTGATATTTTGCTGATCCATCCCATAAGTGGCTGCAATACTCAATGCAAGAACAGACTTGAAGCTTTATACAGGCTCAAAAGCTGTCCTGGCGTGAAGTATCGCCTCACCTTATGCCCAGCTTCTTGGCTGCAGTCTGTGGTTCTGACTCAATGGTTGAACCGAAGTTGAGATCGGACGCCAACTACATAATACATACCTGTGTTATGTGTGCTCACACCAAGTTATGATAACCTAGGACTTCGAAGGCATAAAGCGTTTTCTAGCTGATACAGGTGAGCTCCTACTAAGTTATGACAACCTGGTACTTCGAAGGAATAAAGCGTTCTTCTAGCTTTCACATATTCCATGTCAGTTGCGTTTTGTTATACCACGTTTTACGTCATGTTCTACGGGAACGGGATAAAAAGTATTCTATATCCGTCTCCTGGTTCTAAGCCACCTCCCCACCAATTCTCAAAATTTCAGCCAAATTGGTTCAGCCGTTCTTGAGTTATAAATAGTGTATCCAACACGACTTTTTATATATATATCGATTTTACAATTAATATAAAGGTGATAGGTTAATACTAAAACAAAATTATTTTTAAATTGCATAAATCACTAAGTTTCCCCACAGTGGGTTTCTTGCCGGCTCTTCTCCATAGGAAGCGACAAATTGGAACCGTGCACCTAGCTTCTGACGTTTCATAAGTGCCCATGCAGGTTTATGTGAAATAAAATATTTTGATTTTGATTTTGCCTGGCACCCAAACTAAGATTAAACTGCCGATGTATTCTGTAAAAATGTCACCATGAAAACAGAGGTGAAATGACCTTGGAGTCAGCTGTTAATCCATCTGATGCTAGGAATTAATACTAATGACAGCTCACTTTAAGCTCACTTTACCTTAGTTATCACGGTGAGACTTTTACAAAATAGCATTGCTTGTGTTATGGGTATTTTTTTTTTTGGCTGGGAAATCATCAAATAACTTCTCTCGCTCTGAGTGGAGCGGGAGGGCGTGTCAGACTTTTACTGACTAAACCCCACCCGTGTTCCCTCAGTTGCCTATGTGCTAGGGGCCGCGGTAACTCTTTCGAACAACCCGCACCCCTGGCAGGCATCGGCCCTTACGGGCCCCACCAGTTGGTGCTGACATCTCTTTGAGGCGCGCGTGGAACACAACGCGCCGTCGACCCGGGCTTAGTCCTTACCGGACAGCGAGCTACCCATTACTCGCCGTCCGCAAGCCCGCGCCTACGGTGGCCGGGAATCAGCCTGGGATTCCCGATGCCCAGGGCGTGTCCTGCAAAGGCTACGGCCGTGAGGGCGCATGTACTGCCTTTCCCTCACGTGCGCCGCCTCCCTCTTTGCGAACATCCCTGCTTCGCTAAAGGAGGTGGCGGCTAACCATGCACTCTCGCTCCGTACCATGGCCTGGACCAGGGCTGGACGCAAGAGATCGCCGCCGCCGATCGCTTCCACGAGGACACGGCGGTGTGCCGTCCAAGCCGGGCAGACCTCTACCGTATGCTCCACCGTGTCCTTAGGGTGATCTTCGCAATGGAAACACCCGGGCGTTTCCTCCCGCCTTATCCGAAACTGGAACCTCCCGAAACTATCGTATCTGGTGAGGACCTCTATTAGGCGGAACGTGTGGACGCCATGCCGCCTCTCAAGCCACTCCTCAAAGAGGGGACCGCCGCAATCGTGGTGTGCCCAGTTGTGTTATGGGTGAATTGTATGTTATAAAAAAGGAAGTTCAAAAACGAAAACCCGTCCTACTAACAAATCACGTTTTAAAATATATGTAACAAGGAAAAGAAAATATTCTCTTCTGAAAGCCGTGGTCGTAGCACACTTTGCTCTAAAGCTTATGAACTCTTACTACGCGTGCTATCGTTTGTTAGAATGAATTGTTTTGTTAGGGTGGGTGTCAAATTATGATAAGTAGTTTAAAAGTTATGAACAGACGAACATACATAAATCATAATCTGCCTAGCCTTTTCCTAACTATGTTGGGGTCGGCTTCGAGTCTAACCGGATGCAGCTGAATACCATGCACGCACCAGTATTTTACATGGAGCGACTGCCTATCTGACATCCATAACCCAGTTACTGAGTAATACGATATCCCTTGGTAAGACTGGTTGTCAGATTTCGGTCTTTTGACGACCCGTAACGACTGTCAAAGATCCACAAATGACAGCCGGTACCAACGGCTTAACGTGCTTTCCGAGGCACGGCGGAGTCTGGGTATTTAAAGATGGTCACATAACATTTCACATGAACATACATAACGGTCAAAATTAAAACCTACCATTTTGCTTCGCCATAGTCTGGTAAAAATGGAACATCGTCTGTCAAAGCAAATAGGTTAGGTAGTTAAATAGACAAAATGATTATAAGCAAAATGCTGACACAGTTACTGCCGAAACTCCTTATCACCAAATAAGCTGTCGCCTGCAACTTGCAAGGCTATAAAACTAATCCAAGTTTTAAGACTCTCAATTTTATTTGTGCAAAGTTTGCGCTTTCATTCGCAGACATTTCGGAAAAATAATCTCAAGCACACATTAAAATTTTATTATTAGCGCCCGTGCTGAAATTTTGAGATAAGCTGTCCCGCTCATGCTGGCTAAGTATCTAAAAATATACTGTAAAATAACTGCAGTTGTGATAAAACTAAAGTTTAAATTGTTTATGGTACCAAAAGTCGCCCTCGTAATTGCTTTATCATCCTATGACTACACGTTACTTACAAACCAGCCTATAACGTACCCACTCCTAAAACACAGACTTATTTTAAGAGTGAGTATGCCGTAATCCACCACGTGGGCCCAGTGCTGGTTGGTAGATGTTACGTGTCTTTGAACTTTGGTTCTAGGACATGACATACCAGTTTCCAAACGAGGTTTTCTTTCAGCGTTTCTAGAGCGGTGATGATGAAAGAAGAGAGTCAGGGCCGATACTACTTGGCCACCACTGCTTTCAATATCATTAATGTCACTTACACGACATAAAACAACATTGTCTATTTGTCTATGTGATGCTTAGATAGTTTCAACCTTAGTGAAGTTTCAATTGCATACAAATTGTTGACGAAAGTGGCTCAGCAATTATGAAATAGACTATACACACGGAGCTTTAAATTCCAGATTATTTTCCGCAGCGAATGACGTCAGAAGAAAAGACGCAGCGATCCTATATTGTTTTCGCCAAACCTGAATAATGTGCTCTACAAATAGATCACCCCCATTTCTCACACCTGTATGTTTTACTGCCAAGCTGCAACCTCGAGTAGGCTGTTAATGTCGATACTTTTCCCGCATCGTTTGTAAAGGTTCTTAGACGAACATAACTGTATTCTGGCGTAAAGATGAGAATCATGCAACTAATTACAACACAGCATTTACACTGTTCATTTACGGTTAATGATAGGTATTAATTTTCCAAAGAACTTATTCACACAATCTTTACAGTAAATTTTTGTTTTTCACGAAACGTCGTTCAAATCATGGTGTGTAACGAGTATTTTTGATCACAGCACATGTTTTTAACTTCGATTTTGACTAGGCAATTTTATAGTTTTAGATCTTAAGGCAAACTACACGATTTCTAAATGGCATCGAATAACACAAATCATTCTAATTTTACTATCCTAAAAGGTTTAATGAACAATCTTTTTTAGTGAACCATTTTGGTTTCCTAAAAATATTACATAACCAAGTAACTGCGACCAACTTGGATGTATTAAGATGTCTGTTTGTTGCAAACTGTGAATATAATTGGTTATTATTAATTAAAAAATAAATAATATAATTTATAATTATATTATATAATTCTATAATGATTATGTTTATGTTTTTGGTTTTTTTTTTTGTTCTTACAGAAAGCTTACAGACTAATAACAAACTAATAGTAATTAATTACTATGACGTACTGGGAGAAAAGGCCAGAAAGTAAAAAAGGTCATTCATCTAAAAAAATGCATTATTAGAAGGGCAAGAAGTTTCGAAAGAATCAATTAAATATATCCCTTTCCAAATTACTCTGTCACTTCCACAACCGAGACGTACTGACTTAATTTTGTTTCCACATACCATTGTAATTTCTCGTATGTCCTTGTGTGCCGTTAGCTAAGATCCGCCGAAGGGCATATTGATAAACGGCCGCTTAGGCGTCGCGACATGCGTGCGAATATATCGCTGGAAATATTTCATGTTTAACGTCTGCCGGCTTCCCACAATGTTTAGTACAAGATGATTCCAGATTCTTTGTTAGGTTTGTTTATAAAGCTTGACGAGTAAAGTCGAACAAATGTGGTCGTTGTGTTCTTCATTTGTTATGTATTTAGATATTTGTTTCGTCTAGTGGTCTACCGTTTGAAACGAAAATAGTGTGCTATCAAAAAATGCTTATCGTAAATCTTCATGCTAATCAGTAGGTACCTAGTATATATATGTGATTGACAAAAATGTTTCACTAATGGTCTGGCCATGTCCTAGAAATAAAAATTCAAAGACATATGACATCCACCAAGCCGCACTGGACCAGCGTGGTGGATTATGTCCGATGTGCCAGTAATGGGAACATATGAATGGTTTTTTTAGACCTTTAGACAACCGCTCAGTCTTAGGTGTTACATCACATAACATTTTTGTGTAGGTACTTGTATGTTTTTGTGTAACTAGGTATGCATTTCATTGCTTTATTCTATAGCATTTTTATACCTTGTGTTGTAGGGTAATGTAAAATTTTATGTACTCATTATTATAATTATTTTACTTTGTTTTGTCTAATTTGTAAAAAAAACTTGGCTTGATTTTCGTACGTCGGTTTCGGGTTACCACTGAAAATCAGCGCTGTGGTGTGGGTCCCATAGCACAGCATCATGCTGAGTGGAAGCCTTCTTGTCACAGTCACGGCGTGCAGTTGCCGACTATTTATGTTCTCTAAGCCGATGTATAAATATCTGTGTTGTTATCATATTTTTTTTTTATGTTATGTAATTGTTTTTTATATGCACGTGTTTCTGTGACAAATAAGTCCATTTTTCTTTCTTTCTTTCTAAATAACATCATGCCTTGTTTACCTAAAGGGTTGGCAAGAGGTGCATGTTTTTGGGGTGGTCGGTCTTCTGAAATATCGACTTATTTGTGTTTTATTACACTATACAGGGTGTAATTGTAATCACCGTTAACCTCATACGGGGTCATTGTACTCATCATTATGAACAACTTTTACTATGGGCCCAAACCTGAAATCGCGAAAATAAAATCAGCTGTTCCTTACATTTTGACGAGGTATGCGAATATAAATGTAAGGAATAGCTGTTTTTTTTTGCGATTTCAGGTTGTGTCCCATAGTAAAAATTGTTCATAATGATGAGTACAATAAGCCCTCATGAGGTTAGCGGTGATTAAAATTACACCTTGTATATGTAGGTAAGTCTATGAAAGTACCGAAAAAGAACTCGGAGCTATAGTCTTAACTTTACCATAATCAGTTTTCACATACAACCTTAACTTCAAATTTCCATCTTACTCCCACTAACTTCTATACAAAAATATGTACAGTACTCAAGTGCTCAATTTACAAAGCTACGCTTACCCGAGTACGATTGAATCGATTAGTGTAGGTAAGCTAAAGTTACTCTGCATCGCTTAAATGCATAACTAATGTGAACCAGGGTCCTTACGTGTCACATACTCTATATTAAGCCATTGGCGGTAAATATTTAAGTAACATTCGTGGCTGGTCCAATTAGAGTTTATTAATTGGTTGTATTGGTAAAGAGATATGTGGAGCAGGAGGGCGTGTCAGACTTTTACTGACTAAAACCCACCCGTGTTCCCTCAATTGCCTAGGTGCCAGGGGCCACGGTATCTCTTTCGAACAACCCGCACCCCTGGCAGGCATCGGCCCTTGCGCGCCCCATCAGTTGTTGCTGACATCTCTTTGAGGCGCGCGTGGAACACAACGCGCCATCGACCCGGGCTTGGTCCTTTACGTTCATTCATCTCAAAACGGTGAAGGAAAACATCGTGAGGGAACATCGTCTTAGAACCAAATATTCGAAGACATGTGACATCTTTCAACTCGCACTGGGCACGCGTGGTAGATCATTTACCACTCCCTCAAGAAAAGAGGAGGCCTGTGTCCTAGCAGTATCAACATTAGAGGCTGATTATGAAATGGTAGTATTGAAGATAGTGATAGACCTTGACTAAGTCGAAATGGATCGATAATAATGAGTTCAGAATTAGTTAGCATCACAGACATAGGATTCATAAATAATTTATTAGTAAGTCGTATTTGATGTCCACACACTGACCCGATCGTATTAACTAGATAAATTATTATACTGGAAGACCCAAGGGAATAAAACCAAGGGATGTTTTGTACTAATTGGTGTGAGAAACTTGGAAAAAATTATTTAGTAACAGGATTTAAAAAAACTTATGGACATTTCAGTACCTACATCGCTCCTATTAAAGTCATTGACCATTTCTGAGGGAACATTTACCAAGATATGGCTAAATGCATTAAAAACATAAATTGGTCACTTGTTTTCAAGGTTCCGAACCCTAAGAGTAATAACGGGACCCTATTGGGTGCGGTAAGTCTCCTCTTTGAGGAGTGGATTGAGAGGCACCACGGCGTCTTTACCTTCTGCCTGACGCAAGACCTCACCGGACACGGTTGTTTCGGGAGGTTCCTGTTTCGTATAAGGTGGGAGGAAACGCCCGGTTTTTTCCACTGCGTAGATCGCCCTGAGGACACGGTGGAGCATACGGTGGAGGTCAGCCCAGCTTGGGCGGAGCACCACCGTGTCCTCGTGGAGGCGATCGGCGGCAGCAATCTCTCGCGTCCGGCCCGGCACAGGCCATGGAACGGAGCGAGAGTGCATGGGTAGCCGTCACCTCCTGCGAAGCAGTAATGCTTTCGAAGAGGGAGGCGGCGCACGTGAAGGAAAGGCAGTATATGCGCCCTCACGGCCCTAGTCGCCGCAGGAGACGCCCTGAGCGTCGGGAATCCCAGGCTGATTCCTGGCCACCGTAGGTGCGGGCTTGTGGATGGCCAGTAATGGGTAACTCGCTGTCCGGTATGGACCAAGCCCGGGTTGACGGCGCGTTGTGTTCCACACGCGCCTCAAAGAGATGTCAGCACCAACTGGTGGGGTTCGTAAGGGCTGATGCCTGCCAGGGGTGCGGGTTGTTCGAAAGAGATACCATGGGCCCTGACACGACACAGCAGGAGAAGTTATTTGATGATTTCCCACCCTGAAAAAAAAAAAAAAAACAGATACCTATCTATAATAATATTCAGACAGCACGTAGAAAAATCAATCATACCAACTAGTCTGTTATAGCCCCGGTGTAGATTTAAAAAAACCTATTCTCACGTATCTCAGGAATATCGTGTTGGCGATTTCAGAAAATGAAGACACACAAGTACAAACATTTGAACTCCTACGACAGTAAAAGTCCAAAATCCATTAAGAAAAAACGGGATTCTATTACTAAGGTTTCGCTGTCTGTCCGTTCATCTGTCCGTCTGTAACAGGTCTGTATCTTTTTAACCGCAAAACGGAAATGAAATAAAGTTACAAATTAAAGGGGTTCTCATACAAGAAACGTATTAAAGAAATAAGCAGCCTCGTACTTATTTCTTTAACACCTTTTTGTTAAATATTATACTCGCACTTGGCCGCTTCTTCAATCTCCTCTCACGGTCCTTAAGAAAAGAGGTGCTGACTTGCTCCCCACCGGGAATCACACAGCTAAGTAATTTACCATAGCAATTACAGATATTGTACCAAAGTACATCTAAATTCACAGTATACTTATCTCCAACGAGCGAAATAATGCAAAGTATTATAAGGGAGCGTCGTCGCGAAACCTCGTGGGAGTTCCGTAGAGCGATAATGTTCGATTTAAGAAGGTTGTAAAATATTTTACGATGGCTGCCAGCTACCCTGAGCCATTGAGACGCACTCCCTTGCCTATTATAACCGCATACTGCAGATGATTCATAATTTTAGGTGCAAAATTGTATAGAGATAATTGTAATTACTACATTTGTTTTTCTTAGGTCTTCGTTCGTTGTCCAACGATTTCTTTGGTTTCAGAGGGGAGTGTATGAAGATTCAATCCATTTCAGCCTAGAAGTCAAAAGTTAGTCTAGAAGGTGGTTGGTCATGAAGGTCCAATTTAAAAAAAAAATCTTAGTACACTTAGTCAGACTGTGAAAATATTAATAGTTTCGCGAAAATTATATTCAAGAAAATGCCAGGTGTATAATGAGGGGTTTTTCAGTGTCGTTTTTTGGTCATGGAACTTTGATACGAGTAGGGTTTTCTTTCTGGGAAATAATTAATTAAAAACCTTACATGCCAAGAACCGAACGTTTTCCAAGAAAAAATATTAATTGGCTTTGCCCTCACAGGAAGGCAATTTCTTAACATTAATAAACCTAATCTTTGTGTTTTTAAAAAAGGTTGCTTTAGGAGGTCTATCAACTTTGATTTTGATGATACTTCAATAGAAGTCGTTAATAATGTGAAATATTTAGGTCTGTGGCTGGATAGTTCATTAAGATGGGGTAAACATATCAATGAAACCTCACAGAAAGTAATGAAATTCATTAATTTACTTAAGGTTTTATCTGGTCCGGGATGGGGACTTCACCAAAAACACCTAAGACGTTTATATATTTCTATTATTCGGAGTAGAATTGATTATGCCAGTTTCCTATTTGACTGTAGTTGTAATTCTAAACTAATAAAATTAGATAGGGTCCAGAACCAGGCATTGCGTGTTGTTGGCGGATTTATAAGGAGCACCCCGATACATGTGATGGAAAGCGAGTTATGCCTTCCGCCACTTCACATTCGTCGGAGATACTTAGCTATCAAATTTATGTTAAAATCAAAATCTTTTGTTAACAATAAAACTATAGAATCATTAAAAAATCTTTCACGTGTTACAAGTTCTAACTATTGGCAGAACAAAAAGTTGCCACTACTAATTGAAATCTTTTTACATTATAACTCTTTTCCAATACACTCAAGTGCTCAACTTGGAATGTTTTCACTTGATAGATGGATTAGTAGTATAGATTTGTCTCATATAGTCTTCGATAAAATCCCTAGTATTTCTAAGGCTAAGCGCCATTACAGTACTTTACAAATAAAACACTTATGTACTTCATATATTCAAGAACAATATTCAGGCTATCATACGATTTTTACTGACGGTTCCAAAGATAAACATGTAGGGGGCTCCGCCTTTTTGGATCCCATTTCCTTTAATCACATGAAGCTTAAGATTGATTCAGATATCTCTATTATGCACATTGAATTGATTGCGATATTGGAAGCTTTGTCCTATATCCTAACAATTAATGGCGAAAAATTTGTGATCCTGACAGACTCCAAAAGCTCGCTGCAACACTTGGCTCGGCACACTTCTCACATGCGAGGTACTCCGACAGCCTACGCGATATATGAATTGCTCTTAAAGCTTCAATCTAATTCTAAAACAGTATGTCTTCAATGGATTCCGTCGCATTGTCAGATAGAAGAGAATGATAAGGTTGATATGCTCGCCAAACAAGCGTGTGTTGATGGAGTCCCCATGAATATCACTCCACTGTATTCGGACTATTTTGGAAAGGCTAGGAGAAAGTGTTTAGACCTTTGGCAGGAGTATTTTGATGAGAGATCAAAAGAAAAAGGGATATGGTATCGAACGATCCAGCCAGTGATTTCTCGGGTTCCGTGGATTGATTGTGCTATCAGCAAAAACCTTGTTACTATAGCCTTAAGACTTCGTTCCGGACATATTCCTTCTAATAAGTTTTATTATTTAATGAAGAAAGCTTTGTCTCCAAACTGTGATGATTGTGGAGTAGTTGATGATGTGGTTCATATCCTGTTAGAGTGTGTCCGGAATGAGAATACTAGAATTAATGTTTTAGGACGACATGAAAGTTATGATATTGGCTTATGTAATACCATCCTCGCTTTTCCATTGTCTGATAAGGCAATACAACTGTATAAGTTAGTTATAAGGTAGATCGTAACCAAAATTTTGTTTTTCTGCACTGGGCGATGTGGTCGCTAAGCGACAAAGCCCTTTAAATAAATAAAAAAAAAAAAAAAAAAAAAAAAGACTCTCAATTTTATTTGTGCAAAGTTTGCGCTTTCATTCGCAGACATTTCGGAAAAATAATCTCAAGCACACATTAAAATTTTATTATTAGCGCCCGTGCTGAAATTTTGAGATAAGCTGTCCCGCTCATGCTGGCCAAGTATCTAAAAATATACTGTAAAATAACTGCAGTTGTGATAAAACTAAAGTTTAAATTGTTTATGGTACCAAAAGTCGCCCTCGTAATTGCTTTATCATCCTATGACTAAACGTTACTTACAAACAAGCCTATAACGTACCCACTGCTAAAACACAGACTTATTTTGAGAGGGAGTGGGCCGTAATCCACCACGCGGACCCAGTGCGGGTTGGTAGATGTCACGTGTCTTTGAATTTTTGGTTCTAGGACATGACATGCCGGTTTCCTCACGAGGTTTTCTTTCAGCGTTTCGAGAGCGGTGATGATGAGAGAAGAGAGTCAGGGCCGATACTACTTGGCCACCACTGCTTTCAATATCATTAATGTCACGAACACGACATAAAACAACATGGTCTATTTGTCTATGTGATGCTTAGATAGTTTCAACCTTAGTGAAGTTTCAATTGCATACGAATTGTTGACGACAGTGGCTCAGCAATTATGAAGTCGACTATACATACGGAGCGTTAAATTCCAGATTTAATTTTCCGCAGCGAATGACGTCAGAAGAAAAGACGCAGAGATCCTATTTTGTTTTCGCCAAACCTGAATAATGTGCTGTACAAATAGATCACCCCCATTTCTCACATCCTGTATGTTTTACTGCCAAGCTGCAACCTCGAGTAGGCTGTTAATGTCGATACTTTTCCCGCATCGTTTGTAAAGGTTCTTAGACGAACATAACTGTATTCTGGCGTAATGACAAGAATCATGCAACTAATTACAACACAGCATTTACACTGTTCATTTACGGTTAATGATAGGTATTAATTTTCCAAATTCACACAATCTTTACGGTAAATTTTTGTTTTTCACGAAACGTCGTTCAAATCATGGTGTGTAACGAGTATTTTTGATCAAAAGCCCATGTCTGTTGTTGACTAGGCGATTTTATAGTTTTAGATCTTAAGGCAAACTACACGATTTCTAAATGGCATCGAACAACACAAATCATTCTAATTTATTTAATGAACAATATTTTTTAGTGAACCTCAAATAATAACCATTTTGGTTTCCTAAAAATACCTACTACATAACCAAGTAACTGCGACCAACTTGGATGTATTAAGATGTGTTTGTTGCAAACTGTGAATATAATTGGTTATTAATCATTAAAAAATAAATAATATAATTTATAATTTTATTATATAATTCTATAATGATTATGTTTATGTTTTTGTTTTTTTTGTTCTTAAAGAAAGCTTACAGACTAATAACAAACTAATAGTAATTAATTACTAGGACGTACCGGGAGAAAAGGCCAGAAAGTAAAAAAGATCATTCATCTAAAAAAATGCATTATTAGAAGGTCAATATGTTTTTAAAGAATCAATTAAATATATCCCTTTCCAAATTACTCTGTCACTTCCACCACCGAGACGTACTGACTTAATTTTGTTTCCACATACCATTGTAATTTCTCGTATGTCCTTGTGTGCCGTTAGCTAAGATCCGCCGAAGGGCATATTGATAAACGGCCGCTTAGGCGTCGCGACATGCGTGCGAATATATCGCTGGAAATATTTCATGTTTAACGTCTGCCGGCTTCCCACAATGTTTAGTACAAGATGATTCCAGATTCTTTGTTAGGTTTGTTTATAAAGCTTGACGAGTAAAGTCGAACAAATGTGGTCGTTGTGTTCTTCATTTGTTATGTATTTAGATATTTGTTTCGTCTAGTGGTCTACCGTTTGAAACGAAAATAGTGTGCTATCAAAAAATGCTTATCGTAAATCTTCATGCTAATCAGTAGGTACCTAGTATATATATGTGATTGACAAAAATGTTTCACTAATGGTCTGGCCATGTCCTAGAAATAAAAATTCAAAGACATATGACATCCACCAAGCCGCACTGGACCAGCGTGGTGGATTATGTCCGATGTGCCAGTAATGGGAACATATGAATGGTTTTTTTAGACCTTTAGACAACCGCTCAGTCTTAGGTGTTACATCACATAACATTTTTGTGTAGGTACTTGTATGTTTTTGTGTAACTAGGTATGCATTTCATTGCTTTATTCTATAGCATTTTTATACCTTGTGTTGTAGGGTAATGTAAAATTTTATGTACTCATTATTATAATTATTTTACTTTGTTTTGTCTAATTTGTAAAAAAAACTTGGCTTGATTTTCGTACGTCGGTTTCGGGTTACCACTGAAAATCAGCGCTGTGGTGTGGGTCCCATAGCACAGCATCATGCTGAGTGGAAGCCTTCTTGTCACAGTCACGGCGTGCAGTTGCCGACTATTTATGTTCTCTAAGCCGATGTATAAATATCTGTGTTGTTATCATATTTTTTTTTTATGTTATGTAATTGTTTTTTATATGCACGTGTTTCTGTGACAAATAAGTCCATTTTTCTTTCTTTCTTTCTAAATAACATCATGCCTTGTTTACCTAAAGGGTTGGCAAGAGGTGCATGTTTTTGGGGTGGTCGGTCTTCTGAAATATCGACTTATTTGTGTTTTATTACACTATACAGGGTGTAATTGTAATCACCGTTAACCTCATACGGGGTCATTGTACTCATCATTATGAACAACTTTTACTATGGGCCCAAACCTGAAATCGCGAAAATAAAATCAGCTGTTCCTTACATTTTGACGAGGTATGCGAATATAAATGTAAGGAATAGCTGTTTTTTTTTGCGATTTCAGGTTGTGTCCCATAGTAAAAATTGTTCATAATGATGAGTACAATAAGCCCTCATGAGGTTAGCGGTGATTAAAATTACACCTTGTATATGTAGGTAAGTCTATGAAAGTACCGAAAAAGAACTCGGAGCTATAGTCTTAACTTTACCATAATCAGTTTTCACATACAACCTTAACTTCAAATTTCCATCTTACTCCCACTAACTTCTATACAAAAATATGTACAGTACTCAAGTGCTCAATTTACAAAGCTACGCTTACCCGAGTACGATTGAATCGATTAGTGTAGGTAAGCTAAAGTTACTCTGCATCGCTTAAATGCATAACTAATGTGAACCAGGGTCCTTACGTGTCACATACTCTATATTAAGCCATTGGCGGTAAATATTTAAGTAACATTCGTGGCTGGTCCAATTAGAGTTTATTAATTGGTTGTATTGGTAAAGAGATATGTGGAGCAGGAGGGCGTGTCAGACTTTTACTGACTAAAACCCACCCGTGTTCCCTCAATTGCCTAGGTGCCAGGGGCCACGGTATCTCTTTCGAACAACCCGCACCCCTGGCAGGCATCGGCCCTTGCGCGCCCCATCAGTTGTTGCTGACATCTCTTTGAGGCGCGCGTGGAACACAACGCGCCATCGACCCGGGCTTGGTCCTTTACGTTCATTCATCTCAAAACGGTGAAGGAAAACATCGTGAGGGAACATCGTCTTAGAACCAAATATTCGAAGACATGTGACATCTTTCAACTCGCACTGGGCACGCGTGGTAGATCATTTACCACTCCCTCAAGAAAAGAGGAGGCCTGTGTCCTAGCAGTATCAACATTAGAGGCTGATTATGAAATGGTAGTATTGAAGATAGTGATAGACCTTGACTAAGTCGAAATGGATCGATAATAATGAGTTCAGAATTAGTTAGCATCACAGACATAGGATTCATAAATAATTTATTAGTAAGTCGTATTTGATGTCCACACACTGACCCGATCGTATTAACTAGATAAATTATTATACTGGAAGACCCAAGGGAATAAAACCAAGGGATGTTTTGTACTAATTGGTGTGAGAAACTTGGAAAAAATTATTTAGTAACAGGATTTAAAAAAACTTATGGACATTTCAGTACCTACATCGCTCCTATTAAAGTCATTGACCATTTCTGAGGGAACATTTACCAAGATATGGCTAAATGCATTAAAAACATAAATTGGTCACTTGTTTTCAAGGTTCCGAACCCTAAGAGTAATAACGGGACCCTATTGGGTGCGGTAAGTCTCCTCTTTGAGGAGTGGATTGAGAGGCACCACGGCGTCTTTACCTTCTGCCTGACGCAAGACCTCACCGGACACGGTTGTTTCGGGAGGTTCCTGTTTCGTATAAGGTGGGAGGAAACGCCCGGTTTTTTCCACTGCGTAGATCGCCCTGAGGACACGGTGGAGCATACGGTGGAGGTCAGCCCAGCTTGGGCGGAGCACCACCGTGTCCTCGTGGAGGCGATCGGCGGCAGCAATCTCTCGCGTCCGGCCCGGCACAGGCCATGGAACGGAGCGAGAGTGCATGGGTAGCCGTCACCTCCTGCGAAGCAGTAATGCTTTCGAAGAGGGAGGCGGCGCACGTGAAGGAAAGGCAGTATATGCGCCCTCACGGCCCTAGTCGCCGCAGGAGACGCCCTGAGCGTCGGGAATCCCAGGCTGATTCCTGGCCACCGTAGGTGCGGGCTTGTGGATGGCCAGTAATGGGTAACTCGCTGTCCGGTATGGACCAAGCCCGGGTTGACGGCGCGTTGTGTTCCACACGCGCCTCAAAGAGATGTCAGCACCAACTGGTGGGGTTCGTAAGGGCTGATGCCTGCCAGGGGTGCGGGTTGTTCGAAAGAGATACCATGGGCCCTGACACGACACAGCAGGAGAAGTTATTTGATGATTTCCCACCCTGAAAAAAAAAAAAAAAAACAGATACCTATCTATAATAATATTCAGACAGCACGTAGAAAAATCAATCATACCAACTAGTCTGTTATAGCCCCGGTGTAGATTTAAAAAAACCTATTCTCACGTATCTCAGGAATATCGTGTTGGCGATTTCAGAAAATGAAGACACACAAGTACAAACATTTGAACTCCTACGACAGTAAAAGTCCAAAATCCATTAAGAAAAAACGGGATTCTATTACTAAGGTTTCGCTGTCTGTCCGTTCATCTGTCCGTCTGTAACAGGTCTGTATCTTTTTAACCGCAAAACGGAAATGAAATAAAGTTACAAATTAAAGGGGTTCTCATACAAGAAACGTATTAAAGAAATAAGCAGCCTCGTACTTATTTCTTTAACACCTTTTTGTTAAATATTATACTCGCACTTGGCCGCTTCTTCAATCTCCTCTCACGGTCCTTAAGAAAAGAGGTGCTGACTTGCTCCCCACCGGGAATCACACAGCTAAGTAATTTACCATAGCAATTACAGATATTGTACCAAAGTACATCTAAATTCACAGTATACTTATCTCCAACGAGCGAAATAATGCAAAGTATTATAAGGGAGCGTCGTCGCGAAACCTCGTGGGAGTTCCGTAGAGCGATAATGTTCGATTTAAGAAGGTTGTAAAATATTTTACGATGGCTGCCAGCTACCCTGAGCCATTGAGACGCACTCCCTTGCCTATTATAACCGCATACTGCAGATGATTCATAATTTTAGGTGCAAAATTGTATAGAGATAATTGTAATTACTACATTTGTTTTTCTTAGGTCTTCGTTCGTTGTCCAACGATTTCTTTGGTTTCAGAGGGGAGTGTATGAAGATTCAATCCATTTCAGCCTAGAAGTCAAAAGTTAGTCTAGAAGGTGGTTGGTCATGAAGGTCCAATTTAAAAAAAAAATCTTAGTACACTTAGTCAGACTGTGAAAATATTAATAGTTTCGCGAAAATTATATTCAAGAAAATGCCAGGTGTATAATGAGGGGTTTTTCAGTGTCGTTTTTTGGTCATGGAACTTTGATACGAGTAGGGTTTTCTTTCTGGGAAATAATTAATTAAAAACCTTACATGCCAAGAACCGAACGTTTTCCAAGAAAAAATATTAATTGGCTTTGCCCTCACAGGAAGGCAATTTCTTAACATTAATAAACCTAATCTTTGTCTATAATACTTTTTCATCGAAATTGTTTCTAACGGCAGATGACATATTTCAATTTACTTTGAAAACGACGGATTTTTATTTCTCTTGAAATAACCTCTTGATCTTATTAAAACTGAGTTTTTAATATACCTTTTAAGTGTACGTAATTTATAAGGTCAAAGAAATTGTTTTTAATATTAATATAATCAAAGACTCTTTTTGAATATTTTATATTTGATCATAATATTGAGATCATCTTCTTGCAAGTGACATTAAAATTAATGAGAATTTTAAAAGGACGTAATTGTGTTTTACTTCTAATAGAGATTACGTGCGCTAGTTATATAGTTACTTTAAGCATCTTGGCGGATCATGAGTCCATTATTTTTAGGAATATTTATTGTTATCATAAAATTATAAAGAAAATCAACACGTCTTGATGTTACACACTTCCTTATCTGATAAGCAAATGAATGTAGTCTTTATTTGTTGATTGTTGCTCACTAAAATAATATTTTTGTTAAAGTAAAACATAAATCTAAATAATAAATCTGTCAGCTTCTACTCTAACTGGATGCAGTTGAATACAGTGTATTTTACATGGAGGAACTGCCTATCTGGCCTCCGTAACCCAGTTACTGGGTAACACTACCCCTTGGTAAAATTGAACAAGCTTTCGGGCTTCTGACGACCCGTAACGTCTGTCAAAGATCCAAGAATGACAGTCAGTACCAACGGTTTCACGTGCTTTTCGAGGTATGAAGGGTCACGGTAAGTAAAGATGATAACCCATCCATGGACCGACCACCGCAATCGAAGCTTAACCTAATTTATGGACCCGTGCAGCTGTGATTACTTAGCAGCGAGATCTAATTATTTTTGTATTACTACGACTTTTCTATTGTAAAAAGGTAAGTGGTAACAAACATGTATATTATTAAAGCTTATCGAAAAACCACTATGCGTAACTTGACCAAATTTATATGGGATCACAGTATAATTATAGCCTTACAAAAAAAAAGAAGTATGTACGGAGCTCAGTGGTTAACAACATTTTTTTTAAACACAACCAAATTCAGAATCTACACCTTTTTTTGTAGATGACTAAAAATACTTCCCTCAAAGTTTAATGGCCCCAACCCAAAGACACTAGTTTCGGTACCAAAATAAGCGCTTACAATAATTTCATAGCTGTCAGGTACAAGCCTCCAGAGCGACATTCATTCCATTTATCTTCGCTAGTTCGCACAATCCCTGTAGATGCAACATTTACTCGCTGCTAATACTAAATATACATTTATCATTTAATTGCAGTTTAGTGAGCTGCTCTGGTATGTTACTTTGTTTAACATAAGGTTAGTTTTATTTTGTATTCAATGACTCGACCGCACTAGGGTGTAATTGATATTTTTTTACGAACTACTTTATACATCAATGTTTAACTAGATGAGGTCAGTGTTTCCTATCCGAGTCCTCTAAAAAGAAGTACCGAAACAAACTCCAGAGTGTAATTGCAACTTTTGATTTGGCACTTAATTCTAGCCTAACTACCTAAGATCGGACAATACATAGCATCACGTCTCGTTTCCCCGAAGGGTTGAATAGAGGTCTACAGTACATCCATCCAGTAGACCACATTTCGCCAGTTATTTTTCAAGACCCATATAATGGGAGGCGACTCTATTGCCATTTTCCGGGCTGCTACTGAGAAATAGCTGAACCAGATAGAAAGCCCAATAACACTATGCTCGAAATGGAAACAAAACCCAAGATCAACGAGGCACACAAAACTGTTTTAAAAGCTTAGCGCAGAACAGACGGCTAACAGATACCTACCTACTGCGTATATCGCCCCGGGGACACGGTGGAGCATACGATGGAGGTCTGCCCAGCTTGGGCGGAGCACCGCCGTGTCTTTGTGGAGGCGATCGGCAGCGGCGGTCTTGCGCTTGCGGCCCTGGTCCAGGTCATGCTACGGCGCGATAGTGCATGGGTAGCCGTCACCTCCTTCTGCGAAGTACTAATGCTCGCAAAGAGGGAGGCGGCGCACGTGAGGGAGAGGCAGTACATGCGCCGTCACGGCCTTAGTCGTCGCAGGAGACGCCCTGTGCGTCGTGAATACCAGGCTGATTTCCGGCCAGCGCAGGCGCGGGCTTGCGGACGGCGAGTAATGGGTAGCTCGCTGTCCGGTAAGGACCAAGCCCGGGTCGACAGCGCGTTGTGTTCCACGCGCGCCTCAAAGAGATGTCAGCACCATCTGGTGGGGTCCGCAAAGGCCGATGCCTGCCAGGGGTGCGGGTTGTTCGAAAGAGATACCGCGGCCCCTGGCACACAGGCAACTGAGGGAACACGGGTGGGTTTTAGTCAGTAAAAGTCTGACACGCCCTCCTGCTCCACCCAGAGCGGGAGAAGTTATTTCATGATTTCCCAATCTCAAAAAAAAACAAACAGATACCTATTAATAATAATATTCAGACAGCACGCAGAAAGATCAATCATACCAACTAGTCTGTTATAGGGTGTATGAAAAAAACCTATTCTCATGCATCTCAGGAATATCGTGTTAGCAATATCAGAAAATGAAGACAAACAAATACAAACATTTAAACTCCTATGGCAGTTAAAGTCCAAAATCCATTAAGAAATCGTATCTCCCATTTCGCCCATCAGATCAATAATAGGCGATGATTATAAAGCTATAGGATTATAATTACAAAGTCAGTAAACAGGTTTACGAGTGAAATGCGCCACAGCGGCATCGCTTGAATAAACATGAATCATGAACGGTTTACGCCGTTGGAATTCGACCGATATCTGCCAATGGTAGGGTTGGCATATTTAAATATTGAGATATCGACGTTCTGGATTATTATTATAATGGCTGTAAGTCTAAGGAAAATTCTGCCGAATAATGATTTGTTTGACGAATCGAATAATCTTTTTTACCTAGAACCCTATCTACGCCTCTAAGGCCGTATCTGTCAAAGAGTCTTTTTAACCGTAATTTTCTCAGAATACGTGATACTAAATTTTGTCGAGATATATTTTATTTGTCGAATTGAATAATCCGTTTTAGAATGGTAACAGAACTAAGTCTAAGCTGTCTGTTTCTCTGGCAGAGGACTCTTTTTTTATTTATATATTTGTAACCGTAAGTTGCCAGTTGTCTTTTCAGAGGATACTAACGAGTAAGTGCATTTGACCACCACAACCGTCACCGGGACGTCACCGAGAACGAGATGACGGCGCTGAAGTAACTATACATACATTTACTATGGCCGCTTGCGCACGTCCGTCACTCCAGTGTCATCATCAAAGCCGGAAAAGTTTCTAGTAGTTTATCGCAACCGATATGACTCGTCTCGAGATCATGACGGATCGATGTGGGTTTGATCTTGTCCACTATAGTATCTGTTTATTACTGATACTGTACTTACGCTTCCTTTTCATTCATCCACATCATCCTTATATTTGGTATCCTTTTACTACTATCTTACATTATTCTATTTCGCATCTTCGTCTATATAGAATTACCTGATTTAAATTAGAATTTTCCATCATTTTACATAATAATATTCTTGTTATGACATTTAAGTCAAACGTGCCAAACTGATGTCTACTTATTCTTTTAATTATCTATGCAGTCTATTCAAGGAAGGATGCATTAGGATTGTTTTTACTCAAAATCATTTTATATCGTTTTGGATAGCCTACATTTTTTTTTCTACCTAATTACGTTGTCTACAAAATAACGAAACTCTAAATTATAATTATAAGATTCTTAAAAGCACTCTCGGTTTTTGTCAAGGAGGTTTGATATGTCTTGGCTGACGAGACCAGCAGGTCAGATGATGAAATGGCGGCAAAAAAGAATGAGGATTGAAAAATGGAATTTGGAGGAGGCCTAAGTGTCGTGTGGAGGACAGCGATTCAATAATTGAGAGTGGCGTATCGTATAAACATACGTAAACTTCACGAGGACTATTTTACAAGAGTTAGGGTCGCCGACGCTCTGACGCGTCCCTACACTTCTTAGAACCACCTGATTTGACGCCGGAGCCGCAGAGCTGCCCTGGACGCCTACACTTCTCAGAACCACCTGATTTGATGCTGGAGCCGCAGAGCTACCCTGGATGCTTACACTTCTTAGAACCACCTGGTTTGACGCTGGAGCCACAGAACTGCCCTGACGCCAACACAGAACGTTTAACCAGATTTGACGCCTGAACCGCAGACCTGACCTGACACCATTTCAAGTATTACCCACTACCTTCCTCATCTCTCCCATAGAGTGCGTTCTTTTAGGCAGGTACCTTTTTACAACTTCTCTATTTTTGTATTCCCTTTTATTTGTTAGGGATAGGTAGACACGACACCACTCGCTGCAGGCGCACCGGTGCCGTTCACCCGGCTTTTGTTTTGCATATGATCGCCAGCACCAGAACGTCACGTTCGGTCCAAATGATCTCATTTCTTGGTGACGTCCCGGTAACGACTGCGGTGGACAAACGCCCTTACTATGACCACATTTAGGATATAAGACGGTAAACTTGAACCATCTGTGTGCCGAATTTCATCAAAATCTGTAGATCCTTTATTGCGTGATTGATTGACCAACATCTAAACTTTAAAATGTATGATATTAGTAGAATATAATTATACTCGTAGTAGGATAACTCCAGGTTTGCCAACAATGATTTTCCTTCACCGATTTCTCTAATGTCCAAGACAAACTTAACCACTAGGCCATCAAGATATTTCATCCCTTATTTAATCGCTTTCGGGAATTTCAGTTAATATATTATAAGTATGGAAGAAAAAGATCGGTTAGACTGGAAGCCGTACCCAACATAGTTGGGAAAAGGCTAAGCAGATGACGATGATATAAGTATGAAAGAAAAACAAAAAAGGCGCCGACCCTAAATCATCATCATTATTTTAGCTGATATACGTCCACTGCTGGTTATAGGCATCCCCAAAAAAAAAATGGGGGGTTTGCCATAATCGGCAGGTTGGCGATCGCAGTATGGTGGTAAAATGCATAAAGAACGCTGCTGCCCATGCTCTATTAAGTCCCTTAGTCGCCTTTTACGACATCCACGAGAAGAAATGGGATGGTGCAATTTTTACGTCCGGCACCACACGGAAAAAAACCCTAAATACCCCTTAATAAATAGGTATGATGGCAGGAGAATAATGGATGATGAGTCAACCCCATTAGGGAAAAAAAAAATACAAAATCAAAAAACCCGACTGCCTAAAAAGCGAACTTTAATTAAAAAAGAAGGAAACAAAAACTTGTTTTAAAAGGATGACTATTAAACTGAATACTTTATGCATTCTCATGCAGTCGGAGGCATAAAGACTTTTTTTTCAATTTTGATATACCCAGTGTCACTTTTAAAATTAAGATGAATCTAACGGCAACATACATACATACACTCGAAAAACATAACCCTCCTTCTGGCGCAGTCGGATAAATACGTGTTTAGTGCCCACTTTCAGTTTTAACGGAACTCATATGCATGCAAAACTTCATGCTCAGTGAATCAATGACTTTAAGATTTTTTTTAAACTACTTAATAAATAGGTATTCGGTGTGTATACATATGTCAAATGCCAACCCTAGCAAGCTACGGGAGAATATCCTTGGATAATACCTTTACATTTAGCGGTTCACTTGTTAATTTCGTTTTGGGATGGGTTTGAATGATGTGGTAACAAATGCGTTACGATTGATAGCGTAATTTACGAATCAGTAAAATCAAATTGCTTCAGGTATCCGATATTTTCATTTATTGGCGTAGATTTTATTTATATCATCAGCGCAATTTTTTACGTTATTCCTACCAAGTAACGATGGCCTACTTTGTACTTTGTAAAAGGTGTAAAATTCTTCCATAGCTCACTAGCGTAGGTACTACATCACAAATTAATAAGAATTACAACAAACGAAAGCAGTGGCAGGCCAGTGGTAATGGCCGCGACTAACGAGTTGTAGGTCGTAGGTTCGAACCCAGACAGGCGATTTACTTTGTGTAAATAATTTCATCACCGCTGCTCTCAAAACGGTGAAGGAAAACATCGTGAGGAAACTGGCATGTCCTAGAACTAAAAATCGAAGACATAGGACATCTACCAACCCGCACTGGGCCGGCGTGGTGGACGGCCCACTCCCTCTCACCAAGATACCTGTGTCTTAACTGTGGGAATATTATAGGCTGATTATGAGAACAAACGAGTCTTAGGAGTAGGTACTTATGTAGGTACTCATAGGTATTGTTAATTCGTCATTTTGTGTCCAATCAAACCAAAATTACAACATTGAAGCTCAAAGGTAACCCGCGACATCAAAACCTTACGTATTTTGCAATTCAAGTCCATTAAATTTCATGAAAGAGTCATGCAATGTAATTAAATTAACTTAGAGGGTTGTCGGCGCACCACATATGCGTGTGATCAACGGCGGAAAGGCGCGGGGTGTCGGGGTACCGAAGACGGACAAGATGACCGCTGCGCGCGCCCCACACCACTCAGCTCACAGACGCGCTCCACTACGGGCATTCCTTTGTAACATCTTCTAAACGTGATACGTGTAAATTATGGTATTACACCTATTTTAATACAGTCCACTTCTCTTTTATTACTTACCCCAGTTGAGCCCAGTCAATGGTCCTTCGATTGCGCAAAATAATATCAGTTTTGCCGTAATTAACGCCGTTAACGTCGTCGGTCGTCTTATTCACCTGTGTGGACTTTGACCGCTCGCGGTCACCACGCGGTACGACCACGAAGCAAAGAACAAAGAAGTCGTTCCCGAAGCAGCCTGCATCATCGTCATCGTGGGAGCTGATGTCATTTTTTGGGAGTATAATACTGTATTTGAGTGAGTCCGTTCCAATTAGTTATTTTTCTGCTTTCTTTTACTTTCCGAAAATCGTTGTTTCATCTTCCTATCTTCCAGTTTCCATACAGCGCATTATTATTACTGCTTTAGCAGTGTTTTCTACGACACTGCTTGTTAAATACGCATAATTTGTATCGGAAACGCTTGGTCATTAGCTAATTCGCACTTTGTTACCGCGTGTCGAGTCGTTGACCTTGACATTGATTCTCGATCCTTTTCATTAACGCACAGCTGTTTTGCAGTTTTTATCTATTAAGCTCATTAGCATCAGTACGTACAACTGTTGTTTAACTTTACAATGGCAGATAATTTAAAAACATTGATAAAGAAACGTAGTTCTGTTAAATCGAAGCTTACTATTTACGGCAACTATTTCAACTTAGTCAAAAGTAGTTCCGCAATATCTGAGTTGCAGCGGTTAGATTTAGAGGAGCGTTTTAACAAATTCGAATCCTTACACACCGACTTTGATGCCTTACAGACACAGATCGAAGTGCTTTCCGATGACAACGAGTCTGCATTGGCTGAGCGTGAGGACTTTGACCGCCAGTTTTTCAACCTCGTGGCACTCACGCGCAGCTTGCTCGGTGTCTCGGCCAACGGTGCTGCGTCGGAGGCGGGCTTCAGGGATGCTAACTCAGGTGCACATGTTTCATTTAGGAATTCTTTTGTTCGTTTGCCAAAAATAGATTTACCTCATTTCGATGGGAACTACCAATGCTGGCTTGAGTTTCGGGATACCTTTGGGTCATTGATTCACGACAATTCTAGCATAAGTGATATTAATAAGTTCCACTACCTGCGAGCTTCACTCCAAAGAAATGCAGCTTTAATTATTAAAAACATTGACTTTAAAGCTGACCATTATAATCTTGCGTGGGACTTGTTGTGCGAACGCTACAATAATAACCGACTTCTAGTTAAAAATCATTTCCAGGCTTTATTTGATATCGAACCCATTACAAGAGAGTCAAGTGTTTCCATCAGAAACCTTGTAGATGCAATTAATAAAAATGTTAGGGCACTAACTACATTAAAAAAGCCCACTCAATATTGGGACGATATAATTATTTATTTTATGGTCAAAAAATTGGACTTAACAACTAGTCGTGACTGGGAAGAACATAGAAACAATATTTTTAAAGATGATCCTACTTTAACTCAATTTTGTTCCTTTTTGAGCAGGAAGGCGGAGTGGTTAGAATCAGTGGAGTCTAATCATAAATCTTCTGAAACTAATACTATTGTCGCCTTAAATAATAGTCATTCCAATAAAACTGATTCTAAGCATAATATTAATAAAAACAGTAAATGTCCACTTTGCTCCCAAGCACATACTTTATTTAAATGTGAATCTTTTAGAAATTTGTCGATAGAAAATCGCATACAAAAGGCAATTGAATTTAAAGTCTGTATTAACTGCTTACGCTTTGGACATATTTCTAAGAAATGTAGATTTTCACATTGCAAATATTGCAAAACAAAGCACAATACGCTTTTGCATTTAGAAAGTAACGAGCCCAAACTTATTTCCGATCCATTGCCTTCTGCCATGCCTTGTGCGCTGCCTTCTGCTTTGCCTTCTTCAAATGTTGTGCTTTCAGCCAATTCCATGCAGCTTGCTACTTCTGCGCATGTTTTACTGTCCACAGCTATGGTGAACGTGACTGGCGTGACGGGTAAGAAGTACACAGCGCGCCTACTGCTGGATAACGGCAGCACGGCGAACTTTGTTACGCAGAGCTTATCAGAGAAGCTGGGTTTGTTACGACGCGGTACGAGCACCAAGGTAACGGGTATTAATAATCACATATCCACCAGTACACAGTCTTGTCACCTAACAATAGAGTCTTTATGCTGTGCCTTTACTGTAGATATCGAGTGTCACATTTTGCCTGAAATCACAAAGGTTCTACCGTCTTCATTCGTGCATGTCAACCACGTCCCTATTCCTTCAGGTCTTAAGCTAGCAGACCCGAACTTTAACGTTCCGTCGGTCGTAGATATCCTGGTAGGGGCAGAAGTTTTCTGGAATGTCTTAAGTAGCAAAACGATAGACTTAGGGAAAAACCTACCTAAATTATGCGAGACCAAGTTAGGTTGGTTAGTTTCAGGTAGTATTTCGCACCAATCTTGTTTTTCCGCTAATCAATTTTGCCATCATTCCAATGTCACTCCCGACCTCACTCAATTTTGGGAGCTTGACAACGTCGCCTCAAAACATTCACTCTCGCTTGAGGAGAGAATGTGTGAGCAATCGTTTGCTCAAACCACCATTCGTAATGATGCTGGGGGATTCGTCGTCACTATGCCTTTAAAAGGGGATCCTAGCACATTAGGTCATTCTTTTATGAACGCTAGGAATCGTTTTCTTTCCCTTGAACGGCGATTTAAACGCGATCCATCATTTCATAAAAAATATAATGAGTTCATGAGTGAATATAAGCGCCTAGGTCATATGACGTTAGACTCAGACTGTACTCCAACACCAGAAAACTCCATGAATAAATATTACATTCCACATCATGGAGTAATTCGCAGTTCTAGCACCACTACACAACTACGCGTAGTATTCGACGCATCAGCTGCTACCAGTTCAGGGGTGTCGCTTAACGACATTCAGATGGTCGGTCCCGTAGTTCAAGACGATCTGTTTTCAATTTTAACACGTTTTCGTCAACATAGGTACGTGGTCTCAGGTGACGTGGAAAAGATGTACAGGGCCATAGAGTTAAATCCAGTTCAACGACCTCTACAAAAAATTATTTTCAGATTTGAACCTTCAGAACCTCTTAGAACTTACACTTTAAATACGGTAACCTATGGTACCGCTTCTGCACCCTATTTAGCCACTAAGTGTCTTGTAAGTCTGGCTGATAACATTGAGGACAGGCGTGCCCAATGTGCCATTCGACGTGACTTCTACGTCGATGACTTTCTTAGTGGAGGGGATACCATATCCGAAACTGTTGACATTTCTAAAAAGGTACATTCTGTTTTATCATCTGCAAAATTAAATTTACGTAAATGGCGGTCAAATAATCCTCAAATTCTTCAAGAAATTACAAATTGTAACGAGTTACATAATACTTTACACTTTTCTGAGCAAGGTCCAAACTCATCTCAATCTAAGACCTTAGGTCTTGACTGGGTTTGTGATTCTGATTCACTTACTTATACTATAAATATCACCTCCATTACTAAAGTCACCAAACGTCATGTTCTTTCTGTTATCAGCCAAATCTTTGACCCACTGGGCCTCGTTGGTCCGTGCGTCGTCGAAGCAAAGATAATTATGCAGCGTCTGTGGCTAGACCAGTATGATTGGGATGACGAAGTATCGCACGAAGTCAGAAACCTTTGGTCTACATTTGAAGGCACAATAATAGCGTTAAATAATTTAAAAATTCCTCGTTGGGTTTTGCGTGAGGACTCTATTACGCATGAAGTACACGTCTTTACCGATGCGTCCGAAAGGGCGTATGGCGCATGTGTGTACATTCGGTCTTGTAATGGCAGTGGATCCGTAGGCGTACAACTTTTAGTCTCTAAAAATCGTGTAGCGCCCATCAAACCAACGACGATACCGAGGCTTGAACTTTGTGGAGCTTTGTTAGGTGCAAGGCTGTGTACTAAGGTTCAGGAATCGCTTACCATGCCCATTCATAAATGTAGATTCTGGTGCGACTCAACCATAGTCCTGGGTTGGCTCTGTACTCCTTCTAAACAATTAAAACCTTTTGTCAGAAACAGAGTCAACGAGATACATGAAATCACATGTGGTCATACCTGGAGCTACGTACCGTCGAAAGACAACCCGGCGGATCTTGTTTCCCGTGGTCTCAGGGCCGACGTTATCATAGACACACCTTTGTGGTGGTCTGGACCCTCATTTTTACAGCATAGTGAACATGAGTGGCCCAGTATGCCAAACAGCGGGAAAGATAGTCTGCCGGAAGTAGTGACTCATTTAATTGGTAGCGACAGTGACAATAACTCATTTAGTAGTAATCATTCAGAAGTAACCATTCATTCATCAGTCATTTATGATTTATTATTAAAGTATTCTAGTTTAACAAAAATTCAAAATATATTTACATATGTACAGCGCTTTATTTACAATGTAAAAAACAAAAATAAATTGCATGGTAATTTATCAACGACAGAACTACAAAATTCATTAAATAAAATTATACATTATTCACAGCATGAAATGTTTCCAGAAGAGTATAATTTGTTAAAGTCTGGACAAAAATTACCACGCAAAAGTAGATTGCTACCTTTGACACCGTTCATTGACAATCATAACCTCATTCGCGTGGGCGGGAGGCTCGATAACTCCCCCTACGATTTTAGTGTGAAACATCCTATTGTTTTATGCAGTAAGCACATACTTACAAAACTTATATTTCAAATGCAACATTTAAAACTTGTACATGCTGGTCCACAGTTGTTATTGTCACATATTCGACAAACTTATTGGCCTCTAGGTGGCAGAAACTTGTCTAGGTTTGTCGTTAATAAATGTCTTAAATGTTTCAGACATAAGGCTCAGAGTGTACAGCCTATAATGGGTCAACTACCTAGCTCGAGAACGAATCTTGAGTTTCCTTTTTTAAATAGTTATGTTGACTATGCTGGGCCAGTATTGGTGGCCAATCGTAAAGGCCGAGGATGCAAACTTACAAAGTCCTATATGTGCATCTTTGTTTGCTCGGCAGTGAAAGCTGTACATTTGGAGCTCGTCACCGACCTCACCACTGAGGCCTACATGGCCGCTCTAAATCGTTTCGTGGCGCGTCGTGGCAAGCCTCGAAGCATCACGTCCGATAACGGGACTAACTTTGTAGGCGCATCAAACGAGATGTATAGGTTCTTGCAATCATCAAATGTTGCATCTGAAATGGCACAGCAAGGTATCGAATTTGTTTTCACGCCTGCATACAGCCCTCATTTTAATTCATTGGCTGAAGCTGCTGTAAAATCATGTAAGCATCATTTGAAACGGTTACTGCATCATACTCATTTCACCTTCGAAGAGATGGCTACATGCCTGACTCACATAGAGGCGGTTCTTAACTCACGCCCTCTTACTCCTTTTTCTTCAGACCCTAACGATTATTCGGCACTCACTCCCTTTCACTTCCTAATTGGACGGCCATTCTTATCAGTACCACATCCTCAGGTGACTGAAGCCAAAATCACGCAGCTGGATCGCTGGAAGAGAATCCAGCACATAAGGCAGCATTTCTGGCGACGGTTCCATAATGAGTACACTTCTCTGCTGCAGGCAAAATCCAAGTGGTTTCATTCCAGAGGTGAAGTAAAGCCGGGGTCCTTAGTCCTGATAAAGGACAAAACCACGCCACCTCTGCTGTGGTCCCTGGGCCGGGTCACGAAGACCTATCCTGGCGTCGACGGAGTCACGAGAGTGGCCGAACTGAAGACGAAGCGGGGCACCATTCGTCGTGCCTTCAACTGCATCTGCCCCCTTCCAGTCGAAAATTGAAGACTTCCCTTCAACCCGGGGAATATGTCGGCGCACCACATATGCGTGTGATCAACGGCGGAAAGGCGCGGGGTGTCGGGGTACCGAAGACGGACAAGATGACCGGTGCGCGCGCCCCACACCACTCAGCTCACAGACGCGCTCCACTACGGGCATTCCTTTGTAACATCTTCTAAACGTGATACGTGTAAATTATGGTATTACACCTATTTTAATACAGTCCACTTCTCTTTTATTACTTACCCCAGTTGAGCCCAGTCAAGGGTTTTTTTTTGTGTGGGAAATCATCAAATAACTTCTCCCGCTCTGGGTGGAGCAGGTGGGCGTGTCAGACTTTTACTGACTAAAAACCACCCGTGTTGCCAGGCGCCGCGGTATCTCTTTCAAACAACCCGCACCCCTGGCAGGCATCGGCCCTTGCGGACCGCACCAGTTGGTGCTGACATCTCTTTGAGGCACGCGTGCAACACAACGCGCCGTCGACCTAGGCTTGATCCTTACCGGACGGCGAGCTACCCATTACTCGCCATCCGCAAGCCCGCACAACTTAGACGGTTGCATGCAACCGATTGCAACCGGACCGGGCCGGGCCGGTTGCCGGTCCGGTTGTTGCGGTTGCAACATACAACCTGGCAATGACCTGCAAATTCCAAAAAAGGTAAGGCAATTTGAAGTGAGAATGATAAATTATAAACTGCCATGCTCGTCCAAGTCAACATTAATCATAATCTTCCATATAAGTTAAAATTTTCGGAAACTAAACTGCGTACGCAGATTAAATCGAAATCAAAAAAACAAAAGTCATCTATTCAAACTAGGCTGAGAGTCAGCACTTTTTGAACGTCAAAATTACATAAGACAGTCCCCCAAAACGCCCGCCCTTCATTTCCTAGTGCTTTAGCTGGGAAGAAGAAGTGGCGCAACAAACTCCCCAGCAGCACAGCTGTCTTTTAAGTTGGGAGAACTTGATTATAACATTCAACAATAAATGAAAATATCATTGATAAAAAATAAAAAAATAAATAATGGTTTATACGGTCAAATAAAATAAACAATGGTATGAAGTAACTCATATGACCTGTCAGTAGGTAAGCTAATTCTGGTGAAAGAACAGAAACGTTGTCTTGAGTCAATCACGCGACCAAAATTCTTATCGTTTAAGTAGTCGTTGATAGAATAGTATGCTTTAGAACAAAGGTTGGATTTTACTTTAACTTTAAATGCATTAAAATATAAATCTAGTAGAGGGAAGCTTGTTATAAAAGGTTATACCATGCCCAACAAATGAGTTAAATTATTACTTGATCATTGAAATCCCTACTTACTCTTTAAGGATTAGTAGTATTCAGGCAAAAGTAATTCGTTTACAGTTTCTTATAATATTTATGTTATTAATTTACCATTATATTACATTTGCCTACACCTAAAATGTCCCTGATAAGGTCCCAATGTGCAATATACTTCAGGATCGTAACTCGAAATCATCAGCATAAAAAATAAAAGAGCCCTGTAATGGCTCCCCGCTCGATGGGCATCATAAAATGTTCTTTGCTTTACTTCTATGAGAAATTAGCTATCACATGTTTTTATAAAATTTCCATTCATGTTTTTGTTACCAGTAAAAGGTGACATTACTTGATACAAGAGAAAACATGTTTTGAAGTTATTATAATTAAACGCTTCTGTTTCCTCCCAAGGTGTTTACCAAAAAAACTGTAATTAGAAGATATAGGCATTGTTTTCTATATGTCACTTTTTTTTTGGGTGGGAAATCATCAAATAACTTCTCCCGCTCTGGTTGGAGCAGGAGGGCGTATCATACTTTTACTGATTTATACCCACCCGTGTTCAGTTTCCTGTGTGCCAGGGGCCACGGTATGTCTTTTGAACAACCTGCACCCTGGCAGGCCGTTATTAGTGGTTGGTAATCATGTAATTTGGTTCAAATAGGTTTTAATATTTTGTGAATGTGAGAACGTTGTAGGCCTTGTATACTGTAGATTTGTACACTATGTTCCAACTTATTCAGTACCTGGTACTTTTTGGAAGGCCTACACTGTATTCCCATACCGATTATCACCGTAATTTGAAAACATTTTAAAAGGCAGTTATTTTTAAAAGAGTAACCGTGGAGTTTCTTGTCGGGTCTTCTCCATAGGAAACGACCTGCTCCACAGCAGGTGGGCGTGTCAGACTTTTCCTGACTAAAACCCACCCGTGTTCCCTTGGTTGCCTGTGTGCCAGAGGCCGCGGTATCTCTTTCGAACAACTCGCACCCCTGGCAGGCATTGGCCCTTGCGGGCCCCATCAGTTGCTGCTGACATCTCTTTGAGGCGCGCGTGGAACACAACGCGCCGTCGACACGGGCTTGGTCCTTACCGGACAGCGAGCTACCCATTACTCGCCGTCCGCAACCCCGCGCCTACGGTGGCCGAGAATCAGCCTGGGATTCCCGACACCCAGGGCGTCTCCTGCGAAGGCCACGACTGTGAGGGCGCATATACTGCATCTCCCTCACGTGCGCCGCCTCCCTCTTTGCGAGCATAACTGCTTTGCTGAAGGAGGCGACTGCTAGCCATGCACTCTCGCTCCGTACTATGGCCTGGGCCAGGGTCGGACGCGAGAGATCGCCGCCGCCGATCACCTCCACGAGAACACGGCGGTGCTCCGCCCATGCCGGGCAGACCTCCACCGTATGCTCCACCGTGTCCTCAGGGCGATCTTCGCAATGGAAACACCCCGGGCGTTTCCTCCCGCCCTATCCGAAACAGGAACCTCCCAAAACAGCCGTGTCCGGTGAGGACCTGTGTCAGGCGGAAGGTGAGGACGCCATGCCGCCTCTCAAGCCACTCCTCAAAGAGGGGACTTACCGTCGCAATTGTGGCGTGCCCAATCTATATATCTTAAGTTATTAAAATGGACTGCCTCGTTGGTCTAGTGATCGCAAGCGCTACTGCCGAGCAAGAGGTCTTGATTTCGATTCCCAGGTCAGGCAAAGTGTTATTGGTTTTTTTATCTGGAATTTCTTAGTGGCAGCTGGGAGTCTGGATTTGTGCGCGGTTGATGGGAATAGGCTCGTCCCCTATTTCATGGAACTTAAGAGCATTCTCCCCGGGCTGGCAACGGCGCATTTATGGCGGTTTTTCGTGATTATTTCATTAAATACAAACAAAAGTAAACCTTTTTTTTAGCCATACACTAAATCGTTGGTATTTTCAAGTTTGTATGCTATTTTTTTTCAGTTATTTTGGTATTTACATCAAAAAATCGACATGCCGTCAATTATTTTCTATTTGCATTACTAAGTACGATTAAACGGTGACACGGTTGGCGTAATGGCTGAGCGATCGACTGCTGCGCAGCGTGTCGCGGGTTCGATCCCCGCACGGAACAATTATTTGTATGATCTGCAAGTAATTGTTCCGGGTCTGGGTGTTTGTGTTTGTGAGTTTCTATGTTTGTAAACGCACCCACGATACAGGAAGAAACTCCTAGTGTTGCGCAACGTTTTAAAAAAAAAGAATGTTTTTTAACGATTTAGTGCTTGGCTGAAAAAAAAATAGTACTTTTATTTGAATTTAATTAAATAATCACGAAAAACTGCTATAAATGCATTGTTGCCAGCCCGCGTGGAATGAACGCTCTTAAACATAACTGGTGAAATGTGGACGTACTATATAGGAACACCTCTGCCCAACCCTTTGGGGAATAAGGCGTGATTTTATGATGTTATCTTGAAGTTGTTTAGACTTCATGCGCTATTGAGCTTCGGCCTGACACGAAGAGGCCTCAAACGTTATCAAACTCCTCATATCGACACAATTAGCACGCTGCCATTTGCATACAAAAAGAACACATAAAGATAAGAAACATTTACAGCAAGAACTGTCTTCTGTCACGTAAACAATTCCCCCCACCCCTTCTGACACAAATCAGAACAATCTACCAACAAACGAACAAACAATGGCTGTTTAAATCACACCGTCATGTTTAACGTTGATAATATAGCCAATCACGAGTTTCGATATCCATGATATTCGCGGTTCGAGAGACGAGGAGGCGCGTGATCCGAATTCTGGAACACCGCGCGATAACGCCTGTCGAATCAGATTTGAATATGAATAGAATATTAATGAAAAACTTGTACCCGACTATCAAGACTCGTTGGTGATTTGTTTTGCTTACGTATACTCGTATAGATAAACCCGCGAGAATAGATTCCCTACGAAAGGGGAGACTTGGATTATCTCGCTGCGTAGCTGGGTGTTGTTGAAAATTTGTAGGTTACGAAAATAATTTAGGTTTACTACGTTACATCTACGTGGGCTATAAATTTTCGTTTACGCAAACTTAAATAAGCTATGGAGATGACATTCGTTTCAAGGATTTTGTTGTTCTATCTCTTCAAGGATTTAGGAGGTTATTGCGTTACATGGAAACGGTCTAATTATAGTTGTTTCCTGATTGTTTTGTAAACAAGTTTCCATCAACAACAAGCAAATTATGTGAGCTCAATAAGGAAATGAGTTTATGTTCATGCTACATACGAAAATTTCATTATTTTGTTTCAGCTTTGCCATATTTTGTAAGGTAGAGTAGAACGTGTTCAAAAAGCTTCTTCAAGTAACGCAATAAGCGTACTTCCGTTGATCTCGGACTCACTATTTTTCCTTAGACATCAATAACTTCAATTTGCAGTCAACATACCCACAGCATTCCAAATTCATCCAAGTCATCACGCTAGCATTTCCTATAGCATAGCATTTGAAAAAGCTTATTAAATAAACATAATTATAACTACTGTTCCGTGTGGTGCCGGACGTAAAAGAATAGCACCATCTCATTTCTTCCCGTGGGTGTCGTAGAAGGCGACTAAGGGACTTACTAGAGAATGGGCAGCAGCGTTCTCTATGCATTTTACCACCATACTGCGATCGCCAACCCGCCTGCCAAGCGTGGCGATTATGGCAAATCCCCCCTTTTGGGGGAGGCTTATGTCCAGCAGTGGACGTCTTTCGGCTGATATGATGATGATGTTGATGAATTATAACTATTGAAAACACGACAAATTTAACGTCAACTGAAGATTAAGTTTTACCCGTATTTACATTATAACATCTTAGCGAAGTCTTCACAAACTCTATTAAAACCAGTTTTCCGTTTACTCTAAATAGTCTACAGCTCAGTTACTGAGGACTATCTATCCAAACAGACCCCTCACTAAACTGTTATGTACAATTTTATAACTTTTCCTTCAGTTTCATCCGCTCTTACAGCAATCGAGTCATTTGAAAGTTCTCTGAGTATTTAGTGAATGCTACCCAAGAAAATAAAATTCATAGTAGGGTAATTAAGTAGTGAGAACTTTAAGGGTCGAAATAAATTTTCAAAAGTCGAGCGGTCGACATTGAGCAATTGCCGTACTTTATGCTAAGCTACGTTTTTAATTACTGCTGAGCGCTTTTAAGTTCACCGCTGTTACTTAAAAGGCGTGCAAGATTTTTCATGTTCAAAATTCTAAAAAGGTTCTAAATCGTAAGTATTCTTTTTATTTCACTCAACGAATACCCGTACTTACCAATTTTACTAAATAAATTATATATAGGTAACTTAATACGACAATATAATTTATTTGTTTCTTATAAATAAATTAATTAAATTATGTTATAAAAAGTTGAAGAGTGCTTGAGCTTGCAGCTCTCAAGCTGCAACCTAAAAAAGAAATGATTGAAATTCTCAGTAATATTCAAACAATTGTTTTTAATGCTTTCAAAACTATTTTCTTCCCACCAAAGTGGGTTTATTTTATTTGCTTATGAAAAATGCATAAGTTTCGATCGTCCCTTCTCCTAAAAGGAAATTGTAAAGTGTCAGGCATCCCTTCGGCACTCGGAACCATTGGCAAATGGGACATGTGGGTAGACGACAAGTGCTTCGGAAACACCTTCGTTGTTTCTAGTCGAGTTACTCGGAAATGTTACATATTTATATGTTTGTATTTATTTGAAGTTTGGTAAGGGACGTATCACTATGTTGAATTGGGGATCGGGATGTTTGTAGTGTTATTGGCATCGATAGACTTAAGTAGTAGTATCATTCATTGGTTCATTTATTATTAAGCCATTATGTGTTTATATTAATATTTAGTGTTAGCCTTTTCATGGTCCAGTGAGTGGTTCGAACATAGACAGGTGCTTTACTTTATTTTATACCAGCTTTAGCTAGTGGCTTCGCCCGCGTGGAGGTCGAAAACTACCCCACGGGGACGTAGTACCGGGATAAAAAGTATCCTATGTGTTATTTTAAGATACAAACTACCTGTGTACCAAATTTCATTCAAATCCGTTCAGTCTTTTTTGCGTGAAAGAGTAACAAACATCCATACATCCATACTCACAAACATTCACATTTATAATATTATATAAATCTACAACGTGTAAAGGAAAGGGTATATACATACCAAGGGCACGGCTTCTTTGGGTGATATCAAACGATATTGGAAGGGTTTTTTAATCCTATCTCTACATGTTCGGAAGTTATGAGAATTTTTAATACATTGATACCAGAAACTGAACTTTTCAAATTGAAATGTGTTTAACATCACTCAGAAGAGATTTATCTTTATATTGGCAAGTAACGTGGAAAGTTATTGTCCTGCTTAGTGCGGTGACACGTTTGTTATGATTTGAATTTCAGAAACATATGAAACCGAAAATTTGGTATCAAATCTTAGAGTATTTTATTTTGAGCTGAAACTATGTATTTATATTCTATACCAGCTGATCTTTAGTGCTTCCTTTAAGCACTAAAGATAACACCCTATTGCTATCCTTATAGCAATAGGGTTTCTGTTACACCCTTTATATATAGTAGGATAAGTTTCATCACCATTGCTCTGAAAACGGTGAATCAAAACATCGTGAGGAACCTGGCATGTCCTAAAACCAAAAATTCGAAGACATGTGACATCTACCATCCCGCGTAGGGCCTATGAGGTAGATAGCGACCCCCTCCCTCTCACAGAGGGGAGGCATGTGTCCCAACAGTGGGAACATTTTATTTTTTTCCCGCAGCTTCGCCCGCTTGGAAAAGCAAAAAGGTTTTAAAGAAATGTATTCTAAAAAAAAGATCTAATTCCTGGTGCCACATAACGTCATTTATCGTCTATTTTATTGATTTATCAATAATGCGAATGATTTAATTTATACGGCCTGCGTAGCGTCGTAGACAGCGTAGCACTCGTAGCACTAACAGTTGCTACGTAACGTGCTACGATAATGTGAATTGGACCTTAACATCTTCATAAGCAATGACCAGTTACTAACTGTTACTGTTCAAGCGTAATGTCATAGATTGTGAAATCCTTATAGAAGCGAAGCTCATGTAGGTCTTATTTTAGGGTTCCGTAGCGACATAGCTATTAATGATTCAGTAGCCAAATGGCAAAAACGGAACCCTTATAATTTCGTCAAGCCAATATGTCTGAACGCCACACAGCTATTTTGCTCCGGGACTGTTTGCATTTTAACGACGAAAAAAATTTTTTTTTGGGTGGGAAATCATCAAATAACTTCTCCCGCTCTGAGTGGAATAGGAGGGCGTGTCAGACTTTTACTGACTAAAACGCACCCGTGTTCCCTCAGTTGCCTGTGGGCCGGGGGCGACGGTATCTCTTTCGAATAACCCGCACCCCTGGCAGGCATCGGCCCTTGTGGACCCCACCAGTTGGTGCTGACATCTCTTTGAGGATGAAAATTGGTTAGAATGGGTATTCTTTGCACTGGCTAAACAATGGTGTAGAGAAATTACTGTTTTAACTAGCTCGTCCAACTAAAACAGACCAGGCAGTAAATTTTGTCGATGATCAAGCATAGAGTCCCGATTGTTTTGAACGTTTCATACGCCCCAAACCTGTAGGCATTTAGAAAATGTACGGAACGGGTTTATCGATTCTAAAACGTATCTATTCTATGGTCCTGCCGTACTTGTATTGAACACTATGGCTTTAGGAAAGTCGTGCATGCGTGTTCGATACGATTGTTCGTGCATGCTTCGTCGGAATCACTTATGCGTGGATATGTGGTTGATTTGAGACGTTGCCTATATGGTCAAATTAATTTAAGATACTGTTATTTCATAAATACTGAATAAGTTTGAATGGGCATTGAAATAAAAAAAAACAGTGGCACTCCGGGAGTGCCGACAGAATTAAAAACTTGAACAGTTACGTGTGTATTTTTTGAATCGCCAGGAAATATTTTTTGAATCAACGTTCAACGTACGTTCAATGTTGTTCGTTCATACGTTCGTGTTTGTCAGTGGTGTCGGTAACAGTGTCGCGAGTTCAATTGTGTTTCCTATCTCCGAAAATGCCCAACGCCCCTAAAGAAGTTTTCATTTGAATAATAAAACGTTATTTGATTTCAATTATTTCAAATCCCAGTTATTAAAACTGCATTCATACGTCATTAAATCATCATCAACGTTCTGTTGTCCTATCCTAGCATGATCCATAATGAGCCTGTAACGATCCCACTGCTGGGCTTCGTCTCTTCCTGAGGGAGTTCCCAGCCATTCCCAGTGCGGGTTGGTAGATGCTACATGTCTTAAATTTTTAGGATTCGAGGACATGCGGTTACCTCACGATGTTTTCTTTCACTGTTTTGAGATCAATCAAAAAACAAAAGCCATTTATCCAAATTAGGCTGAGAATCAGCACCTTTCGAACGTCAAAATTACATAAGACAGTCCCCCAAAACGCCCACCCTTCACTACTTCCTACTGCTTTAGCTGGAAAGAAGAAGTGGCGCTACAAACTCCCAGCAGCACAGCTGTCTGTTTAGGCAAAGTAATGAATACTAATGAACATTACGAGACAAAGAACATTAATTAAATAATTTGTCATATGTCAGCTAGCCATGCTAGTGTACCAACAAATAAAATGAAAACTTAACTCGAGCTTAAAAAATCAAATTAATTTTTTTTAATAAAGCATAATACCAAAATAAAAGCCTCCTGGTATAAAGGGCGTGATAGCTTATATACGCAATGGTGGATTATGTTCACATAGCTGTTACGACCCGAGTCAAAACTTGAGGCCACAAATGATAACCTAGGAACATCGACGTAAAATAAATAAACAGTGGTGGTGGATCAGTGGCGTTGAATTAATTTACGCAAAGCAAAGCACCTGCCTGGGCTCGGACCCACGATCTACAACGCATAAGTACCGCGGGCCTGTTACTACGATACCACTGGGCCAAGACTGCTCTCTTCTCTTGCCCTTATTGCAATTTATTTGGGGTCAGGCCAGCATGTATTTGTCTTGCACACTTTCAAAAATTATTGAATATAATTAAAATCTACCATTTCAATTAAAATCATTGCTCGTTGTTTGTGCCACAACACATTGTATACAGTACCTATACATTGTATGGCCTGTTTGCGAAATGCTCTTTGGTATTCGGCGATCCATGACGTACCTTGGGGTATATGGACAAACAACGCCTGTTAACCTTCACGGTGCTTCGGCTTCCGTCAACAATCAGGGATACAGTCACAATACTTACAATAACATGTATTATGCACCGTCTTCAGGGCAAATATTCAAACAAAGGAATTGTTTGATGTATGTGGGTGAAGATTTTGTTTTGTGGTTGTTGGGGAAGAATATTGTTTTTCGTGTAACGTTATTTGTCTTCTGTTAATTAAAGCTCGATTTGCTTCTGCAGACAGCGAATAAGTGATAGTCTCGTAACAACAAACGTGATATTATTCAAATATACATTTATTTAGCACGTTAAGCTGTTGGTCCCGGCTGTCTTTTTTGGTGATCTTTGATAGTCGTCACTGGTCTTCAGAAGTCCGAAAGTCTGGCAATCAGTCTTACCAAGGGGTTTCGTATTACCCAGTAATTATTATCGGTATTACTGGCTTTGCATTCAAAATATTAAATTCTTATTTACCAATAGGTACCAGGTAGTCGGTGTTGGTGAACATCGAAGTGAACCCCAACCCTGTGGAGTACCACAAGGTTCTGTATTAGGTCCTGTATTATTCCTTATCTACATCTACAATATTAGTGAAATCGGTCTTAAAATACTAGTATCGTCGGCATACAGTGAAATAACTCCCTATTTCACTGTACGCCGACGATACTAGTATTTTTTACTTTGGCAGTAATATAGAGGGAATTGTTAGAGAAGCACAAACAGACCTCAATAGACTAGCTATCTGGTTCCAATGCAATTTACTTACTATAAATGCAAGTAAAACCAAATACATGATATTTAGTGCCAAATATAAAAAGTTTTATACGTATCGTGACTTAATTATTAATGGTCAATCTTTAGTTAAAACAAATAGGTACTGAAAAATATTTAAGTCTTATTTTTGATGGTAAACTTACAATGAAGGCTTACTATGAAGTCTTACTCTTGATGATAAACTTACAATGAAACTAACATTGAGAAAGTGCGAAAAAAGATATCATCCCTGACTGGTGCACTTAGAGGAATTGTCCGATGTCTCCTACTACAGGTCAGATATATAATTTGTAGCTCGGTGATTAAACCACATAACGATGACTTCATCGAAATATGCAGAAGTGCCGCCAAAACTCACCTTAAAAACTAAAAAGAACTCAAAATAAAATTTAATAAAGTTTTATTCCATTATAATTATTTACAATCTTCTCAAAAGGTTTTAAAAGAAACGAAATTAATGAATACCTATTAACCAAATTTATAAATATAACACCTGCATACTAGTCATCATCATCGTCATCAGATCAGACAAAAGATGTCCACTGCTGGACATAAGCGTCTCCCAAAAAGGGGGGATTTGCCATAATCGCCACGCATGGCAGGCGGGTTGGCGATTGCAGTATGGTGGTTAAATGCATAGAAAACGCTACTGCCCATTCTCTAGTAAGTCCCTTAGCATAAGTGCATACTTGTACGTAAGATAATTAATAGAGACATACATACATAAATAACATTGACCAAAATAATGCAAATTCAAAAGCGCATAACGAGGCAGGCTACACTGTCGTATATGAGGGGGCTCAACTCTATAACTCTATACCTAAAGTCATTAGAGAATCCAAATCGCTTACAACTTTTAAAATACTACTCGACTTTTTTACAACACGATTAGTAGTACAAATTAGTAACGTCATTCGATTATGAAAATGTATTAATTACTAATTTCATAATCGATCATCCACATTAGTATTACTAAGTAATTCGATTATCAAAATCATTCATAATCGCCTACCGCTACTCTCTATACTTGGAATAATAATGGTATTCAGTAATTAGACAGTTGAGGGGTTACCAGATTATAACAAGAAAAAGATAGTGAGGTGGTGTAAGAATGAACGAAATTGAATGAACTTGAAATTGATACTTACATACATTTTTCTATTATTTAAAATGTATTAACTTGTTTTAAAACATGATATGCACTGTTAGAAACTGTAGAATTTGTTACATATTTTGTTTTTCATTAGTAAGGTAATTTATTTAGTTTCTTTCTATTAGAAGAAATTACTTTTATTAATAAATTAATAATTATTCTTATACAACTTACAAATAAATTTTTAAAGTTTTATAACGGATGATAAAAATGGTTTAATTTAAAATGGAAACATTTTTATCATACGCACTTTACGCAAAATCGTTCACTACCCCAACACAAGAATGGTAACATTACCAGTTTTAGTATGGTAACATTATTTTTCTTTGAACTGGCAAGTTACTGAATACGATCAAAAGTCAAAGTAGAAATATTAATTGTTTATATTATTATCATCATCATTCTCCTGCCCTTATAGCAATTTATTGAGAGTGGGCGCAACATGTCTTTTTTTCCATAATTCTCTATTAGTCGTCATCTTGGTGGTCACTCTCCTTTCTAATCGGGTCATCATTCACACAGTCCATCCATTCCTTTGGTCTTCTCCTACTCTTATAGTCATCGTTAATACTCAAAAAACTTTTTTGCGACATTTTCCTCATTCCTCCGAATCACATATCCATACCATGACAACTGATTTCCACATAACTTGTCACTTATTTTTACAATTTTAATTTAATCACAAAATGTTTTCTCGCTATAGCAGGTAATTTCACCTGTTTGTTTTGTATTAACTTAATTACAAAATATCAGTTGGTATAATCACTGTTTTAGCATAATGCTTTTAAGCTACATTAGACTATAAGCCACACTATTAACATAACTCCATTAGTTTTTAGTGTTAACGATTTAAAATTAACATACAATTAAGCAGGTGGCAAGTTCATACGATAAACAGGATTAAACGGAATATCATAAGCAGATGATAAAACTGCATTTAGAATAAATAAATGATTAAGTATAGCAGTAGTTATAAAACATGAATTATGTAATAACACAACGAACAGTGTATAAAAAAATTTTGAAGACACAATATGACGCAAAAAATTGGCATTTTTTTTCTATTTCGATATACCCAGTGTCACTCCCACAATTAAGACGAATCTAACGGCACCCCTCAAGCTGAAATCGATCAAGCAGTTTAGGCTACAGAGCGTGCCAAAGAAATATACATACATACATTACATACACACACTCGAAAAACATAACCCTCCTTCTGGCCCAGTCGGGTTAATAAGAGGATGTGCGTTTAACCACATGATAGAAGTATCGCTTTCGACTGCACCCGAGTATTCGCGATCCAGCTTCACCGACTGACTGGAGCTCAATATGCCCGGTTCAGCGTCACCAAACCGAGTATGACGGTTCAGTTTAATTAAATGTTCGTGGCAAAGAACACAAAATACGCCTAAAGAAGTTTTGACTTCAAAATTAAAACAAATTCTCATAATTCAATATTATTTCAAACCTCAACTTCCATATAAACTAATTACAGTTCATAAACAAAACACACAGCAAATAAAACTAACAGAATTAAAAAGCAGGTTTTCATGTTATGTTCCTCCGACTTTTCTTTTATCCACTTCAGCAGTTGAAAGGGGTTCGTTGAAAAAGCCAAGCATTATGCACAAAAGAAAAATAAACTGAGGGCGTATTTGTGTTAGCCTTTTTAATAAACAACGCGAGCTTACGAATAACAACAGACATGTAATGGGAAACAAGAATGTATAAGATTGAAAGAATTGTTGTATTAATAGAATATGGGCGGGCCATTGGATACGCGAGTGAGTTTCTATTTTGAGCTTATCACGGAACTAGAAATATTGCAGTTATTGTGCAATATGTTCAACTAGTTTTTGCCCGCTGCTCCGCCCACGTGGATGTCGTTTATTGCTTAAAAAAGTAGCCTATGTCCTTCTCCATACGCCAGGCTATATCTCTGCCAAATTTCATGATGATCGCTTCAGCAGTTTAGGCGTGAAAACCTAACAGCAAGACAGAGTTACTTTCGCATTTATAATATTGTAGTAGAATAGTATATAGTAGATGTAGATAATAGGGATTAGTAGGGATAATTGACTATGTCACGAATGTTAGGAAAGAAAAGTGAGTCAAAAGCGGTTAACATGAAATAAGAATGAAAGAAAACAACGTTTTGCGCCGACCAAATGTTCTACGAGTGGATGATTCTGCTAAACAGGTTTTCTTAATTAATTTACGATACTAGCAAACCGAAATTCCAGCGCGCCATGAACAGTCAGCTTCACGCCCATCCTTGCTAATTGGCTTTTTTCGCAATATAAATAAGCAGTTGTTGAGAGAAGAAGAAGAGGACGTCACGTGAAAGCAGGGTGCTACAGTTTTAACTGCTACGCACTCTTTCAGAAGGGAAAGAAGTTAACCAACAGTTATTCTCAAAGCACCACTACTTTTTAAAACTTAAAGTTGAAGTAAGAAATAAAGCCATCTACTTGAAAAAGATGCACTGCAGCCATTAAGTTCGTGTCAAGTTAAATAAACACCCTTAATACCTCCAACGATGTGGCCACAAACCAGAATCTAAATATTTGGTCGGAGGCGACCCGCTTATTACATTTCCTCGGAGTCCAGCCCCTACCTGCAAAATTTAATTGTGCTCTCCACATACATCCTGATTCCTAAAGCCAATGCTCCATGGATAGCCAAGCGAGATGATGTTCACGCCGTAGGAACAACCTTTTCAAAAGCCCTTGCTTACACCTCTTCTGAACCATTTTCACACGTATAGATAGTTTCAGAAGCTTAGCTTGCACTGGATATAAAGCCTGTGCACCCGTAGAGTTATTTCTCCGAACCAACATTCATTTTAACTGATGAGTATGTTCTGTGTGCGCTTTTTAGCTTCGTGATTATTCGGTTTGTTCGCTCTGGGATTCTATTATTTTAGAATGAGTAAACAAAGGTTTGTAAATTAAACTTTTGGCTGTTTTTTTGGATCCTCAACAAAGAACTAGCGGATTTAATAACGTTTCATTAGATTAATTACTATTTATAAACAACTTATTTGAACGCGGAGTACGCGAAACTTTATTCTCACTAAGACAATCGTCACTTACATGAGAACATTAAATACTTAGTTATATTAATTAACCCAGAGCGGGTATAAAAAAATAAAATGGTTAGTTGACACAATTTGTAAACAAGTTAGAAGCGAACACACTACATTCTTGCGATAAGGCGGTGGCCCAAGTAAAATATGTTGATATCTAATAATGAGGTCGCTTCTTTTACAGATTTTGGAAGTTGATTATATAACTGTGCTCCCTTTTTTTTTTGGTGGGACATCATCAAATAACTTCTCCCGCTCTGGGCGGAGCGGGAAGGCGTGTCAGACTTTTACTGACTAAAACCCACCCGTGTTCCCTCAGTTGCCTGTGTGCCAGGTTAGGTTAAGTTATTTTTACTATAATTTGTTCTAATACTAGACAATACAATGTGACAGGCACGACGTGATGAGTATTTTCGTGTTTGACCTTTTGTTGTGAACGTAATGTTTGTGTGAATGAGTTTGTGAGTTATTTTATAAATAAGTATCCATGTGTCGTATGTAAAGAGCTGATTGTTGTTTAGCAGTCTGGGCTCCTTGTACATAGTTTGATGGTATTAAAAAGTCGTAATTGTACAGGATTTTTATTATCTTGTTTTGCAAGATTTGGATTGGTTTTATACTTGTTTTAGATGCATTACCCAGGTTTTACCAGGGCGTATAACCTGTATTGATTTCAACTGCAGCGATTTTTTAATTCATGTTTACTGTCGTGAAACACATATTGTTGCGAAATATATGAACGGATTGATTTAAGAGCTTTGCTTTTAGTGCATTTCTATGAGAATGAGTTGCAAAATAATTTTACCATAGACGTACTACGAGCTTAAAGTTCAGTTTACCTTGACACGTTCAAAACGATTGATAGAGAAATGTCGTCAACTGTACCTATAGTGAAACACCTTTTCCAATCTCGAAATAATTTCTAACGTCAACACGAAAGATCAAACGTTAGTACATAAACTAGTCTCCAAAGCAATCTACTGAACTAACATTTGCAAAACAAACTCCAAAAGCGATGTTGCAATCAATAATACAATCGTGTCTAATATAGTTAGCAATTCTGGATAAACTCTCGTTTTTCGATACAGATCGAGCTCGGAGCGAGATGTCGAATCGAGAATCGAGACTCGTGCAAACTTACCTGAATTCGTATTAAGCTGCATTTCTAAAACGGGAAATCAATTTGGTTTTCGAGTAATATCAGGACGGTTCCAATTGCGAGAACTTGAAGGTATTGTGAGAGCTTGTCGACTGTCGAGAAGGAGGTGACTTTAATATTTTTGTCGAGGTCGAGACGACAACTCCGTCGCTTTGCAAGACGGTGCACGGTAATCAGGAAAATTATTTACTCATGTCTATGAGCCTCGTTGGAAATACACGTAGGGTTCGCATGGATGTTGCTGGCTGAGTTGCCTTGTAAATTATTATTTTTAAACTTGGTTGGTTTCTTAATCTATTTTTTTTTTGTACTTATCTGAAGAAACACCATGTTGACTTGTGTGTTTGTTTTGCTAAGTCTAAAAGTAACAGAATTAAACTGGTAAAACTTAGGAGGGTACAACAAAGACAGCAGCTTTACTAGTAGTAAAAGCTTGAAAAAAATATGATCTTTATAATGTTTTCCAAGATACCTACTTATGTAAATTATCTGATTATTAAATAAATTAGACTGAATAAATTACTAATAACGATTGTACAAAAGCCATATTTGTAGCAACAATTATTACTTTTACTGATAAATTTTCATCGTAACTTTAAATCGGTCAGAAAAATAAATAAATAATATCAGCGAAACTTTTCCCGCGGTCCGTATTGCCAGCCCTGCGACATAGCAAGCAGAATGAAGAGCCAAGGGAAATACGCTCCGGGGACGCTTTGTAAATAGTCACCGCAACGGCTTCTTGCAGATTAATTTCAAGTGAGAGTGCATCGTGAGACAGTATTGAAAGCGAGAGACTCACACCGTGTGTCACGAGACTTATATCAGCCACGCAATATGGTAGGAATATTAATTTACTATGAATATTATATTAGGATCGCAGTACAGTTGCTGTTAGAACTCAGTTTGTTTACTTGTTTTGATAGAGAACGTCATTAGAGAGAATGTTTACTAGAAATGTTTGTTTTTTAAATCAAAATTGTTTTGTTTATTTATTTATTTATTGATTTAGGATCTCCAACAAGATGTACACAATAAATGACACATGAATAAAGGGCAACATCAGGTATTAAGTAGGTATACTTCTTCACTTATAGGAGACCACAGCCATTGAGGTAATATGTACTACGTACGTTAGTACACATTACCTCCATGACCACAGCATGCACAACCTTTTTTACCTTATAGTCAGTAAAACTATAATGTAATTATTTGCCAAATATTTGCTTTTCGAAATAATTTACACTTTTTCATAAACTATAGTAGTACCGAAGACGAGAGTCCTTGTTCTTCTCGTCATTATGATATTTTTGTTTGTACTGGATACAAATATCGCAGCTAAATGAAATACCGTTGCGATACTTTTTCGTCAGTGTGAACGTCGACTTACTTCGTTTGGTGTACAGAATGAGTTTAGATGACGGCTACATGATTGATCTTTTTACACCTTGTATTACTTACTACACAGAGTGTATTAAGACCAACTTATTATTCATACTTATGGTTTATAAGCCCATGCACAATATATATAAATATATATGCCATATAAACGTATGTTCATACTTCCATTCGTATTTTTTGTTTTCGAAATAAAAACAGCATACGTCTTGTTTGTTTTTTCTTTTTTATTGTTGAATTGTTCTTGACCTCGATCACGCCTGATGGAAAGCAACAGATGAGGTCTATGATGGAACGAGTGTGCCCAGAAGATGTCTGAACAGGCATCTTCTGGGCTCTTAATTTGAAAACACACAGGTTTAATTTGGTAGGGAACACAGACGCTGGCAGAGAGTTCCACACTTTGGCTGTGCGCATGATAAATGTGGAGGAGTAGCGCTGAGTACGACTGGTTGAGATATCAATTATTAACTTTAAACTTATTGTAACTAACATAAAAAATTCTCTAGCTAGTTCTATGAAATTATAAAATAAATAAATAAATAAACATTTATTTTCTCTTTCACAAAGGCGCCTTAAATATATGAAGATTACAATAAGTATCTAAATAAATCCTTTGTGAGAGACTGGTATCTGCACTAGGAAAACCTGTCATACAAATTACCAGGCCCCCCCCAAAAACAGTGTATGAGTATAAGTTAAATCTTAAAGATATTATATATTTTCAACCTTTGGTAGGAATCATTAGCGAAACTAAAACAAAGAAGTAAAAAGATACAAACAAAAGAAGAAATAAATAGTAATTAGTTATTTGTGTGTTTGTGTAGTGTGGTGTAGTATAGTGTAATGTAGCATAGTGTAATATTATGTTGACAGACTTTCCATTTGTGTGCCGTGTTCTGGTCCTGGAAATTCATCCAAAAGCATTTTTATACCTGAATTACCATTCATTAACAGTGGCTTTCATTTAGTCAATCGCACAAGTTTCAAGGCATAAATCCTTAGGCTAGGTCTCTACTGATAGTCGGGATTTCTCGCAATGCATTCAGTGTTGCCAATAGCTCCGTACTGAGCTTTGTGCGACGTGACTGCTAGATATCAGTATTATGTGCTGGCAACACAATACCGTCTATGGACTAAGCGACTAATCACTGAGTCGTAATAGGAGTGTTTTGTGAGTTATTGAAGTGAATGGCTTCATTAAATGTTTTTTGATTTAACATTTGATTGTGCAGGGTATTTTTAGGAGATGATAATAATAATTTTGCAGTAGGTAAAATCGAATATCTGAAAATAACCCTTTATGTTAGATGCTGTTGAATGTCTTCAAATCCGTGCTCAAATTCTGTGGCAATAATTTTAGTGTAAAACAAAGCTTATGGAAAAACTAGTCAAGATTGAAGTATGCTTAGATGGTTTGATCATGTTGAGAGGATAAGTGAAGGGCGGCTAACAAAACATATTTACACAGCTGATGTGAGTGGAAGCGCCGGAAGGAGAAGTAGGAGGATATATGTATAGTGTCCTTATTGGTGATGTTCTCCAGAAAGGCCGGGTGCGTAGTACTCACAAATGGTGTGTATGACCAGATGTATGAACGTAAACGGGGAAAATGAGTTTTTAAGGGTCTTAGCAGGTGGTGTTCTGTAGTTACGAGAAAAAGGCGTAATTTTATTCATGATTCTTCTGAGTAACATTCTACTTTTATTTATTACTAGCTTCTGCCCGCGATTTCGTTTGCATCAAATTTCTTGCTCCCCGACCCGTCGCTCGCCCCGCCTGCCCGTGCGGGTACTTCATATTCGTGACTTTTTTCACTTTGCTCGACTGCTAAGGGTCTTAGCGTGATGTTATATAGCCTTCCTTAATAAATGGGCCATCTAACATTGTTTTTTTTTTTAAATCGGACTAGTAGTTCCTGAGATTAGCACGTTCAAGCAAACAAACAAACAAACTATTCAGCTTTATTATTAGTATAGATTTGTACAAGAAAACACGGGATTGCGCTGATCAAAATATTAAAAAAAAATACATCATTCTTACATGTCGTATGTGCGCAAAATAGTGTTCTGATACAGCAAGCTTAAAGTCTAGTTTCCACCAGTTCCGTATTCGATGCATTATTTCTTGAACTACAAGAGATAAAACAAGTGAAATGTCGACATCTGGGTTTAACAACATAATCGCAACACTTTAATGTATATCTCGCTGTTTTAACTTGAAACCGAAACTTTTGGAGCAAAACAACTTCTTCATCCTATCGTTTTCCCGGTTCTCAGATCCGCTGCAAATTTAATAATTTCCGTGTGTGTTTATATTACAGAACAGTTAATGTTTTACATACATGCATAAACTCACGTGTTTTTTTTTCCAAAACAGTTATTGGCGTAAACTACAGAGCGCCACCTGCTTCTTCTTCTTTTTGTGATGATGGTTCTCGTACACTTTTTCATAGTTTCAACCCAGTAGTAGTTGGCCACGTTTATTGCGGCATCAGTGGCCTAATCAAAGGTGCAACGATTAGCAGGTGGCCTACTACCAACTACGCCGCTGCAGACTGAATTTCTATAGCGTTTATCTGTAGTTAATAATAGATCGCGATATTCGGTCGGAAATAAATTGTAAAGAAAATTGATTACCAACTTAATTTGTCCGTATGTTCAAATCGCAACTAGGTATAAATCTGCGACAGTATCTGACAAAATGAAAACTTGCAGGCAAAACTGTTAAAGAGAAACTAGAAAATTTGCTGTAAAGTGCTGTAAAAAGCACTAACAAAAATGTGTACACCGCACTCGATACAATTTCGTCTATCGGAGAGCTCTAAACAAACAAAACAAGGATTCGTTTCATGATATTTCTAAAGTTTAATTTAATCAAAGTAAAATGTTTGAGGAACCAGCAAGGTAGCTTGTTGCAAGTACTTGCTAGCTTTCTATAACTTTTGAACAGTGCTACAGTACAGAGAGCCACTTCAAAACTTAGAGTTTTCAACCTGATGATGAACTATGCAGACGTTAAATTCGAAATTTGAATGAACGGGTTTGTTTACTTCATATACATATATTTACTCTCTGTCTGCGCTTTGTTTATAATAATTAAGTTTGTTGGAAGGGTTTTTAAGTGTGGGTGTTGGTCAAACTTCGAACTTATAATGACCTCAAAAACAAAAGGACCTTCAACTCAAGAATATGTAAACGTAAGGACCGTAAACTTTTATCATTTCTTTTTTACTTGGACTTGCGAACAGTATTTTTAAATAAGATATCGAGACTCCTCCGTGCATAGGAAAACACGTTAAACCGTTGATCCCAAATGTCATTTTTAAATATTTGACAGTCGTTACGGGTAGTCAGAAGGCTGAAAGTATAACAACCAGTCTTACCAAGGGATATCGTATTACCCAGTAACTTGGTTGTGGAGGTCAAATAGGCAGTCGCTTTATGTAAAATACTGGTATTAACCTGCATTCGGTTATACTGCAAGCCGACCCCAACATAGTTGGGATAAAGCTAGGCAGAGACCTGAGATCAGAATTAAATAACACAATAAAGTTTCCCAGCCAACCAGCCAAATACATTTTAATGTCAAACCCAATCGACTGTTTTATTCTTTATAAAATGTTAAATATACTATATTGAAATCAACATTATCATCATCAGCCTATAAATGTTCCCACTGCTGGGATACAGGCCTCCTCTCTGTGAGAGGGAGTGGGCCGTAATCCACCACGCGGGCCCAGTGCGGGTTGGTAGATGTCACATGTCTTCGAATTTTTGGTTCTAGGACATGCCGCCGGTTTTTTCATGATGTTTTCGTTCACCGTTTTCAGATATATTGAAATATTCCAGCAAGATTACATAAACAAATTAACAATTCCCACAAAAGAATAACAAGAGAGTGGCCGTAAAAATACTCTTTATTAAAACAAACGGTTACGCAAAATTACAATCTAAGTTTACCTAACTTAAACACGGTGGATGGTTTCAAACAATAATTTCGTTTTCTGTCGGATTTGTTGTTACATAATATAAAAATAAAGCTATTATTAGAATAATAGAAGTAACTTAATAATTAATAATTGAATATTATTAATAGTAATAATCTATTTGTATATTGTCGACTCGTCTTCTTCTTTCTTCACTGCTTGTATGAGGACCAACGACATGACGGCATTCACGACCTGTGAAAATAAGGAATATGCATCAATAAACCTAATAAAACATCTTTTTACCTTTGCGAGTTATGTTTCCATGTAATAAGGGCGAGCCTATTTCCATCATAATCATTCTCCATTATGCCTATTCTGCCAAACTCTCTCTCCCTCTCTCTTCTTCAACCCTTGGCCACCCAATGCTGAGTGTAGGTCTCTTCCAAATCTCTCCACTTTTGGCGGTTTCGTGTCATGGCTATTCAGTTTCTTCCAGCCACTTTAATGAGATCGTCTGTCCACCTAGTCGATTGTCTTCCCACATTCCTCCGTCCGTGGTCTCCACTCCAACATTTTTTTCCCCATCTTCCATCCAGTCTACGGCATATATGGCCCGCCGACTTCTTATTTACCTATTATTAGGTTTCATCTCAGTAGTCACACCCTTTCTAACCATATCATCATTCACACAGTCCATCCATCGTGTCTTTGGTCTCCCCCTACTCTTATAGCCATCGACATTCATACTCAAAACTGTTCTCACGATTTTTTCCTTTCCAACGAGCTTATTGCCATCAACCGGACACAAATGCCTCTGGAGCGCTACTGACAAATTTCTGACGAAAAACACTTTGTCCAACTCACGCTCGGCGTCAGGCAGGTACGCGTAGTCGGAAGTTATTCATAAAATCCATTTATTTAATATTTTACATTGGTGGTGGCTGGCTGTGGCTAAGATGAAAATTTAATATTTTAGATGAACTAGAACCAACATTTCACGTAAATTCAAATATTATTACATCTGAATAGTTACTACACTACAAAATAGGTTCCAATGTGTAGAAATTAATGGTGCAAAATCTTCCAGGCTACCAGTTCAGTTAGGTGTGCCTCAAGGCTCAATACTCGGCCCATTCTTATTTTTAGTGTATATCAATGACTTACCATTCTATTTAAAGGGTATTTGTGATGTTGTACTGTTTGCAGATGATACTTCTCTTATTTTTAAAGTAGACCGGAATAGACAAGATTTTGACGACGTAAACAGTGCTCTCTCAATGGTTACGGATTGGTTTACGGCAAATAACCTAGTTCTCAATGCCAAGAAAACAAAATGTGTAAAATTTGCCTTACCGAATGTTAGAAGTCTAGGTCCCAACATCGTCTTAGATAAAGAGGTGCTTGAAACCGTAGACTCGGCAGTTTTTCTGGGCATAACAGTAGATGCCAAACTTCAGTGGGGATCACACATATCAAGCCTAGCGGGGAGGCTCAGTTCAGCCGCCTACGCCGTCAGAAAAGTAAGACAATACACTGACGTCGATACAGCTCGGTTGGTCTACTTTAGTTATTTTCACAGCGTTATGTGCTACGGTATTCTGCTGTGGGGCAAAGCTGCTGATATTCAAAATATTTTTGTCCTTCAAAAACGTGCTGTTCGTGCAATTTACCAGTTAGGTGCCAGAGTTTCCTTGAGGGACTTTTTTAAAGATGTTGGTATTCTCACGGTGGCATCGCAATTCATATTCGCTAACATCTTATATATTAGGCAAAAAATACACTTGTACACTAAAAACAGTGATATTCACACCGTTAACACAAGAAATAAGGACAAACTACGTGCTCCCTTTCACCGGCTTCATAAGGTTCATAACTCATTTGTTGGGCTTGGTATAACTTTTTATAACAAGCTTCCCTCTTCTTTGCTAGATTTGCCTTTTAATGCGTTTAAAGCTCAAGTAAAATCCGTCCTTTGTTTAAAGGCTTACTATTCCATCAACGACTATTTAAATGACAAGAATAGTTGGTCGCTGTGATTAACTCAAGACAATGTTTATGTTCTTTCTCCAGAATCGGCGTATCTAGTGACAGGTTATATGCGTTCATATAATTATTATTTTATTTTTTATTGCCTGTCTAACAATTTTTTTTTATAACTATCTATGATGAGTTGTTTTAGGCTTTATTTGGCCTCGACAGTTTTCATTTTATTTGTCGGTATATTGGTATGGCTAGCTGACATTTTGACTAATTATCTAATTAATATTTTGTGTCTCGTAATGTTTATTACTTTGCCTAAGTATGTATAGAATCAAGTCTATCCGACTAAACAGACAGCTGTGCTGCTGGGGAGTTTGTTCCACTACTTCTTCTTCCCAGCTAAAGCACTAGGAAGTGGTGAAGGGTGGGCGTTTTGGGGGACTGTCTCATGTACTTTGACGTTCGAAAAGTGCTGATTCTCAGCCTAATTTGAATAAATGACTTTTGATTTTGATTTTGATTTTGACTACAGAAACTGACAATTTCGTAACACTGAAACCTCTCAAATCCTACATTAATATTGATCAAGGCACTGTTCGATTATCTAGTACCTAATGAATGCCTATCAAATACCTACAGTTTCCATCGGACTTTGCCATCTACCCGAGATATCCTATTCAAGCTACTTAATTATTATAAATGCCACAACTTCCCTAAGAATGTTCGAAGTTATTTACCTAACTTTATAGAATAATCTACTATAATAACACTAGAGAACTTTCTAGAAACTGTTATGTTAATATAATTATACAATGTCAACGCAGTCTACCTCGCGTAGTTAAGATCCTCGGAACTCATTAAGATATAACGACCAACGTGTCCTGGAAATTCTAGTTTTACGAGGACGTATTTAAGACTGCTGGGTGTCACCACCCTGGTAGAGTTTTATTATAGGGACTGAATTAAAGGATTATGGTTGAAGTTTTCTGTAGGAAGGCACAACAAAAGATGGATGGGTTGTTTTTTTGGGTGGGAAATCGTCGAATAACTTCTCTCGCTCTGGGTGGAGCAGGAGGGCATGTCAGACTTTTACTGACTAAAACCCACCCGTGTTCCCTGAGTTGCCTGTGTGCCAGGGGCCGCGGTATCTCTTTTGAACAACCCGCACCCTTAGCAGGCAGCGGCCCTTGCAGGCCCCATCAGTTGTTGCTGACATCCCTTTGAGGCGCGCGTGGAACACAACGCGCCGTCGACCCGGGCTTGGTCTTTACCGGACCGCGAGCTACCCATTACTCGCCATCCGCAAGCCCGCGCCTGCGGTGGCCGGGAATCAGCCTGGGTTTTCCGACGCCCAGGGCATCTCCTGCGAAGGCTACGGCCGTGAGGGCGCATATACTGCCTAAGATGGATGGGTTGTGTGAGGAATGGCATGTAAGAGAAGGGAGTGAATAATAGCCGACAGAAGAAAGAAAGAACAAATCGTTGCGCCGACCCCAAATAACATGGTACAACGGCAGAAAGATGATAATGGTTGAAGTTTTCTGCAGACTTCGATGCCTTTGCCTCATCTCTTAATTGTATTTCCATGTAACCTCATTACGCTTCTGCCAGGGGTACGGGTTATTCGAAAGAGATACCGTGGCCCCTGGCACATAGGCAACTGAAGTAACTTCGGTGGGTTTTAGTCAGTAAAAGTCTGACACCGAAAAAACCTCATTACGCTTTATTTCGATCTTTTCAATCGGCGATTTCTCAGTAGCACCCCGGAGTCTGGGTTTTTACCTGGGCGGTAGCAATAGGCTCGCTTCCTATGTCATAGAACTTAAACATAACTGATACAATATGGCTGTACTAGAGGTAAGTTTTTCAGGAAAAAACGAGTGAAATTGCTATGTAATTTATTAAACTCCTTTTCTATTAACAGCTATTGTGTTTAGTCATAACAATACAACTTTGTCGACTTCCTCATTGCTTTATTGGTCGCAAGCTCTACTGTTGAGCGTGAGGTCCTGAGTCGATACCGAGGTCGGGCGAGTCACCAGTTTTAACCATCAGAGATTTCTCGGGAGCAACCCGAAGTCTAGGTTTCTGCCCGGTCGATAACAATAGTCTCGCCCTCTATTTGATAGAACTAAAACATAACTGACACACTGTGGGTGTTCTAGAAGTAGATTTTTTTTAGGAAAACAGGGTGATATTGTCATGTAATTTGCCAAATTCCTTTTCTATTTTCAGCTATTGTCTTCAGTCATAACAATACAACTTTACCAAAGCTTTTGTTATCGCAAACATAGGTAGGTACTTTCTGGTTTGCTAGCATTGCTGATATGCCCGAATAGATTATGCAACGTGGTTTTATTTTGCTCACGGTTTTCTCCCACGAGACAAGATAAGCATGCGGGTAACTGCATCATTAGAGTCGTATACAAAACTATTTCCAGAATCCAGAGTAATAATATTGTACTTTCTTTTGCACCTTAATATTATCTTTTCTTTTTACCTTACTTAATATTGTTTTTTTATATTGTTAGCAAGTTTTCGGCCATATTATATCATATCGCGGCGCTTTTTACAGGTAACAGTAGGTTTTAACAAATCAGTTTAGTCGACTAAGGTGCTGATTCTCAGCCTAATTTGAATATATAACTTAGATTTTGATTTTGATTTTAAGGGCAAATGTCACCAATGAAACTCAACGATTAGCAGCAAATCTAGTTTGAAAAATTTGATTGACGTGTACTTACAGAAATAAAATCATTTGTCATTTATCATTAAGCCGCGTCCGGCCGAACAAACCATTATAGGTACAGACAATCAAAAAGAATCATGTTTTTATCTCCTGCGGCATTAACTTTTTAAAGTTATAGCATGCCTAAAAGAGTGATGTAAAAGATTTCTCAGAACACTCCCATCATTGTTGAAAAATAGTTGAAAGTAAGCTAGGATAGAATAGAAGAAGAATACCAAATGTGTGTTTTTTTTTGTTTTTAAATTCTTTTGAGTTTCTGTATTTCAAAATTTAGATCTGTGTGTCCATAATAACGAATTATTCATCGTCTGCTTAGCCTTTTTGTAACTATGTTGGGGCTGGCTTCTAATCTTACCTGTAAATGACGAATAATTAGAATTAATAATTAGCTTGTTTTACTGTACCTGCTAACACTCAGTCAAACACTCACTCTTCACAGAAACCTACTACGCTTTGGAATGGGGGAACTAGCTTCATCTTTTTGACTGACCCATCCTGCCTATAATTGGTTTATTTCAAATGCTTCAAGCTTAAGGTAAATCTAGTCCACATTTTTTCCATACAAACTTCGGGAGTGTATTACTCCACTGTTCGAAAAAGTACATCAAAAATTAAACATGGTATGGTTTTGAATCATTATTAATATTGTCTATACGGAACAGGATACTAAAATAAAAAGCCATTAAAAAGTTAGGAGCCAACAAAGATTCGTTTTTCTTGGTAATTTAACCTATATTTTGGGCGTGTTTAAGTAACAGAAGAAGTGAATCTGAAAAATCAATTCGGTACCGACAAAGCTCAAATATCGAAAAGTTCAATAAACTTTATTGTTCATTGATATATGCGGTGGCTTTTCCATAAAACCCGATCTTCCGAAGGACTGTTCTTTATTTTTTACGCGCCTGTTGATAAATGATCCTGCATCTCACTCAATAATGTTGTGCGTGTAGACTAGCTTCTAACTGCTCATCACTGATACTACCTCTGTCGGACACGATGCCTGGTGAGACAGCGTGCTTTTTAGCCAGGCTCATCAGTGAGTTCGAGCCCGCGACTAGGTTCCTCTTAAGTGCTACTTACCGAAATCATGCAGGAAGCAAGCACGATGCCTGCCAACCAGCTGGTCTTGCCTTCCAAATACCAGGTGAGTTCATCAACGCAGCCGTGGAAGTATGCGTTTCCGGTGACGGAATCCCTGCATTCAGCGGGGAGAGGTTTGTTCAGGTTGATGAAGTCCATGGGACCTTCGGCACCGCAGCATCCGATCTGAGGAAAGGCAGCGAAAATATTTAAAAATATAGTAAAGGATATTTAACATTGGCTGTGCAAATATACATTCACAACCATGTGGGGCATCAATAAGAGGCTACTAAAACAACTAAGGGGCAGCAAATGTTGACTTTTTAAATGTTCTAAAATCTGCTTCTCGCTGTCAGATCAGAAATTTGTGCAAAATTGTCAAACAAATTTACAGTAATAAAATCATTAATCATTTAACATTTGACAAAAAAAAAAAAATATTCGTATTACATCATATATGAAATCACGGTTATGTTATGGTAATCCAATTAAAACTGAATTCTGGAAAATGATAATTGGAACAAAGCACGAAATTCTATAATTCATAATCCAGCTCAGTTTATAAATCCAATGTTATTACGTCAACATCAATTTCGTAGAAACTAGATTCCAATAATAATATCCAATCAACAGCATTTAAGCGCTCTAGAAACTCCTTAAGTCCTTAAAAGAGTTCCCCTTTCCGATAAGCAATCAATCGACCATGTCAATTTCACACCTAAACAGTTTTACTGAGCTCTCAAAGGAAACTTGACGAAAATAAAGCTGGATCGGACAAAAACACGAAATCTCGACAATCGTGCGTATTACAAGCGTCGTTCGCGATCGGAATCGATTCAAAATTAAGCCAAATTTAGGCGGGAGAGAGTTTATGATTGGAGCAGTGTGCAATCGGGCGCGGAACGTGCCACACAGGCCTATTTGATTAGCGCCAGTATCCCGGACACGCCGGCTTAGAGGCATACTAGGGAAAAAAATGAGGGTTCTTTTCACAATGTTATTTTTCAATACCCTGTAAAAGGTTTTCTTTTGTCATCCCATTTAAATAAATTTAAACAATAATTTCCTTAGTTAGTCTTGCTATTGTCGCATGGACATAATGCGATTATTATTATATTTACTTAAATATTTTATGCTGCATATTTAATGACAAATTATACTTTTTCTAAAAGCTGAATGCATTGGATGTGTGTATCATAATTACTACAATGACGTCTGTGACGAACTTTTATATAAATAATTTACTTTAAGCCTTGTTCTCATTACCGTTGGCAAACTTGCATAATTTAATTAATTAAACACAAATATATATATCTACTTTAAAGTATTTGAATGCTTGCAATGTAATTATTGAATAATGATGAAAATGTGTCGTGTTTTTTTCTTAAGTTTCACAAACTTTTAAAACTGTTATTGCATATTTTGTGATTCAAACGTTAAATTCGAAGCTATTCATTCATTTTTGAAACGAGTTTATTCCAAAAGTAGACCCCATAAGAGTGTCCTTTCTGCGTTACAGTTTCGTCAACTGCCCATCCGGCAAATGCGTTTTGGTGTTTGCTTCGTTAGATGTTACGGTTTTGTCACACGTTTTTGTAGCCATAGTTTGACGAGAGAAAAATCACGACCGATATTTCTTTTTGAGAGAAACTCCGGCCATATGTAAATTTTTTTGGTCCGCCTGTTTTTTTTTTCAGTGCTAGGTGCAGTGCAACGCTGAACGATGATCTCAGTGAGATATGAAATTGGAAAAGCCGGTTCAAAGGATATCGGACTATAATTATAGGTTTTTTATTCGGGTGCTTTTATTTTTGTACGCGCGAGGAAAGAAAAATACGGGTTGATTTAAAATTTCCGATAAATTCGGAACTTGATTCACGTCAGTATGTACCTACTCTCATGGCTAATAGTGAATCGTCAGGGTAGGCAATGTAATTTGTTTTAGTGATTGACCAAAACTTATAAACGAGATAATATTCAATAATAAACGAATATCAGCAGTATTTCATATGAAACATTTTAGTACTTACTCCTTCTTGGACCATTCTAAGGATCTCCCGACTGCCTTCGTGCTGAGGGTTGTTCATCAGCCTCATGATAACGTCCTTGATCAGAGGCTGGATGCTGGAGTCGTATGTGGAGAAGTTTAGAACCACGCATGATCCTATCAGGCCGAACACAAACACAGCTATTTGTGTCGCTATATACTGTGAAATAAAAAAACATAACTTTACAAACAAAGTAATCGAATCAAAACTAAACTGCTTTTTTGACACGCTTTTATTAGCTTCACCTGTATGTTTGTAAGCATGTTTGTTTGTTTGTAACCGACTCCTTTGGACTTGATTTTGACTCACTTCAAACGGTCAGATTTTATTTAAACTTTGTGGACTTATCGAGGACCGATGACAATTCAATATCAAAAAAAAAAAACAAAAAAAAACACTGAAAAATGCGCTTTTGTAGTTAGCAGAACTAAAAATTAAAATAAATTATAGTTTAAAAAACACGCTTTAAAAAACAAACTAAAAATGTAGAAAATAATAATAACAATATAATTCTATTAAAAAGCATGGGGCGCTTGATATTAATTGATTAAAAAAATACCTCAAAAAGCACCCCACGATTTTAAATAGAATTAAATTCTTTTCTACATTTTTTTGTTTGGTTTTTAAAGCTTGTTTTTTAGATCGTTAAACTATTATTTATTTTTCCTTGTGCTTATCGAGTGCTTCCAGATGTGAATAATAATAAGTATAAAACCTTATAAAGTCAAACACAGTACCTATCTAGGCAACCTGGTATCTAAGCGAAACTATCTAGTTGCACACACAAAAAAAAAACATATTTTGCTAACCTGTTGCAAAGGCCTGAAGGGAGAAATAAAACCAGAACCGTGGATGAAAACAAAAATGCTGTACACGAGCCAATTAAAAAAAGCGTTTCTCTGAGCTTTCACATGCTGACAACAAGCAAATAAAACCCCACAATAGAGAAAAACGAAGATAAACAAATATATAAATTGTATAAATGTTCCGTGGAGCTTTTGTTGAAGTAATAGGTACATGTCTTGACAAGATAACAGATATTCATGCGAAAACTTGGCAGACATTAAGATAGCCAGACTTAGATTTGTTACTGAGTTTATAACTATACGCTAATATTGATACGACTCGTATTTGTCTAAACCCAAAGCAATTGTTGCTAACCCAGATAAGATCAGAATTTATACGTAAGTAATATATATAAATTGCGTCAGTTGTTTTTCCTTCAAGGAAATCTAATATGGTGCCAAGAAATTAAGGCTGGATTAAATAAGAAACGGAACTGAAATATGCTACTGTTCTGGCTTGGAATATACAATTGATAAATTGAATTACAGAAACTTGAGGAAATTCATGATGACAAAACAGTCCCTAGTGAGTAACACAATACAATTGATGATTGAATAAGAACTAACCTATAATTATATACGTATCACGACGAATGATATTATACTTATAAACACTCGCATATTCTCTATACACTAATAACAGCTAACAAATAATGCTGAAATAAAACATAACAAAGAACTTACAGCATATAGAAGCTTCACATTTTCCATCAATGCAGACCCGCATCCAAGGAATGCGACGACCATAATACCAAGAGACGCAATGAGGATTATGTAGATACCGATGAAGTACTTCTGAAGCTCCAGGATACGCATCCATTCATTGAACCCTGGCTCGATACAGATCCATAGACAGAGGGCGAAAATGGACACGCCGAACAACTGAAAAAGAGGAAATGTTTAAGGTTCAGTGGTTTAGCAATCATATTGGTTTTACACTCCGTCCGTCCAATGATATGTTCTTCGCCTCTTATTGAGTCGTTATTGAGAATGGCTTTTTGTAAAAGGATTTATTATTGGATTTTTGAAGTCTGGTGATAATTATTACAGTTAATTGTAAAAGGCTTTTGTAGTCTACAGTAAAAAGTAAATTATCAGAGGACCTGGGTGATATTTTTTTTATAATAAAATGTTTGTTTAACACCGTATTTTTTAATACGATTGTGAAGTTTTTGAAGAACCGAACATCTTATATTTTCCTACATAATAACAATGAATGCATAGTTTAAAACTCAGATTATGGCACCCTAACATTTGAACCCCAGTTAAACTGACTAGGAACCACCCAAGTCGAACAAGTTTGCGAGCAATGGGCCACTAACATTTCATTGTCATTTACTATTGTGGTCCTTATCCCGTTGCTTCCGAACTTCCAAACAATTTAAAGACACATTTACTTTAAAGTGACCAGTTACTTTAATCTTGCCATTAAAATAATGTGACTGAAAGATATTTGGAAAATAACCTCTCAGAAATGTCCTGGTTCCAACAAAGATGTAATTTGACATCTAAAGGTGTTCATGAAGAAACCGTAGCAGTTATTGTTAAACTTTAAAAGTTTGTTCTCAAGCTCGATAGATGGCATTGACGTCGAAATAGATCTCGCTATGGTTTCGTTACACCAACGATTTGGTTGGGTTCGTGTCAGTTTTTGCAAATGTGTTACTAGCTATAGAGCAGTATACAGTTTGGTTCTTTTATTTCAATTTTCAACCCTACTAGTGTACACAAAAGGTCAAAATTTAAGTACTGAGTACCACTCTCGGAATTCGGTATTTAACAAAGAGTGTAATTGTGAGTGTACATGGGGGTGTTGACATGAGAGTGTGTGTGTTACAAAACTTAACTAATACCCATCCTAATATACTAATAAAACAAAGATAAAACAAGCAATAGATAAGTTGAGTTCTAAAAGTTTTATAATCTCATTAATGCTGTGAGCGAGTCGTCAACTTTTATACCAAAGATCTTCAGATGGCAGGATTTCTTATAATAGCATTGTTTTTGTGTTCCAAATAGCCAGAGATAAAGCTAGGGACTATTGTCTGGGTAATATTTACTCCGCCTACATATATTTGTATACAGGATGGTGATGTTGTTTGCTCAACGTAAGATCGATGTTATCGGTGTTTTCCAGACGTTTAATGGTTTTATACTTTGTATTCTTAGCTTAGATTGTCGTTTTGTTACCTCATTATTGTATTGATGTAGGTTTATGATATCATAATAAAGTTTTTTGTATTCTATTTTGATCCAAACGAAATGATAACTTATGACTAAGTTAATAGATGTCATTATTGTTTTATTTCAGAAAAAGTGGTCAATTTGAGCGATACTAACACGGATTTTCTCATAGTTACTTAGACAGATACCTATGTAAAGTTTCATCTTTAAAATATTACTAGCTTTTCCGGCGGATTCGCCCGCGTGTAGATCTGAAATTATCCCACGGGAACGTTTTACCAAGATAAAAAGTGTCCTATGTTAACACATAGTTTACCTCGGTAGTACGTTTCCAGATAGTACATAACCTGTATATTAAACCAGGCTATATAAACTATCAGTTTGCCAAATTTCACCATAATCAGTGCAGCCGTTTTGGCGTGATTGAGTAACAAACATATAAATGTCGAAACTTACAAACTTTCAAATTTATAATATAAATAGAGTAGTAGGATTATACTATTAGTAGGATTAATTTTAATGTTAGTCAAAGTTTTCTGTAATTGTACGAATTAAGCAATTTTACTGCATACTGCTGTAATCAAACATAATATTCACGCTTAGGCCGACGGGTAACAGAACGAAAAGGAAATTCAGGGTGTGTTCAATGGATTGATGGCAAACGTTTACAGTTGTTTTGTGCATTAAAATTTGTTTTGTCTCTCTGGATAGAACTGGTCTCGATGTCGTCCCGTGTGTGTCTCCCCTACGTTCTAGTATATGTAAGGTTTTGGTCATCCTGTATGTTAAACATTTGGGCGCATCTATTTCGTGCCAAAGTTCTTTCAAACTTTACTAATATTTAACCTTTACGTCACTTCTTTGTTACTTTGTTTGTCTTTACTCCGGAGGCATGATGAAATTGGTCGAATCCCAAATAAAACAAGTTGCTACTCGAATAAGAAAGGCAAAGTTATTATGAATATTCAAACAGAAAAATGTTGACGTTGTTGTCGACCTAAAGTAATTGACTGTCTATTTTCGCGGATATTTTCATTCACCTTTTTGCGCAAACAGAATAAGTTCCGGAATACGTAACAACTATTGATATTTGCGAACTGAGTTCTTTTGTGAAGAATCGTACAGAGTATTCACATAAAACATGCAAATGGATTCTGATATAAAATAGTACTCTAACCTACTTCTACAATACAATAATTCAGGGCTAGGTACAGAAGATTAATGAATGTGTGTGGATATAAGAAACACTATTGCAAAGTAACAGAGAATGTTCGAGTAAAAATGGTGTCTACAGAATCTGTAGGAACGAGGAATAGAGAACTAGAGCATAACAGTGCGTCATTATACTTTGTCTGCAAAAAGCGCTGTCGAGACAACAGCCCTGTTTGCAATCCATTAGTATCCCGCACCAAATGATGCGGAAAGTTGACTTGTACCTCAGTTGGAAAAATCATATAATAGTCAGGCCAACGTGAGCGCCATTAGTGATGATAAATCAACATTGTTAATTAAATAACAAGTGAATTTGTACCTAAGTTACAAATAAAATCAAAATGTTGATTGCATCGTCTTATTGTCTGGATTTTATTGAGATATTGAAACAAATCATCTTTGAAACAACTGCTTTTCCAACAAACTAACGTGTCTAGCTAGATTATCACCTTTGTCGCTTCTCTAAGTCTTTGGACCGTTAAATGGCAAATCTTGGTCGTAACCAAGTCTTGTTCGAAAATTTTCTTTCTACCATTTTTATTCAGCTTATTTTCTTAATCATCTTTACTTTAAACTACCCTTTTCTTTGCGTATCGTAATTAGTTCATAAGCAAGCAAGGAAAGCTTAGTAAATAATTTTAATAGCTTTCAAAAAAACTAATTAAAGTAACAACTAAAAGAATGCTTGTTCTCATAAACTTGAAACAACTGCCGCATGGAGTAGAAATTTCAAAAATAGATAAAAAGTCAAGAAAGCTTCTTGATTGTGAAAAGTTTCCCTACAGATTGTATCAGCTACCCCTTTTGTTAAGAAAACAAAATTGTTTCTTTGTTTTTCAAAGCTTTTTAGTACTAAATATAACGCATTATCTTAAAAATATTTATGCAAGGTACGCGATGAATAGTGAAACGGGGAATATACTGCTTGTGAGGGTAAGTAGAATTAAGCGATCAAGACAGTGTCGGTGAGTATTTCTTATAATTGTTCATTCTTTAGCCCGATAGCCCTTGTTCTATCCCAATTTTCATAAATAAAATAATTCATACAAAATTCTATAGTTCCCCAATCCTATTTATCTATAGTTTTTCCGAATTTTCCAATTTAACGGATAATTTTCCCAATTTTTCTTTTCCCTGAAAACATTTTTCGAACAATATTAAGAACATGTTAAAACCAAATGACCAGGTCCATTCAGTCGACCATTTTTGTAGGTAAATATTATTTTACGGAATCAGTTCAATACTTCCTATTTACTACATTGTAAATGTACAAGTTCCTGCCAGGGGGGTGCGGGTTGTTCGAAAGAGATAGCGTGGCCCCTGGCACACAGGCATCTGAAGGAACAGGGGTGGGTTTTAGTCAGTAAAAGAATTGACACGCCCTCTCGCTCCACCCAGAGCGGGAGAATTTATTTGATGATTTCCCACCAAAAAAGAAAACGGTACTAGTTCAATTTTAGGTTCAAAACCTCCTTTTGTGCGAGGCCTATGTCCAACAGTGGACGTTTTTCGGCTGAAATGAATGAACCTACTACTCTAGACTCTTCTCTCCGTCTATCTTAACCGACTCCTACAACTTCGTATAAATTGAGTACATAGAACTTTCTATCCTACAAAGTTAGAAATCATAATAACAAAAGCATATAGTTGGAAAGTAATTCTTCCTCCACTACTTCAAGTCTCGAAGGTTTATTGAATTAATTCGGTTCTTGGACACTAGTGAATGGTGTTATGAATCCAGAAGTAATGTTATGGAACTCCTTTATGAGCTAACTTTAAGAATGTTAGTAGGTACTACAAAAATGTATGTGACAGAGTAATAAAAGGCAGATAAATAAAAACTTTGTGCTGAGATGACTCAGTGTTCTTATTATCTATTTCTATATTGTAATACTAATAATAAACCTAAAGAGTTTGTTTAGTTGAACGCGTTAATCTCTGAAAGTACTCGTCGAATTTGATTTCTTTTTTGCATTTAATGGCACAAACTTTTGAGGAAGTTCATAGGCTACTTAAAATTACTCTAGGACTTTAAAGACCCAAGCAAAAGAAGAAGAGTCGAGAACGAAATAATAGCGTGGGCAGGGTTTGTGATGCGACGGGGTGGGTCGGGGAAATGAAAACTCCCGCGGACAGAGTCGCGGGCACGCAAGAAACGCCTTGGGCATCGGAAATCCCAGGCCGATTCCCGGCCACTGCAAGCGCGGGCTTGCGGACGGCGAGTAAAGGGTAGCTCGCCCTCCGGTAAAGACCAAGCCCGGGCCGACGGCACGTTGTTTTCCACGCGCGCCTCATAGAGATGTCATCACCAACTGGTGGGGTCCGCAAGGGCCGATGCCTGCCAGGGGTGCGGGTTTTTCGAAAGAGATCCCGTGGCCCCTGGCACACAAGCAACTGAAGGAACACGGGTGGGTTTTAGTCAGTAAAAGTCTGACACGCCCTCCCGCTGCGCCCAGAGCGGGAGTGTTATTTGATGATTTCCCATCCTCAAAAAAAACAGGTCGCGGGCAGAAGCTAGTCTATGTTATAAAACTGTTATATGTACAAAGTGTTATTATGAGACCTATGATGCTGAATTAACTACCAATACTACGCGAATAAATTATTTGATTTTATACCTAAGTAAAGGACTAATAAAGGACAATAAAGGACTGCCTGATTGGTATAGTGGTCGCAAGCGCTACTAGTGAGCATGAGGTCTTGGGTTTGATTCCCAGATCGGGCAAAGTGTCATTAGGAATTTCTGAATAGCAGTCAGGAGTCTGGATTTATGCCCGATTGATGGTAATAAGATCTTTTACATGGAACTTAAATATAACTGCCGAAGTGTTGGCGGGCATAGGTGCACCTCTACCTAATCCTTCACTGATTATAAGCGTGATGTTATGTTATGTATGCATGTATATTCGAAAAGGTTTACACAACAACGGTCTTATTCATAAAAAAAGCTTATCGAAGGTTTAAGATATTAATTAGTTAAATTGCTCGATAAGCTTAAAATAAAAAACCTTTGATAACATTTTGAATTCATAAACGTTCTTTATCTAATATGTCGTTTATAAATCATATTGTTTCCATTTTGATGAAGTCAACCAACAAATGGACCAACATATCGAATCGTCTGCCAGGGGTGCGGGTTGTTCGAAAGAGATTGTTGCTTGTGTGCCAGGGGCCGCAGTACCCCCGGCACACAAGCAACTGAGGGAACACGGGTGGGTTTTAGTCAGTAAAAGTGTGACACGCCGTCCTGCTCCACCCAGAGTGGGAGAAGTTATTTGATGATTTCCCACCCAAAAAAAAACACATCGAATTTTCAAACGAGAATGTCTGCCTACAGACCGAATAATTGTGACCATAGACATTATTACGTACTGACAACTTTTTAATTGTCTATAGTTTCGACACCTCTGACGCGGTTACGTTTTTTTTTTTTTTTTTTTTGGTTTTGGCTTCACACGGTTTGTGCATTTAGCCAGTGTTAAGTAATTTTTCTTTTCGATCAAGTAAATGGCGCGATATCGGGCACGAAGTTACAAAACAGTCATAGTCGTCTTTAGTCAGTCAAGTCAAAGTTATTGTAAAGCGGTAGAAACTTTACAACAACCTAATAGGAGTTTTTGGGGGGAACACGAAAAGTCCACGTTAGTCACTTATTTTCACCTTCACTACACTTGTGCACTCACACGTAACTAAATTAAATAATTCACTACCAAAATTATATAATTTAATTCGCTATTTCACTAAATTTCATGAAAATGAAAATTCGTGCGACATGTTCCAATGCGATCCCGCCAAAAACTCCCGCGGTTACGTTTTTGTTATTTAAATAGTTTGACATTGTAACTGTCAACTGATTGCTTGAAATTGACATTTGGTGACACACAATATTTGTACGTCAAATGCTCAAATGTCATTTTCTTTGTAATCAATCAGCTGCTTTAGAAATTCGGCCATTTTTTCCTTAAAACACTGTTAAAGTAAGGTTCTGGCTTCTAATATAACTTTATAGTAAGTTTATAGAACGTTGTTGTGCTAAAATGCGTTTTTGAATAATACTTTTTGCCAGACCAGACTTATGCAAGGTTTTAGTTATTCGATAACTTTTTATGAATAAGACCGATCAAAATTAACATCTCGCAATTTTTGAACACGAGAACTCATAGGACAATCCGTGAGTTTTCATTTATATTTCCGGTAATTGAATATTTAGGAACCCAAAAGTAAGGATGATATTCCAAACTCCACCCCTGACTGTGTCAAACGGAAAGTTAAAGTTTGAATGCAAACGAAATAGGCGACAACAGTCAGTTGTTTCATAAACAAAAACAAAACGAATTTTCTATTTCAGACATCCGACTGTCATCGAAATATTTTTCCGATTTTGTACTACACGCAACATTCTCAATTTTCCTGTCGGTTTCAAAACAGGTAAATTCAGGGAAGTCAGCGCAGGTAGATACGATTATGATGACGTCATTCAATGACAAGTTGTACCTGCCGCCATGTTGGGTGTAGGTGTTTACTACAAACGAAGATATGAAGTACTCAGCTTGATGATAAAGCATGTTAACTGATTATTTTAGAAACTGTTTCTGAATAGAAATATAATTTACTTTGGCATTTTTTTTTAATGTTTATGGATCGGTCTTAATTTGATATTCAATCTTCATATTGGACATTTCCTAAGAAACAGTGTTCAACTGATTGCTTATAACTGTTTTACTTTTTACAGGACTGCGCGACACGACGAGGGTAATGTGTTTATCAGTACCTATGTATATTTATGTTTGTATGCATTCCTTTGTGGCGCTCTAGAGACAAAACGCGTGGACCTATTTCGGTGATTCTTAGGTCAATCGATTTATCATAATCTTATAAACGTCACTACAGACAAATTCAAGAGATCTTCTTACAAAGACTTGTCCCAACAGTGGGAAAATTATATGCTGGTCATATATGTGTGTATGTATAAGTGATTGTTTATAGTAATAAGTTTAATGGTCAACCTAAAAGGTGGACTATTTTGTTTTTTTTTCCTTTTTTTAAAGCTCACATTTTAAGCAATTGGTTTTATTGGGTTTTTTAATTTACTTTTTTTAAACTAAAAAGATGTAAGCAAACAGCTAAACAGCCTTCCAAAAAAACACGTGAAATATAATTTTGATAATACAGAACTAAATACATGAAAAAACAGTAATTTACTCCTGAAAATGTTACCACAGTCGTCCGAGATCGCGGTGTGGCAATAAACTTGGAAATGATGTAAATTTCACATTATTTATATTCATTTAGCTACAAACGAATTCAGTTATACATTTTGTAATCGCGCCAGAACTACGTCTGGTTTTTACTCTTTTTAGAGAGTAAAAAGACGCTGTTTTTTGGAACGTTAAAAATTTATAGGGTCGTAAAAACTCACGCGGTGCTCGTTTCCATGCCAGAAGTGGGATCTAGGTACAAAAATGACGTTACAGTGTAACTTATCTGAGACCCTAAGTGATGTGCTGAGAATTATGGTGCTGTTACTATCAATTTGTGTAGGCTGTATGCCAATAATTTTGTACTGTGTTAGTAGGAAAACAAAGGAGTTTACAGATTCATCAGCTACATTAATATACAAATATCAATGGTTAGCTATCTTTATTATTAGTGACACGCATATCGGTTTCTGAGAAGTTTTTTTAGTATATCGATTGCTTATGATGAGTGAATCAATTACTGAAATAAACGCTAGAGGCCATTTTATTCGCATATCTATCCTTTATTAGACTGCTTCTTTGGTCTAGTGGCAAAGTCGCAATCGCTACTGCTAAGCTGCTCGATCTCGAGTAGGGAAAAGTGTTGAATTTTTCCATCTGGATTTTATCAGTGGCAGCAGCAGGCTGGATTTATGCCCGGCTATGTTAGACTTGCCTCCTATTAGGTACGTGAGACTTAAAATCTCTCCTACTTGGACCTCTGCCTAAACCTTCGGGAATACAGGCGTGATGATATTATGTATTATTTAGTGTAACTCTATCGATTTCAGATTCAAACGCACTGTGTTTCTAGTTGTAAGTACTCAATAAATGCTATAAAGATCTTTCTGTACGCTATTTAAACAAAATATCTTTTAAAAAATCGAATCTTATATTATACCACTGTGTATAACGACGCATAAAATCGAAAATTTGACAGTTGCAAATATACACTGTATTGTAAAAAAAAAACTGAACCAATTCCACAATTTCATCTTCGGAAAACCAAACATTTAAAAAATATAGCCCGTCGTGACGATTCCGTTCCCACTGAATATTACGTTTCCAATTTTTCGTCTACGCTTAACTACAACCCGGCTCAAACCTTCTTAGAGCGAAAAACTATTATTTCGGTCGCAGTGTCCCGGTTTTCCACGGTAACAACCGTCAGTCCCGGTTCCCATTGTATCTCCTTCGAGACACCTGCAAAGCTGGAATAATAAAGAGTTTTACAACGTTTCAAAATGGGACTTTTTCTCGCAATTCAACCGCAACGTGCACTTAAGGGATTTGAATATCTTATATGGTACGTTTTATCTGTTCCACGCAACTCCCCGCTGAATGAATTCGTCTCAGCTTTTTAAGTTCTTAAACAATTCCTTTAACGTTTGGGTAAGTCAAATCGGCATTCGGCAATACTATTCATTGATAGTTTAGTCCTCGTAAATATTTGATGCTTTGAAAGCGAAATTAAATGTTTTTCGAGAAAAGAATGTGCAATACTGCAGCTACAACAATGACATGGAAAAACAAAAAACGAAAAATATAATAAGCGTGAACATTCTTTCGTGCAGTCAAAGCATTGTTTTGTTCCCGCCCTCGTAGTTTTTAAACTAATAAAACGAAAATTCAGAACGAGTTTTATTGGTTTATCTATCTATCAAAACAATAAAAACTATAGCACTGGTATATATTAAAATGTAGGAACTCGCAAAATGGAAATGTTATTATGAGTGGAGTGGTTTGTAGATTTTATTGCGTTCCCAACTAAAACGACCATTTGCAGTTGCAGCGACATTATTTTATAGAATGGTGTATAGCACTATAAATAGTATTATCAGAAAAATATGTAATAAGTATTTAGTCAAAGAATATTTCTATTATATCCTGGTTTTGACATAATGTCGGGAAAGCCGACCCTCTTTTCCATAGGACTTAAAATGTCAGCAGCAAACTATCCTAGTTGGCTACAAAACCTGCTTCAAAGGAAAACCCCCGGTTTGCTATACAAGATGTTTTTTTTTTATATCCCAACTCTAGGGTACGAATTACATCATATCAAGGAACCAACTGGCATATGAATGATTAATCAATTATTATTTATTTTTTTGTTTTAATTTTTCGTACAAAATAATTCGACAAAGTCACGATTAAACACCCTTACGTGAAATATGTCAGCGTCGCATTTTTTAGCTTTAAATACGAATTATTGATTTGAATGATGATGAATTACTCGTATTTATCAATGAAACTAAGATACCTACACACATGGAGTTTCTAGCGTTAGTATTTAGTACGGTAATTTGGCAACGTCGCAAAAGTAAAGATTCGTCATACGGGTAACAATTGTTGACCTAAATTAATTATGACAGATGATATCTTCGAAACTATGCATTTTTGAACCACATATTCTAGGATTATTTATAGAATTTTTACTTATAATACATTGTATATAACAAACTAATAAAGAGTTGAAATTAGAATTAAAGGTATTTCTTCTAATTTCAACTCTTTTTTGTATATTTTTTGTGGGTGGGAAATCATCAAATAACTTCTTCCGCTCTGGTTGGAGCAGGAGGGCAGACTTTTACTGACTAATACCCACCCGTGTTCAGTTTCCTGTGTGCCAGGGGCCGCGGTATGTCTTTTGAACAACCTGCACCCCTGGCAGGCCTTTATTAGTAGTTTGCAATCATGTAATTTGGTTCAAATAGGTTTTAATATTTTGTGAATGTGAGAACGTTTTAGGCCTTGTATACTGTAGATTTGTACACTATGTTCCATCTTATTAAGTACCCGGTACTTTTTGGAAGGCCTACACTGTATTCCCATACCGATTATCACCATAATTTGAAAACATTTTAAAAGGCAATTATTTTTAAAAGAGTAACCCTGGAGTTTCTTGTGGGTCTTCTCCATAGGAAACGACCAATTGGAAGCGTGCACCTATAGCTTCTGACGTTTTATAAGTGCCCATGTAGGTTTATGTAAAATAAAACATTTTGATTTTGTTATAATTATGAGTTGTCCTTCTAAATTTCATATCTAAAATAATAAGTTGAGCTTCACCTACCATTCACACCTATTTAGTTAATTTTCACTTTATGCGTTGTTAATAAGTAACATGCAAAAGGATATATAAATGCAGTGCATCTCAACTTTTACTCACATCAAAAGATATTAAAGAAATGTAATAATATATATTTAGAAAACAGCTGAAATTGAAATTTCCTACAAATTAGTTAAATAAGAGTGCAGCACAGAACTTGTACCTTTTCGTAGTACTGAAATAAGTTGAGTAGAAAATTCTAGGAGCAAGTTCTGCTTTCCATCTCCCGGTTCGAGTACGGATTTTAATTTGTCTGTCGTTACGGCAACTTTTATTACATGTTCACCTATTTGTTGGAACATTTCGCGTTCTTACTACACAGAAGAAATAATATAAGTTCGTGTTTGAAAGGTCCCATTTGATTTAATAATAGTCTGCCTGATACGTCTCTGGGAAAGACATTGAAGTATACTTACTTGCGATAGACGTGACAAAACGAATATAATCAAAATCTACTACTAAAAACCGTGAACCTGAATGCGCTGTCTGAGGGCCCCTTCTGGTATTCCGTAAAAAAAGTGGCATATGAACGCAAAGAGGGTATACTCGCACTTTTTATTAGGACGCGGTGTCATACATTCGGCGCTACCGAATTTCGTATATTCGTTTTGCATACCGCACGAGATTCGCCTTAGTATACCAAAGTTTAATGCTGATGATGATAGGGAGTCATTATTTGTTAAACTTTCGACCCCATCTACTTTTCATGGAGCTCATACTTTTACGCCATGCCGCCATTCATATTGCAAGGCGACCCTCCGCGAGAGCTCCCGGCATTCCATATGCGACTAGAGTGAGCCCTCGAGGAGGGCTCCTGGCACTGAACGGGTTTAAAAATGATATAAAGCATTGCAATGTTATATTCTTTGTGTCCATTCAATAAATCATTCGTCCTTTCTTTTGGCTTCGTCCCGTAAACCGTTGTACGCAGTCAGATGTAGTCAGTACCTCGACACTGACTGATGTGTTTTTAGTTAACCAAAACTGCAATTTGTAACTGTTTTAAAAGTTAAACGTTAAGATTTTATTTTTTGTAGTTGTTAACTGCGATTTAGTTCACGTTTAAATTATTTTCCGGTTTAAATTATTTTATTCTGATTTCAGTTGCAAACATTTAAAATAAGTTGCTTACACAAATTTTACTTTTTAAGTTAAAACCGTTCTGAATGCTCCCATGAGAAAGTCGTTAGGTAAAGGATAAGTAAATATAACCAACAAAAGAATAATAAATCAATAAACTCTTGATAATTTGGCTATTTATTTACGTGACTTGATTCATGACTCTTACTTAATTTAAAGACAGTTACTTTATTCACTAAAATTATTGTCAAATAATTTTTGTTTAAACTTAAAATATGAATATCAGAAAATTGAAGAAGATCACCCGATTTTTAAAGGATTATGGTTAGATAAACGTTATATTTTCTCATATCTAGTAATATTATCGCAGAGACCTAAGTAACTCGTGTAATTGTTCGCTTATATCTATATATAATATTGGTATTAAGTTGTGATATAACAGCAGGTTTATCTGACCGTAAACCACTAGATTTGTATGTTTAATAGTTTATTTAGTTTGTATCGGTCAGTTTGTTGTTTTCTGCCTCAAATTCTACCAAGTAATACAAAATAAACAGTGCTAACTAAGCCCAAACTGTTATTTATATCTAATAATTTGTTACAATATTGAATTTAGGTCGAAACCAACCATTCAGTTGTATGTAAACAGACGGGCAAGTTAAACGTTCCTGGGGCCTGCCAGGGGTGCGGGTTATTCGAAAGAGATACCGCGGCCCCTGGCACACAGGCAACTGAAGGAACACGGGTGGGGTGTAGTCAGTAAAAGTCTGACACGCGGGAGAAGTTATTTGATGATTTCCCATCCAAAAAAAACGTTCCAGGGGCAGGTGGTAGGTAGGTACAACGCCTCCATTTTGTATGGATTTAACAATGTACACTATAAACAGACATTTTTCATTATCATCTGGTAGCGTTTTCCAATTATTTTGGGGTCGGCTTACAGTCTAACCGGATGCAGCTGAATACCAGTAATTTACATGTAGCGACTGCCTATCTGACCTACACAACCCAGTTACTGGGTAACAAGATATCCCTTGATAAGACTGGTTGGCAGATTTTCGAGCTTCTGACGACCCGTAACGACTGTCAAAGATTCACGAATGAGTGACTGTAAACAGACATTAACTTCATAAATATTTATTTTTGCATATATCTGTACTGTCAGGTAAATTGTTAAGTATATTGGCCAACAATTTAAATTGTCTATATATTCAAATTACTCTTTTCATATTTTGACAGTGGTATGGAATACTTATATATAACACGCAATATTTACGTAGCATAGTAATTACAAACGGATAATTAATTTTATAAAATTTTTAGTTTTCCATCAACATCTAGTATTAAAGGACTTAAAATCAAGACTAATAAAACGATTACAAATAAAAGGTTTCAGCCACATGAAACAAAACCTTTCAATAATAAACCCACCTAGAAACGAAAAAGGAAAACTATATCCATCCCTTTCCCACACCAGCAAACCTCATAACCATACCTCCAAAAACACATTTAATTAATTCAGAGAAACATAATTAAAGCAAATCTAACATCACAAGTAACATGAACTATTTGATCAACGTTTTAATTAATATCGCCATTTTATGTAAAGGAAACGAGCTAAGAAAATGAGGCGAAGCAAAGTCTTGATGTGTTTATTCAATAGGAAGTGATTATTTAAAGAGTCTTGGAAAATGTTTCAATACCGCGACTGGAGAAGACTGCATTGAACGTGTTAATGAAATAACGTCATTGTTGGTGGTGAAAAAGTTTTGTATTTTGACGTAGGAAAGTATGAGGTTGATCTTTGATAGGTGTCCCATTTTTGTCATATTATCTACAGTTTTACACTCAAAATCAAATTCAAAAGTCATTTATTCAAACTAGGCTGGTGTCGGCACTTTTTGAACGTCAAAATTACATACGACAGTCCCCCAAAACGCCCGCCCTTCCCCACTAATAATAAAAGATTTGATTGAATGTGATTTAAAAAAATATTTCACCTATAGAAAGTTACATTATTTCGGAGAAACATAAGCTATAAATTTTACTCGGACTAAATATATAATAATTAAAGTTAAAATCTTACTAACTATGATATTCAGACCTTCCTTTCAAAAGTTATTTTAATTTAATTGAATCAAACTAAAAACAAAAAAAAAAACACCAGCATTGTATCTCTTCTAAAAGTCTACTTTAAAAGATTGAATCGCCCCTTGTAGCGAACAGTTCTGATTTACTAATAGCATCGCACAGCAATCAGATGTGCTATTTGCGATACCAATCTGTCCGCCAAGAGGAGCCGGATATTACAAGATAGGACATCTATATAGGTACCTACTACGATAATTTGTTGCTTTTCACAGAGGCTTAATAGGTACGATGCAAGGAACGACCGTGATTTTTGTAAACCTATTCATTTGATAAAAAAATGAATTGTTAAGAATCATGGTAAGTATGATGGTTTCCAACAATTCAGTTATTTTTATGTGTATTAAGTAATTATTGTGAGCAGTGGTGGCCACGTGGTAACGGCGCGATTTACGAGTTTTAGGTCGTGGGTTCGCACCCAAGTAGGATTTTACTTCCCAGCGGTGGGAAGATTATAGGATAGTTATAAATAATCGTTAGTTAAATCACAAAAAAAAAACAGCAATTTGGTGTTTTCTGAGAACTATCTAATGGTAACTGGCAACTGTTGGACACAAGTAGCTACACCTGGGCAGTCATTTTTGCAACCAAACCGTTTAAACGCCACTTTACAATTTACTTTAGTATAAAGATCGTACCAATTCTCTTCACAAATTAAAAGAATATTGTGTCAAGCAAAACCACTGCAGCGACTAAGTAACAAAATCCAACATTCTTGCAAAATCTAGGACGAACTTTAATAGCTTATTCCGCTGTATTTAACGCAGATTGATGCATTCAGTAATTACGTATGCAAATAGGCACTACTACATACTACGTAAATGCTGAACAATGGGGTTAAACTGAAGCCGTTTATATAATTCAGAATCTTCATCTTCATTCCAATTATTCATGCATTTACTATTCACTAGTTTGCTTGGAAAATTTGGTGAGTTTTAGTTCTGTTCTCGCGATATGTGTGCGAGCTTTCAGTGTCAAAAATTATATTTCGTACATAAATTCGTCCATAGAACGCTACTAAGGACGTAAACAAGTGGTAATCTTTTTCAAAGCGATTCGTATTTAACTTTTTGGTAGTTTCGTCTGCGCCCTCTGATCCTACATCAGAATGTGCATCAAAAGACCGTCCACGCAGATGATTCCGGCGTAGTCTGGGTGGCTATCCAGCACCGATCGTAGAGATAGATATTGTAGCACAATTTGTACTGTACGATACAATGATAAACAAGAGCCTTAAGAAGGACCTTCCCGGTCCGTCTATCATCAACGCGAGCATGATTGAAAGTCTTGTTACGAAGCGAAAAAGCCAAGCGAATTGCAAGCGAGTGAGAACGCGATAACACCGAACGAAAAAAGGCGAGCGGGAATTCCATACTTATTCCAGGAACGTGTTTTTTAACAAGCTGTACATGTTTTTGGAAAAAAGGTTTGTCATTTAACATTCCCATTGCGAGGTTTCTATGACGATTTTTTTGTATTTTTTTAATTTATGATTATATTATGACCAGCCAAAGTACGGGTAAACTTTGCGCAAAAAGCTTATTTTTAACCGACTTCAAAAAAAGGAGAAGGTTCTCAATTCGACTGTGTGTTTTTTTTTTTTTTGTTACCTCAGAACTTTCGACTGGATGAACCGATTTTGATGATTCTTTTTTATTTGAAAGCTAATGCTTTTCGTGTGGTTCCATTTCAATTTCATGTAGATCTGATGATGCGTTTCGGAGACGGACAACGAAACTCTTAAAAAAATAAACTTAAATTAACCGCACCTGCTGCTATCGCATAAATATGCATTGTTTTGACCCCAAGGATGATGAAATTTCGAATTAATGTTACTTTTTTTTCGATTTTTTTTTTACTTTTTAGCTATAGTACCTACTACTATAGCTAAAAAGTAAAAAAAAAATCGAAAAAAAAGTAACATCCGATTTCCGAAAAAACACAACAAAGTGAAAAATAACTTTAGACGGTGACAAAAAATTTAAATACATATCTAAAGTCACCGACTTCCAAAATTAAAGTTATTTTTCACTTTGTAGTGTTTTTCGGAAGTCGGTTGTTATTTTTTTTTTTGGAAAACGTTTTTTCAGACGACTAATCACGTACGAGGGTTTGTATGAGAATTATGACGGGCTGGTCGCTCTTAAATAATTCGGCCACATAACCAACGTCACCAAAGAACTTCTCAGACATTTTAATATATTCAAACTGACCTATCACGACCAAACACAGGACCAAGTTCTAGAAAATTAATTGGGAATGTTCCAAATTGCACAAGTTTGCAACAAGAATTTAAAAGCGACTAACGTCATAAATGTGACATGATAATGTGGGCGTTTTACTCAAACCATCCCGTTGAGAAACTATAACTCTACATAATAAAGGAGTTCAATAATATAAGGTATATTACAATAATTGAAAACCTGAAAAGGACCTCTTTTGTACTCATCATTATAAACAACTTTTAAGGTGGGACCAACCCTAAAATCGCGATAAAGACACCTTCAATTACCTTTTAGATGGGCTCAGTGTCTGAATGATTTTCGAAGGAGTGCAATAATATAAGATATATTACAATAATTGAAAACCTGAAAAGGACCTCTTTTGTACTGATCATTATAAACAACTTTTAAGATGGAACCAACCCTAAAATCGCAAAAAAAGACCCCTTCAATTACCTTCTAGATGGGCTCAGTGTCTGAATGATTTTCTTCTGTCACTAACTCAATTAACTTGTCCAATTAAACGCAATTAGTGCTCCACAAAAAAACGGTCAAAAAGAACACAGTTTACTGTGCTGAGTTTCCAGCTAAACAAAGAACAAATAAATCCGCATAAACATCTACAGGAATCAAAAACCGAGACCAGTTCACGCTTGCATTCGTCTTGGCTCAAATCCAGAAGTCAATTATTCGATACCAAGTAACTTCGGCAATTATTTCTCATTGCAAGAACACCTTAATGAGTGCTCAGGTGCGATTCGAGTGACTCTTGAAGCCGCGACCCGCAGTTTTTGGCGCTGGTTCCCAGTTCCACTCCAATTTGCTGTGAACAGCTCGGGTGATTAACGTGGAGCTGAAGTGATGCAGATGTTTATTGTTTTATGTAAGGGCTGTTTTTATCGAATACGGAAAAGGGGAGAAAAGAAAGAGGCTTGTAGCTAAGTTATAATAGCCCTACGGGTCGATCGATCAGGTTAAGCTTCTCTTGCCACGGGTGGTCCGTGGATGGGTGATAATTTTTACATAACAAGACCCCCTGCATCGGAAAACACGCTAAGCCGTTGTATCCAGCTGTAATTTGTGGATCTTTACCAGTCGTTACGAGTCGTCATAAGCCCAAAAGTCTGACAAACAGTCTTATCAAGGGATATCGTACTACTCAGTAACTGGGTTATGGAGGGCAGATGCGCAGACGTGCCATGTAAAATACTGGTATTCAGCTGCATCCGGTTAGACTGGAAGCCAACCCCAATATAGTTCGGAAAAGGTTAGGCAGATGATGACGATAAAAGGGAGAAAATAAAGATAAAAACTAAAAAAGCAGAAAATATTTTTTTTAAAGAGTGGGGTGCTTTTTGAGGTATTTTTATAATCAATTAATACTAAGCACCCCACGATTTTTTTAAATTATTTTCTGCTTTTTTAGTTGCGTTAAAAAGCAAATAAGAAAGCAGAAAATAATTTCGCACATGTTTGAGTGTTTTTTAAATTTTTAATCTATTATTTATTTTATAGTTTTTAGTCCTGCTAACTACAAAAGCGTGATGTTTCAGTTTTTTTTTTTTAATTATTGAATTGTTATCGGTCCTCGATAAGTCTACAAAGTTTAAATGAAATCTGACCGTTTGAAGTGGGTCAAAATCAAGTCCAACGAAGTCGGTTACAAACAAACATACAAATATACAGGTGAAGCTAATAAAAGCGTGTAAAAATGGGGACATTTTATGCATTCGTATGTTTTTTTCTGGCTGAATTTATTTTCTGATAAGCTTTATCTACTAGAATAGATCTGCGAACCCCTTCAGTGTACAATGTTTGGTTCTTCTTTGAACTCGTGTGTTGTTTCAGCGTGTAGTGTAGTATTTATTGCTCCGTCTAAGGCTCTTGCGTCAAGCCGCTCTGTAGAACTCTTGTTATAAATACATACTTGTTACATCTTATTTTTATAAATGATTTTGTGTGGTATATTAGGTATACATGAATTAAAATGTTTATTTATGTAAGTAGATCTTTTAAGACATTTTTACGTGTCAAGATTTTGTGAGTCAATATTTTAAAACAATATGGCGCCGGCGTTTCCTAACTAAACGCGGAGAAAAGAAAAGAAAAGTTTACTTTTCACTAAAAGAAATACATTAAAAATATAACAGAAGAATTGCCAAAACAAACTCAAAGGTCATGGTCTCTTTTAAAACCACATTACATTATTCGAAACATTATTCTAGGATTTTATGTGACTCTAACAATGCAAAGAAAGAGCCATTACAGTCTTGAGCTGACTTGTCCCAACAGACGGCAAGCATGCATCAGTCATCGTGTAGCTCGCTACCAGATCTGCAGGACATTTGCGTTGGCCATGTACAAAATACTAGTCAGTTATAAAGTCATGTATTCATTCTAGCCTGCATGGTACTCAGTTTTTAAATGTACATGTTGAAATCTACATGGACATATTTCCGTCTCAGCCATCTTTAAATGTACATGTACATAGTTGCGTCTCAGTCCTCTTATTCAATTAAGTCCAGTGTTTATTTTCCACACTGGACACATCAAAAGGGTTTTCATACATATCGAACGTATTATCATTTCTGTCTCTATGTAGACATTGAACTAGAATGTAGACAAAATAAATCCTAGACATTGTATTTTTACTTGACCTTCTTCGCCTTCATGGCAAATATCGAATGTCAAATGAACGAATCAGACTGAATAACAACATTAAAGTGTCCTTTAATCATTTTGTTTTCGCCCGCGTGGAGGTCGAAAATTATCCCTCGGGAACGTACTACCGGAATAAAAAGTATAATATGTGTTAATTAAAGTTATAAACTATCTGTGTGCCAAATTTCATTCAAATACGTTCAGGTTTTTTGGCGTGATTGAGTATTAAACATCATAACATCCAAACTTTCACATTTATAATATTATAGTTCCGTGTGGTGCCGGACGTAAAGAATAGCACCAGCCCATTTCTTCCCGTGGTTGTCGTAGAAGGCGACTAAGAGAGTTACCAGAGAATTGGCAGCAGCGTTCTCTATGCATTTTACCACCATACTCCGATAGACAACCCGCCTGCCAGGCGTGGCGAGTATGGCAACCTCCCGCTTTTGGGGGAGGCCTATGTCCAGTAGCGGACATATTTCGGTTGAAATGATGATGATGATAATGATTATATTCAAACTCAAACTCAAAGCGTTTATTTCAATTAAACCATTTACAGGCACTTTTGAATTGTCAAAAAGTCGATCAGTTGGAAAGTTGAAGCTAGTTGCACATTCCAAAACGTAATTCTCTATGGAGAAGAATGGGCAAGAAACTCCACGGACACTCTTTTAAAATCAAGTTGGATATTACAAAATCTTGGGAACATTATTCTTGTTGCTTCTGTATGTGAGAACAATGTAAAAAAAATTATAAACAATTCTAAATACAAGATAACAATAAGCCCTGGAAGTTAGGAGAGATCAGTCGCGTTCACGAACTTGACGCGTGGATCAGCACCATCCAGCACAACCATTTTGTAGGGAACCGAATGATCCAACACACGCGCCACCATCAGTGAGACATTTAGGTGAGCATGACATACTCTCAACTGCCATGCTTTTTCAAGTCACCGTACATCATAACAACACAATAAACGGGTACATTATATTGTTAACATATTATTTTGTTAACCTATTATTGCTAGCCTTTAGTTTCCACCCTTAAGGAGGTAAACTTTCTTAGCTTCTGTCGTCCCACAGACATCTCTGCCTTTAGAAAACAAGATAAAACGGCTGCTACCCACCCCCACTAACTCCTAACTAATTATCGACAAGTTTATTAATAGGTCCCCAAGGACACGGCGCAGTATCAATACATTGAAAACAAATCAATTCGCCCTATTCAGACCCTTTGGGCTACACATCTACGCAATATTATTTGATCTCATTAATTAAGAGGGCTCAATGCCCCTTGTGTCAAGAGCAAGTTGTGGATTGCTAAGTTGCAAGTACTAGACAGTACATAGACTAGGAAATCTATGTAGACTGGACCATGTGACCTTTTTGTTGTGCATGCACCGAGGCAGCTTGATCAGACTTTCCTCACCACTCGTCTATGACTCGCGCTTCCTTGAAGTGAATGAGCAGGGTAGTCAATGACATTGACATGTTCTTTGATCACCAATGAACAAACGCGAGTGCGAAACGTGAAGGTACAGTACAACTAGATTTTGGTCAATCGACGTCGGCCAGTCGATATTGATAGCTTCAAAACATAATCGATTACCGAGAGATAATGGTAGTAATATAGCAGAAATGCACCACACTTTTGTTTAATAATACTGTTTTAAATTTAAAAAATTATCTACTGTTACTTTAACTTTAAATTGGCACAAAATTATTCGATTCATTGTATTTCAGCATTTCATGTTCAAACTAAGAGTTAATATTCTTTTAATCCTACATATATTTTGTTCCGAATTGATTTAAATATTTAGCGTAATAATTAAGTTTTAAATTGAAGTACTAGCTGTGCCCGCGACTTCGTCGGCGCGAAATAGTTTTTTTACTATTATTTATATATCAATAAAAACAAATAAAAATTCTAAAACAAAAGTAGCTCTTAGTTACTCCTTATTCATCAGCTACCTGTCAGTGAAAGTCCCGTCAAAAACGGTCCAACCATTTCAGAGATTAGCGGGAACAAACAGACAGACAGACAAAAATTGTACAAAATGTTATTTTGGTATATGTACCGTATATACATTCATATGCATGTAGCAAAAAGCGGTTATTTTAATATTACAAACAGACACTCCAATTTTATTCATATGTATAGAAGATGTATAGATTAACTGACTGCTGTCCCTAACTGTACAACTCTGACTGTATGTCCTAGGCTTTGCTAATATTTTGAACTCGTTTAGAACGGAACTTCCTTTCTATAAATTCTTATTCTATGCAAAAAGGTACGTGCAAGTCCAAGATTTAGTGCGGACCCCTCGCCACGTGTCGCTAATGTCTGTTACTTGCCACTAACTTTACTACTTGTATAAATTATAAACACGATGAGCTTGTGGTCTGATTTTGACAGTTTTGTGGCAGTGGCAAATAGTTTTAAGTCGAGGGGGGATTTACTGCAGCAACTTCAAATGTTGCTGGATGTTGGATGTTTGGGATGGTTGCTTTGTAAATGGTGTTGCCAAATTTTTCGTTGTGGGAGTTGTAATTAAAATATTTTGACAAGTTGATTACATTGTTGAAACAAAAGCTACTTCAAAATGGTTCTAGTTAAAACGTAATAACTTTATGCAAATTAATTAGTTTGTTCTTTTACTACAATAGTGATACACGTTGTACAAAATTACTAATACCTGTTTTTACCTTTAAACAATGATAGATACTTATACTTAGAATAAACATAGAATTGGCGTCAGTTCGGTAAACCCACTTTTGCCTGGAAGTAAAAATACCTATCGTAGCGGGATTTTATCACGAACTGGATTTTCAACTCTCGGTGTTGAACCGAGAGATCAGAATGAAACAGAGTGCATCCTAGCGCGTTGATAACTTACTATTGGATTTACCCTCGGCGCAGGCTGTTGGAAATCAAGTGCGCGATACAATCCCGTCGCGATATTTTTACGTTCGTGCGGACGATGGCTAAGTTGGGAAAAAATGGCGGAGAATTTGAGTCGTATGGTATTATTAAAAATTTAAAATTAAAATCATTTATTTCAGGCAAAACCCTTAGTAGAAATTTAAAATAAAATAAATAAAATTTCACAATGGTTCCACAGAAAGAATAAAATGTAATTAACATAATAAAAATTTAAAATAAAGTCACAGAATTGGAATAAAATAACATGTCACAGAATTAGAATGTCAATAAAATGTCAAATTGAACGGTCACAGAGTTAAAATTAAACTAAAAAAAGCATGATAAAATTACACAATCTACTTACTCACGCTGTCACTACAAATTTTTGCTTGCACTAAACAAAACCATTCTATTTTGTTTGTTTTTTTTCTCCTTTTTTTTGTTTTAAACACCTTTTTAGAGCTGCAAACTGACTCTAAAAGCTATTATATCACATCCTAATTCAAAATTGTTAAATCACTTTTTTTAAATCTTTTATTATTATTTTGAAATGTATCTAACTGCTAAAGAGTGGAGACTTGGTGACCTGAAACACAGGCCCTTAAAGCCTAGCTTAGGCACCAGTCTCCCACAGTAAACCAAACCATATCATGTACCGTAAGTGTAATAATGTCAGCAATGTAGTGAGAAAATAAAATAAAGAAATAAACAAAATAAATAAATAACAATAAACAGCACAATCAAGTTAAACAAGTCATAATCAATGTAGGTCAGTCTCAATATATAGTGTCAAAAAAAAGTTACGTTATTTATCCTAGCGCCAAACTTTTCTCGACATATGTATCATACGTATCTAAATCTGCTTATAGAAAATAGTTTTAATCGTCTATAAATTAGTGGAAACCATAAATTAATCATCATCCCCTACTCAAGATAAAATTTCAACCAGGAACTTACAAAACGGAAGCAATTCCATTACAAAAACACCACTCACACACCATTTATTTGTGAAACTCATGATTCATTGTGTATGACTGCATAGTATCTAAGCGTACTTGGAAAACAGGACAGGCTGCTTATCAGGCGCTGATAACGCATTCTTTGTACGGGGCCCTTTATTTTAGGTTAGGTGTTGATATCGCGTTGTAATCAATATCATGAATTAAAAATTTCGTGTATTTGGAGCATACAAAATTGAAAACCTAAGCGCCATTTGAAGTTTTATTCAAGAAATACTTATTTTCAAACTTGCTTTTGCAAGCGATTTCGCTGGCGCGGACCTCCGCGCGAGCGAAACCGCTTGCAAAAGGTTTATATGTATAATACACTGACCTCAGTGTATTATACATATATAAACCTTCCTCTTGAATCACTCTGTCCATTGATGAAAACCGCATTAAAATCCGTAGCGTAGTTTAAAAGATCTTGGCAACAAAAACGAAAAGCGACTTTGTTTTATACTATGTAAGAATGAGAGGTTATTGCAGTAGATTTCATTTAGTTGTAAAACATGGTTTAATAACAGAAAACTGCAAGAACTCTGAAATATGAAAGTATTTTGTGAAAAATATACAACTTTTTCCAATCGCAAATTAAAGAAGAAACTGTCAATGATAATCATAATTATATCCCTAATTAAAGCACCCGTTTTCAACAAAATTTCCTTTTCCAACTCTACCTATAAACACATGTATTTTTAAACTTCAAAGTTATCCATATAGCTGGAGATATTATTAGTACCTAGCTACCTATCAAGGACGCTAATGCTGAAAATACAACCTTTAAGATGTCTCCTACAAGGACAATATAACGGACGTTTTTAGGTCACTAATCCGTAGCAAATTCATTGTCAGAGGGCTTCCATCTATTTTGTCGTTGAGATACTAAATATGGTGATATTAGAAACAGAAACTGTATGTATAAGGTGATAACATTCGATATGATATCACAGATCAAAATACTCACTCAATAGTAAGCGAAAACAAAAGAATGCTTAGGTATCCAGTAGTGCTATTCTGTAAAAATCTCACCGTGAAAACTAAGGTGCAGTGAGCTGTCAATAGTGTCAATTAAACTTTCACGGTGAGATTTTTATAGAATAGCCAAGCTTTTGTGTGTAGGAGTATGTACGTACATAGGTACATATTTGAACATTCCGGCAAAAACGAATGTGCCTTGCCATTACATTAATCATTGATTTGTTTGAAATACAATTAACTATAACGAAATCATCTTCGGCAATAAAACAGAATAATAAGTAAAATTATAATTTTGAACCTAGTATAACGTTCAAAATCAGTGCTATAATCTTTGTTCAACATTTAATATTTTACTAACTAGCTGTTAGAAATATTGTTTTCACACTGTCTCATTCATAAATAATTAATAACAAATAACCATGTTCATAATTAAAAGTTATAACGTGTAGCCCTACAAAATATATGAGTCACAACGCCCTGTTAACACATTACCAAACGGTATATGAAAAGTGTCACGGACTTGCAATACTGAACAACTAGATCGCGTGCTAATCGGTGGCCATCGCAGTGACTGAAATACATTATTGAAAGATAACCGAATGTCGAACTTTATATCTAGAAATTACCGCTACATTTGCCCTAATTAAGTATAATACAGGCTTCGGACAATAGTTAATTCAAAGGTATTTCACAATAGGTATACATTTCCGTAATTCTCCGTATTTGAATTCCCATTAGCGAATTCACACTGTGAGTCATAAGAGTTTATCAAAGCACGCTCACTCACTAAACAAACGTGACATTAAATAAAAGAACGTAATTCAATTACACCCGTAATTAACTATTAACGTAACGTTCACAAATCGGCACCAAAAGTAATTTCCAAGCACGATTCGAGAGAATGAAACGAAAGTCGAACAATGCTTTCAATTTGCGCAATACTCACCCACATTACAACGTTGAAGCAAAACAATGTGTACTTGATACAATAGATCTGGGACTCCAGTTTGCCCACCGCTGGGCCCTTGCCCTCGCCCCTACCAGCTCCGGCCATCTCACTTCAAAATCACTTAACAGCACAAACAAATTTATATTTAGACACTAAAACAGTGTTGTCCACTCACTGTCTCGATCGAATCGTAACTGCTAACTTATCAGACCAGATAAACGTTAGCTAGGTTATCTATGTTTGCTAAGATAAAAACGTACGAAAAGATAATACGGTATGAATTGCCACACCTGTATTGTTGGGCACGCAAGCGTTCGTCATTGTCAGTAGGCTAAGCAAATTTGTACTTTGTAGTCATAGCACATCATAGAACCTACCGCTTTTTTCCATTTCTTCAACTTCAATTTCCTCTCAAGAGGCAATATATAGTCAAAATCTAGTAGATGAATAGACATTTTTTTCTCGAATAAATAAGCGTCTTTCTATATTCATATGAGAGAACGATCTCGGCCATTTGAATATTCTTATTGTATCCTCATTCGTAGCGATTCTTTCCTCAGCGGTAATTTTATAAGGGTACCGGGCCACGCTTATATATCAAGTCCGCCGATATAGGATTCGACCGAAACGTGTTCGAAATCCGATAAACGGATTCAAACTATATACGAAATGGAAGCGGCCGGTATAAGCTGTAAACATAAATAAGGAAGATCTACTACGTTTTAGAAAACCCCCACGCACGGAACGTTCACCGTAAATCTTACACTTGCAATGATATAAATTTAAGTATTCTCGTACTCTATTCTACAAGTACGACTTCCGAAAATACTTTTCGAGACATTCACTCGAAAAGGTTGACAAAAGTGAAAATTCTGCAGTAGCCCGGTGAACAGGATTCTACGAAGCCAAAATGGAATTTCTTTGTTTAAGAAATATCGTAAAATAAATTTTAAATAAGACACAAAAAGCAAAATCCGGTTTGGCAAGTTATTTGGCTTGGAGACAAAACTAAAATTGGGAAAACATTTTCATTTTCATTTATTTCGCAAGATCTCTTCATCTATCTCATTTATGTAGGAATGTAGAACAAAAACTTTTTGTCTTTAAAATATAAATAAAAAACTTTTAGTTTTTCTCATAAAATGAACTCCGAACGCACTAAAGAATCGCGTCTATAAATAATAAAACGGATAAGTACCGCCAAAACTTAAAAATCCGGAATATATAAAACGGAATCGCAGAAGAAAATGAACAATTCTTTGACAGCACTCAGCGTGTCTATAAAACTTGAGTTAGCAAAATTCTGAATCGCTCGTAAAACAGAAGTTCGAAAGACAGCGAAATTACAAAACATTTTATCGCATTTCCAACAACAAACACATTTACCGCTGACTGTTCCCACCGTGTAAACACCGTGATGATATTGCACAAACAGACAAATGCACGATCACTTTCTCAACGCCGCCCTTAATACACAAACCAAGAAAACGAAAAAGTCTGCGGTTAGTAGAACATTTAGTTAACACGCTTTTTTATTTTATTATTAGGTTCACCTGTATGTGTGTAAGCATGTTTGTTTGTAACCGACTCTTTTGGATTTGATTTTGACCCACTTCAAGCCATCAGATTTCATTTAAACTTTGTAGAAATATCGAGGACCGATGACAATTCAATAATTGTATAAATTTGTTCCAAAATGTTAAAAAAATATTTTTTAAAATTCTATTAAATCACGCTTTTGTAGTTAGCAGAACTAAAAAATTGCCAATAAATAATATATAAAAAAATCTCAAAAACACGATTTAAAAAGCAATAATTTCAAAAAACTGTGGGGTGCTTGATATTAATTGATTATAAAAATACCTCAATAAGTACCCCAAGGTTTTTTGAAATTATTTTCTGCTTTTTTAGCTTGGTTTTCAAAGCGTGTTTTTTTTTTCGAGGTAACATTACTTTCACTCATTTCATCTTTTAACGTTTCTGCTTCACCATTAGCCCAACCTCCTTAATCTTCACCATTAGCTCAACCTCCTTAATCAAGATAAAAGTAAACCCCTGCGTCCACACGTATATCCCAAACTAAGTTTTCACCGCACCGTGATGAATATTGAAAATCGTCTGATCCTAGGTAACTTGAGCCAAATCGGTTTCGAATGAGAGCTGCACGCAAACTTTTTTTATCAATACTTGGCACAGAAAACGGTTTTGGAAATGGAGTAATAACATAAAGGCGATATAAAAATACCCGTCTTAATCGTAATGATCATTTGTCTGTTCGTTGTTTACACAACCGCGAGGAAGCACGGAATTCTCACTTTTCCGTTCGAGACTGGGGTCCATTTCCTCGCCATAACAACGAACGTCGCGGCGGAAGGCGCCCGTAGCTTATATGAATTCTTCTACAACGACATAATGTACAGCGCCCAACATAACTAAGTCTCTTCCACCCTCTTCTTTATCACGAGTCACAGACGACAAAAGAAAATTATTATCATTATTGAAGCTCTAGTTAAAATTGACGTCTTTGTAAAGAAACATATAAGACTCTACTGTTATCGGTTCATTTGTTACCGTAATAAGTTGTGATCCTCCGACGTTTGATAGGTTTCTTATTGAAGGAAATGTCAATATCTGACGCGAATATATTCTTGCGACTTTGTCACACAAATCTGTATCAAATGAAATAGTAAAATGTGTCGTATCTTTTCCTGTATATTTACAGTAGCGAGATCATGTTACATTTTGTGACAAGGTCCAGTAAAATGTAATGTACTTCTGACACTTGGCTAATGAAGATTAAACCTTTCCTGTATTTAGGACTTTGCTTTAATGAGGGTATAAAAGAATTTAAAACGTAATTATGAATTGGGGCGATCAGGGGAAGTGTCCGAATAAATGTAATTAATATTAATCTGTGTTACGCATCCTTTTAAACGTAAACTGACACTGATATTTTGGGATTATTTGATCACCATGCCTAAACACTGCTACTGTTGCTAAGCGGTTTTGTTTTTATATCGACGTGATCAAGATAAACAAGTTAGTAGCGCCGATTCTTTTGTTCATCGCCTAAACTAAATTAAGAGTATTGCTTTCTCTCTAAAGACAAATACATGTGACGCTTTAGAACTGTCAATCTCAATTTGGCGTGATTTTAAGCATGATGAACGGGTTGAATAAAAATCACAGAGAACATAGAAAAAAACTTGGCATTTTTTCAAACGTTTTATTTGGTAAGCTCTGTGATCCAAGCAAAAAATCCGCATTTTTAGCTATTTGGTGGTATTGTTTTTCTTAGCGTGGCAGCATCTCTTAAATACGTCATAGTTGTCAAGAAAATAAGGCATAAAGTGAGCGCGAGTTTGATACTCCATAGAACAACTGCATTTAGGTGTTATTAGATTGAATTTACTTTTCAATGACGGTGCTGTATAAATTGAGGTAAGAATGTGCATGAATAAATTGCCACTTTCAATATGATTTGACACACCATACCAACATCTTTGGAATTGTTATAACAGCCAGTTTGATGCAGTCTATTAAAATAGTTTGCTCAAGCGTTAGAAAGTGCCCGTATTTGATCCAACTGAACCTCGGAGAAGTGTGTCAAAGAACTAATAGACATTGAATCGAGCACATTCTTCCACACGTTCGGACAAGGGCTAATATCCGGTGAGGAATGTTTATAGTCAACAAACATGGAGTTAGTGCAAACAGATCCGACCCGTGAGCCCTCAGCGTAACTTCACCTAATTGTTTGCTAGCCGCCAACTTTGTTACAAATGGTTGCTGATATACGCTTTACCAGTAATCTACGTTCCTACGAGCTAAATTAACTTATATTTCTATCTACAAAGAGAATAAAATATTAGAAGTGATTGTAACTGAGTTCAGTAAAGCTTTGTATGAAACGTTCTGTCCCACTAGTTAACCAAATTGTAAATTTGCTGACTGAAATTTTTTCGTGGAATTTTCTTGTGATGAATTCTTTTAAGATTCATTACCAGGATCACCTCAATTGAATCACAGTAGTTGCGTTCAGAACCAAGCAATTTAAACAATGAAAAAGTACAGTTGAAGGAACTCAATCCGATCATTGTATAAGAAAAGTAAACTTAAAACTGGAAGACCATAAACTTTCGGAATACATTACACCACGACCGAGACTCTGGCTAGGAATTGATTCGCAGATTTTATTCAAACTAATCGGATTCGTATTACGAACGATTTTGCAAATTCTGAAGAAACGAATTCAAAGCCACCACGGACCCGGCCATTGAAATTAATACTTCGGTTAAACAGATTACCATTTTCTACGTACTTTCTGTAAGGAATTTATCCAGTTGAAAATGGTGAACCGTCTTAAATTTCAATTTCTCTTCGTAAATTGAGCCACAGCAAAACGTTGATATCTACATAAGTAATCTTGCTCATCTTATTTTGTGGAACACTCGATTTTTCATCGCGCTGCGTTCTTAGCCAAGAAAAATTTAAATTCATTTTAATATGTGATAGTAGTCCACAAAATCTGTGAATTTTGCTGTGACACGTATCTTTATGAATTTTTCGTCGTGTGTTTTTTTTTCAGCGTCGTGCATTTAATTAGTTTTTCAAACAAGCAAACACAGCTCATGGAATCCATCATGATTTGTCCTTAAAAGTTTATGCGGATGACTTACCAATATCGTGAATTTTGAATTTACTATTAACCATATGACTATCACTGTTCTTTCAATCTGCATCATCAATTTATATCTTGATACACAAAACATGATTTTCATCAATATTGTTCACTGCATCTGTCGATTAGGTCATATTTGCAATGAAAACAAGCCAGTTTATCATAGGAAGCTTATTGGAACGTCGACGATCATAATTACTGGATGCATCCGCATTGCACCGGTAGCTCATATCCGCCGTAACAGCAGGGGCTGCCTGTCACCAGCTGCCATTAGATTTGTTATTAATAACATTTCCTTTAGTTTTATTTCAGCCTTTGAAACTTATAACGTGTGAGCGTTTATAAGTGGGGTGGCAGTAAAAAAATTATAACTTTCTTATATGGTTTCAGATTTTTCTGTTGAACAAAATGATAACGATATATAAATAGATCATATATCAGTTTTATTATGGACAAGGATGTCGCTTCAATTTTGATTTTGACGATAATGAGACTTTTCCAGCGTATTACGTATTTATATTCTCATTACCGAAATATCAACAAAATCAAGATTATTCCTAGAACTAATCAGCTTAACTAAATTCAGAGTCACTCAAACGTAACGAGAAAAAAGATTTCTTATTGAATTTGGCTTCCATTTTATTGGTTCGTACGTCATGAAGTGGGCTCATATAAAACCGAATGCTCCATCCAATTAGCCTCGAACATCGAATGCTCAGTCCGCAGCCCACTAGTACCAATATCCGGTATTGAATGATCTAAGGATTGCCAAGTGGCCTACTATGTTAATACTAGTAAATGATGGAAACCCGAAGCATTATAGGAAATAAATATACCCTTCTCTACGAGAGAATCCTTTTAAATGGAATCAAATTATAGGTTTGGAAGTTTTTAAGGGAATTATTTGAAAATGGCGTGTTTTGGTTTTCCTCTTCCTCCTAAGATTTAGTTACTTTTTACCTACTTTTTAAGATAGCTCGTTACAAAATGTTTTTTATCGATTTATTTTCACGTTTCCTGATATTTTATAACATTTGAATTTAATTTTAGAGGATAAAAACCGTGACATTTTATTCGTCTTGCAACGGCAGCCCACTTCTTGTATCCAGCCTACTTCATGTATCCAATGACTACTAAACATATATAAAAAAAAAATTGCATTTGCATAATAAAAAATATCATTCACTAAGATGCATGACGTAGTTTGAAACACCATGTTATGGAGATGGAATGTAATGGTAGGTAGGTAGATATCTTCTACCGTTTGATACGTAAAAATTATTAACAGGGAGGGTGTTTCATAATTCTGAACCATTATTTATTTTTCTGTGTACCTATTATTTTAATTAATGGTAACTATGTTTTAATCGCGCCTAGAGGTATTTTAAGACGGATACATTGAGTGGACCACCTTTGTAAGACGACTAAAATGTCACGGTGTATATACATCTAAAAAGTGAAACTTGATTGAATTAAATAATTTACATACATTCCTTCAACATTTAAGGAAAGAATGAAGATAAACATGAACGTAGTGATGAAGGGTTAAAAAAAGGAAAAAATGTAGGATATTATGATAGAGTAACTTGTCGACTATGAGCGGCAGTAATTAATTTCCTCGACAGTCTTACTGTTGAACGGGAAGACAAACAATTAGTTCGTTGCGATTTTATTGCATTTCAACTTGGTTACGAAATGAAAATGAAATGAGAATATTATTTTGCTTTTCTTGTTTAATTAGTACACGAACTTTAACATTTATTCGTTTTAAGTATCGTTCACATCTTTCACATATTCGATATCTTTACTTTTATGAATATTTGCTTTCACATAGAATATAAAAACCTCCCCATGTCTCCATAATCCTAAACACGCATTTAAATCACTATTAGCTAGAGTTCCGTAATCGCCTGGGAGTTAGTTTCCTAAGTGGAGATCAATTAGGCCAATCGAATACGGCGTGAAATGGCGGGTTTGCGGGCAAAGCTTTGGTAATAGACTTATGGGAGGGATCCTGCACGTTCATGTATACGGGCAAACAACCGCCGTTAATAGCAAAGTTAGTCATTAAGGAACATTTTGATTGATGCGCAAACTTCGCTGTGCGGATTTTTAGAACGGTTTTTATCTTTGAACAATTATTTTTTGTGGTTCATTTGTTCTAGGATTGTTTAAGTAGTAAAGATTTTAAAATGTACCTAATGAGACTCAAATTTTAGCGCTGTTCTTTTAAACATTGATTTATGCTAAAAATTTTTTGACTGATAATTTCGTTAACACGTCTCCACCAAATAAAAACACTAACCCCCTTATTTATAAACGTTGATTAAAGTTAAAAGATGTTTAAACGTCAAAAATGTATGGTTAAACAGTAGCTAATCAATACTTAACTTTAAATAACGATAATAAATAAAGAGGTTTAAGTCGTGATAAAGATATTATGTAAATAATTGATTCAGTGTCAGCAACACAGAAACCTGAAAGACCGCCTACAAATTACCAGAAAAAAAAACAAAGTGTTTTATTAAATTGCCTCCCGGCTATAAGTTCTATTGAAATACTCCATTGATCTAGCAAGTTCCTTACTTTAATTAGTTACCCATTCAATTCTATAACATAGAACCCAAAACTCGTAGTGGTCACAGATGGTACAATACACAAATCTTAATCTACTTCAGACCTTCTTAGAAGTAAGGTTTGGAAACTCTGAAGCAAAGTTTTGTGACCTTTTTACGCGATTTCTGTTGAAATATTAATTTGAATAATGATTATTCGTTTCTGTGTTAAGAGTTCGTCTGTTCGTCAACTAAGTTGTTAAATTTTATTCTTTGTTTAGAATTAATTAATTTAGAAGTTTTTAGGTACTCTGTATTTTCTGCTCGTATTTTAATTTATCTTAGGTAGGTATATAAGCGTCCGTGTGGTGCCGGACGTAAAGAATAGCATCATCCCATTTTTTCCCGTGGGTGTTGTAGAAGGCGACTAAGGTACTTACTAGAGAATGGGCAGCAGCGTTCTCTATGCATTCACCACCATACTGGCGATCGCCAACCCGCCTGCCAAGCGTGGCGATTATGGCAAACCACCTCCTTTTAACCGACTTCAAAAAGGAGGAGGTCCTCAATTCGTCGGAACCTTTTTTTTTATTGTATCTTCCCCGATTCCTTGAAGATGACTGGACCGATTTGGTTTTTTTTTGTTTGAAAGGATATACTTCCCAGGTGGTCCCATGATCATCAAGTCAGGATCTGATGATGGGATCCTGGAGAAATAGAGAGTACTGTTCAAATTTTATAGGTACACTTGAAGCTATTTGGGTAGTTTTTACCCGACTGCGCCAGAAGGAGGGTTATGTTTTTCGAGAGTACGTATGTATGTAGTATGTATGTATGAATGTATGTATAATTGTCTGGCACGCTCTGCAGCCTGAACGGCTCGATGGATTTTAGCTTGAGAGATGTCGTTAGAGTCGTATTTATTTTGAGAGTGAAACTGGGTATATCAAAATAAAAAAAACAAAATGGCGGATCTTTGGCGCCAAATTCAAATGTTTGACACGCGCGGCCTGAACGGCTCGATGGATTTTAATTTGCGAGGTGTCGTTAGATTCGTAATTACTGTGAAAGTGATAACGTAATAAAAATAAAAAAACGGTAATTTAAAAAACTAAAAAACCCGACTGCTTTTCTGAGTATCCATGGAAAAGCCCAAAAACAAGAAAGTCGTTGTACCCGATTGCACCTAACTTAAGAATCGCCAGTTGCTAAGACGATGCTTATAAGCAGATAAATTGTAGCAGTCGGGACCCATTCTAGAAAGTCAGCCACTCAGCCGTCTAGTCAGTAGATTGGAGTAATCTGCAATGTAATATAGGTATGTGCTCTCAATTCACTAAGCCTCCATTTCTAGAATGGGTCCCGACTGCTACAATTTATCTGCTTATAAGCATTGCCTTAGCAACTGGCGATTCTTAAGTTAGGTGCAATCGGGTACAACGACTTTCTTGTTTTTGGGCCTTTCCATGGATACTCAGAAAAGCAGTCGGGTTTTTTAGTTTTTTAAATTACCGTTTTTTTTTTGGAAGAGCAATTTCTCGGAGTGATCCCATTTCAATTTGGTGAAAATCTGATCAAGAACTTCGGACATAGGCAACGGAACTCCTCAACAAATTATGGCAAATGGACTGGGATTGCTGAAATTTCATGTCTGTTGTTTACACCAGTTCATAACATAACATCACGCCGGTACACTGTGAAGGGGTAAGCACATGTGAACCACTGAAAAGTGAAAAATAAAAACTTTTTTCAAAAAAAAAAAAACAACTGACTTCCAAAAAAACGCTACAAAGTGAAAAAGAACTTTAATTTCGGAAGGCGGTGACAAAATATTAAAATACATATCCCGTCACCGACTTCCGAAATTAAAGTTATATTTCAATTTGTAGCGTTTTTTTGGAAGTCGGTTGTTTTTGAAGGAAGCGTATGTCTGAAATGATGATGACGAGGTAGGTAAGTAAGTTTTATACGTGGGTAGGTTTTGTAAATATTGGGCCCGCTTCATGATGCCTCATAACCAGCCTGTAATGTTCCCACTGCTGGGACACAGGCCTTCTCTCTTCGAGAGGGAGCGAGCAGTAATACCAGCGCTGTGACACTTTTTTTTTAATGTCGCAGCATCATGCTGAGATAGGAGCCTTTTGGCCGTCCGTCCTAAGGGACTTAGTTTTGTATTTTAATTTTAATTTTATTATATTCAGCATATTATGTAGTTAAGTTTGTGGTATTCCTGTGCAAGTCTAATAAATACTTTTTTTTCTTTCTTTCAGTAATTTACCACGTGGGCCCAGTGCGGGTTGGTTGATGTTTTCGTTCACCGTTTTGTCACCAGTGGTGATGAAATTAAACACGCAACGTAAATTGCCTGGTTGGTTTCGAAATCACGACCGGGTAATATTGGAATGGGCAACTACCTTTATCCTTCTAACTCACCGGCCTTGACAATTCAAAAGTGCCTGTAATTGGTTTATTTGAAATAAATGCTTTGAGTTTGAGTTTGAGTTTGAGTCGGTGCCGATACCACTGGGCCACTACCACTGGTCAAAATTTTCTAACGTGACCTTATTATCGTGATAGAAAAAAAGGGTTTTTATATATTTTCGTACATTTTACTTCCATGTTGTCGTGGTGCCAAGTCGTTGACGTGGTTATTACTACGTGACGATATTATTGTGATATTCACAATAATATCGTTGCGTGTGGCCATTAAAGAATAGCACCACCCCATTTCTTCCCGTGGGTGTCGTAGGAGGCGACTAAAGGACTTACTAGGGAATGGGCAGCAGCGTTCTCTATGCATTTAACCACCATAGTGCGATAGCCAACTCGTCTGCCAAGCGTGGCGATTATGGCAAAACTCCCTTCTGGGGAGGCTTATGTCCAGCAGTGGACGTCATTCGGCCGAGATGATGATTCACAATAATATCGTCACAAGACAACAATTTCACTAAACTTCTTTTTAAAACAAATTGTAAACTCCATTAAGTAGATATATTATACACACGGTTTCAAAAATACGGTCTGTGATCCCCGGCTAGCCTCGACTGTTCCTCTGGGCACCATAAAGGGTTACAAAAGATTTTCTTCCTCTCTTTGCAGGGGTTTATCCTTTGATGCTTAGCGCGACTAGCCAAGCGCTTAGCCGTTACATGAATTATCCTTGATCAAATATAAACAATCGCATGCGTAGTAAGTAAAAAACAGTATCTATGCTCTTTTTATTTTAGCATAATCAGCTTAAAAAGCTTCCCACTGCTGTGACATTGTCTTTGTGGGTGGGAGTGGGCCATAATTCACCAAATGGCCCCACGGCCACGTCCAGGCCACAGCGACGTCCGGACCCACAGCCAGTGCGGATCGGTAGAACTACCAATACCATCTACCATTTATTATAGCATTAGATAAATAACGGCACAATAAAGACTTTTATTTTGTAAAATTATAGAAAGTTTAGAGTAATTTAAATTAAAATTAAATGGTAAAATTAAGTTTTAAATTAAATGTAAATTGTAAATAGATTCCATTACTTTGGATTTGTCGTGTAAAGTTGATTATGGGGGTATATATAGACGAAGTTGATTAAACGATTCTATCGAAATAACCAAAATGATAACATGATAATAACCGTTATTTGTCTGTTTTTACGGAGTAGAGAATATTTATAAAATTTATAAACTAATAATCTGAAAATAATATTTAATGTCCATGTACCAAAAACGGGAGAAAGAATCATGGAGCATCGAAAAATATTTCCACATCGCTGTCACCAGGAAAAGTGTTGTGACCCAAAGGGTATCTTCATTTTTCTCTTTACTAAGTGTTCAGTCGCTCCATGTAAAATGCTGGTATTCAGCTGCATCCGATTAGACTGTAAGCCGACCCCAACATAGTTGGAAAAAGGCTAGGTAGATGATGACTGTGAATACAGTTAGTTACACACCACAATCTGTAATTTTTAGCCGACTTCAAAAAAGAGGAGGTTCTCAATTGGATTGGTTTTTTTTTAATGTATGTACACCGATTACTCGAAGATGGCTGGATTTTTTTTTGTTTGAAAGGATATACTTCCCAGCTGGTCCCATGATCATCAAGTCAGGATCTAATGATGGGATCCTGGAGAAATAGAGAGAACTCTTCAAATTTTATAGGCACACTTGAAGCGATTTGGGTAGCTTTTGGAAGAGTACTTTCTCGGAGTGGTTCTATTTCAGTTTGGCGAAGATCGGATGAAGAATTTCGGACATAGGCAACGGAACTCCTCAATAAATGATAGCAAATGGACTGGGATTGCTGAAACCTCATGTCTGTCTACTGTTTACACCAGTTCATAACATGACATCACGTCGGTACGCTGTGAAGGGGTAAGCACATGTGAACCACTAAAAAGTGAAAAAAAAAACTTCAAGTCAGTTGTTTTTTTTTTTTTTTAAGTTTTTCATTCATATAAAGGTAGTCTGCAAAAGTCGACCTTATGTTGCCCTTATGTGGTGAATTAAAGTTGTATTCTAACAGTTCATCAGATTTAGGATGAGGTTTTAAATTTTTGTATTAGGGTATTGATTGGAAAAGCCAGTAAACAGATCGCGTTGATGTAAACACGAATGCTTGGAATAAACGTACTCATTTTAATGTTTTCTAATTTAATCATCCCGGTACTCTGAAAGCTCGTAAAGCTCTCACAGCGTGAAAACCAAACTACAGTGCAACATGCAACAACAAAACACAACTTTTACATATTTAATAACATCACGCCGAACTCTAAAACAGAAACTAAGTAAAAGCGAAGTAAACCCGTTATTTATTGTAAACTAAACTCAGTGGAAATACGATAGAACCAATAGAACTTCATTAGTTTGAAAGGCGCAGGTTATAAATCTCAATCTCGCCGAATCGGTTCAATATAGCATTAGGTTTAGGATCAACGTCTACGGTACGACTCTGTTTATTTGTTGTTCGAGCATTTGTTTTATCCGACTGTGGCGATAGTAAAAGGGTTGTGAGTTTAGGCGGAAATTAAAAATATCTACCGCGTATCATTCATTTAACAGAACGGGGTCGTCGTCATCTGCTTCACCTGTTACCAACTATTTTGGGATCTGGCTTCAGTCGACGAGGAAAACAGGCATGATATTATGTTTGTGTATATCACAAAATAAAACTGCCATTTACTTTATTCATTCTGAACAGCTTCACAGGAAAATATGCTAAGCATTTCATATAGTCACCTAGTGAACTCTTTCATATGACACTTTATGTGAAAAAATAATACGTTCTATGAATTTCTCTTATATCCTAACTATACGGTAGAAACTTATTTGCAATACAAAGTCTTATTCAACAGAATTCTCGTTTTTTATGCGTGGTTTAGAAGAAGTAAGCGGAGAAACTAAAAGACGCAAGATACATTATATAGAAAAACTACTATTTTATTTAAACAAAATCGAGATGTCTACATTGGCAACTCTTCCTAATATCCCATAGTTTCCATTTTCGCGTTGTACTGTTGCAGTCCCATCGCAAACGCTCATTTAGAACACATGCAATATTTCACCCACATCGTAATAATGTATTTAATAAGACAGGCTTGCCGTACATAGTGCCTGAGTAATAAGTTTCTAGACTAGACCCTGGAACCTCTATTTGGCATCTTGCCCAGCCTCAGTGAATGTAACCTGCCTCGGTCTCCATCAATTCTGATGGCAACGGCTTGCCATCATTATCCGGTATATGCATTGCTAATTTCTAAATTGTAGAATTGGAAGTCGTTTGAAAGAGGAGTGAATATCTTTGTTTAATAAATTATCTTCGATTGGACACTGTTTTTCGGTTTTATTTGTTTTTTTTTTTTATATTTACTGCAGTTTGATATTCTTTATTGCAATTTGTTTTCTGGTTTATTGATTATATTCTGAGCTTTGGACATTTAAAAAATAACATGATATTTATTTTGAACTTTACGCAGACTTGTGCAATAAAACGGAATTTTCAAGTCACAAAATAAAACTGAAGCTTCTCCGTTATTGTACTCTTTATTTATAGGCATCAATTAAACGTTAACTGGATTACCCAATCGTTCATAATTGATTAATCATTCAATTAGATTTTCGGTTCGTACCTAATAGAATATTAATGTTAGCGTTTAGACTTATCAGAGATTAGTAATATATCCAAAGTACATGCAATACTCGTGTAAGCACTACATGCATGATACATTAAATGTAATTGGTATGATTCTCGTGTGTTAACATATCGGGTTAATCTTCAAGCAACAATATAATAAATTATACAAAAACTGCTTTTAGTTGAAAAACATATAGTAAAAATGAAATGAGGTTCGTTAGTAAGCGCATCACTTGAGAATGGCTGGACCGATTTACCGATAAACTGTATTTTGGTTACACTCCGAATAAGAGAATAACTGAACGTTTTTCTAAAGTTTCCAAATATGGGAATAACTAAACATTTTTCTTTAGGATTTTTGTTTGTACTCTTTTCAGGACAGGTCTGTCGGGTCGGCAGATATTTTTTTTTAATAAATAAAAAATGTGCTGTAATTATATGTGGGTAAGTCTTAAAAGTAATTTAATGAATGGTTACATTTACTATTTAAATATTTACATCATTTAAAATCTAACAGTATTTTAATAATAATATTTACAAATATATATAAAAGAAAAGAATCACAGGAAATCAAAAAATTAGTCCGCATCGTTATCAACAGGAAAACTACCCAAAAGAATGGCAGCATTTCCACGTTGTAAGGCAATCCTGATTCATTGGCCAAAAACTTTGTGAATCCTCAATGAAAACAGTTCCCTGGAAGTATGGCTTTCCTTCCTTTTATACTAAAGCTAAATAAGACAAAACAAAATGTGTGTGAATCTTCAATGTACGAAATATATTTCTCACAAGAATTGAGGTCCAAATAAAATTTTCGCTGAATGTGGCAGAATTTCGTTTGACGAAATGTGACTTGGAGGGTAGTAATAGTCAATCTACATGATTGCTACTTGCAGATGGATTCAGAAAAACTCATAAGCTGTAACTACATTTAAGAATAGCAGGAAACGCAATCCAATCAAGGGGTTCAAATCGAATCCATTGCATTGGAATCAGAAGCGTATTAGCTTTGCTATAGTCATAATGAAGCTATGTATGCTAGAAATTAAAGCAATTACGTTCACCCAAGGAAATTGTTCAATATCCGTACAGTGTTTCTGCACCGCAAGTGACGGTAAATCTAGTTGATAGACACACACAGCGAGGCGGACAATGAGGCTGTAATTACTGAGCATAGGTACTCAGTATATCCCGTGGTAATGCCTACGTTCACATCTGCAACGGATGTGGACGCTATTATTGGTTTATAATGGCGCGATCCATCCAGCCCATGGAGATAAGGGATAAACGGCCTTAATAGGTTCTCCCGTAAATGGGAAAAGTTGGCAAGCTTGGAAAATTGGGCAGTTAGTACCTATGGTGGATTTAGATAAGAGTGTTTATTAATTTTAAACTGTGTTTAGTTCTGGACGGTAGTGTAATATTGAACATAATTTTGGTTGTTGCTTTTTCTATGGGTTTAAAAAAAATAGAAGAACTTTAATACATAATTAAAGATTTGTCAATGCTTAATTATCTATTCTAGGGTTAGGTGTGTACCAAACCTCTCGTCTTTTAGAAATTATAAACAATATAGGTATGTACCTACCTACTTATGTACAATGTATCTACATCCTCATACAACTCAAAATATATCGGCAAAAAAATTCCTACTAAATATTTTCAGAAATAGATTTCTATTACCCAATTACGCCTCCTAAAATTATTTAAATTAAAAGAACTTCCCTGGTACCTAACCGTTTAGCAGCAGACTCATCAAAGTTTCCCATCGCAAATGACCTTATATTTACTTTCGAGATCCGGCATCAGCTAATCTAGAACTCTAGACAATGATCACAGCTTTATCTGAAGAACTTTTTATTAAGAAAAGTAAGCAAAAACCCGACAGAAACTCTTGAAGCTCGAAAAGGATTCCGACTGATTATTCAAATTTGACAATCCTTCGCAAGACAAACAATTGAAACAATTCTAGTGAAAGATACACAATTAGGGACAAGTCCAACTGTAGAATAAATATTCTGTCTTTTGGGAATATTTTCATCGGAAACTAAAACATTTTCCCTTTAACTTCTGAGGAGTTTTGTATTTCGCACGGTTTTTTCTCGTGTTTAACTGACATACAATTAAATTGTTCCGTGTGAGTTGGCAAGCACACGGGAGTGTTGCGTCTACACGGCTTTTATATTGTCACTAGTTTTAAGTGACAAGGTACTTGCAATAATAATTTGGATTTATCGTGTTGTGTCTTGTTTAATAATTACCATTTCAAGTATTTGAATTACAATATCATCTTTGCTTCTCATATGTAGGTATCTAAATGTATTTTTAACGGAATACATGTAAAAAATACCCTGGATTGATACATTAGCTACTTCATTAATCTTGTACAAAATCAGCGTAAATCTGTTAAGTGCTTGCCAAAAAAACATATCGTAAATAAATCACGAACCCTCTAAATACGCGGATCCGCCAAAAGCTTTTTGACTTAAAATAAACGAAGGCCACCTGAGAGCGATTTCCCAAACATATTGATTCCTATTACACTTAAGGAGTTAAAGATAACCGCCCTTAATTTCCAAATATTTAGGCAGAGCCCCGGGCCCCAGGCCCCGATATAATTGCATTCCGTCTCAATCGGGGCTCTTCTTGTGCTGTATTAAGTGAACCATTACTCGAAGTATCTCAGAGACCGTGATCGACTTGTCTATACAGGATGTTTTATTTTGTGATTTAAAAGAGGGTCAGTGTGGATTCACGATGAATGAGTTGCCTGTCAAATGCCTTCTCTTCGTAGATGATCAAGTTCCACTTGCATCGTCAGTAGAACAGTTGAAAGATATGGTGACTGTGATGGATGAAACATATGATGAGAGGAACTAATATAAATGTGAGACGAAGGTATTGGTATTTGAAAGAGAAGAGGATGTACTGGTGTGTGATTTTAAAATAAATGATAAGAATGTGGAACAAGTGAGATCGTACAATTGAGGAATCTGTTTACAAGGGATGGAAAGTTTGATGTGGAAGAGGAGAGTAAATGCAGGAAATTAAATGAATGGTGCTTCAAATGAAATTTTGACGAACGTGAGTTTATGTACCTATGTGTCTATTCGAGCACGTGGTAGTTTGTGTCAAATAACGCAATTTTTTTAGGCTGCCTGATGCCCTTTGAAATAAGTCTATACTTCAGTGTTGTGCCTATTTATAGGCACGTGGTGGCTAGTTCGCATCTGATGCTATGCATATATGTTTATCTAAATAGTACTTAGACTGTTCGTATAGACTTCAGACCGTGTTTTCCCGAATTTGGATTGGAGGCAGCACAACATAGTTCAAACGTACGATTTCATTGAATTCTCTACAACCGCATTTCGTCAAAATTACAACATAGCATACGGTTGTACGAAAATTTTGTGAATGTTCTAGTATTTAAGTCAAGCATATACCTACCCAATAAAATAATTTATAATTTATTATTATCTCAACTGGGTAATTTTCTTCCACCATTATATTTTTTTCCTGCAATAAGTCTCAAATCGAAAAGTCATCCTGTATACAGGTTTTCAATTGGTTGCCTTTGTAAATGTTGGTCCTGTATTAGAAACCATTGATTAAATATTTTGTATGTATGTTGGTTGTATCTTCGTATGTTGTACTCCTGTATTCCGATACAATTTGGTACTTGAGGAATCCACATCAAAGGGTCGTGTCTTAAAGACAAGTCTACGTTGTCCATTCTATTAGTTAACAGGGAGAGAAAGGTTCATCTTAAGCAGGTTTCTAGTGAATAATTAGTTACAAAAACAGCACTTGTTTTATAATAACATTCTGGAACAAGGAAGCTAAAACAGACATCTTTAAAATAATTCAGTAATGGGCAAACTTGAGGCTCCAGCAGATAGGCGCGACGCAACGGTGCGACACACCTCTGGTAAAACAATTTCCATGAAGTTTTCACAGAAACTGCTGCGGACGCATCGCGCTCGTCTCCGGGAGCCTTGACTTCGTTAAAACCAAGTCTTAATTAAAATTTGTAGGTACCTGAGTCCAAAATGGCGTTGACCTACAAACTTAATAAAGGATTTTGGAAACGAACCTATTTTGTTTTAAAAGGTCAGTTATTACTTTCTTTTGTATTTCTCCCTTCAGGCGGAATAGAATTTTTCTTTGCCTACCTAATGAAACTTTAGACCTTTATCAAAGTCTCTAAATAATAAACTCGGTTATAATTTGCTTCCTTAAGGCTTTTTGTGAATGAATACTTTAATTAAGTATTAATTCCTGACGCAAAATTAGAATTTCACAAAACGAAATGATGTTAAAAAAAACTTAGATACGAAGCGATCTGTTAATCTTCGCCAGATAACGAATCTATTTTAAAACGCTTTTTTATTTATTATGCAATGAAATGAAATGAAATGTTTATTTATGTAAGTAGATCTTAAAAGACTCTTTTACACGTCAATATTTTGGTGGTCAATATTTTAAAAACTAGATGGCGACGGCATTTCCTAGCTGACTGTTCCCTGAGAAGAAAAGCCGAAACAAACTCTGAGGTAATGGTCTCTTTTAAAGTCCAAACATTATATTTAAGTCAAGTGACAGGCGCTATTTTTTTATTGTAGTGTCGTGGGTATTTTTAAAAAAATCTCTGAACTAAGTAGCACACAAAAATCTTTTACATTACTCGTATTTATTTACGTATTTTTAAACATTTTTTGTTACTAATCTTCAAGTATGTATCTTTTTTATTTGCCTACGTCCGTGTGTCACTGCAGGGTGCCAACTGAAAACCAGCGCTGGGTGTCTGACGCCCAGCAAATGCTGAGATGGCAACCCTTTCGATATGGGCACGCTCAGCACTTTTTTACTGCAATTTTATTGTCATGTTTATTGTTCTTTTTTATGTGTTTGTTGCTGTTGTGTTGTGTCTGTTTCGAATAAATGCTAAAAAAAAAAAAAACATATTATTTGAATTTTATGTGAATCTAACAATGCAGGGCAATGTCTGGCTTAGCTTCGCCTTATTCATCAGCCTATAATATTCCCACTGCTGGGACACAGCCCTCCTCTTTGCGACAGGGAATGAGCCGTAATCCACCACGCCGGCCTAGTGCGGGTTGGTAGATGTCACATGTCTTCGAATTTTTGGTTCGAGGACATGCCGGTTTCCTCACGATGTTTTCCTTCACCGTTTTGAGAACAGTGGTGATGAAATAATTTACACAAAGTAAAGCGCCTGCTGGAGTTCGAACTTACGACCTAAAACTCGTAAGTGACAGCTGTTACCACTGAGCCACCACAGCTTCGCCTATATCTATCTATCTATCGAATATCTATAGGAATCTTGGAGGTCGAATTTCACCCACTGCAAGAAATCAGATATTTTTTTTTAATTCAAACGAATATTGAAGTTAAAATTTTTGAATAACGAGTATTGAAGTTCAAATTTTTAAATTTAAACGACTATTGAAGTTCAAAATTTAGAATATTGTTCTACTATTAGCTTGTATTATCCCAACAAAGAGCAAAGGCGTCATCATCATTTCAGCCCGGTATCACCCACTGTTAAGGTATAAGGACTCTGTCTTTTTTCTGCCATACTACCCGGTTTGTAGCTTCATGAATAAATACAATTTTTAGTATTTAAACACGCCTTGTTTATTATATTATGCTCATAAAAACCCTACATATATAACTCTGTAACGAATTACCTGTTGGGTATAGGACTCGTCTTTCTTCTGCCATATTACTCTGTTCGTAGCGTCATATAGAATAGAAAAACACAGTATTTAAAACGGTTAGTATATTGCTAATGCTCACAAAAAACGCTACATTACATATCTCTCTAACACACAAAGCAATAAAATTTTACTGAAGACCTCATCTTCTCCCAATTTCGAACAATGTCTGAAAATAATAACATGCAATAAAACTCTTTGGGGCATACACCCTACATAAAGGGCCGAACAAAAGGACCGGTGGCTTAGTTAAATACAACGCCAGAACATTTCGGCGGCCATTTTAATGTTATTAAAATGTTCGACGGCTACTTACCTTGCTATTTTACGATGTACTCGAAAACAAGCGAGATTTAATTTACCAACCTGTATAATCAAATGTGTTTTGATCGTGGCTGCGAACATTTTAATTTTCAATTTTGCTTTTAAGAATCCCGTTATAGGGTAAGTGCAGACACGATACTGTTTGTATCGGCGATCGGATCGTGAGGAAAGTTTTGAGTATGACAATGTATGGTATAAGGGTAGGGGAAGACTAAAGAAACGATGATGACGGGGACTACTGAGATGACGATTATAAAAGACATGTTGCACCGGCCCCAAATAACTTGACTGATGTGCAGAAACTATACTTTTTGCATAGGCGATGGAAAAATAGGTGATGAGGGTAACACCGCACCCGCAACGCAACCACAACGATCTGTCTATGTACAAATACTAGCCCCAACGTAACCACATCGCAACCACAACGCGACCACAACGCAACTGCAAAAAGATTCATCGACACTATTGACACGTAACTACTGCGTGCCCACATTTTGTCTCTGTGACGTGGTGTAGTTGTGGAACGTGTGTACGAGCCCTATTAATAGCTGTTACTACTGGTCGCTGATGCTAAATGTCGCTGTATCAAGCCTTTCTAAAATCTAAAAACGAATGTTAAAAGTATCGCGTCTGCTATGGCCCTAAATTATTATATTTGATTTACTTTTCTAATTTTGTATCAAATCTGCAGTATCAAAAAATTCATCGTTATAATAAATTCATATCTACGACTACAAATATAAAGTTGTTAGATATAATTGGAAAACTAGTTTTCATTTCCAAACAAGCTAGCCAATTATAAGGTCAACAATTAAATACCTACATAAACAATCCTGAACAACGCTATGAAATGTCAAAAGTAATACAAGCATCTGAGAAAACATTCATCTACGTGGCACACTCAGAAAGTTTTGCGAAAATAAAAAAAATGTTCTGTAGGTAAATATTTTTTAATAAATCTTTTCAAAGTTCTCTCCACTAGCCTCTAAACAAAGTTTCATGCGTCTGAACCAGTTTTCGAAAGACTGTTTCCAGTCCGCCGCAGACACCTCGTTTACAGCCTGCTCGAACGCTGACAGCGTGTCTTTCGGCGACGAAAATTGTATCCCTTTGATCTGATTTTTATTTTACGGCAATAAAAAGGACTCACGCGGTGCTAGGTTAGGGATGTAAGGAGAGTGACCCAGGAGTTTGACCGGCGTACTGACCAGGAAGTCCCTCGTTTGGAGCACGGTGTGCGAAGGCGCGTTATCGTGGTGGAGCAGTAGCCCGCGGAGCCCTGGGTTTGGTCGCTTGTTGCTCACAACAGAGAAAACTTCTGCTAAGCATTTGGTAGTATACCATTCAGCGTTGATGCTTCTTTGGTTCCGTAAAAGAATTGACACCAAGTTAGCCAGTCAAATTGAAAAGCTCGCGATCAAAATCTTCTAGATCGCTTCACTTTGGTAGGCGTTGTTTTGAAACACCCAAACCGTCGACTGGCGCTTCGTTTCTGGATCATATTGATAAATTCAAGACTCATCACATGTAATGATGTCGTAAACACGCCGAGACGAGCCAGCTTCAAATTTGTTTATCATATCACGGCACCATTCCACCCGGGCCTGCTACTGAGCAACGGTGAGGTTGTGCAGCACCCAGCGTGAAACTATCCTCCTCACGCGAAGATGCACGTGTAGAATTTCGTGAAGGCTTCCCGAGCCAACCTTCAGTATGTGCTGAAGCTTTTGATACGTAACTCGCCTATTTTCATAGATTAAATTTTTCACTGCAAGCACGTTGTCTTCCGTAAAGCCGCCAAAAAGCGACAACTTCTTTCTTCATCCCCCAAAGTTAGTCGACCGCACTTGAATTCGTTATACCCACAATACACGGTTGCGTTAGAAGGGCCTTCATCCATGAATACTATTTAAAGTCTATCGTACAATTCATCCCGTTTCAGGCAACACTTGAAATCGTAAGAAGTCAGAGCGCGAAAATGTTCCCTGCGCAGATTAAATTTTTAATGAGACACGTTATTTTAAATTAGCTCGCAAACAATGGGGAGGGATATTTTGAAATTGGAACGTACCTATTTTTACTTGCAAATAATCATATTTTCAAAATAGATTATAACTGGCCAGTCTCTCAAACATAAAAACTTTTTTCACAATGCTTTCTGAGTGGCCTGGTATATTTTGAAAATACACCTTACTGCAGAAAAATAAGATCTAATATGTCTTAATCCATAATATCGCGTAGATAGCTTATTTATAGTTCAAAACTTATTATTACAAATAATACAACCATTACCTATTCGGAGACTGAAATATAATAAAATAAACATAAACAAGAACTCGATTTATCTATAATGATAGAAGGATATGTTGAATTCATGGTTACTGTTTACGCACTGGTAAAAAACTTATCCTGTATTATTCTAAGAAAAATGCCTTTAAGATTTTTAACAAGATACGAAGAAAAAAACAGATATCTAATTAGAAAAGTAACTTAGCTAGTATCAAGCTTGTTTTAAATAAAATGTTTTTTAGTCCTAGGTACCATTTCAAAGAATGTTCTTATTATTTTTAACTTTTCCATAATTCTATTTTGAAGTAAAGCGATAGGTAGACCACTTTGATAGAGCAAGTCACGTTCGTATGACATTTTCGATTCTACAATATACGGCTTGAATACACTACAAAAGTTGCGATTCTTATCGCACCGTAAGTAGCTAACGATAAGAAATTTATTCGAAGTGGATAAAGTAGATACCAATTTGTAAGTAGCGGAGCGAGCATATCAAGATTTTCCGAGGAGTGTCCGAGGGACACGCGAAAAATACTCGCTAGACGCCCTGACACATATGTCGGGACATAAAGAATGTTGCAGACACGAAAAATAAAATACAATTTGTGGAGCATGCGGTGGCATCGTACACAATGTCTCGATTCGACTCCAGCCGTGTACACAAAGCCCATCGTACACCTACCGCCACCTAGCGGCATAAAACAAAACGTAAACCCGACTGCTGTTTGAGATATGGCGCAATTAGCCTTTGTAACGACATAATTTGTTAAATTCTATTAAGCGCTCTTTATTTAATGAAGCATAGCTACAACTCACGAATTTGTCAAATAAAAACGTGTAAGTACAGATATGATGCCCGCCGACGAAGGTAATAAACACCGAACTACGAATATAAAGTCAGATATTGGCAATATCAGCAAATTTAAGATTAGGAGCGTCATAAATTCAAACGTCATGAATAGAGCTAGTTGGTAATACTTCATATATTTTATGAGTCCCGTAGACGTGTCTATCTGGATGGTAATAAAATGCAGGGAGCGTTCCGCGACAGAAAGCAGTAATACCAAGTAAAATAGTATCTAATACTATGACATCGGAGTGAGCTGACAGTAAATTCTACGTTTATATTATAGGTACAGTCGCTGACACTAGTAGTCCTTATGCTCTGTTGTTTATGTGGTCAAAAGTGCTGTCCAGTGAACGCTCTCGTAACTTTGACTTTACCGTGTCCCTTTTTCGGATTGCATGCCTCGCTAAAACGCATACAGAGATTTTATTTTCCCGCAAACTATTAGGAATACATACCTATAGGACGCGTGTAGGTATGCGAAAAACAGATTTATTTACGTAATATTATGTAGTACAAATAGGTACCTACATTCATTCTAGAAAAACGAACTGTATTGCGTAAAAATCACCCACTACAATTTCTGACAATTTTATCCGTGGCATGAAACGTTTAATATATGTATAACAACGTTTTTGGTCCATCATTTTTATAGTTCGCAGAATTCATTACGTGTTTTAAATCACGTTCATGTTACGTGCATGTTTAAGACTGACCGATTTTTTGCGATTTCATTTTATTTGCTAACGTTGCCATGCTCCTGTTTTGGACATGCTAAAGTACGAATATATAACATTTTTATTTGGTTTATTTATGTACCTATAGCAGTCGGCCCTGTCTTTCTGCCGTATACCGTCATATTTCTCTATACATAACATAAACGCGTATGCCTAGGCAATGCACCACTTGGAGCATACAAAATTGTTGTGACCTGTCTTGACAAAACGTTAATTAAAAAAAAAACAACCGCCTTACGAAAAAGACATTATAAAGTTAAAAATAACTTTAAATTCGGAAGTTGGTGGCAAAAAAACGAAAACAACCAAAGACACCAACTTGTCTGACACCGAATTCGGTTTTTTTAGTAGGTAGGTCTAGGTACGACAGTACCTACCTGCCTACCCGACGCAAATTCGTATACCTTCACTTACTAAGTAGATAACAACGACTAGAAGTTATTACACCATCATAAACTTAGACTTACTAAGTGGAAAAATACTTACGTATAATTGAAACTAGGTAACTCAAAAACCACTAAACAGAACCAAATTTATATGGAACCACTCTACCTCTATACGTAAGGGTATAAGTATACCCTTTCGAAAAAAAGAAGAATTTTTCAAATCGTTTTATAAATGACGGGGTTCTGAGGTAACAAAAAAAAATACAACCTAATTGAGGACCCGCTCCTTTTCTTTTTAATCCGGTTGTGCATAAAATTGATTGGTCGATCGTAGTTCTGAGAGATTGAAAGATGTTTATTTGTAAGGTCCATGGCTCCTGAATATGACATACGAAAATGTCACATAGAATTTTAGTCTTAAGGTAACCTTTCTCATACCTTTCTGTTCCTTATCTCACAACTAAGTACCTCAAAGACATCCCATATTTCTCCTTCATTCCTAAATCAAAATGAAAACTATTATTCTGACAGCAGCTGCAAACGTTCTCACGAGACAGGTTCCCAGGTCACACGATATTTTGCCCGTTACACTGGTATGAAATCCTATTACTATTAAGTATTAGGTTGGTGCTATCTTTAGGTACTATAAAATGGGCCTAAATTATATAGTTGGAAATTCAGGCCAGTTTTTAGTACCTACTTACTGTATTTTAAACGTGGTAACTTTACATGTTGCCTGGTGACTTATGTTGTGTAGAAGTAAATTTATTAATTAATTCTGTCGTTTGAAGGTCATCATAGAAGACAGCTACTTTTCATGACAATTAAACATATATAGGGTTGCTCTCTACTTAGTTACCTCTACGAGTAATTAAGTAGAGACCAACCCTATATATACCCTCAGGTGGCTGATGGAGTTTTTTGATGCTTATAAGAAAGAGGATCGATCATAATCAAAAATTTTTTTGTGTGATTATTGCCCATTTTCTTGATGACAATTATTATTTCAAAATATATGAACAGGGGAAAAAAAAGAACAGTTAATATAGTTTTTCTATAACTACAATAGTTAAGGTTACCCTTACTACTCTGTCTCAAAAACCCACCCTCTACAACAAAAAGGCTCCATTTTTTTGTAACAAAAAATTGTTCTTCCCTTTTTTGTTTTCATTAATTGACAGTACCGAAACATACCGTAGAAATTAAAAGTACCTAACCTAGTGCATTATCCTTAAACACTCGCATGCTCCAGGACATATTTTTTATTTCATTTCCCTAGAGAAGTATCAAAAAAATATATGGCCCGACATTTCTAGATTAAACAAACAACAGAAAAGTCAAAACGACTTCAAATCTCGAACACCTAATCGATACAAATATATAGAACCCACTGGGAACACGAGAGTATTGTAACCGTCTTCCATACATATCGAAATCACAGCGTTCCATTTTATTCCTTCGGGACAGTGATGTAATCATAGACCGATCTTCCGTTATGTTATTTATCTTTTTCCTTCTTTCATGCACCGCTGGCAGCACATAGGTGTTTGTCTCTTAGATTTAATATGAAACATGTTGGAGATGGAGATTGAATGATGTGACCCGAATCCTGCTATCTTACTTAATATTATAAATGTGAAAGATTGTTTGGATGTTTGTTATTCAGTCACGCGAAACCGGCAGAACAGATTTGTATGATATGTATCTGGCACACAGATAATTTTATGACAAACATTTTTTTTTTTTGGAATGACATCCCGCCGGTCAGAGGTTGTTGGCTGCTTAACTGGACTTGCCTGTGGCTACCTTAATAAATAAGGCCTCCAGCCAGGGCATACAAACTTAAAATTAAAGCGACTAAACACTAAGGGCACTTGTGGGGTATGGACCTCGGATTGGGATATCGCTGGAAGAGGGGAGCAAGAGCTAGATTAACACTTAGGGTAATCTGAAGTCCACGTAGTTGAAGTCGTGGGCAGAAACATATACTTGTATTTACGCAAATAATGTAGATATTAAGAAAATAAATTGTTTCCGGTCTATTCGCACATAGGAGGAGTAAATTTGCGATGATTTTAAATGAAAACAGTGTTCCGCTTTATGTGAACTTGACAGAATATAGGAAGCACTAGGTAGCTTCAAGTTACTGTCCTCACACGTTAAACACAAACACTTAATTATAAGTCTTATTACAGGCGAAAATGCGGTGAATCCAAAGTTATCAATATTTTCAAGCAGAGCGGGCCTACGCCATGCGTTCGCGATGACCTTCAATCGGAAGTGTTCTTCGCGACAAAAATGTCGGTGCGAATCCTCTCATACACTCGCGAGGTATGTGCTGAAAAGGGATTGGTCTAGGAAGCGGATGTCAATCAAATTTGGAATCAAATCAAATCAAATCAAAATATTTTATTTCACATAAACCTGCAAGGGCACTTATGAAACGTCAGAAGCTAGGTGCACGGTTCCAATTTGTCGCTTCCTATGGAGAAGAGCCGGCAAGAAACTCCACGGTTACTCTTTTAAAAATAATTGGGTTTTACAATGTTTTCAAATTACAGTGATAATAGGTATGTTGGCGTAACCACTATATAAATAAAAAAGGACGAAAAAGAATCAAAGGGTATAAAAAAATTAGTCCACATTGCTGTCAATAGTATTGCCACGTTGTACTGTACAAATGATGATGCTGATTCTTTGGCCAAAAAAAATGGTCAGAGCTCTGGTCTCGTGAAGAGTCGGCCAAGCGATGTCTTTATTATATGAAAGTTTAATATTAATGTTCTATACACATAAACCTTCCGGATTAAATTCTCTAAATAGTGGTGAAAACCTCATCAAAATTATGTGCGTAGAACAGCGGGTCACACCGTCTGACACGAAAAACGACTTATATTTATATTAATGTGTAGGTAAGTGACTATTTATTGATAATGAATAACAAGTGATGTTACGTCAAGGGTTTTTAAGTTTTTACATACCTACTTACTTTTTCTAATGTTAAAGCCGTATTTTTTCCAAAACATTCCAACATCAAATAAAATTGTTTCTCGGTAACGAATAATGATGTTTTTTTATTATTTATTCATTTTTTACCATTCAGAAAATCCATTTGATTTTAAGTCCTGTCAACACCCACGGTGTTGACAGGACTTAAAATCAAATGGATTTTCTTCGAATTCATTTGGTTTAGACAAGAAGGCAGGAAACATCGACGTACCAACAACATGATACCATAGTTTCAGGATATGATTCAGCTGCGTAAAAATTTTTCGTTGGTTGTTTATAAAAATTAATAGCTGTTCAGCACATTTTAACCGCGTAGTTATTGCACTTTTCTATGAAACAGATATTTTTCTTTTGACAATCGACGAAACATTTCACAGCATCAAATGAAACGGCTGGTTGACATTTCCCGTGAACCGAGGGCTGGTTTTTACCTTGGCCAGAGGCTAAGCATTGCCATACAATTTAGTAATGCCACCAGTCTCTTGGAAACATTACCAGTCGACAGAGATGCGGATGAATTTTCGACGCCATGTTTTAATTTGTGAATATGGTTAGTTACGTTAGGATGTAATTGTTTTTTTTAATACATTATTATTGTATTTGTTTTCACAGCATCATAAATTCATAATTCACCTACAAAACACATTGTAATTCTAAATTCGAAAGCATGTTTATTGACTTAAATACAATACCACTTTTACTCGATTCCACTCTAGACGCCATTAAAACTAGTATATATCGGAACAGGAACATATACAGTATGTCCCTACTTCCTGAAGAACCCTTAATCGCCCTAACACTCCACCCCACATCGCGGAGCTCAAGTGAACCGAGTTAACTTCCAAGAGACATACTTTTTTCTAACTTGAGAAGTGTAGCGGTTGTATTGTTATAGTCCTTACTGATATTTAATGGTAAAGGGTATCACGAATATAGTGGGATTATGGTGTAAGAGATTTTAAGTGTCATAAACTAATATTATAAAGAGGTAAACTTGTTTGTTCGTAACTGTTAATTTTGTGGAACTCATCATCTGTCTAGTCTATTTTCTCAACTATGTTTGGGTGCCTGCCAGTCTAACGGGATGCAGCTGAATACCAGTATTTTACATGGACCGACTGCCTATCTGACCTCCACAACCCAGTAACTGGGTAACACTATACCCCTTGGTAAGACTGGTTGTCAGACTTCTGACGACCGGTAACGACTGTCTAAGATCCACGAATGACAGCCGGGACTAACGGCTTAACGTGCTTTTCGAGGCACGGCGGGGTCTTGGTATGTTTGTCTTGGTATAGATGTTCACCCATCCACGGACCAACCGCAGCAAGCGTAGCTTAACCTGATCGTTCGGCCCGTGCCCGTGCGTTACTTATTCACAAGCCCCGCTTAATAGTGATTGCTTATTCATTTTAACATTGCAATCTAGTGCCGTAACCACTAATGATTTCCGTGGATTCAAAAGGCTCTTTAAGTAACTGATATATGTTTGCCTCACAATTCCTTTATTCATAAAAGACAATGATTTCGTTGTAAGACTTTCGGGCTTCTGACGATCCTTAAAGCAAAAACTTAACGTGCTTTCCGAGGCAATGAGGGGTCTTGGTATGTAAATATGGTCACCCATCAACGGACCAACAGCAGCAAGCGACGACTAGCTTAACCTGATTGATCGACGCGTGCCACTATATTACTTAGCCACAAGCCCCAAGTGGTAATCTCTGGAAGTACTGGTCCGATTACAAAAACCCTCTCCTTGTTAGAAAGCTACACTATTACCGAGTACCATAGGATAAATTTTACTTCCACGCGAAATAATTCGCGCAAAAGCTAGAAGTATAATAATTTGAGTCCAAAACACAGAGTTAGAAATATCGACCAGAATAGGTACTTTAAGTCCAAAAATATTACGTGCTCCCTTTTACCGGCTTCATAAAGTTCAAAACTCATTTGTTGGTCTTGGTATAACCTTATAAAACAAGCCTGCCACTTCTTTGTTAGATGATAGTAACTGACATTAGTGTTAAAAGCGCTTTACAGCAAAATAGCTCCAACCATTTTTTCTGTGAACTGCGCTTCTGGTTTCATTTAGTGAGCATATAGCAGCTGTAAAGCAATAAAAATGTTTGACGCCGTTCTCAGAACACAAAAAACAAAACGTACCCATTGCCCGTAAATCGGAATGAATATTTTTCGAATAGGCGTTTTGCAAAATTCATTTTTGATAAAACTAGCACAATTTTGATATAGGAAAATGATTTAGTGTTCACAAAAACATACAAAATGTTGCTAATTTGACTTTCTGTTTCTGAGAATATGTTTTAAAACAAAATCTTACCAAATAAAACAACTGACTTTTTATTTTTGACTTTTTAGTTATAGTACACACCAATTCAAAATTTCATCATCCTTGGGGTCAACACAATGCATATTTATGCGATAACAGTAATCGCGGTTGGTTTGCTGTCATTTTTGAAGAGTTCTGTTGTCTGTCTCCGAAACGCATCATCAGATCCATATGAAAATTATATGGGCCCATTTCGAAATAGGGGTTTATTTCGAACAAAAAATAATTTTACAAATCCGTCTATATGTGACAGAGTTATGCCCGAACATACATAAAAAATATACATAAACATGTCGAATTGATAACCTCCTTATTTGGAAATCGGTAAAAAAAAATGTTTAACAAAAAATTTTACCGACGAAAAAAACGGAAACAAAATGCAGAGTTAAAGGTGTATTTATGCTTTTCAGTTTAGTTTTTGTCGGTTTAATTTTTTTATAAATGTTTTTTCTACACTTAGAAGTGGACTTTGTTTTTCAATTTTAAATGAAACCAAGTTTGAAGTAGGTACTTACAGTGGCGTGCACAGAGTTTTTAGGCAGGGTGGCAGAAATTTCAAAAAAATAAAAAAAAACCGAATAACCGATTGCTGTACCTACACAGCATGCAACCTGTGAGGCAATTAAATTATTCATATTGTTGTATTGAATTTACGATTGACTTTACCTTTAGTTTGTATTAATTGAAAATCCGGTGTATAACTATTTTTCACGATCATAGGTTTTTTTTTATGTTCGCCGAAAGATTGTTTTGAAAATGCATAATTTTTCTTTTCTCTATACAGACGCCACCTGAACAAATTTTACAGTGAATATTATCTATTTTTCACACTATTATCAACGTTATAACCATACATGATTTCATAGCTCACAACCAAAACAAATAAATCAAAACAAACAATGGCGTCGGAAATCGGAATATAAAAATAATACGACAAAGAAGTAATGATAGTTTATGAAGCGAAAAAAGCTACTTAAAAAAATAATCGCATTGCTAATTTTGTTCGGGAATCTTCGGTAAGTTTCGTAATTCGTCGTGTCAAAAGCCAGTGACTACCCTGTAAGCTTGTGTGTGTAATTTGTTACATTGGGTGCCACGTAAGTATAGAAACGCACACATAATAAATCTGCATGACCACGAGAGCACACATTTAAATATTAAGCCGTGAATAGTTCTTGTCTCTCCCGAGCCACTCAGCGGAACTAATAATACGATTGACGCTCGACAGGTGGAGCTGATTTATGAATAAAGATTTTTGTTTATTGTTAAAATAATATTTGTTTTAAATATTTACTTGATTTAGGTAGGGTAGGCAGTGTCTTTCTGTCTTTATGGACTGCTCGCCACTGGGTACTTATATCTTTACGAATAAAAAGAATTATCAAAATCGAAAAACTCAGTAAAAAATTATGGTAAAACAGGAAAAACAAAACATATGAATAGGTATACGCATCAATTTGAGAACCTCCTTTACGCATTTTAAAAACAAAAACATGTGCTTAATAAATTTTTGCTAAGTTTTGCTTTCCATTAACACAAGGCCCAACTTTGGGAAGTAAGTAAAAGTAAAAACATAGCAACAAACTCATAGACAGTGCAAAGACCTCGCTTAAAATCTCTCCAACAAAAACCATCTACAGCGCTATTAAAAGCACAGTTAGCGATAAAAGCGCTTAATTCCCAAGTCGTTACAGTTTGCACCCAAGATCTGCTAACCTGTGTTATCTCAGATCAGACAGTGCATTATTTGTAGGAACTATCAGAGCCAATTAGACGAACGTATCATGTATTTGCGCAATTTTTAGGTTGTATTTTTTCTACAGATAGGTAAGTAACTAAATATGTAAATACAGTCACCAAAAGAGATAAAGATAAGTAACCATGAAACATAATTTGAAAAATTAACTGTTTGTTTGGTATTAATTTTATTCAAAAACATCCATCGGTTTTGACATATTCTTTCGAATTTAATTGTATTTATTTTCATTTGAATGTTTCGTCATTGTTCCGTGTGGTGCCGGACGTCAAAGAATAGCATCATCCCATTTCTTCCCGTGGATGTCGTAGAAGGCGACTAAGGGACTTACTAGAGAATAGGCAGCAGCGTTCTCTATGCATTTGACCACCATACTGCGATTGCCAACCCGCCTGCCAAGCGTGGCGATTATGGCAAATCCCCCCGTTTTGGGGGAGGCTTATGTCCAGCAGTGGACGTCTTTCGGCTGATATGATGATGATGATGATGTTTCGTCATCAGCATCTTGAATATAGCATAATGTTGTAACATGTTCTTTAGTAATTTATTTACTTATTTTTAATACTTGAAGATGCGAGTTTGGCAAACTAAGTGATGACCGCAGTGTGCTGTTTTTGAATGACACTTTTGCGTATTGCGTATTCTTTAGACTTACCCAATAAGTACTTACCTATGTTACCTTGAATGTTCATTGTAAAACCGAATTTTTACTCCATTAGGTATTATGATGAACAAGTGCTCACAATAGACGATTTAAATACATATAGGTATACTAAATACATAGAACAAATCTCAGCACAATTCTCTGCTCTAGTATACCTATTTTAAAGTACTTAGTTAATTGTATTTTAAATAGCCAGTACTATTCGCAGTCTGCGCTGGAGTGAGATAAAAACTTCGCAAGAGAAAATCTCTTTCACAATATTGCCAAAAGTTTTGTACTTTAAATAAAGCTCTATAAGTTGGTAGCTCTACGACAAGCGCCAAGTCAATAGTACCTCGTTAAAACTTAGCCGGAGCTGCTATATGTCCAAAACTTGAGAAATGAAACGACAAAATATGGGACTTATCGTGACTGTCGCTTATGCTCTTTTTGCAATAGTGTGCCAGAACCCAGTTGGCCTAAAAGACAAGATCAAAATAATTTTCGCCACGTTATTTTTACGTCCGTGCGAACATAGGCTACATAAATAAATTAACTTATGCCTAATTAATTATATTGTTATTTTTTTAGGTGACATATCTAACGGTGAAAGTTGGGTGCCAACGGAACCCTATACTAAGCCTTCGCTGTCCGTCCTTCCGTCTGTCTCGCAGAGAGCTTCCGTGCTTTTCTCATGATCCGTAACAGGTAAACAGTTGAAATTTTTACAGAGTGCGTATTTCTATTGCCGCTCCAGCAACAAATTAAAAAAACAGTGGCACTCCGGGAGTGGCGTCAGAAGTGAAAACTTGAACAATTACGTGTGTATTTTTTTAACAGTGTCGCTAGTTCAATTGTTTTTTCCCATCTCAAAAAATGCTCAACGCGCTTAAAGAAGTTTTCAATAAAATTAAACCAAGTTAAAGATAAAATGGGTCCCATACAAGACGGGTTTAGTAACTATTATGATAAGTTTTATTTCGGAGTAAATCCCCAGTTTCATCCCAAGTTTTGGGTACATGCAGCTCTCACAGATTGCCTCTTGTCAGAATAGAAACACGGTTTGTAGTATTTCGTTCATCTAAAAATAGATCTCTTCATTTACGTGTTACCTATTCGGTCAAAGACAAAGTTGGGGAAAAGCATTAAAAACTTATAGTTTCAACAATGCATATCAAGTGATGGCTAGGCGACCTACCTACATTTGAGCCAAAAAACTTAAAACATGAGTCACTAGAAAAACTTAGTGTCACTTAACTTGAAAGCACATTTATCCTTTAAGCACCACATGCCTTGTTGCTTGCTGAAATGCATTTTTTTACTCTTAATTTTAAATACACCTTTTTCCTTTTTAGGCTCCCGCAGACAAAAATTCCAAAGAAGTTTTCACAGATTTTACTAGAGCCGCGTCGCGCTGTTACGTCGCGCCGGTCTGCGACCAACTGTCACATAAAGGTGAGTAGTATTTTAAGTCATTCTTGATCATCATTGGTTCTTTGGTCACCTTAGTGGTTGACATTCTTTGATTGCCAATCCACTTATGTTACTTGCCACTAGCTTTTACCTGCGGCTTGCCCCACGTGTACGTAGGAAATTATCCCTCGGAAAAGTCCTGCCGGTACAAAAATAATCCTATGCCCTAACCAAGGTAATGCGGCCTGTGTGCCAAATTTCATCGAAATTCTTTCAGCCGTTACAGCGTGAACTATGGATTTGTTGAAATAAGACATTCTCACATTTTTTATCTAAGATAATTTTAATGCACAAAATGGTCCACGAGATATATATATTGAAAACAAAAAGAGTACCTACCTGTTACTGATGACTATTGTCGATCCGAAAAGTTCCGTATTCCATTTACGTCGCGACAAACTTTTGATTCATTATGGTGAGAGTGCGCCGGCGTCAACCCCGCACTGCCTAATGGCCCGGTGTCACTTTCAAGTTTTCCCATTTTGTTATTGTTACACATTTTTCAAGTTGATCCCATTTGTTCCTGTTCCCTCTTTGCACTTTTGGCGGAAATAAAAGTTAATAATAAAGTGGAACTATACGAAGTTTCGGAGACTTTGTAACTACATATTAGTTTGCGGGTTAAAGTGATGTGAGCTTGTGTTACGTGAGTAGTGTGGCATCCATCAACTGACACTTTTTTTTAGTTTTCACTCGGTTTTTCCTCAAGGGTATTCTGTACAACATTATGAACTTTTTACATCCTTTGTGAACTAACTTTATTCTCTGCTGGATTAGCCACTCTTTGTAATGACACCTTCACGTCTACCAGAACAAGAAGTCTTGCCGAAATGATGTTGTTAATCTATACTAATATAATAGGGCTAAAGAGTTTGTTTGTTTGTATGTTTGAACCCGCTTTTCTCTGAAAAACCCGCACTGGATCCACATGGTGGATTATGTCCCACTCCCTCTCACAGAAGAGGCCTGTGTCCCAGCAGTAGGAACATTATAGGTTGATTATGTTACGGTATTTTATAGCCCAATTCTTAAGGAAGAAACCCACTAAAACCACCCGCCCAACCACCCACCCCACCACCAAAAATCCCACTATTTTTACTAATTCACGAAAAGTTTTTGTTGCTGGACGATTAACGTCATAAGTGGCCGCTCCGACCAACGTCACCAACGTTGCAACTTGTAACTCTGGTTTTATTTCATTTATGGTTATGAATTGTTCTACGCGTCTGCTATACGCCAACCACTTTTTGCTTGTTATGTCGAATTCCCCAATTTTCCCGATAGGCATCTTGAAGTCCCACACTTGAACGATGTAAATCACACGAATTTAAGTGTTTTCCTCTTCGCCAGTTGTATTTATGAAATATAATTGCGGGAAGCGATGAATGAAACTGCGATTCCGAGTGACAACTGGTTTATTTTTACATACCCACATAAAACACTTATTAACATACCCGACAGACTATAGGCTAGGTATTTAACATCACGCTGGGACCCTTAGCAGCCGAGCAAACTCAGTCAAGTCAAGCGCAAGAATCAGTGCCAAGACTCGGGCAGGAGCAAATTATTTGTAAAACTTGTTAGTAAATTTCCAACTACCTACGCCAATGCCATTCAAAGCCATCGTCACAAACTTATTACCCTTGGTCATGAAAAATTCATAATTTATTTAAAGGTCACAGTTGCCAATAAATAATGCAAGAGCAGAACCAATCTATTCTTGAAATCTAACCCAGATATCTTTCTATCTTTATACTGCCTCTGCATTGTTATTTATATGAAACCAGAAGAAGATCGAAGGTCAAAGGTCAAACATGATGGATAGTGTTGGCAATGATACCAACCGTTTCTCCAAACATATGAAAGCTGAACATTTTGGCAAGATTCTCAATTTCAAGCGAAAGATACGAGTAAAACTAGGAAGTTATATCCCATCTTGTGAAATAGAAATATAAACCATGTAACTCCATACAAACACACATAAACTCACGCCCACTTCCTAGGGGGTAGGCAGAAACTACAGAATGCCTCCTGCTACGATCCTTAAAAACCTACTACTTTTAATTTGCCTTACTTACGTTCATAGGGGGCTTGTGGCACAGCCACACGGGTTGATCGATCAGGTTAAGCTACGCTTGACGCGGTAGGTCCGTGGATGTGTGACCGTCTTTGCATACCAAGACCCCTCCGTGCCTCGGAAAGCACGTTAGGATGTTGGTCCCGGCTGTCATTTGTGGATCTTTGACAGTTGTTACGGGTAGTCAGAAGCCCGCCTGTCAACCAGTCTTACCAAGGGGTATCGTATTACACAGTAACTGGGTTGTGGAGGTCAGATAGGTAGTCGCTCCATGTAAAATCATCATCATCATCATCATCATCATATCAGCCGAAAGACGTCCACTGCTGGGCATAAGCCTCCCCCAAAGGGAGAGGTTTGCCATAAACGCTTGGCAGCCGGGTTGGCGATCGCAGTATGGTGGTAAAATGCATAGAGAACGCTGCTGCCCATTCTCTAGTAAGTCCCTTAGTCGCCTTCTACGACACCCATGGAAAGAAATGGGGTGGTGCTATTCTTTTACTTCCGGTACCACACGGAACCATGTAAAATACTGGTACTTAACTGCATCCGGTTAGACTGGTAGCTGACTCCAACATAGTTGGGAAAAGGCTAAGCAGACGATGATGACGTTCATACATCTGGTCACCAACGCACGCCGGTTGTGAGTACAACGCACTCAGCCTTTCTGAAGAACACCACCAATATGGTCACTTTATATGTCCTCCTAGGGTGTCTTCTACCGGCTTTTCCACTCATATGTGAAAATCTATTCCCTGACTCCAAATTCCGTAGTTTCGACCGAAGTTACGGGCGTTTCCTACACATACTTATTAGGAAACGCCCGTAACTTTGAATATCAGTGTGCCTACTCTCTACGCACGAAATTCGTAATTTCGGTCGAAGTTACGGGCGTTTCCTAATCCATCTCTTACGGACCTATAATTAGTTTGGGGCCCAAACTAAGAATGAATTACTACACTATTTGATAGTTGCCCCTACTCCCTATATGGTTTTACCCGTCCGAAAAAGTTAATTAATCAGCTGTAGGAGTCACTTCGAAGTTTCGAAGTATTTCGACGTCCGAACTAAGAATGAATGACAACACGATTTGAAAGATGTCCCGTACTCCTGATGTGTTTGGCCCTTCAGAAAATTTGTATGAGACACTTTCGAACGAGCCCGTATGTTTGTGAACGGACTTAGAGAGTAGACCGGTGTCGCCTTTCATTCATCTCAACAAGACCTAACCACGTAAGCATACTCTTAACAATTTGTCACTTTATCTCTTTTAAACCGCACCCGTTGCCTTATCACAAGATTTTTCAGCCTATCTTTCCATAATGTAAATACCTACTTATACTATTTATTACAAAACACTTTTCTGATAAACAAGAAGAATCCAAGAGTTATATATCAAAAATCTTCTACCTATAACTGAGGATTTCACCAATGAAACGAATGAAAAACCTGTCAGTGTCAATATTGCATAACAACTTTGACACAGACAGCTCTTGAACGCGGTTTAGATGTGCTAAATGAGTGGAATTGGTGAAATTTGCCCTTAGTCTGTTTCAAATCAATCCAATGAAACAGACTGGCAACAAAAACAAAAGATGTACCTAATACCAGAAATAAGATGATTCAGTTCCAGCGCAAAGTTTATAATATTCATTCGATGGTCACATTAGATTTTATGTCGCTGAGCGCTCTAGCAATTGAGTCCGTGGCTCCGTACATTTCTATAATGTTTTACCGAACCCGGTATGAATGCTTGAGCACGAGCATTGTTCCAACAGTTTTATTCTATTACACGACTAAAACTTTAAAGAGGGCTCTCCGACTGGGACAGCTATAAGCACTAAATCAAAACTTTCCCGTTAGGAGGCGCTCCTCGACTAGTTCGAGTGAATACGTTCGGGGATGGGTCGGCTTACCGAATTGTCCGTTTTCCATACAAACTCTTTGAAGAACAAGCGACGATGGGAATCGCTTCCGGAGAAGTTTAGAGTAATATTTTATCTTGATACTAGCCATAGATGATACATGATACGAAGGAACGAACTTACAAAGTCGTTTACCGAAGCGAAATTGCTCTTTAATTACTTCTTATTGTTATTCCTACTTCCGATAGACGATATTGAGCTCTGAAACATTTTCCAAATATGGACTAATATTTGTCAGAATAGTTCTGACCTGAGCGAATAACTTAGTTGGAATGGAACATTAGACAGTAGCTATTTGTCAAACTTAGATTCGATTACCTAATCTGAATTCGAGACCCAATGCCGAGTCTAAGCAATATGATTAAGTAGAAAGTTCTATTCTACAATAAATCGAGAGATCGGATTAATTTCGTTGGAGCAATAAGTCGTGTAACTAATAGGTACACTATCATGGTTTCCTGACCGCGACCAGGAGCTATTAATAAATGTCAGACACATAACGAAACCTTTCGTCAATTAATAGTTGTGTCGCAGACAGGATTCCTTTCGTGGTCACGCGTCATTAGCAAATGACATTTAGAGGTAGCTCTCGCCCTATTTCTTCTAAGAACTATAATGAACAGCTAAATAAGTTTTAATGACGGCAGGGTTACTTTCGTCTAACATGATATTTTGCGCTAACTTACAACTGGCTCCACTTCAAGTGTCTTTTCTTCGGTTTTTCCTTTCGTTTTAAAGAGCGGTTCATTGAACGAACGAAGGCCAGCCGTGACGTCATCCGGGCCCTAGGGTTTGGCGTGGTCTCAAAGTTTCGGAGGTGCCGTAAATCAGTCAGCCGCCAAATTAATTGCTATACGTACTAACTACTATTTAACACGCATATAAACCGCCGCTGATTGAGTAGGTACCTTAATAAGTTCAACCTAATGATTATTAATGTTTTGTAAATATATCCAGTGGGAGCTAGAATATTAAGACCATTAATTTACAGCCTGTAATGTTCCCATTGCTTGGACACAGGCTCCATCTCGCTGAGAGGCAATGGGCCGTAATCCACCACGCGCGCCCAGTGCAAGTTGGTAGATGTCACATGTCTTCGAACTTTTTGGTTATATGACATGGCGATTTCCTCACGATGTTTTCCTTCACCGTTTTATGAGCAGTGGTGATGATATAATTTACTAAAAGTAAAATCCCTGCTTGGGATCGAACACACGACCTACAACTTTTATTTCGCAGCCAATACCACTGCGCCACAACGGCTCGTACTAGAATATTATCCACTCTAAAATGAAACAATGCCTCACTCCTCTCCCATCCCTTATAACGCATGGTGTCTGAAACCGAGATTTTCAAAATCTAATTAAAAGTATTTAAGGAAGAAATCTTGAACTTTACATCCATAAACAATTAATTTACCAATTAGTCACTTATAGGAACACAAGTCCTTTTACCGATAACGAATTAACTGGTAAGTTTGTTTCAATGGACACAACATTCCGTAAAGAGTGATGTTGGTAATCAATCAATTGATTAAAATCTCGTATCTGGTGATAACCATCCGCCATTGAACATTACGGTCATCTGCTGCGGCTGAAATGAATGTGCCTATAGGGTAAAAGCCGAATAGTTGCCACACTCTTTGAAATCACTCTATATCTCTCAGTACGAAAAGCAAAATACTTTATTTATACACCGTGAAATTTTAATGGTTGTTTTCCCGCAGCGAAATGGTTTTCTTGGTCATACAATAGTTTTATAAACAAATAAAATATTCGAAACAAAAAATGGCAGATTAACCATTGTGAAAAATCACCACGTGCGAGAGTTTATTTTGCTTTAATCATGTATGCATCGCTGTTCCCTTTGTCAGCGATGCGTGCGATTCGAGTAGTATCTACGAGTTACCTCTAGTGTTACTATTGAGTAGTGTTTTATCGAGTTGTGAATAGTTTTGTTATTATTTTAAAACAAAAAAAATCTTATTTTTTTAACTTTTACTCTATGCTTCAAAAGTACTCCTTATGGCAAGTTATTCTGCCGCGGGAAAACAACCATTCCAATTTCACGGTGTATAACTGTCCGATACTTTGTTTTTTATCTACTTCATGAAAAGTAAAAAAACAATTTCTTTAATATTTCCAGTGTATTAGCGATTTTTGCGGATGTCAAAAATATGGAGGATATTTTGGGGTATGGAGGATAGTTGCCTAATCCATATAAATTACGTTTAGTATAGATGCTCCGTCGAGAAACAGAACATGTATCCTGCAAAAACTTCCCTTCCCATGCAATCGCACAGAGACATGCGACACGGACAATTTAGTGGTAGTTGGAGAGTATTTCAATAATAGATTAATAAAATAGCATGCGATTCATCCGCGAAACTGGAGATTACTCTAGTTTCGCGGATAAATCGCATGCTAGCCCCCGCACGTGGCATGGGGCATGTTGCCCCGATTGTAATTATACGATCGAGGCAACTATAGCTCTGGGGCAACTTTCCTGGTTTTATACATTAGTAATATGCCAGATGGATAAGTTTTCAAACTGATGGAAAACGGCAAAATTAAAAATAATTATTGTGGTTAAAATTAATAGCTTTATTATAGAAGGAAATTGAGAAGTGTACTAATTATAACGGAATATTAATTAAAGTTAAATTGGGTTCGTTTAAAGTAAAGAGTTAATTATTATTGATGTTCAAAAAAGTTTTAAGTAGTGAGAGTAAATATTGATGTAAGCCGCACTGTATAATTATCCTTAAAATATTTTAATAGCAGTTTCTGTCCAGCAGAAAGGCTTCAGATCTTCTTAATATTTTGTTTTATCGCATACACAAGAGGACGCTTGAATTTTTTGGGCCTATCCATAACCATATCCACACCTAATGGTTTTTGAATAAAAGAAAATCAAAACATTTATAACCTTCAGATTCCTTCAGTTAACATTAACAATAAAACTGATATATATGCAACTCGTACGAAGTTAATTTATTTTTAGGCAAATCGACATCTCCAAAAAACTCAGGCAATTCGCACGTTTTAAGTTTGTATATTTTTCCGAATTGTCTCAGTTCTTAAGCCCTTTATTTTGATACCCAACATGGTAGCGATTACTTTTATAATGCAATTAACAAAAATAGGCAAAATGGCGGATTTAAAACATCAAAAATGACATTTATTAATGTGTAAAATCTACCCTTTTGTGATTTTATAAAAATAAAAATAAATTTGTCTTCAACTATCGGGCAATCCAGACGAGTCGATAGACACACGTGCATCAAAATCCATCCAAAGCCCTTAAGAAGCTTCAAGGTAATAAAGAAACCCATGAACAAAGATATAAAGACACATAGGGTACGAATGAAAATATAACCCTATCTTTGTTGTCGCGCAGTTAGGTACTAAGATAAACCTATTTATTTGAAAGAAGAATACTTGTTTTGTATGTACTAAAATGTAAAACGTCAACGCTAACTTTGTACCTGTACTTTCTATTTTTATATACTATATTCTAAGAATAAAGCTTTAGAGTTTGTTTGTTTGAACGTGCTAATCTCTAAAACCACCAGTGGGATTCGAAAAGTTATTTTTGCATTTGATGCATTCTTAAAGAAGGCTACAGGCTATTTAACACCACGCCAGGACCCATAGTAACCGAAAAAAAACCAAAAAGTCAGGAAAAAAACACTAAGCAAAACCAAGACTTAGCACGGGCAGGTGATGTGATGATAGGTCAGGGGAAGAACAAATTTTACGCGGATAAAGTCGCGGGCAGAAGCTAGTTCTAAATAAAATGTATTTCTTTGGTATACAAAGTTGTATAGATCTCAAGAACTCACCGACTGCAAGTTTCACACTGATTCAGACTCGATGCGTGTTACTTGTTCCGAGTTCTTCGTTGTTATATTCGTGTTAAAGCTTTTCTCTTTGTTTACTTTACCACTTTGTTTTTAAAAGCTTCTGATTGGCTAGGTTTCTTTTCACTGTCGTGTATGGGATCTTTTGATTGGCTAGTATACTTCTCTTACATTAACTGCTCTATAGAGGCAGTGTGTGTCTTGACATACGGGTGTCGCTGCACTGTAATAACGAACAAAACAGTGTGACTAGTAGCAGTTTCATGAAATTCTCTACTCTCTATTAAAATAAATACTGTAGAATTCACCTACAGGCCAGAGATTACAACCCTTAATTGTTTGGTTTTGGTTCTTCAATTAAACGGACATGGAAATTAAATTGAAAACGCTGCATTGTCGCACCCTAGATGTTCCCCAATACCTACAAAAACTAAAGAAGAAGATACTAAAGTATAGTTAAATTTTTCCATATATCTCATAGTTAAATAGGAAGTCGAAACTGTTTCTCCTTAATACAGATTACTCAGGGATCTAGCTAGGAAAGCAGCGCTTTATCCAAAAATTTGTGTGTACACACCATATAATAAAATTGTTATTGAATACTTTGTAAAGCCCCCATGCACTACAAAACCTTTATGTATCAATACTATTAATACTATAAATGTAACAGTTTGGATGTTAACCTGTTTGTTACTAAATTACGTAAAAACGGCTGAACGGATTTGAATGAAATTTGGCACATAGATAGTTTATAATCTTGATTAACAAATAGTATAGTATCCTTTTGATATCTGTACGTTCCCGTGGGATAGTTCCTGTCATCCACCCGTTATCCGTGGGCGAAGCCGCGGGCGAAAGGAAGTTATTATTATTAAACAAGCCTTATTAAAGAAGTTCAGTTATATATTTTTATCAGGAATAGCAAATAGAGCACAAAACCTAAACCGAAAATATGTAAGAAAATGGCCTATATTGAGACCACTCCAACAAGGCAATGTTCCTGAAATAGCAACTTTGACTCGTGTACATAAATACACAAGTCAGTTACAGAGAAGATTTTTAAATCTTGATAAAAATAAAATTAAAGTATGAATCATGGATTTGTAACGTACAAAATCATGTACAGAAGCTATGATGATAACCCATTTAATAAATTCCGGTGACGGCGCAAAGGCATTTAATAAGAGGCAAACAGTTTCACAGAGACACGGTGAAGCTGACTCATATCACATGTTGCTCGTCGATCTGTCTCCGACCCACTAGATACACACCGTCTGCCCGTGATTGATGGACGGTATATTAAATAAACCGCACCGATATTACATTTCAAACATATCGGTTCCTTCAGCGAAGATTGATCGCCCCCCGTTTATGAAGACACGAACAAAACTTTCATACGACCTTGACAACTGAAGAACGCTTCCGCAAGAAATTAAACACCCAGCTCTATTTTCAAGGAAATTCTCCAGCGCGATCAATCAAACGTTATAAAACCATTACAATTAAAGTGATGAATGTGTTAAGAACGTATTTAGGGGGATCCCGCGGTGATCCCGCCGCCGCGGTAATGGTAAACTTCTGATTTGTAAGGTCGCCTCCTCCCACACTGGAGTCAGAAAACAAAGAAATATTTCACTCGTGTAATGGATTGAAGTGAGCTTCAAACTTTTCACATTCAGCAAGTTTTCGAACAAATTTATCTCTAGAGGAGCAGCGCAAATACATCAAACTTGAAGCAATTTCAAACACTTGTTTCATGAGAACGTTTACAAGCAGACCAAATTAATCCTCTCGTATTGTAGTTAGGGCACTCTTGCGATAGTTAGCTATTAGTTGTAATGGCAGATGATACCAGGCTCGCTTCTATTCTCTACAATACCACGATCTAGCTATTAACGTAGTTAACCACATCATTTAATTAAAAGCATTTCAAATTCATCAATAGATATCATTCAGAGTAACATTCACGTTAATCTGCTAACTAGACCTGACTGTACTTGTACTCTTTGCTCGCTAAAAGGTATTATATAAATCATGAAAAGTGCTAGAAGTCTTAATCTATAGACTGAGTTCGCAAATATTTTCGACGGTTTTAATGTGTAGTGAGATTTATACCAACCCAAAGTTACTGTTGTAAATCACAACGCAGTGAAATGAAATTGTTTATTCCGTAAATAGGATATCAGAATCCGTTTTAGATGAAGACATATTAGCATAGTCAGCTTATAAAGTTCCCACTGCTGGGACACAGGCCTCCTCTCTGTGAGAGGGAGGGGGCCGTAATCCACCACGTGGGCCTAGTGCGGGTTGGTATGATGTCGTAACTGGTGACGAAATAATTTACAAAAAGTAAAGCGTCTCTCTCGGTTCGAACCTTCGGCTTCGTAAGTCACGGCCTTTACCACTGGACCACTAATGCTTTAAGAAGATATATATCTGACTACCCCCGAGAAGAAAATGCGAAACAATCTCAGTAATTTATTAAACAAAAATATATCGTATAAATTAACAACCATATTCACATTAGGTAAATAAATTATATTATTGTTTGATATCATTAAGATCGTGGGTTAGAACAATAGCGGCACGTAGGAGGTATCATTTTCCAAAATGGAGGATAAAAAGCTGCCCACGCAGTTAAATAATTATGCTCTCATATAAATCGACAACAAAAATTTAGCATAACGATGTTTAACTGTGATTTCAAGTACGGGAAATCATTATTTTAGGATAAAATATTACACCGTAATAAAAGTAGGCTTATTCATCCTGTGGGCTTCGTGTCGTGAGTAAAGAAAACGTGGATGTTTGTACTTAGCTGCTAAAACTAAGTGGTACTAAGCAAAACTAAACACAGAGGCTTACTCACGCAACGTATTATTCACGCGCCGTCGACTCACATATCTATGTGTTATCTATAGGTATGTTTGTTTGAACACGCTGATCTCTGGAACTACCAATCGGGTTTGCAAAAATATTTTTTGTATTTGATAGCTCAATTGGTCATTGACTATTTAACATCGCACTGCCCTTATGAGACAAGCAAGAAGAAAAAAAGTCAGAAAGAACGCTAAGAGAAAAGGAAGCAGGTGGGCAATAAGATACGACGCTATGTACCGAAATTTCAAGCGGACGAAGTCGGGGCCAGAAGCTAGTTCCTTAATAAAGAACAGTGTGTAAAAATAACGTTGTGTGCAAAAAACTTTTTCCAAAAAAAAAACTGACTTCCGAAAAAACACTACAAAGTGAAAAATTACTTTAATTTCGGAAGTCAGTGGCTCTGGATATGTATTTAAATTTTTTGTCACCGCCTTCCAAAATTAAAGAAAATTTTTAATTATGTAGTGTTTTACTGGACGTCGGTTCTTTTTTTTTTTTGGAAAATTGTTCTTTTTTCACTTTTTAGTTATAGTACCTACCCCACACCAATTTGAAATTTCATCATCCTTGGGGTCAAAACAATGCATATTTATGCGAAAGCAGCAATCGCAGTTGATTTGCTGTAATTTTTTGAAGAGTTCTGTTGTCTGTCTCCGAAACGCATCATCAGATCTATATGAAATTACAATGGGACCATTTCGGAATAAACCCTTTTCGAACAAAAAATAATAATTTTGCAAATCCGTCTATATATGACGGAGTTATGCCCGAACATACATAAAAACAAAAATATAAACATGTTGAATTGATAACCTCCTTCTTTTTGAATTTGAATCTGCCCAGCCCTTTCCCAACTATGTTGGGGTTGGCTTCCAGTCGACCTGGAAGCAGCTGAATACCAGTATTTTACATGGAGCGACTGCCTATCTGAACTCCAGAACCCAGTAACTGAGTAATACGATACCCCTGTAACCGACCTGTAACGACTGGCAAAGACCCACGAATGACAGCCGGGACCAAAAGCTTAACGTGATTTCCGAGGTATGGAAGAGTCTCAGTATGTAAAGATGGTCACCCATCCACGGCCCAACCCCGGCAAGCGTAGCTTAACCTGATGGTTCGACCCGTGTAGCTGTAATTACTAAGCCACGAGCCACTTGCATAGGCCCTTTAGTTAAAAGCACGTTAAATCCATAGCTCAGAACGAACACAATACGTAATATATACAAAATATGGCACGGATATGTAGGTATGGTTCTCTACATAATCTTTGATCCGTTACTTCGTAACTTAAAGCACAGCCTCGAGGTGCCATATTAATAATGTAGCAAGAATTGAGCAAGTATACCGCAGTCAGCAAGTTCAGGTCAAGTAAAGTACAACAAGCTATGTACGGCAAGGGTTGGCGAGTCATACAACTTTCAGACAATAAAGTTGCTTGAAGAAGTAAAGTTAGTTGATCTCGATATGTCGCGGGCCCGCGTTTGTTTTAATGGCTAAGTTGTGATTTATCGTTCTACCCTGGATCAAGTTGCGGTCACACATTCTCAGAAGTTTTTGATCAAATTAAGTATTCACCTAAGCAACTTTGTTTTGAAAAAATAACATCTATCCAAGGTTTCATGTGGATTTTTGGATGTATAAATTGGAGTTTGGCATGTTGAAATTTTTGTGCAAGACCAATAATTAATCTTTAAAATATTTTGAAAATCTAATCTAATCTAATGTCTAACACAAATTCTCCACCTCTCTAAAATAGAAAATCCAATTTTCGAAAGATAAGTCGAAACAAATACCTATATCCCTACATACACTCATTCCCTGCAAGTTAAAACAAAAAAATCTTGTAAAAGCAAAAAACAAGAGCACCTGAGGGCGATTGTAGAGGACGTGGGGTGTGTTTATTCGGTGCTTACACTCGGCTCGCCATCAATCACTGGTGGGCCAGTTTTTAGGGGCCATAGCTCCCAACGGACTGGACTTGCAGTCGACGTCCCTGACATGCCTACTGGCCAAAAAACTTGCGGGTTACGCCATTGGGATATGAATTAATGTGTTTTTTCTTTTGGTTTACCTTTTTAGCTAAATACTTACATGTTTTCGTAAGTTTGGGTTGTTTGAAAAATAAGATTCTTTGTTAGTTGTTAGTATTTTACGCGTAATTGTGAGAGATCGATATGGAATCCACAAAGGTTCTTAATCCTGTTGCAAAATGCAAATCTGAAGCCTGTTAGCATTTAAGCTTTGGCTAAAATAAGAAACGGTTAAAAGATTTTAAACTATTAAATTGAATTATAGAACACTGCGCTTTTAACTTTTAACTTCGTTAAATAAAGCTACTTCAAAATGTCAGCACTCAAAAATTTACTTTTGAAAGGTTTGACAGGCGGTTAGTTTGAATAATTATTGAAATTCTTGTGAAAAAGTGTAGCAGAACATTATATAACTTTTGTGTAAACAAAAAAAAAATTGTTTTATAGAAGAGTCTTCTTCTGAGTTCCTCGAATGAAAAGTGTTCTGAACTTTTGTAGTCTCGTTAATCTGCAGAACAGAGGCCCTCCCAAAATGCATTAGGAATACCTATAAAGCATATTCCACCACCTTCAAACTCCAGGTAACCCATTCCATAAACTTACTCCAGACCAAATATCGGTAGTTATCAACCGGAAGTTACCTATAAAGGTAATCCGGATTACATAAGTGTCTATTTAATAACTCCGTTGAACTTATTTAGGTCCGCACCTCGCCGGAAGCGACGCACATTAACAAAACATTACCCTTAAGTTTACCTCTTTTAAAAGACACCTTAATTAATTGTCCACCCTTTGGGTACCGCTGTATTACAGTAAAATATTGTGCTATTAGCTTATTTTAATCGGATAATAAGATTTTACTACCTATATAAACTCAAACTCAAGCATATTTCAAATAAATTGTCAAAGAGTCAGAAAGATGAAGCTAGTTGGCCAATACAAGGCGTAGTACCTACCTATGGAGAAGAACGGGCGAGAAACTCAATACTACTTTTAAATCATAATATTGTTAAAAAAAGTTGGTAACATCTTTTTTTTTTTTGAGAGTAGAAAATCATCAAATAACTTCTCCCGCTCTGGGTGGAGCAGGAGAGCGTGTCAGACTTTTACTGACTAAAACCCACCCGTGTTTCCTCAGTTGCCTGTGTGCCAAGGGCCACGGGTATCTCTTTCGAACAACCCGCACCACTGGTGGTTACACCATTTATGTTGAAATTAAGAGACGTGCACATTAAAAGCGTCCGTAATTAAAAACATAAAATAAAATAAAAAATCAGAAATTAAAATAAGCCGTGGCAACGTAGAGGTGACCGAGCACCGATTTGTCGACGGAAGAATAGACATGACTATTAACTAAATGATGTACAATAGGAGAAGATAGCTATGTTTTTTTATTAATTATCACAGTTATGCGTTCTAAACGAATCACGATTTTGTAGATAATCGTATGTACTTTGTGGCCGTCGAGTAGAAAGTTTGTTGTCAGTGTGATTTTGACAGTTTGGGAAGAAATTTTCTTCTGAAATAGTCTACATTTTTATGGACCTAGACAAAGATCATTAGAAACAAAAGACAAAATGACAGATTGTAGAAGGATAACAACGGTGTGATGTCAAAAATGGCAAAACTAAATGTCACTTTGTGTTGAAAAACCACTGTATATTCTTCGTAGAAATAAAAAGCGTCATGCTAATCCTGCAGAAACACATACATAAATTGGCGCTTACTTACCATGGGGGTAAGCAAAAACAACAGAGGCCCTAGTGTGAGTTTCATTTAACCATCTACACCAAACGCAATGAGCGCGTTCGGCGTTCCAATTGGCCCTGGATTGGTGACGTACCAATCGTAGCGCCAAACGCGCTCACTGCGTTTGGTGTAGATGGTTAAATGAAACTCACACTAGGGCCTCAGAACGCCACCTGTTACGCTCCTTACACTCCTTTTGCCTCGTTTATGTTCATACATCTGGTCATATACGCACACCAGTTGCGAGTAATACGCAACAGGCCTTTCCGAAAAGCGTCACCGCTAAGGTCACTATCGGTCTTGCTTCAAAACGCGATCTTACTTTAGTTCTAGCCTAAAACTCTAAGTCAGATTTTGCATTACCAACTTTTCTTCTATTTGGGTAGAGTTCATAATACAAAAATGACAATTTAGCACTGGATCACGTTGTCAGTTTTGTAAAAGGAGCTTTATTTCGATTTCAATTAGGTTCTTATTTCAAAAACAGGCTCGTTGAAAGAAAAACCTCTCATGGAGGCGATCGGCGGCGGCGATCTCTCGCGTCCGGCTCTGGTCCAGGCCATGGTACGGAGCGAGAGTGCATGGCTAGCAGTCGCTTCCTTCAGTGAAGCAGTGATGCTCGCAAAGAGGGAGGCGGCGCACGTGAGGGAGACGCAGTACATGAACCCTCACGGCCGTAGCCTTCGCAGGAGACGCTCTAGGCGTCGGGAATCCCAGGCTGATTCCCGGCCACCGTAGGCGCAGGCTTGCGGACGGCGAGTAATGGGTAGCTCGCTGTCCGGTAAGGACCAAGCCTGGGTCGACGACGCGTTGTGTTCCACGCGCACCTCAAAGAGATGTCAGCACCAACTGATGGGACCCGCAAGGGCCGAAGCCTGCCAGGGGTGCGGGTTGTTCGAAAGAGTTACCGCGGGCCCTGGCACGCAGGCAACTGAGGGAACACGGGTGGATTTTAGCCAGTAAAAGGCTGACACACCCTCCCGCTCCACCCAGAGCGGTAGAAGTTATTTGATGATTTCCCACCCAAAAATAAAACTTGTTTTGTTATAAGGGCGTTTATGTCTTCAGAGGACGTCCCGTCCCGGCGTTTCCACTCACATCTGCCTAGTAAATACCTAGGTTTACACGTTATAATAAATGAAATGAACTCAATATTGAGATAAAATGATTAAAGAAGCCTAATGAGGTATGTAAAGCCAGAGATATTAATCAAAACTAGCTTCCAGCTTGAATTGTCCGTAATTCAAATCACAGCTGTCAATAGATAACAGTTATATTTAATGGCCATGATACGGTAAATTGACGTAGTGACAAAAAATAATAAAATAACAAACAAAAATAATAATTGAAAAAAAAAAAAATAATAATAACACAGGATTCACATTGACAAACGATAACACACAATTCACATTGACACACCTAATGTATATGGATGATATAAAGTTGTACGCAGCAGATAAGAAATCACTTTTTCATTTAGCAGACACCACACAAGAATTTTCTAACGATATTGGTATGCAATTCGGAGTAGATAAATGCAAAATTTTGTCAATTGTCAAAGGAAAAATACAAAACAACAGTTACACACTTCGATCAGGTAAATCTATTGAGCCAATGGATGAACACAGTACTTACAAATACCTAGGTTTCAAACAATCGAGACAGATAGAACAAAAGATGACAAAACAAGAACTGCTCAAAAAATTTACACACCGCCTTAACCTAGTCTTTAAAACCAACCTTAACTCCAGAAACACAATAAAAGCTATCAACACATTCGCAATACCCATTCTTACATACTCTTTCGGAATTATAAGGTGGTCAAAAACCGATATTAGAAAATTACAGCGCACTATCAATACTCTGCTTACCAAACACAGGAAACATCACCCTAAATCATGCATACAGCGACTTACACTACCACGCCAAGAAGGAGGAAGAGGATTAGTAGACATACACAACTTGCACAACAAACAGATACTTTCACTCAGATCCTACTTTCATAACAAATCAGAACATTCGTCGTTACACAAACATGTAACGGAAACAGATAAAAAACTTACACCACTAAACTTACAAAATAGAAACACTCAAATTAGTGAAAATCTCATAACCACACAACAAAAAATTGCAGCATGGTCTGGAAAAGCGCTACATGGAAGACACCGAGCCTACTTGTGCCAACCACACGTCGATAGAATTAAGTCGAACGAATGGCTCAAACGAGGTGAATTGTTTCCTGAAACTGAAGGTTTCATGCTTGCGATCCAAGATCAAATAATAGTAACTCGCAACTACAGGTGGTGGTGGTGGTGGTGGTGATGGTGGTGGTGGAGGTGGTGGTGGTGGTGTGGTGTGTAGGTGTGTGTGTGTGTGTGTGTGTGTGTGTGTGTGTGTTGTGTGTGTTGTGTGTGTGTGTTGTAATTGTGAAATTAGACAAAAATAATAATTTATCTGACTGCACTATTGTAGTTGGCCCACAAACCACAGATTTTATATAAATTTCGTTTAGATTTATGTACCTTTATAAATTGGCTGTGCCTACTGACTTTATACATAATGTTCTAACTAAATATGTATTAGTTACCGAACTCTATTCTTCTTACCACTTCTTACTCTGAAGACACAATTAGGTACCTCTTTCATATACTGAAGCAAATTCTCGTGTTGCCAACATAATTTTTTTTATTAAATTACGGTTCCTCACGTGTTTGTTTTGGGTTCGCCAAACTAGTTCATACGAACAAATAGTTACCTAACCCAGCCTCCCAGCATTCAATAAATTAGAGATTTAATCTATCAACTCCCACGTGACGTCAATAATCTTCGTAGGCGGTCGAAATCTTTCTCTCGGGAAACCTAGATAGTTTACACAACATGAGAAACGTTACCTAATAATATCAATAAATCGCAGACAGAAAAACACCCACACTCAATTAAAACAATTTGTTTCAATATTACTTCATCCGTTTATTTGAATCCAAGACTTGTCTTCATTTTATTTAGGCTGTTCAGTCATACATAATCAAACTTTTTACCTAAATGTGAGCATTATTCCAACGCCACTACGGCTTATTAATCGATTCGCACGTATTTACTCGCCCGAATAACGCAAATCGTCACTTTAGTTAATTCTATGTAATATTGTCTATAGGCGATTCGCACAAAGTTAAATTATTTGTGGGCGAATCGACAATTCCAGAAATACATATTTAACAACTGGCACAGTCTCTTTACGGTACGGCGGCGTATATACCGCGCCGTAGAAAAGACGTGCCTATAAAAATGTTTTCATAGTGATCCATACAGCACTGACGACCGTGCCTACAAACAGTTTTTTACAGCAAGAAAAACTTGTCTGTACAAAGGGCCTAAGGACTCTTCTTCTTCATCGTATCTATGGCAAGACAGTGTACTTAATTTTGTTGCCCCATAACCTCGCCACTTCCACGTCTAGTGGCAGCGCAGAAGTTGCTACAGCTGCATTTTTAGGGACATAGAGAGCAGAATAGGAGAACGCTATGCAGACGGGTCAGCAATTGAACTATGTTGTTATTAAGAGCCCGACGGATGCAACTGTCTACCTATTGATCCGGGTAGGCATATCAAAATAGTCTCTGTGACTGCTATTGGCATTCTGTACTGTCAAGCCCGCGGCCACCCTCCTGACTGAAAAAAAAGCAGTGATATGTTTATTCGGCACCTGTCATAAGTACACAAAGTAATAACTTAAATCTAAAAAAATATTGACGGGCTATTTATATTAGTGGTCGCCCAGTGGTCGTAGTTCGACCATAATTCATTTAAATTTTATTGTAATGTATTTCAAATGCATTAATAAGCAAACTATTAGCGTTCTGCACTCCTTCTACACATAAACTTTAAATGGGCCTAATTTCACACTCCTCCGCCCGCGTAATTTAGGTAAAAAGGGGCACAAAGTTTTTGCTTAGATAATACATTACTATTTTTAACCACGGTATGAGCTATTCTCATTAAGTTCGTACCAAAACGCTAGCAGAAGATCACTGAGCCGCATCATACAATATTTAACAAAAACCCTGTTGTTCCTTTTAGGGACATATACACTTACCTACAAGCACAACATAGACGAAGTTATAATTTAAAAAATAAGCATTGGCTAATCGAGAGTTCAAGATCAAATAACTATTAAAATCGACATATTCAAAAAAAAATCTACAGTATCTGATTTTAAAAGTATGCTTACTTTGCACAATAAACTACGAGCTCGGCGGCTTTCTTTGATCTAATCAAAAGCAGTTAAACATTACAAATATTCATAATTAAATATTTATTTTAATTGTTTTTGTTGAACAGTTTTTATAAATGACTTGCTTTATTACGTATGTATAGCGATTCTGAAAACGTGGGTAGAAGGAACAACAGGGTTTTGGTAACATATTGTACACCTCTGCGTGAGTTCAGTGATGTATATTACTTTTCTAGGCTTCGCACGAAACTCGTCTTAGCTGAATCCATAACATATTCAGCTACCTAACATCTAGAACTTCATCACCTTTACTAGTTCCACCAGCTTACCTCATTTCATATTCGATCGCAAAGTAACTTTAAGCAAAGCTCTTTCCACAGTTCACTTGGCGACTTTTAACTTTTGGACTAGTTGCCACAGAGCATCACTATAAAGCTGCGGTCCCACGGCCCTTTCACTGACAGGCTGCGACAGGCCTTGAACGGTGTGACCAACCTTTCAAGGCCTGTCGTGGCCCGTGCTGAGCATTCCTACAGTGCGTGTCGGCCTGGTGCGACCTATTGGCCGCTATTCCAACATGACAAGGAGCGCATGGTTTCATGTGCAGCCGCTGTGGTTTTATTCAGTGGTCAACATTTGATAAACAAATAAAAAAGAAACGCGCCTGCACAACCACGACAGGCATTTTCCTGCCTGTGACTTACGACAGACCGCCGGACTCTCGATGGATCGGACGGGTGACAACAGGCTACCGCAGGCCTCATCAGATGCGATGGTTTCCACGGCACGTCGGACTGGTTTCGCGTGATCTGGCTTAGTGAGAAAGCGGGCCGTGGGACTGCAGCTTAATACAGGCCAGTTGCTATATGAGTGTAGTGTGTCCATTGTAATCCAAGATGGCGTCTCTCAGAAACAAAGCTTATTTTATGATCAGTATAATTTTGTTTCATTTGTTAAAAAGTTGTGACTGATCAAATGTTTTAAAGTTAGCTACGCCTTTGTATTGATTTTATAAAATTTCCTTTACAGTTTAAAGTTACTGTGGGCGTTATGGTTTACTTAGGAACGCTTGTCTATCTACGTGGTTATTTTAAAATTAATCAATGTTGTTGAGGACCCTTATAAGCTGGTTCAAGGTTCTTCAATGTCGGTTTAATTAAAATTACAGGAATTGGTTGAGAAACCGTGGCATTGTTAAGCGTCCTTGATGTATGACAACAGAAATAACAGTGGGTAAACGTTTTCTTTCTATTTCAACCCAGTATTTAATATTAGTAGGCAAATCGTTTTAATAACTGGGCTCTGTATTTCTTTTCTAATAGGTACATTCGCTTTAATGAACTATCAAAAGTTTGAAGCAAATTTCAGAATTGTAATTCTTACTTTATGTACACCTACATTTTCAAAGTCATTCAACCCACTTAATTCAAAGGAATTATTATGACAAAAGTAGCTATCAGTTGACGTAACAAGTCACCCAACTAATCCGAGAAATCACGAAGTAGCACGAAGCAGAGATCTCCAGTTCGTATTTCAAAGTTCACTAAACTAATTCAGAGTCGACGAATCCCCATCCAGCGCGACACTCTTCCAAATTCGTATTCATTTTCCGTCGTACACAATTGAAGTGGCCATTTTAATCTCGTCGCGAGGTTACTTAACAATTTCAAAAGCCCTCTCCACAATACCTGTATAGAAAAGTTCTAGTCCCCTAAACTCCCCTTCGGAAATGCCCCTAAGAAAATAATTAACATGATTGAATGAAAGTTCTCAGCGGCGAGGATACCACAAAGGGCCTAAAAGGTCCAGTGAATCGTTACTGTAATTGAAAAAGATTGAAGTGAGGGGAAGTGGACATTGTTCGCTTTAGAGCTAATAGTATAGCGATGTTCGCAGTTCAATAAATGTAAGGAATGAGACACATGTGCCTACGGGCGTTTTATGCGTCCGCGCTAGAACGTGAACACTATTTGAGGCTTATTAATCGATTCGCGCGAATTTAAATTATTTGTGGGCGAATCTAAAATCCGAGAAATAAGGATTGATTTGAAAAAAAAAGAACACTCAATTAAATTCAGTTTAATGTTCAATGTGAATTTGTATGCAAAATGACAGCTTTTTAGTAAGTAAGTAACATAATAGCAGATAATAACAGCCGCACGGGTCGAAAGTTAAGCTATGGTTGCCACGGTGGGTTCATGGATGGGACCGTCCATTACAAATCGAGACCCCTCCGTGTCTGTGAAAGCACGTTAACGCGTTGGTCCCGGCTGCCAGTCGTAGATCTTTTTTCGTCCTAACGGAAAGTCAGAAGCCCAAGTCTGACAACCAGTACCTAGCTAAGGGTATCGCGTTACCCAGTAACTGGGTTGTGGAGGTTAGATACGCAATCGCTTCATCTAAAATACGGGTATCCAGCTCTTTTTGACAAATAAAAGTCTAGCCGAGGTGAAACAGACAAATTGCGGGCTAAAATAAAATACAAAAAAAATCTATTAACTTTCCATAAAATATACGTAAAAAACCCAACTACATGGATAATGACTGACGCGTCACATATCCAACAACGGAACTAAAAAAGTTAACGAATAAATAACATGTTCCAGAGTTCCACTGTAGCCGGGCATAAGGCAGCTGTCCCACCGCCACCGACTAACGAGAAGCGAGTAGAGTTATCAACTACAAACGAGTAGCGAGTGCTCTGCCCGCCAAGCGAGCGTCGCGAGTTCTCTCTTTGATAGCTCATGTCGCGACAACCGAGTACTCGCTGCCGGTGTAAGCAGTCAGCGATCAACTAAGAATATAAATGTATCTCTGTTACTAACACTGGACCTACAATCTTTTGTACGTTTTTTAAGCCAGAAAAAAACTTTTTACAACCGATCTCCATAATTAAAGTTATGTTTTTTTTTTGGAATATTTTTTTTTCTTACACCAATTCGTATACCACTAGGTATTTGCTATGTAACAAACAGTGTCAGGAAGTAGTAGGTTGATACCAAAATTTATAAAGTAGATTAAAAACGTGCCTATAAGGTATCGATGCTAACTCAAAAACTACCCAAGTAAAGTTAATAAAATTTATGTGGGACCACCGCAGACCCACCCTATTCATTAAAAATTGCGAATATTTTCGATTTCGATCCACAATTGACAGATATCGGATAACCTGAGTACCTACAAAAATAAAATAAAATAAACACAAATTATATGAATTGAGAACTTCCTCCTTTTTGAGTCCCACGATTTTATTTTTTTGTCTCATCAATGCCCTAGACTGATGAGGAAATAGAATAGAATATAGAATATAATTTTATTTGCTCAGAATGTAGGTACAATAAGGTGGTTACAAGGAGGAAAGTGGTAGATGACTGGTACATAGGACCTACCGAATTATTTTTTAGCTTTTAGTACATTATCTACATCATTATTTTCATTAAAACCGTTTAACTTAAGAATTTTGTTTAACTTATTTTATTTTTAAATTTTTAGTTTTTATTTAGTTACTTAAAATTTCTCATTCTATTTAGTTATTATTATTATTTTATTTTTTATAGTGTACAGTATTTTAATAGTCATGCCCTTTCTTTCATTTGATACCCATATTGAGGGGGTTGTGAAAAAATATGTAATCCGCCATTTTGTAGGAGCGGCCATCTTGGATTTACAATGATACAGATTAAATTAAATTGTACTGTTATCAAAAGTACAGGTGTGTACCAAATACCAGATCAATCTACCAACAGGAAGGGGGTAAAATTTCAAGTACTAAATTTGACCCAAAAAACAAACAGGGCAAGCTAAATAAAAACCGTTTAACCGGCAGCGGACCGCTGGTTCCCGAAAAAACATAAGTTTATACGAATGGCATAAGTATATACGGTGGCGACCGCGTACCGGAAGACGTCAAGTTGGAAGGCCTCCCACAAGGTGGACCGATAACCTTGTGAGGGCCGCAGGAGTCCGCTGGATGCGGGAAGCACCGAACCGGTCGAAGTAGCGGAGCTTGGGGGAGGCCTATGTCCAGCAGTGGACGTCTTTCGGCTTAAATGATGATGATATACGAATTGAGAACCTCCTCCTTTTTAAGTCGGTTGAAAACCGTTCCTACCTAGTCGCTACCACATCGGTGGGACAGCGGCCCCACGTAGGAAAGCTCGAGCCATTTATTTGCAACATTTTCATTACAGGCCATTGTAAACCAGAACACGTCCCCACCCTTTATGAAAGCTTTAAATGATCGCACAATGATATTTAATTAAACATGTTTAAAATCTATTTTAATAAACATGCTGAAATTATTACTTCGCTTTGTGTTTACCTTTTCATATGTGAAAGCTTTCGAAAGTCTGACAACCAGTCTTACCAAGGGTTATAGTGGTACCCAGTAACTGGGTTGTGGAGGTCAGATAGGCAGTCGCTCCATGTAAAATACTAGTATTGAGCTGGATCCGGTTAGACTGGAATCCGACAGCAACATTTTTTTTTTGCGTGCGTAACCATCGAATAACTTCTCCCGCTCTGGACGGAGCAGGAGGGCGTGTCAGACTTTTACTGACTAAAACCCACCCCTGTTCCTTCAGTTGCCTGTGTGCCAGGGGCCACGGTATCTCTTTCAAACAACCCGCACCCCTGGCAGGCCCGCACCCTCTGAAGACATAATATAAAGAGGAGAGATAGGTTGAGGAATCTTGTGATAAGGCAACGGTGCAGTTTAAAAGAAGAAATAGTGACAAAAATCGAAAAGAGTATGCTTGAGATGGTTTGGTTATGTTGAGAGGACGAATGAAAGGTGACTTAACCAAAGGTATTTATGGCAGATCAACCCGCACCCCTAGTTGGAAAATGGCTACGCAGATAATGATGATGCGAAAGCTTTGGTGAAAGCGCTTGATAAGTAATTTAAGGCCCTGGTAACTTTAAATATCATCGTTATACGCGATAATAGTTCTTATTGCAATCCGATACGGGTTAAAATCTGTTGTAATACATGCGAATAACAATTGAGCAAGCGTATGTCATAAAAATGCAAATAAAATCATATAAAACTACATATTAACTATTTAATAATAAATAATAATCTATCACTGGATGCAGTTTGGCATTTGAAATTAAGGGATAAACTGCTTTTAAAGATAATTAAGAGGTGAATTTGATAATTGTTTTGTTGTATTCAAGTATGTTTAATTATGTTTTGAGTTCCATCACTGTATGCAAAAAGGACTTTAATATATCATATTAATTTCTTGCTTTCAAAATTATTTACGGTTAAAGAAAACACTGCTTTAAAAAACCACCTTTTCGAGCGTTTTCCAGAAATCTTCGCCTTAACATGACAACATATAACCGCAAGGGTTATTGTGCGGGACAAGTGATAGAACAGTGTACATAACAGAATAGTGTATATAAAGTGATACATAGACATTCATAAGACAGTACAAAAGTGAATAGTTTACCATAGTTTAATAATTCGTATAGTTGTGTAATTGAGTACTAGTGGTAAGCAGTAGTTCAAGTGTTTATTTTTTTAGTGGTTATATTTTATATTGTTTTTATTGATTTTATAGTTTTTATTACATAGAGTCCGATTGTATATAGTTTTACCTATGTAAATGTAATAAAGTTAGCCAAAAACGCAAATAATGTAGCGCGGTCCTCTTTACGGTAAAGGTTCGAGGTATTTAAGGTAAAAATGTTCAATATTGTGCCTCGCTCTGATTGGCTGAAGCTTTACGCGCGTTTTTTCATGATATTGTTCCTCGCTCTAATTAGCCGACGCCTTTACCCGCGCTTTTTTATAATTATGATTGATCAAATCGATATTTTGAATCCTTAACAAAATTGTACAAAAATACGAACATTTCTGTCATTCGAAACATTCAGCGGTGAGCTACCTAGAAGAAAGTACTCTAAAAATAGAAGCAAGAAGTCTCCAGTGGTTACATTCCCCGCCAACCCAGCACACAAATGCGGCTATAGGCCACACAGTTAGGCAGAGGTGTACTTATAGTACACCCATTTCGACAGTTATGTTTAAGTCCCATGTTATAGGGAGCGAGCCTATTGTCATCAACTGGCCACAAATCCAGACTCCAGGATGATTCTGAGATATTCCCAATGGGAAAACCCTATAGCACTTTGCCCAGCTTGGGAATCGAACCCTGCAACCCCTCATGCTCAACAGTACTGCTTGCGACCACTAAACCAACTAGGTAGTCATAATTAATTTACGTAGTGTAAGTGCAATAATCAAAAGATATAAATGCATGTAGCAGACTCCATGATTAAAAGAGCTGACTAAAAATAATAGATTAAAAAATCTATAAAACACGCTTTATTAAAAACTAAACTGAAAAAACAGAAAATAATTTTTAAAAAAGCGTGGGGTGCTTTTTGAGGTATTTTGCTAATCAAAACACCCTACGCTTTTTTGAAATTATTTTCTGTTTTTTTTCAATTTGGTTTTTAAAGCGTGTGTTATAGATTTTTTAATCTATTATTTATTTTCCATTTTTAGTTCTGCTAACCACAAAAGCGTAATATTTCAGTTTTTTTTTTCATTTTTATTATGGAACAAATTAATGAAATTATTGAATTGTCATTGGTCCTCGATAAGTCTACAAAGTTTAAATGAAATCTGATCGTTTAAAGTGGGTCAAAATCAAGTCCAAAGGAGTCGGTTACAAACATGCTTACAAACAAACATACAGGTGAAGCTAATAAAAGCGTGTTAATAAGGGTGTGTTAGTATTGTAAGCCATAAGTAACGTTAGTAAAGTAACTAAACAGTTAAACAGATAGATATTTTAGTACAATGAAGAAATTGACAGCTCTGAAACTCTCGATTATCCCTAAAAACAAATTGAAAGAACGAAACAAAGAGCACAATTACAACTCATTACACAAGGCTCCTGATCATGTCATAGGTAACTGGCAAGGCAGGAGTGGGTTTTAGCCGGTAAGAGTCTAGCACTGCCCGGACTGCGTCACTCGTGAGGCAGTCTGGGCGTCCATGAGGATTTTCCGCTCCTGCCCAAACAAAAACAAAAAAAAAAGATCTGAATGTATACTTGGTAAATGATAAAAAAGAGAAATTTTATATATTTCTACAAATTGATTAAAAAAAGATGAGTTGGGTTCAGTATATCATTACCTCACTCGTTTAAATGAGGTCTAGAGCTTAATAGTAAGGTCTAACAATCCTGCTGTCTGAACAATCATAGAGTCATAGTTTTTCTACAAACTTACTTATTTTGCTCACTGTACCAGCCTCTATCAATACTATCTCAGTAATTGAATATGTAGATATCCTTAGGGATGTAGATTCAATTGAGGGTTGAAAAATAGGGAAAACATCGCCCACGTGTCTTAACTTTATACATGTTCAATGTTCGTGTCGAGGGTCATCGAAAATGAAGCAACGGTTTTACCGGAATGAAGTCCCTTGAGGTTAACTTTGGGATATTGTTTCTTATCCGGATAAAAGAAGGTAAGTATTCGCAGTAACAAATTTTTAATAATTTAATGATAACCACTAAGGTACGGGTCATAAATATTACATTGAAATAAAAGTGGCCAAGTGCGTGACGGATACGCACAATGAAAGGTTCTGTCGTTGGGATGAATTTATCCCAAGCAAAAAATTTTACATTGTGGTTGAAAATCATGTCCCATGCGTCAATATACGTCACAGACAATACTTGGAGTATTCACAACATTACAAATGTAAGTACGTATTATCAACAAAAAAAATGTGATTAAAGTGCACATTTAAGATTTTCTGAATTTACCTTTACTTGTAGGTACTTTGAGAATATGCTTCTTGCAAAATTTCATGATGAGGAAGTACCCTGTAGGTTTTGATTTACTGGTGAGTGAGAATAATAAACGACATAAAAGACCATTCTTTTTTTACGTTTACTTCATCATATCACCTCCCCCAAAAGGAGGAATTTGCTTTAATCGCCACGCTTGGCAGGCGGGTTGGCGATTGCAGTATGGTGATCAAATGCATAGAGGACGCTGCTGCCCATTCTCTAGTAAGTCCCTTAGTCGCCTTTTACGACACCCACGAGAAGAAATGGGACGGTGCTATTCTTTTACGTCCGACACCACACGGAACAAGAGCACACAGAACGTTTACTTAGAATCTTAAAATTATTTTAGACCTCTAAAGGATCGTAAACTAGACCTAAGTATTTGGTAATAAATTTAACATGATATCTTCACGCATTTCTGAGAACACGACTTGACAGACGGACACACGGACGGACAGCGAAGTAATCCTAGAAGGATTAAGTTTTTTGTTTGAGGTACGAAACCCTAAAAACAATATTATCCTCTTGGAGCAGTCGGGTTCTTAGATAAGTCTACAAAGTGAAATGGAAGAAGTCAGGAAGCATCTTACTGAAGCAGAAACCTCATCCATCATAGGTACATAAATATACTGACTGGTTCGTTGTTCTTCAAATGTTCGATATGTCAGGGAGAACATTCTACCTTTAGTAGAGAATTAATCCTATTGAAAACTTGTCCTACCTGTTATCAGCTTGTAAACGCCAACAACAACAAAAAATACACATCATCAAAGGTTTTAGGAATTAGGTATGTATTCACTTAATAATAATTAGGTGCCAAGCAAAACATTTTATCCAGTTGAAGTAAATGCTCCAGTTTCCTCTCGACTGTCTTTTCGTTCGCTAAATGAATTCTCAGAAATTCAGAGTCTACAAAAAGACATATTTCTACAATACCACACCGGTTCATTGATTTATGACAAAAATATTATTCCATTTCTTATTTCCATTTCAAAAAGTCACGGAGAGATTGCCTAACTTTACTCTTAAAATGCGACCAAACTCCGCGACATGAAAAACCTTTTATTTATTAACACAGTTCATCATTCGGTACAGTTGATGCAAAAGAAATAAAAACGGGTGACAAACAGCTTTAACATGTTCGCACAAAAACGTACAAGTAAGGAAATAATGTATTCCAGAAATAAAACGTTGAACCTCGTAATATTTTAAAACAATCTCGATCGAAACGAAAATTCGGGAAGTGTGCGTCTAATATTCGAAATTTGGATTTCGACATTTCAGATAATAGAGAGGCGCGTATTCCGATCCGTGAGCGCTCTCATATCAGTCTCCCGAACCCGACCAAATGTCGTCATCAACATTTACTCCGACCCCTCCCGTCCGCTGCCAACCTCCGGGCATGCGCCCATAATACCGTAGGGTAATCAAATTGCGATAATATGCCACTGCACTTGAATTATCTGCGGTTGAAAATAAGTTTTAATATGTATTTTTTTACTAAATAAACAAATCGTGCACTTAAGTGGAGTTAAATCATTAAATCTATCTTAAAATATATTTTTAACATTCATAATAATTATTAGGTACCTACTTAATATAATTTATTATACTCAAATAATTGTACCTTATTATAACATAAGTAGTTACTGTAATCAACACATAAAAACACAAAATGTTTTGCCGCCAGCCCATGGAACGGGGCGCATGCGCCAGTTCAAAACGACCCGCAGTAAAACGACGGGTCACGTGACTTGACGCGGCATTCGCTCGTCTCTCTTCGGCAGTTGTCGGCGAATCTGCCCGGTGAGCGGGCGTGTCCACGCGCGTCGGAACGAAACTATCACATAAATGTCAAATGAAATTATTTCGAAAAAACATAGTGACATGTGCTTCGTTATAACCTAAACATTAACAATAACGTTCTGTTCATAGTGTTCGGTAGTGTTATTCTACGTATAAGTCGTTTTTAATCTCTGATTTTGTGTAGCGAAATTTATTACCCCGGCTCTATTCGTGATTGTGTTTTCGCTAGCTCCTAAACATTTCTGGCGGCTCGGTTTTGCTTTTACGTAAATGACTGTACTTATTAGGATCTGTTCGAAATAGTGTTTCGTGTTGATTAGTTAATAATAATTGTTTGCCGATGTGATACATGATGGACCGCGTGAGTGGCGTGTGTAGATTCGGAGGAGTGATGTCGGCAGTAAGAACCAGAACTGGTCGTAGTAAACGGCGCCTGACGGGTCAAAATCATCTGCCTGAGGATTTGCCCGAGCCCCCGCGTCGAGGTCTAGGTGCTATTCTGGTTCTTGCTTGCATACTCGTCTACCACAACTGTTTGTACTGCGGTTTCGTCTTCGATGACATAAGTGCCATAAAAGAGAACAGAGACTTGAGACCACAGACTCCAATATCAAACATTTTCCTCAACGACTTTTGGGGGACTCCTATACATAAGGTAAGGACATCGCCCTAGTTACGCTTTCGTAGATAATCCCGTACATTTGTTGTGTTATTGCTTGTTTTATTTATACTTTTTGTTAATAATCCTGCAAAATCCTTTACATAATATATCTGTTTCAGTCAGATCTCCAATTACTCCTACTCGAAAAATTGTTCTGCGAACGAGCAGTGAAACATTTTTTTAATAAAGAATTAACAGAATAATAAACGAATCCTCTTTTCGTACTTTTATCACTTCCTACCTTAATAACAATTTTACGGTAATCGAATAATATGGAGTTTACCAGTTTCCCGTTTTATCTTTGCAAATTAATCAAAACTGTCTGAGAGACATCGATATCTATTAATTAATAGATTAATCAACTTCTGGTTTCTTATTTAACTGAGATGGTATTTTGGGCTACTTATTGAACCGGCCACTTTTGTAATTCGATTTCAATGATGATTTGCAATTTACAATAAATAGCCACACTCAATCGAACGGAAACTTAATAAAAATGAGTATCAAAGTCCAGAGAGGTTCTTGTTCTGTTGTGTCAATATTATACATTTCATTATTAAATAGGAAATTTTATTGATGCAAGGATCCTTCAGACTTCTCTTCTCTTCTATCTTTACACTTTATTTCTTTCTTGAATGAATACTTACCTTTGTTAACACAACGATAAGGTAAATTAGCAATGTACTGTATGACTCGGACAAATATAAATTGCGCATTTTAAGTATGCCTAAAGGTAATTTCAAGAAATCGGAAGACATATTCTAAAATTCTCAGAAACGACAAAATTCTTAAGCGAAATAGAAATTTTCGTGAATCCTGCTTCTTTTCTGCATGAGCATCATATTGAAATATTCTTTAGAACTAACAAAGCGCGTGCGGAAGGAGGCATTGATTTCATATTGCATTTCACAATGCAATTTCCGATGCGAATTTAAAGATACTTTCTCTAATTAGAAATTATGATTCCTATACCTTTCCAATTACAAACGTTATCTTTCTTAGTGAATAATTGTGTATATATCTCGCTTATATCCGACTAATTGTAGTGAAACGAATGCATGTACTATTATTAACTACCAAAATCAAAAGGCGCTGGTAAAGGCGCTGGCAAAGGTACTAAAACAAAATTATATTCAAAGTCAATTAAAATTATAACCAAGAGATAGCAAAAACATAGACAAAAGGTATAAAAAGACAAAATATCATTAAGAGCTTAATGCAGACTTGCAGACTTATAATGTAAACTATTATTTAACAAAAATAATAACATGTTCTAATGACATGTTCAATTATCATCCTGCATATAATTATGATTAATCCATTTGAGTTCGTCGTGGATCAAATCAGAATAATTTTACTTATAGGAAATAACTGATTACTGTAGCAGAAAACTATGGCAGTTGAAAGTTAAATGAGATAATCCTATACAATGACACATTGTTTTTATCTAAGTACTGTAAAGGTTGCTGCAAAAAAACGGCCGTACGCTGTACAGGCTGGTAATACATAACTTTAATGACGTTCAAACAGTTAAATTTATTTAGAGATAGAAGAAAAAACGGTAAACGAGAGATCGAGCTGACAAACCAAAGGAAGAAATTAAAAGTAAGATTCGTAGAATTATCTGGAAATAATCCCTCAACAATCGTTTGTGCCATTTTTAGATCCTGGTACAGGGCGATCTAAAGGCTCCTATAGGGTAGGTATACCCATCTACTATTTGTGCTACCAAGTCAATGAGCATTTTTCGAATTATCTTTTCGTACTTTCATCACATCCTTCCTCAATGAATAATGTCAATGAGCATTTTTCCAAAATGAATACATCCACCACACAGAAAAAAATCTTAGTAGAACGTTTTAAAAACAATAATCCGCATTTCTCCCTGATCATTGGAAAGATACAATCTGGAGCCACAAAAATAAAAATCAAAAATTCCAATGGAGTGAATGATGTTATTTTATTTCGTCCTGACTGTCATTTATCACGCACTCACGACTAATGTATTTGCACGAACATGCAAATATAATTGGTGACCCGAAACACTGGGACACATAACTTCTGTACGAGTGTGATAAATCAACCATTTACGCGCAGGTAACTGGGAAATTTATGGATGTAATCATCATGAATGTTTCAACCTTGTGCATTATGCCTCTCACCGATTTACTACCCAGTATCCACTATGCTGTTTCAACTGCAAAATGATATTACATTTATCAAACTAGATTTCGTTGTTCCCAAGCGAGATTTTGGGAGGGTTGTAAATTCTATGCAAACAAAACAAATTACAATCGCTGTATTGTATTATAATACGGCACCATACATTGTATAAGCACCCTCGAATGATCCTGAATACATGAAGCACTTTAAACAAATAATTTGCGGTTCCCTAAACATTTCGTACCCTGAAGAGTTTAATGAACCTTGGCAGCGTTACTCCCATTGAGAATTTCAACTTCTTCAACAGTCTCATTGTATCGGATATGGATCCATCTTAACGAAATGGTTATTTTTGAAAACCTCTTAATGCCTATTAAAGAACAATGTAAACGTGCTTCGGCTGGGGTATTGTAAACGGAAAGTGTAATCAAAGTAATCGCTCCTCTTTCCGTTGGAATATATTCTGCGTGAAACGTAGAATGGAATGCCAGGGGAATGGGTGGAGTACACAAATGACTTTGCGCGACTCTGACACAAGAGTTTGCGTGATTTGTAAATAAAAACAAGAAAATCTTAACAATACTTCTGTTTGCGTATGTTTATGAAAAGTATTATTTAGAAAAGAATAACAGAACAATTGAAACACTTAGCACAACATAAAACATTTGAAAGACCTAGGAGACAACATGTCACAAAAGTTTTGAAAAGCACTCGTGTGGCTTACCTACATTTCACGAACCACTAGTTGGTTATTTAGCATCGATATAAATTATGTTAGTAAATACCATTCTACTTCATCAAAATGAAATACGTCGTGATTATAATTTACCTACTGGAATCTGTTTCGAATTCCAAAACCTGTTGATAGCCAATGCATTTCTTTAAAAAACCGATATCGTAATCTAACGCTTAATTTATTCATCAACAGATCCGGTTTATTTAATGAGGTGAATGAAACAGGACCGTGATGACACTTTCAAGGGCAGGATTAAACGAATGACATCCATATAAAATGCCTTGTGATGTTAATTTTAAACTCTTTAACGAAGAGAGACAAAATAATACAAAATGCACATCTTCCGACGTTCTCGAGCCCTGCGAAGAAAAAAACACATCATGTATTATGCACGAACATGAATCGTGTGATTTTATTGTCCGAATGTTTTAAAGCTTTAAATATTTATCGTGAACCCAGCCCCAGATAAAATTGAATAGCTTGAAATGAAAGATTTCTTCATTCACGACTATTTCTTTTACAGGTTTTCATTTAGAATTCCAGTCACAAGGAAGTAGTTTGATTAAATCGCTTTACTACAACTTGCAGTGTGGATAAAGTAATTGAATGTGAAATAAAAGGTCACTGGAAGATGTATGAAATAAGAGCTAAAACAAGTCAACTCAAAGTCTATCGGCTTTAGTAGCCTTAGAATATAATTACGGCTAGTGCGAGATATAGAAAATTGCTGTAAAATGAGACACTCTTTCTGCCTTTAACGTGCAAAATACGAGCAACAAATTCAAACTTCAAATTATTTAAACCTGGTATCACTGAATGGCAAAGAGAAAATAAATTACGGTCCGAAATATATAATTTTCTATTAAATCGAAAATTGTGATTAAACCGATTCATCAAACTTTTATTCATATTTTACATCCCGTGAATGCCGAGTTGTAACTCTATATATAAATGTTTGTATGCGGTTTTTCTCATAATGCATGAAAAGCTTATTTTATCATTAACGTAACCTATATCATTACCAACGAAATCTAGCTGGGTACTCTAGGTATTTATTGATCAACTATAATTTTCTCTTCTATACCGTGTATTGTGTGACCGCGTTGTTCTTCTAAACTACGCAAGGAATGCTGATGCTTTTTCACCAGCTTTTAGAGATTTAAGAGAGTTTTTCTTTCCGGAAGGTTTATACTATATATAATGTATTAATATTAAAATTACATATGACTAAATAATCTAGATGTTTCGTCAAGTCGTATTGAATATTTTACAAACGAATTCTCGTGAATACGGATACGTCCATTCTTAGGCATTTATTACAACTCTATTATTGAATTCTCTGTTTTTGTTAACACCCTGTTGAGAACGTGAACCTGAAATAAACTGATTGTTTTCCTCAATTCATAGTTTTCTTTTGATTTTTGCTGATACTGTTTGCATGTCAAAGTATTATCCTCTAAAATGTACCCAACGTTACATTCATTACCACGTATAACACTTTTGATCATTACTTCCCTAAGTAATGAGCTTACGTCTAAAAGCGTCATGTTTGATTTCAGCGTGACGACGTTACATCTATTCGAATGTTCCATAATCCGGTACAATCGAGCAAACACAATGGACGGGGTATTACTAAGTATTTAAATAAGAGATTAACGCCATTTTACACGTCAGCTTAACGAAATCCTGAGTTACGTCATTCCCAAAATGCAAATAAGCTATCAAGAGGTACGCTTTCGAGCACATTGAATTTATGAACAAAAAATTAAGTTTATAAAACGGACTAGGTTATTAATAGCGATTCCACCAAAACTTGTAAATTAAATTACCGCGGCGTAAATTCTTACTGTTAAACAATTTAAATAAATAATAAAAAAATATTTTCTTCCATAAATAACACGTTAGTGCTAATTTGCTGGAGAGTGGTGCCTAAACTAAGCCATGGTCTGTATTTCAGGACACCAGGGACTCCCCTCTAGAGGATAAATAGCATCAAAACAGTTCACCTTATTAGACGAATAGCGACAAATTTAACATTATATCATTAGTATAAAGATGGTAAATGCTTAAACGAAAAATTATTGTTGGAAGAAAAACCGTTGTTACCGAATTACAAATAAGTATAGGTATTCGGAGGGTACCTTCAGTAAAATGGTCGGCGGCGTTAGCGCGTTTGCCGGCCACATCAATCAATGCCAACAGAGCAAGTTTTTCGTTTGGTTCCGTCGAAGCGTCCGCTCTGTTTTTGTTTACAAACTTTCAGCCTATATCACTTTAAATATTAACTTTCTTAAGATTTGATTAATACCACGAGTTTCGAAGAACTAGTGGGCAAGAAATGGAATGAATTATAATGATCTTTGTTGTTAACGCGTATGTTATTCATCAATTCATGGCATTAAAGCATTTTGGTTTTGTTTTCGGCAGCTCATATTAGGTATTATCTCGTAAATCATGGTCATTTCTTGGAACTTTATACATGGATAATTGCATACAGACGCAAAATAAAACAACCAACAGAATACAAACGGTTCAACATCATTGATACAATTACAGACAGCGCGGTTGGCGCAGTGGTTAAGCGATTGACTGCTGTGCTGCGTGTAGCGGGTTCGATTCCCGCACGGAACAAATATTTGTATGACCTACAAGTAGGTTGTTCCGGGTCTGGCTGTTTGTGTATGTGAATTTAAATGTTTGTAAACGCACCCACAATACAGGAGTAATTCCTAGTGTGGGGCAACGTTTAAAAAAAAAAAAAAAAAAATTGGTGCCAAATAGGAGCTGTTTGACCCTACACTAGGAAAGTTACTAGTAAAGCCAGGGGTGCGGGTAGTTCGAAAGAGATGCCGTAACCCCTGGCACACAGGCAATTGAAGGAACACGGGTGGGTTTTAGTCACTAAAAGTCTGACACGCCCTCCTGCTCCACCCAGAGCGGGAGAAGTTTTATCTGATGATTTCCCACCGCCAAAAAGAAAACCCTACACTAGGAAAGTTACTAGGTATTTCCCTACAAAAATCTTTCCTTCTTCATTAAATGCTTTAAATAATATACCGGCCGTTGGGCTGTATAAAAAATGTCTAACAAAAATCTTAAAACATTGATATCAATCAGTATCGTAATCTGAAACATGTGTAATTGTTTGATCGAACACCTGGTGAACAAAGTTCAGGTTTGATGTCGACAAGGGTGACAATCGAGAATAAATTATTCACCAGAACAGAATAACATTTTATATTGCTTATGCATGGAATATCAGGGATCGAGCCGCTCAGTGCGAGCGCTTTGTCACTCGATTATTTTATTCCACGCCCGACGATGCCGATTTATGAGAGGTCCGCGTTCGATGATCCCCACTTTTTTGCCATTCGATTTTCATGTTCCCTGTCAGTCGTTTGTTAATTGTAAGCTATGGACTGGCACTTTCACGTGTTCCCTTTTACAACACAAGACTACCGACGATACGGAACGGTTTTTTTTAAACCGAGGAGAGTTGCTTCCCGAGTTAATCTTTTAAGCCCCTCTTCCTGTTGCGAGATAAATGTGTTTTTCTACGTGAGGTTTTTCTCAAGGCTGCACCTAATTCACTTTTACAGAGTAAAGGTTGTTTGACCTAATGAAATGGAGGAAAAGGTTGCTGTGCACAAAGTCTGCGTAGCAATGAGTTTACGGCCAAAATATTCGGGACCTACAAAAGGTTTCACTCACTGATAAAATGAAGGGTAAGTATTTAATGTCCCTCTGAAACAAAGCTGCAACTATTAAGCAGGCAGTACACAGCAACACACTCAAAACGGCGCGTGTTTGTCCCTATTTCTGTCATAAAAGTTTCAGTCCCCGGCACTTATATGGGTAGTTCCGTATAACATAGGTAGTTATTATTTAGGGAGCGAGTAGTGAATTACAACTTGGTTATAACCACCGTGGTTAAATAATACAACAGGTAAATATGTACAAAGAGTTTCGGGCTTGCGTGACCGGGCATTGACGTGAACTTCTAATTTCTACGACCTTTTCAAGAAATTCATTTGTATGTAAGGCACTCGAGTAATTTATGAGATCGCGTGGACTCGGTTACACGAAGCGATTAAAACGTTAAAATTGTTTATTAAAGTAACGTTATGTGTAACGTGGTAACGTTATCAGTTGAATATATTATTGTAATTTAAATTGTTAAGTTTTTAGTTAATTTAATTCACTTTGATCATGGTGTAAGATAGTTTAATTTGAATGGCTGTGTTTACCGATCATTTCGTGCAAGTGAAGAAAAACTTCTCATATGTGAAATTGAAAAAGAATCGGATAAACAACTTAAACATTATGCAATTAAGTTAGATTTAAAAATCATTTTGATAGCTTAGATATTATTGAGTTCTATTGTTGCCATGCATACAATGCATGTCCGATGCGAATCATGTCATAGATATATTTATTAGCATGGTTCCACTTCAACTAATAAAAAATCACTTTTAATAAACCCAAAGCTGTCTCAAGCCTTGTGGACCGTGAACTCCAGAAAATATCATCAACAGGTCATCGCCATTTTTCCTAATATGAACTTTTACTTACCCAAAGTACAAATATAATGAAATTACAGGGACATAGGAGGTAATATAAATCAAATTAAAACGAACGCATCAGCGAATAACAACAGCGTAATAACGAGTTATTGAAATATTTCCAATAACGAGCAGCCGCGAGCGTTCAACGTAGTAATATTTTATCCTTGTAAATATTTGGCTGAAGCATTTTAAATGCTCGCCAGTGTTTAACTGAGACCCCAAATGTAACCACAATTTATGTAGCTTAACAAGGCTATCTACCAATTTAAGCTGGACGTCCAGCGATTTTCACACGCATTCATTTGTTTTTTTTTTTTGCTGTTTCGTATGGTACGCTGATAGTACCTATTTTGTTTAGTCTTCATGACCCTTCTATTTAAGTCCAACATACAAACAGTTTTTTGCTGTAGTAGAGCAGCTGCTCTGTAAATGAGTTTTTCGTGAAAGTTCGTACAGCCACCAGGAATCCTCTGTTTATGCTCTGATGGGAATGGTCCCCCATCTATGACTGTTATATTACTGAATTAAATGCACATGGGTTATTTTTAATGTTAACTGTTATATAACTTACATATAATTGTCTGTGATCGTCAGAGATGTTAAAAATGGTTTATTAAAAGTATTTAAATACAAAATGCAAATGCATTGGTACATTAGTATTTAAAATAAAAATACAAAATAGTTTTAAATAAAAGTATTTAAATACAAAATGCAAAATACGTATTTCAAAATAGGTTTTCCAAATAAAATACCTTATTAATTATTTAACTGATTTTAATACTAGTATTTGTTCAAAGAGTTCATCTTTCATGTTACGTCTATGGGTCCTCATAATCATTCCACCGAATGAAAATAGTCGTTCAACAGGTGCAGAACTTGGTAAGCAGGTATTATATTTGAGGAAAAGTTTTTTTACATTTGGAAATTTGTTCAAGGATTCTAAAGTATTGTCTTCATCTTTTAAATATTGTAGTGCTTCCAAATCTATTGTAGTATTGGCATTATCACTGGCTGCTGAAGAATCAGAGTCCTCAACAAACATATAATACGATTCTGCTCTCTCCTTCTTTTTATTAAAGTCAGTATGTTGGACTTGGGAACTCTTTTCACGTTCTTGTTTTATCTTTCTCACTTCTGAAACAAATACTTCTTTAATGTATTCTCTGTTGGCTTTTGGCGCCCATTTCATTTTGAAAAAGGGATAAGATAACAAAACTATTTTGTATTTTACAAATACTAAATATATTATATAAAGTATTTCAAATAAAATACTAAATACATTTCGAAAAAAGTATTTAAAATGTAAAATAAAAATAGGTATTTTGCATTTTGTATTTGTATTTAAAATACATGTATTTCAAATAATTCACATCTCTGGTGATCGTACTAAAATCATAAATGTGATTTAGGTTAAATTTGGCACACAGATACTTTATAACCTGGATTGGATGGAAACGTACTACCGGAATAGGAAGTTTACATACTTTTTATCCCGGTAGTACGTTTCCTTGAGATAATATTCGACATCTACACGGGTGAATCCGCTGGGAAAAGCTAGTACTTAACTCATAAGTCCGCTTTGCCTAGACTTCGATTTGCACATGGACAAAAAAGGAGATAATTAATTTTAAAAGAGCAGACAGTGGCATGGACCAACCCCAGTAGGTAGGTACACTTACTCACCTTAACAAAGCTAAACAAACTCGAATATTTTTCTTTTTACTCCTTCACAGCACGAACCTGTTTGTGATATTCATGTCTTATTGTATTTTAATAGGTATCCATTAAAGAAATATTCTCTTTCGTTCTATATTCGTTTTAGCAAAAAGGTTATACGCGGGTAGGTGTGTTTTAACTGCGCTCAGCCATTAAACTTCACGTAGAAAAGCGCAATGCATTTTTCAAGAGTTGTTTTTGCGTTGAAGATAAACGTACAGCGAGCAATGTCGTACGGAATTGTACGTGAAATAAATTACTTTTGCTAACAAAAAATCAAACTGTGTGTAGAATATGTAGGAGGCTTGGATGTGGGATATTTTTTCAGGTTATGTAAGCTACAAAGCTTTTTGTACCTATGTTATACTCAAAAATTACTAGTCATCGGCCTTGATGTAAGTGTGCTACAAATATTTCTTGCTAACACCCTGTCATTACTGTTAATGAAAGGTAGCAAAACATGTATATTACCATAACTATGACTTGCGTGCTTCAACTATAAGAATTTGATCGCTGAACCTTTATTTTACTTACTAGCTTTTGCCCGCGGCTTCGCCCGCGTGGATTTCGTAAAATCGTCGGTCCTACTCGCGGACCGAGCCGAAGTGGCGTTCGGTTATTTCTAGTTTCCCATTTATACTTTCATCCCCTATTTTACGCCCTCAGGGCCTGATTTCCCAAAAACACTGAAAACACGAGGTTTTTATTTTTACGTTTTTATTAGTTTTACACCAAATTTCATGGTTAGTCTACAAAAATAACGATTTTCCATACAAACTTTCATCCCCTATGTCCCTTTTTTTTTTCGGGGTGGGAAATCATCAAATAACTTCTCCCGCTCTGGGTGGAGCGGGAGGACGTGTCAGACTTTTACTGACTAAAACCCACCCGTGTTCCCTCACTTGCCTGTGTGCCAGGGGCCGCGGTATCTCTTTCGAACAACCCGCACCCCTGGCAGGCATCGGCCCTTGCAGGCCCCATCAGTTGGTGCTGACATCTCTTTGAGGCGCGCGTGGAACACAACGCGCCGTCGACCCGGGCTTAGTCTTTACCGGACAGCGAGCTACTCATTACTCGCCATCCGCAAACCCGAGCCTACGGTGGCCGGGAATAAGCCTGGGATTCCCGACGCCCAGGGCGTCTCCTGCGAAGGCCACGGCTGTGAGGGCGCATGTACTGCATCTCCCTCACGTGTGCCGCCTCCCTCTTTGCGAGCATAACTGCTTCGCTGAAGGAGGCGACTGCTAGCCATGCACTCTCGCTCCGTACCATGGCCTGGACCAGGGTCGGACGCGAGAAATCGCCGCCGCCGATCACCTCCACGAGGACACGGCGGTGCTTTGCCCAAGCCGGGCAGACCTCCACCGTATGCTCCACCGTGTCCTCAGGGCGATCTTCGCAATGGAAACACCCGGGCGTTTCCTCCCGCCCTATCCGAAACAGGAACCGCCCGAAACAACCGTGTCCGGTGAGGACCTGTGTCAGGCGGAAGGTGAGGACGCTATGCCGCCTCTCAAACCACTCCTCAAAGAGGGGACATACCGCCGCAATCGTGGCGTGCCCAGCACTGGGTTGCGACAATCGCACTTTCCACGTCGCCATGAGATCGTGCCATCCCCTATGTCCCTTTGGGGTTTAGTTTCGAAAAATCCCTCCTTATTCCTTGTCTACATTATAAAGGGAACTGCTGTGCAAAATTTCAGCTTTCTAGGTCCAAGGGCTGGGCGTTGATGAGTCAGTCAGGACTTTTCTTTTTATTTGTATAGATGATGCGGACGATTCTGTTTCAACATCATCATCATTTCAGCCCGGAATCACCCACTGCTGGATATAGGCCTTCCCTTTTTCTGCCCAAATCCAGCCGTTTCTCGTGATATTAACGATATCATCACCCAACGCACTTTTGGACAGCCCTGGGTGCTTACTCTCGAATATAATTTCGATAGATCGACATTAAAACTGTCAGTCAAACGTCAGGAATTGGCTGGACTCACTAAGTCTAGCCAATCCCTGACGTTTAACTCAACCAACTGACGTTTGACCAACGTCGATCTATCGGAATTATATTTCAGAGTAAGCACCCGGTTTCTTTGCCCTAACGGCCACCATTCGGTCACAGCTTCATTCCATCGGCAACCTCCGCGTTGAACTAGATTCTGCTTCTTCTTAGCTCGTCGATGGCAAAAATAACACGAAAAAATGGATGTAAATGTATAATTTTCTAAATTACTTTGGCCCAAAATTCAGCAACGCGAATACCGTTCGCTGACGCAGCCACTAGGTTCTCACGTGTGCAGGTAACAAGACAGGTGCGGTGCAAGATGTGAGGTGAGCCTTTGTCTGTGTAAAGACGCCGCATACACACCAGAGGTCTGAGCCGTCCATGAACCCTCATTTGTGGAGGTTGTCCTTGCTGCGACCTACTTGGGTACGAAGTCTGTTTAAGGTTTTTCAAGTAGGCCACGGTAACTTGTGCTCAGATTGGAGGCTCTTTTATGGTAGATTCTGCTTAGGTATCTCCCTATGAAGTAATCTGAGTCTCCTCTCCAACATCCACGCGAAGAGCAAGAGTGGGGCAGTCTATCCAATACAGAACAAAGACAATCTTTGTTTAGGTCCCACGTATTAAATATTTACAGTCTTATTAATAAAAAGTTAGCGAACATCTAAAACCTTGCTAATGTCTGGTGGTCAAAAAGCGCTATTCATAAACGCATTTTGGCACAAAAACGTTCTATAACCCTACTATAAAGTCATTGAAGCCAGAACCCTATTTAACAGAGTTTTAAGGAAAAAATGGCTGACTCTAAAGCAGCTGATTGATTATAAAGAAAATGACATTTGACCATTTGACGTACGCAAATATTGTGTGTCATCAAACGTCAATTTTCAAGCCACAATGGCAGTTACAATTTCAAATTATTTGTCAAATTTAAATAACAATGACGTCACCGCGTCAGAAGTGTCGAAACTGTAGACAATTAAATGGTTGCCAATACCTAATAATGTCTATGGTCACAATTATTCGGTGAGTAGGCAGACATTCTCGTTTGACGATTCGATGTGTTGGTCAATTTGTTGGATGACTTCATTAAAATGGCAACATTTTGATTTATAAACGACATATTCGTTATAGAACGTTTATGAATACAAAATGGTATCAAAGTTTAGCTCATCGAGCAGTTTAACTAATGAATGTCTTAAACCTTCGATAAGCTTTTTTTATGAATAAGACCGATAAACAATAACACACATGTATTCACGAAGGGATAGACAGAAATGTATAGTACTCCCTACGTTTCGCCAAATTTTGGGCGACAGTATATATAGCGATTAACCGGGCACTAATCTACACCAGGTTGATACTGAGAGATTCCTAAATTGGAAACCTTGGAAACAGTGCCCCACTTGGGGATAGAACTTAGTACTCCACGCTCAGCAGTCAATTTCCACAGACCACAAGGAAACGCAATAAACAGAAATGTGTAGTAGTCACACGCACTACTGCTGAACATGAGGGCCTGGGTTCGATTCCTGGGTCGGACATAGAGCTTTTTTTTTTCTGGAATAATTCAGTAGCAGCCCGGAGTCTGGATTTGTGGCTGTTAAGGCCATGTTAACTTTAAATAGTGTCGTTATGAGCGATAATAGTTCTTATTGCAATCCGATACGGGTTAAAATCTATTGTAAGAAATTCGAATAATAAATGAGCAAGCGTATGTCTATTGTATAATCACTGAATGCAGTTTGGCATTTGAAATTTTATGGTAGGTATATTTTTAATTATAATTAGGTAAAATTTGTTATTGAAGTGATAAAAACTGCTTTTAAAGATAATTAAGAGGTGACTTTGATGATTTTTTTGATGCATTAAAGTATGTTTAATTATCTTTTGCGTTCGACCACTGTATGCAAAAACTTAACTTGAAAATATCATTTCTGTTTTTCCTTTCAAAATTATTTACGCTGCTTTAAAAAAAACACCTTTTTGACGCGTTTTCAAAAAATCTCCGCCGTAATGGCAATAGCTCACCCCCTATTATATGAGATTTAAACATAAACTCAAACTCAAAGCATTTATTTCAAATAAACCAATTACAGGCACTTTTGAATTGTCAAGGTCGGTGAGTTAGAAAGATGAAGCTAATTGCCCATTCCAAAGCGTAGGTACCTATGGAGAAGAACGGGCAAGAAACTCCATGGACACTCTTTTAAAATCATGGTAATGTTACAAAAAGTTGGTTACATCATTATGTTGAAATTATCAATGTGAGAACGATGTAAAAAGACGTGCACATTAAAGCGTCCGTAATTAAAACAAAAATAAAATAACAATTCAGAAATTAAAATAAGCCGTGGGAGCTAGGAGATGACCAGTCCCTACTGGCGGCGCCCGTTCACGAACCGATAACTGACGGAATGTGGGTTTACTAGAAGTACACCTCTGCCCAACCCATCGAGGAACAAAAAATAAATAAGCATCGTAATTTGGAAGCAGTGTATAGACATTTACATGTTATGCCGAAATAACGGTGCAGTATACAAGTATACACACCTCTGCCTACCCATTGGGGAAAAAAGGCGTTATATCATGTTGTAAATCAACACTCTTAGCTGCTACTCAAAAAGACTTTAAAAAATCCCCAGAAACATTTTACCCAACCTAGAGACCGACCCTAGGACCTAAGCTCGTTGCTGACACACAATTCATGTCTCTGACAAGGATACACGATAACCACAAAATACCCCAAAAACATGGCGGACAGATCTCGCTTGGAGTGGTTAGTGAACTGTGGACACGCGTGACCCGACATGCACTGCCCTGTCAGCGCCGGTGACAACTTTTTATGTTTCATTAACTCCTGTACCATTTGCATAGCGGTTATTTATGACATCGAATGTGTGAGTGGGGCTTTATAGTTGTCGTTATATTGGCTTGGAAATAATCAGTATTATTACGAAACAAGGTTTTTCATTAGGTACCTACGGTATAAACCATCGCTTTTTTTTAATTAAGAACCCAATGTGTATAGAAATGCAGTTGTTTTTTAATCAGCGTATAATATTCCAACTGCTGGGACACAGGCGTCCTCTCTATGAGAGGGAGTGGATCATAATAAACCATAAACCACCACCACGAGGGCCTAGTCCAAATCGGCGGAAGTCACAAGTCTTCGACTTTTATATAATAATATGCCCGTTTCCTCACGATTAATTTCTTCACTGTTTTGAGGGCAATAGTGATTAAATAATTTACACAAAGTAAATTCTTGAACGAACCCACGACCTACAACACGTAAGTCGGCCGTTACCACTGGACCTCCACTGCAGAAACATGAACAACTTTTACAGTAAATCTTACATAAGGACATCCTTTTAAGTAAAAGATATACCTGTGCTAGGAGATCCCGGTCTCCAATGACAAAATCATGAAATGGTTAAAGACTAAGAATTAATAACTTTACCTAAACTTAAATAAAGTTGTAATTGCAGAAACTGGCAGGCTAGAACTAAAGTTAGATCGCATTTTTTAATAACACAACATACGTCATCCTAATTTTTCCACGTTTCTTTAGAACATTTTCCAGTCTTACTGGATCCGGTTTTAATCTTATAATATGACTAGCTGACCCAGCGAACTTCGTACCGCCATATTTTATTTCTCCAGTCGCAACTGAGGAAGTATAACCCTTCCGTTAAAATCAAATCAGTTGGATTATGAATAATTTCACAATATATTGACTTGTTTAATGTATCCAAAGTATTAACCCATGTGTCTATTTAAATAAAAAGTTATATGCCACTAAATTGTAGCTTATTTGAAACATTGGTACTTACAACACAGCGCCATCTATTGAATACTTATTCAATCCAGTCAGCAGATACCGCCATCTGTTAGAATCGTTTGGAGCTAACAAATAATGTGACTGTCAATTATTAAACAAATAATTTGCAATAAAATAATATTGCGGCTAGAAAGTGAGAAGTAAGCTATCCTATCTTTCAAGTTAGATCAAACTGCACACGGTGTGCAAATTTGATTAAAATCGGTTAAGTAGTTTAGGAGTCCATCGCGGACAAACAACGTGACACGTAATTTATATATATATTATATATATATAAGATTATGTTTCTAAACAATATTCATCTAATGTCCCGTTAGGCACAAAACGCCCCCCTTTCTTTTCGTAAATTTCCTCTGTTATCCGCATACTTTTCCGCTTCAGAGACCAATTTGTCATAACACCAATATTATAAACAGTCTAAATATAAATATATGGTGCTCCCCCCAAAATGTATTTCATTGTACTTCGAAACTTCAAGTCATCTCTTGCCGGCGAATTTTGCTTCCTCGTTTCCATTAGACTCATGCACAGAAATGAAAACTTTATCACTTGCAGTTAGAGATTATTATCGCATCGCAGCGAGATGGGATAATCAACTCCGCATATAAGGTAAGATAGTCCCCCAGACGAATTAGCAAACGCCCCGTCCCCCGTATATGCGTAAACAGCAATTTCGTCCAGTAATTTGTAGTATGCATTAGAGGCGTCTTATCTCAACCGGTATTCCGGGATGAACCGGGACTTGGGAGCCGGCTGTCTCCGGGACAAACAAACGGAGACATAAATCAACGTCAGCACAGCAAGTTTATCGCGCCTTCGAGCCTCGCCCCAGGACGTGGACGCGCGATCCTTTAATGTGTTTGTTCTGCTGTGGAAAAAGTTCCCCTTCCAACTTATATGCAGATAACAGCAGAACTTCGTTATTTAAAAGCTAATAAAGTTTACTATGACTGGCTCTAGTGGGGCGTTTAACAACGTTATTACTTGAACAGTTCGTGATCAGTGGCGAGCCGATTCACGTCGTGATTTTGAAATTAATTACCTTTTATCTTTCTCTCAAACAGTTACCTTGAAACCGCTTCTTCCACGAATTCACTGAGTACCTTGTCTAAGACGGCATTATAGTGTATAGACGGCGAGGCGCTCCTGCCCAAACAATTTGCTTAGTCCCTATTAGTGAGAGGGAGAGATAAACAGGGAGAGAATACGTCAACAAGTTAACCCATACTCACAAGGATATACATACAAAGTACGTTGTTCAACATACAGAGAAACAGTCCCAAGAGGCGGTCGGTATTGCTGGAGAGAATAAATACTTCACATGACGTCTCTAAGTGAATACTCCAACTAGATTCCATATTCAGGAGAAAATGTGAACTGAAACATGAAGGTAACTAATGAGCAAAATTTCTACTACCTCATACAAACTAGACTACAGATTATTTGGAAGAGCAAATCCAATCATCTAAAAGTATTATCGGATTGCTTCATCCGGATCTCTTCCGCATTTTATAATTTGATATTGAACGAATGGCTTTGTTCTCATACTGAAAGTAACCTATTTTGAGACCAGAACGAATGGTACGTGCCTGTCTGGGAATTATCAAGGCTCTAGGCAGATGTACTTACGTGCTCAGACATTCTTAACTTATAAATGTTAGTAATTTTCACGTACCTGCTTCGTCCCTAAGGAGACGAACGAAACTCTTTAGCGGAATCGACACTAATTTTGTAGTCTTGGAACATGATATAATATTTAAGCCGTGTAGGTAACGCAATGGAAGAAAAGACGTCATAAAGATACCTGAAATAATAAAAAACTTTACTTCTGTAAGTAGGTTTGTACAAACACTTGTATACGTCAATCATATTTTAAAACAAGATGAGGTCGGCGGTTCCTATCTGTCTACTCTGAGAAGAAAGGCGGAAATAAACTCAAAGATAAGTCTCTTTTAAATTCCAGACATAATCATGGTCAGATCATGTGGAGACCATGTAGATTGAAGCTCAACACAGAACATAAGAACCTTAATAATACCAGGAACAATAACAAAAAAGGACATTTGGGAAGGCCGCATACAGTACTCAAACTGCGAGATTATCATGAAAACTAACTCACTCACTTTCACAATACTTAAAATAATAAGACTATGCTTTTCAAAGTAAATATTCATGTCATTGTGAATACTTATAATTTGAGATTAGGTACACACTTCATATAGAACCTAAGAACCTAAAATTCAACAACACCAATAAACCCCTGTGGACATAAAAAAGGGTTGGCTAATTTTATTAAGAAATGTAAATTAGGCGGTTTTATTTTTAGAAATACCAATAGGTAAATGAAGAGCCACGAAAAGGGTTTTAACAACATAGGCAAACAGAAGTAATAAATTAAATTACGCACTTAGAAATAGAAATGTCTAAGGAAACCAGTCCAAAATACGTAGGCTTGCGTAAAATGAATTCTAAAGTATAATAAAATGTTCTTGGAAACGGCGAGAGTAAACACATTAAGATTGTTAATTAGCAGGACCTAATTAGAGTCTGTCTGTTACAATAAAGAAGTTACCGTATTCTTTGGTACACCTTCCTTAACTTTTGCAGTCGTGCTGTCGACTAGACTCGACGGCTACAGTTGCCTTTGCTGTTGACACGTGTCGCTCGTGTGTATGAACACAATCGCAAAAGGTTTGAAGAAAAACTTGGTATCATTAAATTCATTTTCTTTTTTCTTTTATCATCTGAATCTTCTAATCGATGGCAAAAATTACCCTGAATGAAGACATCAAAATATAAGAACCCTGTAATAAAAGAAAATTGAGAAAATGTAATGTATATTATAAAGGACTAATGGAACCTCAAAAACATTATTTTATATCACAAGCATTGCTACGTATCTAAGGGATGAGAAAATATTAAAATGTAAGGACGTTTTTTCTTAAAATTATAAAAATTGCCCAAGTTCTGAACGACTATTATAATAATTAAACAAAAAAAGAAAACAATTTATGAAAATGTTCCCATCGTTACTTTGTAGTTCTTAAAAATGTTTATGTTTAAGACTGGAACAATTCGCAAACAATTATAAAATCTAACTATTAAATAATTTACAGTGTAAACACAAAGAAATCTTTATCAATACTTGATATCTTAGTTCCTTTTGTGTTTGAACACAATAGTGGGGACTTGCACAAAATATATTCAATTGCTAACTATACGAAAGACAAGGCTGGTGAAGCGAGCATTGTGAACAAAGAACCTACTAAGATACTTTGCCTTATACAGAACTTCGGAAGTTTTCCTGTTCGGCTCGAAATATTTTTATCCAACAAGTAACTTGAAAGTTAATTCACTATCCCATGTACCTACTTTATGGTGTTGTTCGAAACATCTTTCGTTTCACTTAGGTTTGAAGGTCTCTAATATATTGCTCTTGTTGTTTTATGTATAACATCTTAATCATATTTGTTGATTGTAATTCAGTATGCAAACCATTTCAAGAATGGCATGTATTTAATTAAACCTCTAATTATTCCCATTTTGGGCCTTATGAGCCTTTAACCCTACTTCCTGCTTAATACATGTGAAAGTTTGAATGTTTAGATGTTTGGAAGTTTTCACTCAATCACGCAAAAACCGCTGGCAAAATCCTTCTCTCACTTGCACCGGGGATCACGGGAACTAGTGTGACTTCCGCGATCCCCGGCTAGTGCCGGCCCGCCTCTGCGGGCCACCTCGCGATAGGGGGGGGGGGGGTTAGTTGTAACAGGTACCTAAGCTGACAAAGTTACTGCCTGCGTACTAACTGTGAGAAAAAGTCAGAAAGTTAAAAAGAGGTTCAATGATTTAAAAGTGAAGCCCAAAAAGTTTTTAGAGAACAAGTTAAATATTCCCCTTAAGAATTCTTCAGGAGAAACACAATCCCATTTCATCGTCATTCATCATTCAATCATTCTAAATCAGAAATATTCCTTTTGAATTCCAATTTGGTACGGAATTCTGAACTAACATCGCCATTTCCAAATGCCATAAATTCACGTTCTGAACAAATAGAAAACGCCGCCGGAAAAATGACATTAGAAATCCTGTCAAACGACAACATTCTGACAAATGATGTATGGAACGATGAAACGGGACACAGTAATCCCGGATGTGTCATTGGCTAAATAATTATGCAGGGGCGCAGTTGTGTTGTGAGAAAAAACGACGTTTATTTTCATTTAAACATCGACATGAACATGAATATGGAGAAAAGGATGGCGATAAAGATAAATGGAATGCAAGAGCGGGAGAACAGAATGAGATAGACAAAGACCAAAATGGAATATTCTGCGAACTTTGAACTGTGAAGAAATCAATGTGTAGATTAAGCTAGATGATAATCAGTATTTAGATAACACCTAATCTAACTAATCATTAAAACTAATCAAACAAAGTAATACATACACTTAATTTTTAATATTTCTCAAAATTTTCGGGAACGCCGTCGGAGTATTGCGCTGAAACAAATTAGAAATAACTAATTCCGTTTCTTAGAAGCAAAATTAAATTAAAAGTACCCACTTAAATCAAAGTAAAATTATTTAATTCTAGAACCGAAATTTCGCCTACTGCTAAATATAACACTTATCTTGTTTCTGGAACTTACGGCAATCTAATTAATGTGGCTATAGACCCGAGAGAATATATTGACAGTTTGCGTATACGTCTGTTGATATAAATACCTTTTGTTTGTATTGTTACACTACTACACATAAGTGTTACTGACAAACAGTAGTTGATGTTTACAAAATAATCTGTACCTGCTACTGAGATAAGGCAAATACTACAGTCATTTGTCATAAGCGGATCAGGAAGGGAGAATGACAACATTTCAACTGTAGGTACGGATACATCCATCCCTGCTCCTAGCGTTTATTCTGTTTATCTTTCTTCTTGTTATTTTTCGTGAAAAGCTATAAATAATTATTCTCTCTCAGAGGGTTGCATTTAAAATTTCCGTAAAGCGAAGGAGGGTAAATTGAAGATGCTAAATATGGAAGCAAAACCAAACCGGGGCCATTATGTGGCTTAACTGCTCCAAGTCTAGCGCGGTCCAAACCGAGGAAGAAATAGATCTCCTTATTTATTTGCAAGTCGAGTGTCCTGAACTTTTAGCTCGTTATCTGCACAATTTCAACGGAACACCAGGAACCATTAATTGGAACTCAGTCGAACAGTAATTTCATGTGTTTGACCATTATTCACAATTTCAAGCGACAATGTTAGCATTCCTAGTGTACATAACTGGTGTTTAAATCCGCTGATATTGTTTGCCGTTTTTATTTTTGACACATCCATTTCCCTTTTTTTTCTGTTTGCATAATCTAAATAAAACGCTAGAGACCGACTGTGTACATTTATCGATTCGTGTTTTGTTCATTGTTACTGTTGTTTTACCGTTGTGTTTTTACATTTGTTTGAATTTTACGCATTATTTTACTGACCCATTAATCAATCTTTAATAAAAAATAATAGATTTATTACTTTGAAAGTTTGTGAAGAATTTCATATTAGGTGCGTGCCCACGTGTTATTGTTGTGTCCTTTTAAAGAATTATCGCGATAATATCGCGATAAATATATCGCGATAATTCTTTGCATAGGCTTTATTATTTGGTTTGTAGTAATTTTTATAACAATTTTATAGTTTAGTAAAAGGAATACAACGCCTTCGTTTTGTAAACTTAAGTTCACCCTAAATGTGTAGGTACTTCATATATTTTTAACCGACTTCCAAAAGGAGGAGGTTCTCAATTCGTCGGAACCTTTTTTTTTTTTTTTATGTATGTTCCCCGATTACTCGAAGATGGCTGGACCGATCTGGATATTTTTTTTTGTTTGAAACGGTATACTTCCCAGGTGGTCCCATGATCATCAAGTCAGGATCTGATGATGGGATCCTGGAGAAATAGAGAGAAGTCTTCAAATTTTATAGGCACACTTGAATCAATTTGTGAAGTTTTTGGAAGAGTACTTTCTCGGAGTGGTTCCATTTCAATTTGGTGAAGATCTGATGAAGAACTTCGGAGATAGGCAACGGAACTCCTCAATAAATGATAGCAAATGGACAGGGATTGCTGAAATCTCATGTCTGTCAATTGTTTACACCAGTTAATAACATAACATCACGCCGGTACGTTGTGAAGGGGTAAGCACATGTGAACCACTAAAAAGTGAAAAATAAAAAACTTTTTTCAAAAAAATAAACAACCGGCTTCCAAAAAAACACTAAAAAGTGAAAAATAACTTTAATTTCGGAAGGCAGTGACAAAAAATTAAAATATATATCCAAAGTCACCGACTTCCGAAATTAAAGTTATTTTTCACTTTTTAGTGTTTTTTTTATTTATTCAAGAGCATACAAATTCCACATTTTCAAAAGTATTTAGAAATGGTACGTATGACGTAATCTGTTAGATTTTCTCTACAAGGCCAAAATCTTGGGATATCCATTAGGATATCCCAAGATGTCTCTACAAGATCTCAACATTAATATGTTGAGATCTTGTAGAGAAATTTCCAAAAAACGCTTTAGTAGTCTGTACATTTACTAACGATTCCCCCAAAGAAGCAACAAAACAAAGCAAATGATGAACATACCTAATTAATTACGAATAAACAAGGATGCTTACGAGTCGTTACGCTCACACACACACCTGCGCATCGCGGCTTCTTTTGTCAAAACAGAGATAGCAATATTCCGACGAAATATTGTCTCTCCCTCGAATCATAGTTGCGAGCTCAAACTCAAACTCAAGGCATTTATTTCAATTAAACCATTTACAGGCACTTTTGAATTGTCAAAAAGTCGATCAGTTGGAAAGTTGAAGCTAGTTGCCCATTCCAAAATGTAGATCTCTATGGAGAAGAACGGGCAAGAAACTCCACGGACACTCTTTTAAATCAAGTTGGATATATTACAAAATCTTGGGAACATTATTCTTGTTGCTTCTGTATGTGAGAACAATGTTAAAAAAATTAAGAATTCTAAATATAAGATTAAAAATTAGCCCTGGAAGTTAGGAGATGGATGACCAGTCTCAACCAACAGCGCCCGTTCACGAACTTGACGCGTGGATCAGCACCATCCAGCTCAACCATTTTGTAGGGAACCGAATGATCCAACACACGCGCCACCATCAGTGAGACATTTAAGTGAGCATGACATACTCCCAACTGCCATGCTTGCTCAACAACACAATAAACGGATGCATGGTTCTCACATTTCCAAAATTGAAACAAAATGCTTCTAAATTACACAAAACTATAGTTTGCAATGTATTTAAGATAATAATAAAATTTGATTTCCTACAAGAAAGAAAAACATTTAATAAACAGGGTAAGTTTTTATACAGTGCACAAACTGTAACCATGAAATTTTACGTCGGTTTTACAACAAAAAAAAAATCTGTCGTTTCATAGAAAAGTGCAATACCTACGCGGTCAAAATGTATGAAACAGCTGATTTTTTTGTATTACCGACGAAAAATTTATGCGCTGGGGTTCTAGAATGATATACTGAATTCATGGTTACAGTTTCCGCACTGGATAAAAACTTATCCTGTATATTGAAGTATTCAATAAATAACACTTGGTTTAGTAAAAATAAAAACATATTCGTAATGTCACAAAAAATATTTTACCGGAACAAAAATGTTCCTGATGTCAGAAAAAATAAAAAAGGGAAGCATGTCTTCCAAATTTTAAAATTTTAACTAGTTAACCCAGGTGGCTGTGGAGCAGGACCAGCATTAAGCCAAGCATTTTTATTTACGATATAATCATCAAACATATAATATGCTTGTCTACATAGTGTGCGTTTAATGCATGATTTAAATTTATTTTCATTTAGTTCAAGAATAACGAATAACTGGTATTTAATAAAATACCAGTCGTTATTCTTGAACTAAATGTTATAATAATAACATGGTACATTGTACCCCATAAAAGCAGCTTCACGAGCTTAACTCGTGGCGCTCTTAAAGGGCCAAAATATATTATTTCGTTACTTTTAAGAGGTCTTTGACTTTGTTCTTGGGTCTAAGAAAAAAAAAATAACCATGTAAATAAGGCATATAAATTCACATTCACATAGCCTTCACAAGACAGAGTAAGACCATTTCCAAAAACATACAAATCCTACAATTCAGGCCTCTACTCCTACAAGTTCATTATTCACAGCAGTTAGCGTAAATTTAATACGAAACTACGTCGTTGTACGTAATTACCAAGTTAGTACGAACTGTATGTCTTACCTACATTCTCTTTTCCCTGAGGGCTCAAAGTTCTGTTCTCTAATACGTGAGCATCGATCAAAGTGGTGATACTGGGGGCTTATTGCGTTAATTCGTCGGTAATCAAGGGATTAAAGATGGCATTTGTGCATAAACGATCACTGGTAGCGTGTCAATCGTCTCAGCTTATTGATTATTGATTGCCGTTAATTCCTGAATTAAGCTTATGGTGAATGGCTTTATCAAACAGTTGATGGGATTGCATCTGAAGCATAATATCGTCTACACGACGTTGAAAATAACTTACACAAAGAAGCTTAGGTACTTAATTATTTACTGTTAGAGAAGTAATCTATATCTAAACAAATAAATAAACTTTAAACGTCTGTTTGTAACCCTTACTAAATGCATATGAAAGTATTTAGTTTTAACAAAAATACATTTTGTATTTTGTCTGTCCGTCTAATCTCCGAAACCGCTGGACGGATTATGATAGGACTTTTACTGGCAGATAGCTAATTTTATCAGGAGTAACATAGGCTACTTGTGTCCTGGTAGTATATTCTCGTGGGATTATATCCGATATCCACGCGGGCTAAGCCGCAAGCAGAACCTAGTGAAAACTATAAATCGAAATCACTAAGCCATTATAAAGCGCAATACTTTCTCACCCATAAAATGCCTCAGACCAGACAATAATGACAAAATATTGACGCTCAGTACAAAGCCATGTTACAAGCATCTCCTCCACCATAAATATGGAACGTGTCATCACGATCTTCAGCTTAGCGAACAGAAGTGCACGAGACATCGATATGACCTACTTTAGCGTATATAGAGCCACATACTGCACTATCACACTAGAACACGAGAACACGCTATGTGCACAAATTAGATACGAATACAATGTGAGCTTCATCTATCGAGCGGAAATAGGCGCACGCACATGCCTGTGTGCGTACGGAGATCGCAAACTATCTTAAGGTCGGTATAGAGTTTTAGACCAAACGAGCGAATGCAAATTCTATACCCACTCTAACAAATCTTCTTGTCTGTTTATATATGTGTGTACATAAATGGTTAAATAAAATAAATAAATAAATAAAATGTGAAGAATATCAAGAAAATAATGCTTTCATTCATTCATTCATTCATTCATTCATTCATCGTTGTTCGGCTCCTGGTCGGGAGTGCAACTTGCATTCGCTTTACGTGAGCCATGTCTATGCGTGCATTTTCGCTCAGTAAAATATCGTAGCAAAATCAAAAGTCATTTATTCAAACTAGGCTGTGAGTCAGCACATTTTGAACGTCAAAATTACATGAGACAGTTCCCCAAAACGCCCGCCCTCCACCACTTCCTAGTGCTTTAGCTGGGAAGAAGAAGTGGCGCAACAAACTCGTCAGCAGCACAGCTGTCTGTTAAGTTAGAAGAACTTGATTCTAAACGAGAATAGGTAAGTAATTAACATTACTAAGCTAGCACACGTCAATATACCAACAAAACATAGTTACTGAACTCAACCAGAAATAAATAATAAAAACAAAACAATAAAACATAAACAGAACTCAATAAAAGCCTAGGTATATAAAGCACTTCGCCCGCGACTTCATTCGCGTGAAGTTTTGACCCCCGACTTGCCACGTTGCATCACATCGCCTACCCGCACTAATGATTCGTATTGACTTAAGTGTTCTTCCCTACTTTTTGCTCCCCTCCTTAGTGTTGTAGCATGATGTCAAATAACTTATACCCTTTCCTAAGAATTTTTCATTTCCGAGCCGTAGTTCCAGAGAGTAATCTCTGAAACTACATACAAACTAACAAACAAAACTTGCCTCTTTATAATATTAGTATAGATCGAACCATCTTTTTGTACCTAAACCTATTTATATTTTGCTACGTACCGTACCTAGCCCGACCCTGTTACAAAATAGGGGGACAAGATACACGGTCCATGGAAAGGTTCGCACAAGTGCATGGTTTCATGACGTCATCGGTACATGGATGGCTGGAGCTAAACTTGTTATGGTTGCGAAAAGTGGCTCTTACCATCCCTGCATGATCAAATTTCTGCAGCTTCTAGATTATTAACGTTTCCATCTCAGCTATAAACAGATGTCCTATTCACACGAATATACATGTTGCATCATGGTTGGCCGAGATGCTAGTGAGCTTTAGGAAAGTGTGGGTACCCACGATACTGATCCTGGGTACTCGAACGAACATATAATTCGAATTTAAGCAAGTGCGTTGGTAGGTACTGAGCGTTGCGAAGACTGTTCGAGCTAGATTATCAACTGTAGACTAGACTGTCGCAACACTCAGTTTCTCTGCTGCCAGTCCTCGCAGCATCACCTCCACCGACGATTGTATCCAAGCGGTACAGCTCGCTTGCGTTTCCGATCACATAATTATTCGTTTACGAATCTAATTGTTAGATGGCGCTGTCTGCTGTACTGTGGCTTCATCCATCCACGACATAAAAGTTTATTTTTGCAAAGAAGCCTTGCACTAAGGCCTTACCTCGTAACAACAGTGGTCGCGGTGGTATAAATATGAAACCCAGGATTGTGGGTACCTCCCACAAAAAATAGAAACAGAAACAGGCCACGGAAACCTTGGAGTCTCGGTGGCCTGTTTCTCTTTTTATTTGGCAGCTTTACGCAACGTATTGAAACAAAGTAAAATAAAGAGCGAAAGAATTATTAGAGGTTCTTAAAACATTTCTGTGGGATATAGCCGTTAGCAGCCGTCTTGTAAAGAATAATAAACAACAAACATATACACCGAAATGCATCATTTCACTCCACAAGCATCAAAGTAATAGCTTACATTCGCAGCCACCATTACTCTAACACGGGTTCAGCCAAAATGATTCCAGATTTATCAAAATCATGATTCGCCCATTAACCACCAGAAACATTATACGACCACAACATTGGTAGCTATTAATAAACGAGGCAAGCTATTACAGATGGGGTAAATCTCCCGGTTGTTGGCGCCGAGTCACAATAAAACAGGCAGCTGTGCCAAGGCGCACTGCCAAGCAAGTTTAGCGGGGCTCCCTCCAGACATCGTATGCGCGAGCGTCATTACATGGGTCTTTTAGGTGACTTGTGCGCCAAAACAAGGATTACAGAGTACCTCATAGTTAGTATTCGAAACGAGTTAGAATTAGGGGCTAGAAAAGATGTTTAGCATATCCTAGTTGAGGAAATGTAAGAGTTGGTAGATTGCCATCCTACTAATTCTAAGCAATGTTGAGTAGGCACTTTTTTGGAGACTTTACCTTTTTAAAAGTAGGTTCTGTTTATGGGCAGCCAAGTAATTTTAATTATGTTTTCATCCTATCCCAATGATAGGCAACCGCGTTCTACAAAAAACCTATCCTTCTAATATTGTAAATGTGGAAGGTTGTATGTTTATAAGTTTGGATGAAATTTTCAACACAAAATAGTTTAAAACCTGGATTAACATATAGGATAATTTTTATCCCAGGCAAACGTTCCTTTAGGATAATTACCGAACTGGACGCGGGTAAAAGCTTGTATTAAATCATTATCCAATTTACACCTACTGTCATTATTCAATTGGATCTTGTAAAGGATACTTAATCCACCCTCCATAAAATGTGTTTATTTCGATCCTTCCACTCCGATACACAACAATTTAATATCTTCAGGGTCAGGGTTTATGCATCATTCATATTTTTATCGCTCTGCAAGTACCATTCATAACTTTATCATACACACGTACCAGGAAAGGGGCTCTAAACTTTACTGTGCAACACTATCTTGCTATTTATCGTTTCTTGTTATTGTCATGAAACTTGCTGAAGTCTGGAACACTTTGTAAACGGCTGATGTAAGATCGGTTCTTGTGTTCTTCTCAGTTTCCATTTTTTTAAAGCTTTTGCTCGCGGCTTCACCCGTGTTTAGCTCGGGGAGTATCCCACGGGAACGTACTACCGGTATGAAAAGTATCATAAATCTGTTAAGGTTAAGCTCAACTTAAACATATATGTGTGCCAAACTTCATCCAAACCTGTTCAGCCGTTTTTGCGCGATTGAGTAACAAACATCCAAAATATTATTATATACATAAATAAATTATTATTATTATTAAACTTTCACGTTCATAATATTAGCATGAGTTTAATGGTACTTGTTTAATGGGGCTCGTAGCTAAATGATAACAGCCACACGGGTCGATCGAAATTTAAGCTACGCTTGCCGCAGTCGGTTAGTCTATCGGTGACCGTCAATAACATATCGAGATGCCGCCGTCCGTGCCTCGGAGCACGTTAAGCCGTTGGCCCCGGCTGTCATTCGTGGATCTTTGACAGTCGTTATGGGTCGTCAAGAGCCCAAAAGTCTGAAAACCTGTTTTACTAGGAATATAATTATAATATGATCAAGTTTAGTGATATAATTATATTACTAGATAATGTTTAGTGAAATAATTGTAGGAGCGTAGTTCGTTCTGTTTGTGAACGCCAGAGTGTACGACTAAACGCCGACAGACTGAACACCGACGAGACTTTACTTCGACGGGACTCTTTGCCGATAAGGCTCATCCTTGCACTATTACTAAATAGCCAAGTATCTGCCACTAACATGGAAGTAGCGCTCGCCGGCCGCTGCCACGGCACTGCTCGCTTCGCTCGCTCGGCTAACGCGCGGTTGGTTACAATTCTAACCTAACCTATTACCTACCCGATGAGCCCTATCGGCGAAGAGTTCTGTCGGCGAAGTGTCCTGTCAATCTGATTTATAACTATTTATCCAGATTAATTTAGTCAGATATATATATTACTAGATTGCGACCGTAAGATAGTAAGGAATCGTGTTGCTTTTGTATAACTATGTTACGGTATAATTAAATAATTATATCCTTAGGGATATAGCTATATTACGGCTTTATCTATGATACTGCGAAATATATGTAGTTGAGAAAAGGTTGGCTCTGCATCCATGTCCCAGCTATAAAACGGTTTAAAGATAATGGGTGGCACATAAGACATTTAAATTTCTCTAAAAGATAGCAACGCACCTGCGGTACGTCTGGTATTGCAGAAGTCCATAGATAGTCGTCACGACTTATGGTGGTAAGTCGTGACCACCGACGATTTACCTGATGAGTTAGACCGTCGGATTGTTTGTCATCTATTAACATTAAAAAAAATACGTGTCACCAAAATACAAAGTTGAAAGTCGCCTGTTTTAATAACATCGCCACTCATACCTACATTTAAAAGCGGACACAACAATGCTTCTCATCCACAGAAATGGATAAAAAGGTGATTGTTATACTTTCCCAAATAACTGCGAAGCTTTATTTCTACAGTCCACTGAAAAAATCAACATAAAGGAAGCAGGTGACCTGTTTATTCCCCTAAGTCCCTTGGCCAAAAAGGAATTCTGTCCGCTCCACAGTTAAGATCCGAGATTTCCTGTCCAGAAAAGATATATTGAGCTACATTTTTACGATATTTTACTTGCTTACCTTTTCGACCGAATATTGGATTAGGCAAAAAGGGATATAGTGAGGTTCTAGTTCATCTAATCCTATTTGTTTGATAGTTTGTTCTTCCTAACATTACACTGTTTTAGGACTTGTGACATTTCATGAATGGGTATTTTGAAAGGATTTTTTATCCGGGATATGGAAGTAGTATGTTATATGTATAGGTACGGTGAAGAAGGTAGATACGCTGCTCTGAACATTGTTTTGTTTTTTAGTTCTTCCATTTGAAACCAACCTATGAGTTAACTCATTAATACAGGACAAGTGAATTGAAGTGACTGATTAACAATGATAATATTGTTGAGATGATACCCAATTTACTTATAGTCGTATAACATCTGAAGCGTAAGGTCTGCCCAAAATATCTAATTATTCTGGAGAGAACGTATATTATTGTAGTCATCTTCAGACGAATCAATAAACTGTCAATTGCAGCAATCGCGCCCGTTAACTTGGCTCTACTATTTACTAGCTTAAGGGCATGGTAACTTTAAATATTGTCGTTATGAACGATAACAGTTCTTATTGCAATCCGATACAGGTTAAAATCTGTTGTAACAAATTCGAATAACAAATGAGCAAGTGTATATCGTAAAAATTCAAATAAAATCGTATTAAATTAGATATTAAGTATTTAATAATAAATAATCCATCACTGGACGCAGTTTGGCATTTGGAATTTTATGGCATATTTTTAATTATAATTATATTTGTTATTAAAGGGATTAACTGCTTTTAAGAGGGGACTTTGATGATTTTTTTGATGCATTAAAGTATGTTTAATTATAGTTTGACTCCGCCTTAAGGGAAGTTTAAGAAAGTAGAAATATAGTTAAGAGAGTGGCGTTCACGGAATATTACACAAATTGTATTCACTTTCACTAAAACAGAGTGATCGATACACACTCTTATTAAACGTGAGCTGAAGGTCGAAAAATCTTATGTTTGAGAACGGAAGTTCTGTCAATGATTCTTCCATTACAGGTTCTAACAACCCAAAACAACTCCAAAATAAACCATCTCGAGAAATAATACGGAAATATTAACTTATATGTGTTCGGGGACCCATCCCCTGCAATTAGGGGTCCAGCCTTCCGCAACTTTCTGAACATCAGGGCTGTCAAAATGTTTACGATTACCGTCGTAAGTTGTTGAAACCACGTAACGAGCCTGCCGACCCTAATGTACAAACTACCCACATTATATTTAAGTTGAAGATTCCTGCCATTGTCAAGAGTGGCGAGCTGTTGTAACTACTTAGCAACTGGGTTAGAATGAGCCGCGCGTAATGCGATTCTGAAAGGATTATTTTGTTGCTATCTAGACTAGAGATTATCTCTTGAGCGGGGCTCGGCTGCACATTTATGTAGCTGAAAAGATGTTTTTGCAATAAATGGACACTTACATTTTGATGATACTATTACATGAAAGAGTTTGAGTAGAATTAAAGGAGCAAAGGCCACATACAAAATTTCAAAGATAAAATAATTTTACTTTCAAAAAACCTTCTAGACTACGTACCCATATTTCAAACTGAATAACCCTAGTCAAATATTTATTGTTTCAGGTAAATACCAGCGCTGTTTGTGATAAACAAACACTAAATGTTAGTTTTGTTTCATTTTATTAAATGGACGCGAACAAGGTGAGTATACACAGTTACAGTATTTTTTTTTGGGTGGGAAATCATCAAATAACTTCTCCCGCTCTGGGTGGAGCAGGAGGGCGTGTCAGACTTTTACTGACTAAAACCCATCCGTGTTCCCTCAGTTGCCTGTGTGCCAGGGGCTACGGTATCTGTTTCGAACAACCCGCACCCCTGGCAGGCATCGGCCCTTGCAGGCCCCAACAGTTAGTGCTGACATCTCTTTGAGGCGCGCGTGGAACAGAACGCGCCGTCGACCCGGGCTTGGTCCTTACCGGACAGCGAGCTACCCATTACCCGCCGTCTGCAAGCCTGCGCCTAAGGTGGCCGGGAATCAGCCTGGGATCCCCGACACCCAGGGCGTCTCCTGCGAAGGCTATGGCCGTGAGAGCGCATGTACTGCCTCTCCCTCACGTGCGCCATCTCTCTCTTTGCTAGCATCACTGCTTCGCTGAAGGAGGTGGCGGCTAACCATGTACTCTCTCTCTGTACCATGGCCTGGACCAGGGCCAGACGCAAGAGATCGCCGCCGCCCATCGCCTCCACGAGGACACGGCGGTGCTCCGTCCAAGCCGGGCAGACCTCCACCGTATGCTCCGCCGTGTCCTCAGGGCGATCTTCAAAACACAGTTACAGTAAGCATTGAACCGAAAAGCAATGTGGGACGAAAAACTAGAAAAACGTCACAATGAAGAATCTTCGAAGTTCGTAACTCATATCAAAATAAGTCCCAAGTTAAAGTGGGTCGCGCGCAACATTGTGTCACTGTCTCAAAATTGAGTTACAATACTGAGAAAGGGGCAACTTTAGTCCTTTTCAGTGGCACGTTCGAAAATTGCACATTTGGCGCGAATGTACCGACCAGGGCCGAATCGGGCACTCGCCGCATCAGTCATTGTCAACAAAGTTTATCGCCTCTCCTCTGCAAGTGAACGGAATCGCCCAAATGTGTTTGTTGTGGTCTCAAAACGAACTCGCAGCGTCGCAAAATACGGATAAATTGCATTTGCAACTGCTAAGTTGTGCATTTCTTGTTAAATGTCAGCTATACAGCGTTTGCTCGACTTTCGAACCTCTTGAGTATTAACTTCTTAAAGGTTTGCGGCGACCACAATATTGCTCCATTTACATTTGTTGAGTTACGTTTTCAATGCTTTCCGATGGACAAAGCTATAAAGTCAGTGTATACATCTAAATCTACCTACAGATCTGAATATCTATCGGGCCATTTCTTCATCTTTCAAATGATATTTAGCTTTCTAGAAATTGCAATAACTTCAGTTTCAAGAAAAAGTGTAAAAAAAAGTAAATGAACTTTATTTAAGTGTTCTTCTTCTCAGAACGCCGCCGTCTACGCCGCATTTAATCAATATGGATAACGTTTCACGCGTTAAAAAATCAATTACTTTAAATGACTATTCTAGAATTTATAGCCATCGTCGAAAATTATTACTGTAAAAACCAGCAGGTTTTTGCAAAAGGCGAATGAAATTAAGTATATTATTCTCATATTCACACTGCAGATGAGTTTACAGAGTCTGATTTATCGGGAACATTAGCGAGACTGCATAAAAATACTAGTTAAAACCCATCTTCTGTTTTGCATCAAATAAGACAGAAGTGAATCTTGTGACGTCAGACAACCAATCATAGCCGCTACCCAACACGGTCGTAAAACCGGGTCCTAATATAAAATAAAACATCGTTTGACAGGCTCACATATAAGGCACAACAAACTACAGAGATCGATAAGGCTTACTTGAGTAATGGAAAGTTGAGGAAGCAGGCTGACGTAACAGTCCTGACTGACTTCTGGGGGGAACTTCATTAAGTTGGGCTCAAGCTGACGGAGGATCAGCGCTGGCTTATTGATTGCGACGCGACCCACGGGGCTCATCCGTACGGTCCGTGACCGCATAATCTAAGGATTACGGAGGGACACAGTGTCCTGTGTGTCAGTGTGTAAAACGAAAATTAATAGGAGCGGGAGGCGTGTTGATGCAGAAATATTATTATAGCTTTGTTGGGGTTTGTCCTTTCATTTAGATTTAGGTGTTGTCTTTGCTATTATATTTAGGTGTTGATTTAGGTGTTGTTTTTTCCTTCTGCACATGTGGCTTCCCTGGTACCTCATTAACAGCATAACTTTGTGAGAGTCTATTAACTGCTTCCAAATTACAATGTTAATTTTTAATATTTTTATTTTTTACACTTTCTGACATATTCTCGTCATTTTTGACATTATACATCGCTTCAAATAGCACCTATTTATTAGTGATTCTCATGGAAATCATGTCACTTTGTTTAAATAGGTTGATCTTACTAATGTAGATTCTTTTACATATTGTGAATGGGAAAACATTGTAGGCCTTACAGATTAGATTTATAGACGATTTTCTATTCTTTATTTTCATTCCTCTAAGTACTTGGTACTTATTGACAGGCCTGCACTGTCCTCCCATACCTATTATCACAGTAATTTGAAAACATTGTAAAACCCAATTATTTTTAAAAGAGTAACCGTGGAGTTTCTTGCCGGCTCTTCTCCATAGGAAGCGACAAATTGGAACCGTGCACCTAGCTTCTGACGTTTCATAAGTGCCCTTGCAGGTTTATGTGAAATAAAATATTTTGTTTTGATTTGATTTGATTTGCACCTTAAACATAATCAGGCTATAATGTTTCTACTGCAGAGACACAGGCCTCCTTTCTGTGAAAGAGAGCAGGCTCTAATTCATCACGCGGGCCCAGCGCAGGTTGGACACGTCACATTTCTTCGAAATTTTAGTTCTAGGACATGCCAGTTTCCTTTGCCGATGTTTTGATTCACTGTTTCACCGTACTGTTGCAATAACTACTTTTTTAATTATAATCTTCCTTAAGATTTGGGCTATCAAATAGGTAAAAAAATAATTCTTCAAATCCGACTAGTATTTTCAAAGATTAGCGCGTTCAAACAAACGAACTCATCTTCAACTATTAGACAACTCCCTTCAAACGCCACAAAACCTCATATAACAAGTCCCATTACAATAAGCGCAACTTAGTATACAACGGACGTCATAACAAGGTAAGTGATGTTCCACTATTATACAAGTTGATGTACCTACAAAGTTATACGATTCACAAAAGCCCCGCCGTAATCCGTAGACTCGATATTTGAAAACGCAATTTCAAAACTTCTCCTAACGTTTGAGTTGATGCTTTGTTAAAATGAAGATATACGTTGAGTTGGAACGTCAGTTTGCATCCCCTGATTCAGGGAAGCATTTTGTTGAACATAGTTATATTTTACATTATGTATAATTTGAAAGAGTAAAACATAACTGTTGTGAGTTTGCGTAGCAATGTTTGATTTGAATATATATTTTTTTCATAAACTGTTATTGGCGCGTTCAAAAAGCCGGATACAGTTATTTGCCAAAGTTGTAGGTAAGGTTATCATCTAAACATATTCTAAATAAGAGTCGCTTTTCGTGATTCTAAACCACGCTACGGATTTTGATGCTGTTTTTACGATCATTTAAAAATTTTATTCCCAAAAGTTAATGTATCTCATCTGCCTAGCCTTTTCCCAATTACGTTGGGGTCGGCTTCCAGTCTAACCGGATGCAACTGAATACCAGTATTTTATATGGAGCGACTGCCTATCTGACCTCCACAACCCAATCACTGAGTAATACCTGGTTGTCAGACTGTCGGGCTTCTGACGACCCGTAACGACTGTCAAAGATCCACAAATGACAGCCGGGACCAACGGCTTAACGTGCTTTTCGAGGCACGGAGGGGTCTTGGTATGTAAACATGGTCACCCATCCACGGAACAACCGCGACAAGCGTAGCTTAACCTGATCGATCGACCCGTGCGGCTGTTATTACTTAGCCACAAGCCCCTCTTTCTATTACATTAATTAACTGACATCAAAAAGGAAGGAGGATTGAGGATTCGTCTGTTTTTTTTTTGTTTTTTGTTGTAGGCCTACTTACAACAAAAAAACCCTATTTAACCTATTTTGTTCCGCGATATTTCCGACTTTTGTGGATTGTTTTCTAAAACATTTTTTTTTCTGAATAGGTTGTGTGCGTTACCCAGGCCAGATGTTGTCGAAAATGGTCATTTGAATCTTATAGATAATTAGTTTTGCGGCTTCTGTAATTGTTGCGCACATTTTTAAATTTGTTGCGCTTATAGTTTTTTAATTATTTTACAAAAACATTTCCTGCTGGGGTAACGTTACCCCAGCCAGACCTTTTTCTTTCTAATGGGAATATTTAAATAATTACTAGCTATAAAATTAGTTGTCTAGATGAAGTAAATGTTGTGCCTTATTTTGTATTTGTTCTTTCATCGGTTGCGAAGTTATTCGAGATTTTGCTGGGGTAACGTTTTTGGTTTTGCTAGATCTTTGAAATGGTTAAGCGGATTCTTATCATATTTTGTACATGGCTTCTTGGGAATTAGTTTAAATTTGTTCTGCAATAAAAAAACCAAAATAATACATAGCTTAAAGGTTATTTAATTAAATAGAAAAACACTTCAATTGGTCCCAGCACTCTCAATAAGAGCTCTAAAGACTTACTTTAAACGTTATTTTAAAGCTTGTAACTGCCTTCAAATGTACGTGAAGTTTCATTAGTATCCTGTAAGTATTTAACAAGTTATGATGATATTGAGTTCTTCACGAGCACGGTCTTGATGCGCGTGGTATTAATTGGCCACTGGATTGGATATATGAACTGAATGTTATGTCAATTATTAGTTTTTTAGTTCAGTTGTATATCAGTAAAATTTCAGCTCAGTACATTGGATAATTAAGCAACAAATTTAAAAATGTGCGCAACAATTACAGAAGCCGCAAAACTAATTATCTATAAGATTCAAATGACCATTTTCGACAACATCTGGCCTGGGTAACGCACACAAATAGGTTAGGTATATGCCTCAGGGATCCCATAATTTTTTTATAAATTTTGCTTCGATAATACTCGCTATTCATCACATTAATAATAGAAAAGAAACACAGAATGTCTCTCCTTTGTTGAAGTGACTGCACATTTCGTTCAGTTAACTTGTGACAATTAATCGAAAATTCAGTCACGTACTAGATGACCCATCGAACTGTCCTCGATAAATGGCTAAATGTTCCAAACCCATTTAAGATTGCTTATCAATGCAAAACGGTCCTAATCTCATAAACCAATGATTAACAAATGTACCGAAGTAGGTATATGAGGGAAAGTGACAACTCGAATTATTCTGTAAGGCCGCGTTCACACCAAACCTATAGAGTCACCGAGTGAGCGCTTGTAAGAAAAATAACGGACAGTCGAGGTGGTTGTTACTATAGGTTTGATGTAAGCGCAGCCTATAGAAGGCTACGTGCGCGGCGACTGAGAAAATGATCTTCTTATGATAAATAAATCATGAATGATTTCATTTCTGTAAGTAGATTTGTACAAACACTTTTACTTGTCAATTATGTTTTTAAAACTAGATGAGGTCGGCGTTTCTTATCTGACTACTCTGAAAAGAAAGGCCGAAACAAACTCTCTCACACATTCTCTTTTAAAGTCCATACATAATCTTGGTCAAATCATTTGAAAACCATTTAGATTTGTGTCCGAAATGGTCTTTTGAGGAAGGAACCACACAGGTTGAATGGACCTTCGTCCTCCAAGCAAACTCAAACAAACTCCTTCTTTAGTTGATGACTTGGATCTCCATTACAAAGTAGATTAATAACTTCCAACAATAAAAACTGACTGCAAAGACTTCTTAGCGTGACGATAAAAATCTATATACAGTTAGTTCAGAATTTGGCTACGAGCTGCGAACCTTCAGTAGCGTCCATCAACTTCTGTACCGTGCAGACAACAGTACACGCCGGACACGATATCTAGTGCTCCCATTGTTTGTGGTACCGCACCACTTATTCACTCCACTGCAAACACTAAATCGACAATTTTCTTACTGGTTAAACTAGTACGTCTTTAATATTTTGGTCTCAGTCTCCGGTGGTGTACTGTGGGCCACCTTAAGGTTTCATATAAAAGCGTCGACGAAGCAGCGATTATACTAAAGATCGGCATCTAAATTTAAACGCCGCAGGAATCCTTGTCGCGCTCTAATCCCGAAGATGGAGCGTTTGGCGGCGCTCTGGCTTGCTCTACCCGAGGCTTTATTGATAGCGAGAGCCCCGGGCTCCGCACCCAGAAACCCCCTAGAAATAATAATTATTCACGTCTAAAAGCGTACTTACTAACGTTCTCAAGATTCCCCTTCCTCACAAAAATACGATTGGATGTTTTTATCTTCGCTTTTATTTCCTCCATGTAGATGAAAGGTAATATCTACATAGCGAATACTCACTTTAAGTATAAAACCGTGTTCGTATAAGAGATATAAAAAAATATTACGTCTGGTTATTGCAGTTTGGTATAATAAAGCGACAATATGTCTTGTTTTAATAGAACGAAAGATGTGGGCGTAAATTGAATGGGATTCAGACTTGGGTAGAACATAGTGCCCAATTCTGCTTTATTGTTACAAGTAAGAGATCCTTCAATTACCGGGACTAAAGGCCCGCCGGATTGTTTACTGGAAGCCAGATAAATGATGAGCAAAACGTTGCTAACGTTGTGTTAGGGGACTGGAAATGTACTACCTGGGATTAATTTGATGTAGACCTATTTGGGACATGTGTATGTGCGTTGCTAGGGACTATTTGCTTAGGCACGTTACAGCTATCTACATTAATCATTAAGACAAAGTACATATGGTCTTGTTTTTTCTTTACTAATACTGGATTTATTTTATACTAGCTTTTGCAAGCGGCTTCGCCCGCGTTGAGGTCGAAAATTGTCTCAAGGGAATGTACTACCGGGATAAAAAGTATCCTATGTGTATATCAAAGTTCTAAACTATCTGTGTGGCTAATTTCATCGAAATTCTCTCAGCCGTTTTCCGTGATTGAGTAACAAACAACCAAACATACACAGTTTCAAAGTTTTAATTATTCATTTCCATAACAGCAGAGTGACTGATTTCAACCTGTATCTATTACGGGTACGTTTAATTACATTGCTTATTTAAACTTATCATTTTGTTCAGCAGATAAGGTTATATACACGTGTGCACCCCCTGTTTTGTGTAATTAAATATTGAAGACCCTATTCTTGTATCCCCAAATCAACGTAAATAAATCTCCACAATCAACGCCGTTTCGTACCTAATCTTAACAAACATCTAAGTATACGAAAAATTAAATCTTATATCCAAATCTCTCGTCTGTACGACGAAACATAAAAACGTCCTTATTCCGTACGAGTTCGCTAAAAATATTCGCCCTCCTTCCTTCTTAATAAGGGGCGTTCGCCTTTAAAAGTCCCCGATCCACCGTTTGTGAAGACAAAATAGATTACGTAATGGCCTCCTGTTACACCGTAAGGCGCCTTGTAGACCACAGATTACTAATATGTAGCAGGCTGTAGCAAGTAGACTAAGTAAAATAATACATTTTTCTTTATATTTTACAAAGCTACACTTTAATATTTCGTTGCTTATTAAAGCTAATTATTCCGGTGTAAAGCCGAGGCCTGGAAATATCTTTTTAAATACAGATCGTTATAATTCTATAAATGTTCGAACGGTAATAGGTACTAGGAAATAATAATAATTCTCTTTGATGTCAATATTTATGTACTTCAAAGAAACTCAATTCTAGACATTTTTATTCGAATCACACGTTTCAATGAACAGAGAAAAACAAGTTAGTCGTTTAATTAATTGTCGACTTAATTGAAGTTACTTTAAGCCTACTCATCAATTAATTGAAACCGCCAATTATCATTCTACTCACGTTGTATGAGCCCTTCCAGTAATTACTATTCAGCACACTTTTAGTAAAACTAGGCGTCGGAAGCGCAAAACCGGTTGAAGCACAACTTAGGAGCTGCCTATGTCCAGCTTATGCTTATAACCTGATGGAATTGTGGAACTAAGCCAAAGCCAGAGTAAAGTAATTTGGATATACCTTTAGTAATTAGGCATGAGATGCTGTGCTTACTTTCCTCCGACCTTGGTATCAACACAGACCTTTGAATCGCCGCGCCGCCGTGAGACAGCACTACTTATAAAATTCGAGGCACTGAAAGTACGTTGAGCTCCTTGAAAACCATCAGTTTTTATACGTTAATAGTGTGAGAGCAGTGACGGCCCAGTGACAATGGTTGCGACTTTCGAGTTGTAGGCCGTAGGTTTGAACCCTGACAGGCGCCTTACTTTGTGTAAATTATTTTATCACCACTACTCCAAAACGGGACGAAAAACATCATGAGGAAACCGGCATGTCTTAAAACCAAAAATTCTAAGATATGTGACATCTATCAATCCACACTGGACCCGAGTGATGGATGACGGTCCACTCCCGCTCATAGAGAAGAGGCCGGGGTCCCGGGGGAGCTGGCAAAATTATAGGCTGATTATGAGTACTTTCGTAGTACGAGTAAACGGTGACACGTTTTGTTAGTATGAACACGATTCGTGACCTGGGAGTCCTCCTCGACTCGAAACTCACATTTGTTAGTCACATTGACAATATCACTGCCAAAGCTGCAAAAATTTCTGGGGTTATAAAAATAATATGTCGGGATTTCCAGTCGATCTCTACCCTATAGGTGCTGTACAATACTCTAGTGAGAAGTGTACTGGACTATGCATCTCCAGTTTGGAACCCTACTTACCGCGTTCACGTTGACAGGATTGAACGTATCCAAAGAAGCTTTACCAGATACCTTCGTTTTAGAAGTCCGACCTGCCCACGGGATTCTTCTTACATTCAAAGGCTCAGTCATTTTAAAATGTGCTCTCTTGAACACCGAAGAGAGGTGACGGACCATAACCTTCTTTATAAAATTGTAAACGGTTTGGTAAATGTTTCCGATCTTCTGACGCAATTAAGTATAGCTGTACCCCGACAGAAAGTTATTAGATCTAGTCGTGAAACTGTTACCTTTGCCACCACTGCAAGCCGTACCAACCTTGGTAGCACCGCACCCATGAACCGTCTAATGGGATAGTAGAATAAAATTGCCACATGTGCCAATAGCATCGACATCTTCTCTAACCATTTACAACAATTCCGAACGAAAGTTCTAACCAGCTCGGAGACTCGAGTCGTCTGTGCGACACGAGCCGCCTGCTACTAATAATTGTATTAACTTCCAAAAATTTACTTTGTTTGTCAGAATATTTCGTTTTATTTTTATTTTTAAGTACTTTTTGTATTCCGATCGTGGCTGTGATTGCTCATTTTTTTAAACCTCTATTTTATTTTATAACTGTTATGTAATCCAACGATATCTTGTACATTCTTTTAATTACCCTGCTAGTGCTGTGCACTTCTGTAAGTGACTAATTCACAATTCCTAAAACTGTTTGTGATTTTTGTTTGTGTTTGACTTAGTGAATAAGTCGTTGAAGTGCCTTATCAATAAATAAATAAATAAATGAAAAGTGTTGACAATGCCACTTCTCTCTCTGCTCTCGTCTCCTTGCTGGTTATCAAGTACCGACCTAAGCATATAAAGTTCTGAACTAACCAACAATGCTGCCGAGGAATCAATAGGAATTCAAGCTATTTGATAAGCGAGTTCTAAAGCAGAGACTAGGTCAAAGCGTTCATACGCTCAATCGTCTCATATTTTAAAGGAATATAAGGTAATAATAGTGAATGAAAGATTGATGGCTTTCTAAGTAAAGGATTTTATTTTCACAAAGAAGTTTTTAAGAAATAAGGTAGAAAAGTGAACAGTGAAAATTTATTCAATATCGGGGAGAATGTTGGAAAGGATGCTCTTCATGTTTTACCCTGAAAACTGCAAGTAGCCAATTATACAAATTCGATTGAACACTAAAATAATAGATTCTCATTAAAAAATCCAATCCTAATTCATATATGTCGAATTTTGCCAATGGACCATAGAGCGCAGAATCCTGAGATTTCTAATTTTGAACCGCATGCTGAACTGAAAACTGCGCGCAAAAATTACGATCACGGACGTAATCCAGAAATCAGCCACGCTTAATTGGGGCTGGGCCGGACATGTTTGGCGCGTATCGGATGAGAATTGGGCTAAAAAATCCACCAATTGGATTCTATTATACCTCATGACGACATCGTGGTATGCCAATGCAAAGATGGTGGGACAAGCTTGACGCCAACCGAAAAGACTGGCCTGCGGGTACTTGCAAAGGACAGATTGTATGGAATGTTGGAAAAGAAGAGAGAGGCCTCGCCCTACAATCAGACAATACAGGACAGATAAAATAGGTTAGATATTTAAAAAAAACTCTCTTTTTACGAAGATACGACTTTCAGCAAAATAATTACTTCTTCCTAGCTAAAATTCCCGAAACAGATGAAGTAGGTATTTTGAGAACAAACTTTCGACTTTCTGAAATGTCTAATTGCAAATCTTATGTAAATAAACGATAGATACAGAACTGCACAAGGCAATGCACGTTCAACTTCTCTTAGAAACACATTACCACGAAAATTCCATTACATATCTTAAACTACACGCAACACGTAAATAGTTTACGAACTTGACTATAATTACACGATGCATTATTAATGACTAGCGAAATACTATGACACCGTAATGAAGTTAAATTGACTTAATTTTGTTGGCAACTTCAATTAGCGAGCGGGACGTTGTTTACGTCGAATGTAGGCTTTATTTAATGCACAATCATTTTTAAATTGAATAAACAGCACCATATAGGTAGAGCGAGTTGTGAAATGCACTTTAGTGCAGTTAAAACACTATGGCTGAATAAAAGCTTGAGTTTGGGTTCGGTAAAGTTTTGATGGAGAAAATCAAAAAAGATTTTGAAATTCGCTATCAGTATTTTATACGAAATCAATACTTGCTTATTTATTATTTTTAGTAATCCGGCTCGAAGGACCAATGTTTATTACCTGGTAATGTTGGAGTAGTGACCTTATGTACTAATAGGGGTTGTATTTAAGTAATAATTATATTACTTCATTTAAATAATAACTATGTGAGTTCTGTACGCGCTCTATTTTTATGAGAAATGTAGCAGGTAATAAATAAACCACAACAGCTCTGCAGTGAGGTTTCATTCGGCAAATAAATTGTTCCTCCCTTTTATAGTCCCTTACAATAACAACCTTAACAACATAATAAAGGGGCGGGCTCCATACACGCTATTTCACAAAGCCGTCAAACATCGAAAACAACTAGCAACATTTTTCAATAAACTTAAAGTAATTGTGGCATTGGAAAACGCACAAAACCCAATTACGAACGGTTAATAGTCAGATAAGTTAATGCTCCCACAACATGCAAATAGCATTAAAATATCGGTGGGAAGGCAATTAAAGTCGTAAACTTTAATTGATATTCATGAACTCATAATGGGAAATGTAGCTGAAAACGTTGTCGAAAACTTCCACTTCGCGGCGCCTCTAATTATGCTTAAAACGAGCACCTGAGCCACGAGCCACGTTCTACGCTTCGTTATCTTGCTCGCTTACTGACTATAATTTTTTATTCCCACACAAATTATGAAAATAAGCAAGATAGTTTAGTTAAGAATTAGCTCTCAAAAACACTGGTTGAGGATCGAATTAGGTAGTCTTTGAGGAAAATCAGCAGCTAATATCTTTAAAACTCTTTGCCCTTTAACGCTAATCTAAAAGGGGAAAATAAATTGCTTTATTAACAAAATTCACGGTAGTCGACGAAATCAGTTCCGAGAGAGAATCCGTAATATTATCTGCTCTTCCTATCATCCTCGAACCTTCAATTAAGGCTTACATCGGAAAAAGTTCATCACATTAGTGAATCGGGGTCGATTTTTGAACCCCCGAAATGAAAATCAAAGGAAAAAACTCAGGATACAGTGATTGTATTACAGTGAGCTTAATACGGAATTCCCGATAAAATATGGAAATATGAAATGGACTATTGAAGCTCTTATTATTCTGATATATTTTACACTACCTGTGTCCGTGGCTTCACCCGCGTGGGTTTTGGAAATTATGCTATGAGAACGTGCTATCGAGACAAGAAGTGCCTATGTTACTCCTTTGCTGATGTCATTGACATGAGCTAACTGCCAGTGAAAGTCCCGTCATCAGTCTAACCATATCGGAGTTTAGCTGGAACGAACACACAGACAAAATAAAATAAAACGTTTTATAAGCACCGTATATAATTAGCAGAGGTCGGAGTAGGTAGATTGATTTTATATATTTGCGTCAAGATATTATAATATGGACATGCCATTTTATCCATAATGTGCGGGAAGTACCGGAAAAAGTTCCGGATTTGAAATTATGGAATAAAATAAAATAAAAAACATACAGATAGGCTAACAAAATCGTTTATTATATGAATGATTGATTGAATTCAATGAACAATTATTTTCACCATTAGCTAACACTGGTAGCGTAGATTGATATTATTAATACGTTTTTCACCTTAAACACAAATTCGTGCCAATTTCAAAATTCCGGAACAAATATCACAATAAATATGAAGTTCCAGTATTTTGGAGGCATATCCATATTATCCTCTACGTTTGACGTCAACGACCTTAAATCAATCTAACTACTCCGACCTCTGATAATTAGTTTCAAATATATGTTTTTAGTAAAAAGCTGTTATTTTGACAGCTGATTTGTTTGTAAAAGACACTTCAATTTATTTTAAACACATCTTACATCTTTTCTCATCTTCTTTATACAATATACGTACAAGTATATGTAAGTATATTTATATGAAAGATGTACCTACAGATTATGAACGAATACCTGCAGTTATAATTACTAGTGGTCTCCAAGTGGTCGAAATTCGACCATAATTCAATGAAATTTTAATGCATTACGCTTTATTATTATACAATGAGCTTTCTGCACTGCTTTTCCATATTTACATTAAGGCGATTCGTGCACTGCACCGCATCACGCAGCGCAGCGCGGGAGTGCGTGTTCTTACATTGTTTGCATGTATCTATTTTTTTATAGAAAACACGCGTAGTGCAACATACAGAAAACGCATTCACGCGCAATGTTGCAGATCACGTGCCTTACATGCCGAGAAACACGCAGCCCGGCGCATGCGGGGCAAGACGCAAGGTATGGCAGACCGAGTTCTGCAGTATCGTGCGTCATTTTGACAGAGCCAGAAGTACTATTTCGAAATGGATCTGATGAATTCTGAACAAATGACCCAATTATCGAACTTGTTCGTAAAAAGGGATGTACGCAATATCTTCTATAGGCACGATTTCTTCTAATTTGATTATACAAAAACCAAAAAGAAAATATAACTACAGCATCCTGAATGAATTCTACATGTATAACCATTTATAAAAAACAATGCTCTGCAATGTACTATCACCACCGCAAGCTGCTGTCAAATGAGGCCTCTAGGCCACCGCATGACTATAGTGCGGCTCCGCGCGTTTGAGCGGAGATATCTGCTTGATGATGCAGATCTGCACTCCCGCACTTGCACGCGTAGCTCCGTCGCCACACACCCCGCAGCGTAGTGCGGGGCAGTGTGCGTTTCGCCTAACTGTGCCAAATTTCATACTTCTCCGTCGGCATGATTTTTATAAAAAGATGCGCAAATTTTTTGCTTAACGTTTTAATATATAGATTTATATTTTTCATACTTATTGTTACTTGTATGCACAAAGCTTGTTTTTCCTTTGAACCCAAAAGAGCGAAGGCGTTGTTACTACATCAATACCGATTCGACTGATTTTACGGAAAATCGAAGGTTCACATGGCTTACGTTCCAATTACCCACTGCCTCTCCCTTCAAGTTGTTGACCTACATACCCTCGGTTTGTTTCCTGAGCCAAAACTCTCAGATCACGAACTTCTTAAGCAAATCAATTCCATCCTTATTCATATTCTGCTAAGGTTGTTATTAGAAGAACGAATGGTCGTGCTTCAAACGATTAATATTCAGTAGCTTTTTACTGTTCGTACCTATCAATTTGTTTAATAAATGATACTTCACACTTCTGTTCTTTTGTAAGTTTCCACAAACCGGTCGTCTGTCATCGATAATGTTTTTTCATTTGTATATTTTACGAAGGGATCCTCCGTCTGTGCAGTGTCTTAGGCCGGCCGCACTTTGGATTCGTTTTCGTATGAGCTTGACTGTTACGAACACGTACGAAAAGACACGATTCATCTCGACCCTGTACAATGACACTATAGGAAGGAGCCCTGAGGTCTCCTTGTACCGACATCTAATAATAAAACACCTTTGTTGTGATTTGTGGTTAATTATTTCTAGGATCTTTTTACTACGAGTCTTATTTTCATCTTCTTCGTTCGGCTGAATCTCTCGCCTACTGATTGACTATAGTAATTCATTTGACTGTTCGAATGTTAAATTATTAATCGCCAGCTACGTTTATGTAGATACAACTTAAAGTCGTCTTTTGCATTAACATAAAGAGTAGTGTTTCCTAACGATGTTAGTTAGAATTACCTCTCTAAAAATCCTTGCAGCGGAAAATAAACCAAATGTAGCTCTAAACTAATAAGGATTTCAGCGGCAACTGTATTCTACTCAGAGGATGTAATTATTTCCGCGAACATTCGCTCCAGGGCGACTACATTGTTTGCTCCTCAACACATAAAAGGAAGGCAGAGAAACCTTCCTTCAGTGTCAATCATAACAGTCTTCTACCCGAAACAGACACACAATTTACATTCACAAGGAGCCTTTCGTTTGTTATTGTATGCTATGTGATTTGTTATAATAGAATCAGGAAGAGGCTTAGGCTGGCCGCACATTGGATGCGAAGTCAGTATTGGACGAACGGTTTGCGCGTAGACTCAATCAATCAATCAATCAATCAATATCTTTATTGTGGATCATAGGTAGGTACAAAATACAGGTCTTAAATAGATAATTGTGATCAGCTACGTCCCGCCCTTTGGGCATACAACAGTCAAATTAGAAATACAATTACAAAATACATTAAAATTTCACATAAAATATAAAACAAACATAAAAATAAAATGGAACTAATTAAGGTAAATACACATCAGTGGGTCACTGAACGCATCATGACTGAGGGGGACTATATTGGAGCAGTGATTTGTCTGATAGGAAGTCTTTTATTGAGTAGTAGCACTTTTTTACTAGTAAATCATGGAGACTCTTTTTAAATTTTTTCATTTCCGTAATTATCCTAATAGGCCCCGGAATATTATTAAAGATGCATGAAGCAGTACAAAAAATACTTTCATGCATTAGATGAGTCTTGCTAGCTACAGTGCGCAATTTGTCCTTACGCCGTATACGCGTGTAGTAATTGTACATGTCAATATTATTTTTGACGTATACTGCTGCTTCAAATATATAGACACATGGCAGTGTTAATACGTTCATCTTTTTAAAAAATGGTGTACAGGAGTCAGTTTCACATAACTTAAATATAGCCCTGATGCAACGTTTTTGAGCAATAAACGCACGCCCCTTGTCTGTACTGTTGCCCCAGAATATTATACCGTATCTGAGGATAGAACTAACGTAACCGTGATAAGCTGTTAGTAAAGTAGTCTGATTCGCTATTTTACCCAGTCTGTGAAGTGCATATGAAAACTGTCCCAGCTTTTTGCATACATGGTCAACATGTAGTTTCCAGTTAAGTTTGTTGTCAATGTGTAACCCTAAAAATTTTGTTACTTCAGTTTCTTCAATATCGCTATCTAGGTAATGGATTTTTAAAGTACCTGTACGTCGAGTTCGTATTTTGAAATTCATTAGTTTAGTTTTGTCAATGTTAATCATTAAATTATTCATTTTAAGCCAGTCTATAATTAATAATATTGTTTGATTAATGTCAGATTCTAGATCAATTGTATTATCATTAACGAATAAAACAGTGCTATCATCAGCAAATAGTGTAATGTCATGATTTGTTACTGAAGGCATGTCATTTATATAAACAAGGAAGAATAAGGGCCCCACGATAGTCCCTTGAGGAACGCCGAATTTAGCAGTTCCAGATTCAGAAACATATAGTTCTTCTGTTTTAGTTGTGGGATTTAACCTCCTTACTTCTGTAAATTGTTGTCTGTTGTTAAGATACGATTCTATAAGTTTGTACACATTACCTCTCACACCATATGCATACATCTTTCTTAAGAGGATCTTGTGGTCAACTCGGTCGAAAGCTTTCGACATGTCCATGTATAGCGCGACAGCCGGCAGCCCTTTGTCCAGGTTAGTCATTACTTTATGTAAAAAGTTATAAATTGCCACATTTATCGATTTATTTTTCCTGAAACCATATTGACTAGGCGTAAGAATGTTGTGTGTTTCAAAGAAAGTATAGATACAGTTAAACATCACCTTTTCAACAATTTTTCCAAAAATAGGTATCAGTGCTATGGGCCGATAGTTGCTCATGTTAGTTTTGTCTCCTTTTTTAAATACTGGCTTTATAACAGATATTTTTAGTTTGTCTGGGAAGGTGCCTTCTTCTATGCATAAATTGACAATGAAGCTTAGTGGTTCAGATATAATATGAGCTACATCTTTAACAATATTTGTTGTAATGCTATCATAGCCGGCACTGGTTTTATTTTTTAGAGCGATTATTATTTTATTGATGTCATCAGGAATAGTCGGTGTCATAAAGATTGAATTAGAATTATATGTCAGTTTATTGGAAGATTTTTGGGGTAAACTAGTTTTATTATTATTGATGTCAAGAAAAAAATCATTAAAAGAATTCGCAATGTCTTGAGGATTATTTATTATTTCACCGTTTATAGTTAATTGATTTACGCCTTCGTTTGGATATTTATATTTGTTCTCATTTATTACTTTCCAAGTAGCTTTGTTCTTATTTGTAGCAGATTTTATAAAGTAGTCATTTTGAGATTTTTTTGTCAGTCTGGTTATAGTTTTATACCTCTTTGCATAAGCTTTGAAAGCAGTTTTGGAGGCTTGATTTGGATTATTCCTATATTGCCACAGTAGTTGACATTTACGTTTGCTACATATTCTTAAGCCACGTGAGATCCATTTCGGTTTAGATCGGTCATGTATCCTGACTTTCCTTGTAGGAAAACAGAGATCGTACAACATGGTGAAATTATCATAGAATTTGTTGTAGGCACTATTCGCATCCATGCAACTATAAACGTCGCTATTGGTTAGTTGTTTTAAATATTTTATAAATATTGCTCTATTGTCTTGAGAGTAATCCCGTTTCAAAATATACCAATATTTAATGGTGCAGGTCTTTTTGACCGGAACCTTAATGATTTGCGCATTATGGTCTGAAAGCGCTAATTCCTTGATAGTGCTTTTGCCAGCTCGTATGTTATGGGCTATGTTATCTATGCACGTTTTACTAGCAAATCGCGTTACTTGCTTGAATTGTAGTTTCAAATTATATCTAGTAAAGAGTTCTATAAATTCACTGGAAAGTTTTGTATACTTCAAAGTATCTATGTTGAAGTCTCCGCATATTACGAGCTTTTCCCCGTTTGAACATAAGTTATGTAATATTTTATTTAAAGTTATGAAAAAGCTGTCTGTAGAGCCAGCGGTGTTGTTTGGCGGCCTATAAATGCATAGAACAATTATTTGATGTTCCAGTAGCTCGATTGCTGAGCATTCTATTGTGTTGCTGATTGAAAGTTTTGTGATGTTATGAAGAATTCTATATTTCATGTAATTTTTAATTAATATACAGGAGCCTCCGTGTCTGTTATGTCTCATATAATAAGACGCAAGTTTATAATTTGGAATTAGGAGGTACACTTCGTCACCGTCCGTCATGTTGTGCTCAGTGATACATAGTATGTCGACAGGATTGTTCTGAGTAGCTAACTCGTTTATACAAACAGAAATCATATCAGATTTATTGAGCAAACCATTGATATTTTGATGAAGGATAGTGACATATTTATAAACGAAATAAATTATTCGATTTGGGGGTTTCTATTACGTTACATTTCAATTCACCGTGTTCGTTACTTGATTCATTTACACAGTCTGTATTAATTTTGTCTGTTAAATTTTGGTCAGAATCTAAGTTTACTTGCACGTATTTACTTTCAAAAGACTTTTCATTTTTTATTTGGCATATTTGTTCGTATTGCAATACTTTAAAATGGTAATGGATACACAATATTTCTTTTAATAGTGACCTTGCAAGATTTAGTACATAATTGTGTCTACTTGGGGGAAACCTAGTGTAACTCATGTCCATGTACAGTACATTTTTATATTTCTTACAGACAAACCGTAGTAAATAGTTAATTTTTGATTCTTTTAGGAACCTGTTACTGGGTACTTCACTTATAATCACATTTGTATTTGCAGTTGACGATAACCACCTATGTAGATTTATGTCAATGTCATAAGGGTTTTTATCGCAGCATCCGCCCAATATAATCACGAAGTCGCTTTTGGTTAATGTGCTGATTTCGGTTTTCGAGCATTCCAAGATCTCACTCAGTACAGCGCCTGGTTTTAGATACGAAAATACGTTGTAATCAGATCCCAGCAGGTTTTGCAGTATGTTGCGTAGACCCCGACCTTGCCCATCACCTAGTATAATGACTCTGTGTTTGTTTTTCTGAGGCACAACTGGTGGACTTACCGTACTTATAGCACGGTCAGTTTTCTTACACATTTTGTTTTCAACGTAACAATGCGGAGATTGAATATCCGTATTGCATTCGAATTTATCCTGCTGGTTTGTATATGAGCTGGGGCTACTTATGCAGGTACTTTTAGCTAATCGTAGAGGAGAATGACGGGGAGTGTTAACTCCCATACTTATTATTCTTCTCGAGATAGGAGATGAGTTATATTTACGCTGCGGGGTAGTGCACGTATTTTTTTTAAGTAATTCTATTTGTCGTTGTTGTTCCTGTGTAACCTGTTTCAGCTTAGTATTTTCACAGTTAAGATTTTCAATTTTAATGTCAGCGCTCTTTAGTTTTTCTTTAATTTCATTTATTTCTCGCCTTAGGTCTTCGGAATGTGATTGATCGTAATTTTGCGCATCACTGTGGATACTGACCATAGTAGAATCGAGCATGGTAGAATTCAATAGATCTTGGCTAGTTGAAGACGATAAATTCATTTGTGATTGTGATCTTATCAACTTATTGCGTACAGTTATGTTATCCATCTTGCTTGTTAGTTCCCCTTTCTGATGATACTATACTCACGAAGCGTGGCGTAAGCTAAGTCTGTTATAAACGCGTAGCGTAAGCTCAAGATTTTGAAACAAGCGCCTAGTGTACGTGTAAGCGTTGAGCATGTGTGCGTAGAAGCGGCCGATCTGCGGGTTGCCCTAGGTCAGGGACGCAAGTCATTGCAATCTTTTTCTAATAGTTATTAAACTTATTACTCACGGTACCGATGGAGTCCAGGTGTGTTATATATATCACTCTTTGGTCCGTTTCACAAGCTTTAAAATGATAGACAGCACAGCATGATTGAGCAACTTTTAACCACTTTTTCCACAAATTTTACGGAGACAAAACAAATTTGGTGCTAACTCTTTGAACGTCAACGGTCGAAAAAGACTAGTTCGCCTCTAGTGTGTATGAGGTACTGTAAACCTACAAGGGTCCCGCAGCTTGGCTAAAGAATCCCGCATAGCTTCCCATATCTCTCTTTGTCATTCATCTTCGTCATCTACCTGGTCATGTATATTTCTCCAACGTGACCTATTGCCGGCTTTATATCTCCAATTTCTCACTCCCAACAGTTTTTAAATCTTGGTCTTCGACATCCAACCATTTTAGCTTGAGCCGCCTTCAACTTCAACGGGCATCCGGTTTACTTTCCAGTAAACGTTTGGGTGCTCAGAGGCCCTAGTGTGAGTTTCATTTAACCATCTACACCAAACGCAGTGAGCGCGTTTGGCGCTCCGATTGGTCCGTCATCAATCCAGAGCCAATCGGAACGCCAAAAGCGCTCACTGCGTTTGGTGTAGATGGTTAAATGAAGCTCACACTAGAGCCTCTGGTCTTGTCCATTCTTGCGACATGTCCTGCCCATTGAAGACGTCCTATTTTAATGGTTTTGTTATTCCCTGTAGGTATTATACACGTAAATAATACTCTGCCTAATAGAAATGTTTTTTACCTAGGCTGGAGTACAAATTGTGTCCTCAGTCTCACTGACCAAAAAAAACAAATGTTACCGTATTGCTGCGTATTCAGGATCCAAATAACATCCATGAACGGCATCTTTGGACTTAAAAAAAGACCATGACCTCGGAGTTTGTTTCGGCGTTTCATCTCTGGGATCAGTCAGTCGAGAAATGCCAGCGCTACCTAGTTTTAAAATATTGACCAAAAAATACGTGTAAAAAGATCTACTTACATCATTTCATAATATAATTTCATTTACCTACAGATTAACCATCGAATCGTATACCTAATCATTTCTATGTATAAAACTCGGTATAGGTACCTACGTATATTTCCATTATGATATTCAAGTTATACACGTAAAGCGTTATTAAATCAGTGGTACCTATACATAATACTTGTTACTTACAATGGCTCGTCAACTCGTTAACTGCCATTACCAAAACGTCGTTAGTCGATAATTTATTTAAATTGAAGCGTAAAAGCGTGTAATAAAGTCTATTTTATGAGTGATTTATTACTTTGCGTTGTTTTAATGCGTTTAAGGTTTTGAGCACCGAGAATTTTCAAGACTGTTTTTAAACAGTGTGAGATCCCATCAAATAAATAAGAATGTATCAGCTTTTTACCTAAAGACCATCATTAGTAGAACTCATATAGGTAATTATTTTATTAACCGTAAGCTCAAACATTATCCGGTTTATACATAAAAACAACCAACAATATATTCGACGTTAATGAGCGAAAATCCTCTCATATACAATAACAATTTCTTATTATTTGTGATCTCCAGAAATAAGACCCTAGAATTTATACATTGCGTAAAAGAAAACAGCGAAATAAAAACAAAATAAAGAAACGGAATTATAAATATACATACATGTTCCTAAGGAAATCTCCAATCCGACCGTTTCGGCTCTTAGCTTGCTTCATGAAAATACATCTGTATATTTCTAAATCTTGGAATATTTACACACGGTTGGATATCATATAGTCCCTTGGGCGACCCTTAGTATCAAAATCCGTTGTTCCCGCTCCCTTGTAACTAAATAATTTCACAATCCACAAGGGGAGAATGGGGTCATACTACTCGGTTGATTAGTTATCCCCGTGACCGTTGATAAAAATTAAATGAACATGTCGCGCGTGCTGGTTCAGAAATGACAAGTTATGAAGGGCATTTCAGGGTGGGTTTTAATGTGTTTTTGAGAGGACGGGGAATGTTATAACGGCTAACGGTTGAATTTCCTGGACAACAGATTAATGAAGTAGGCCACTACACATAGGTAGAAAGGTTAGATAGATATCTAGAATACTCTTTATTAGGTACACCATAAAAATTACAAAAATAATTGAAGAAATTTTACTTATTGTGACACAATAGAAGGTCTTGTCGCCAGAAGCGATCTTGGGCAGACAACTTTGGATTGATTACAGGGAGACGGAGAGACAATACTGCGTGTGGTCAGGGGTGTACCATATACATTTACAATAACGGTTGACTAGTACTAGTATTGAATCTAGGATTGAATGTTTTGCATTCAACACATACAGACGTGCTCATAAATGCATAATATCAGTAAATAAATTAATGCTTGCATAATCAGTGACCCAGTTTTATAGTGTGTTACATCAATAAATATTTTAGTGATAATTTAAAATAATGGACTGACGATATTAAAGTCGTATTACTTGTATATGGAAGGCAGCCCCTTTAATCGCAGCGCGATGATACGACGTAGCCCTCCACCGACTCCGATCCCGGTACCAACACCGGCACGGACACCGCCCCAACAACCAAGACAGGACCAAGATGAGACAATTGAAGTTGTGACCACTCCGGAGATTCAGAACTGGATGGGGTCCATTGAGCAGTGTCTGAATGAGGTTGTTACTATTGCTTCTGAGGGAAAGCTAAACGCTGATCAGAAGCTGAAAATAAGCAATCTCTGCTGGAAAGTTGGACATGGAGTTTCGCAAATGGCGGTTCAATACCAGTCCTTAAAACAGAAAGCAATCCAAACCCATACCTCCCTTAAAACCATGACCGAAGCCCGAGACCTATCAGATTGCCTAATGGAGATGAACCGGACGATTCAAGAGTCCTGCACGAAACGGGAAGCAACTTCTTCATCTTTTGCAGAAATGGTCAGGAAGGGGTCCAACACCTTTGTTCGTCCTAATACTTTTAGCTCCGTCGCTATTTATCCCAGTGACAACTCAAAGACCAGTGACGAAACCAAGAACATGGTCCAAAAAATCATATGCCCTGGAGAAATGAAGCTGAAAGTTCGAGGCGTACGAAAAATTGGAAAAGGTGGTCTAATAATAAGCACTGAGACTAAAGATGACCTAGATAGGCTCAAACAAACAGTCCAACTCGCTTCGTCAGGGCTCACCGTCGACGAACCTAAAAGGCGCAAACCTCGCATAATAGTAATAGGAGTTCCCACATCGCTGGCTGAAAATGAGGTTTATAAATGTATCTATGAACAAAATTTGGCCGACAAACTGCCCACCATATCCCTAGATACATTTTTGACCTCAATAAAACTAAGCCACAAATCTGGCAGGAAAGATGCTGAGAACTGTAACTTTATCATAGAAGTTCCAGCCGTCGTACGCAAGGCCCTCATCACACAAGACCGGGTATTCATAAATTGGACGTCCTGCCCAGTACGAGACTTCACATTAGTAACGAGATGTTATAAATGCCAGCAGTACGGTCATGCAGCCAAAACATGCAAAGTTGCTGCCTCGACTTGTGGACATTGCGGTGAAGAAGGACATATATTACAAGACTGCGCAAAAAAAGCCGAAGCTCCTAAATGTGCTACATGTTTGCGCTTTAAAAAACAAGCCAACCACAAGACAGGAGACGCAGATTGTCCGGCCAAAAAAGCTGCCGAAAACAGGTACATCAACTCAATCGATTATGTAGGCGCCTAAGAGCGCCACATCCTTGTTTATATTTTAGGCGTAATCTTTATTGTTATTTCTTTAGTTTAGTATGGATATTAACTTATTTACCAATATAGATAACTCATTTTTAACCGTGTCGAAAACATGTGAAGTTGAGGAGTGCAGACAATATCTTTCCGACTATCAAAAATCATTAACTATACTGACCCAAAACATTCGTAGTATTTATAAGAACATAGATAGCTTTAAAATTTTCCTTCATAGACTTAACTTTGATTGTGATATAGTTGTACTAACTGAGTGTTGGCTAGCAAACCGCATAGGTAACCTCCCAGTAATACCTGGGTATAACTTACTGCATACTACAATAAATTGCAATCAAAATGATGGTGTGGTAGTTTTTGCTAGAGATTGTTTACAGGTCACAGTCGAGGAACCTACTCTACAAGACTGTATGAGTAATTGCTTGGTAATCAAAATTGGCGCAACTACAGCGATAATCGCTATATATAGGTCGCCTTCCGCTAGAGACTTAGATTCTTTTCACAATTCCTTAAATCAGATTTTTCAAGCACTAAGCTCGTTTAAGAATGTAATACTAACAGGTGATTTAAATATAAATATTGGAGCCGAAATCTGCGATGCAGGGACCGAAAATTACCTTAATATCTGCTCATACCATGGTTTTCTTCCCGCTCACACTTTGCCTACTCATCAGAGCGGTTCCTGTCTAGATCATATGATGATCAAAACCAGCTTATCATACATTACGCTTGTTACTAACTCAACAATTACTGACCATCACGCTGTGCTACTTAGCATAAATTTAACGCTGCCTAAGCAAAATCGTCCCCTGACCAAAAGCAAATTAAACACAAATAAACTCGAATATGATTTATGCAACCTCGATTTTAGCTTAGTTTACAATACTGCTGACGCTAACTTGGCTTTATCGTACTTAATAAAACATGTCCAACAAGCAATATTACGTAACACGACAGTTTCTACTGTGGATAAAAAACGTTATAATATTAAACCTTGGATTACTCCTGGACTAATCCGATGTATAAGACATAGAGATAAACTTCATCAGAGAACAAAGAAATACCCCGATAATCTAATAATTCAAACCACCTATAAAAGATACAGGAATTTCTGCAACAATTTGCTAAAGAACTTAAAAAATAATTACGATAAAAACGAATTAACTAGAGCAGGTAACAATAGCAAACAACTTTGGAAACATATTAAAAACGTCACCAATATGTCTAAACAGCGTGAATCAAATTCGAGTTTACTGCTTACTAATGCCTCGCCACTCCTTTCAGCTAACAACGTTAATAACTTTTTTGTCAATGTTGGGAAAACTCTTGCGGAACAGATTCCGACACATTATTGTGACCAATCTTACCAGCCAAATAGCAATAACCTGAAATCTTTTGCTATGCTCGACACTGACGAAGACGAAATAACCCGAATTATTTCTGGGCTAAAAGATGACTGTGCAGTTGGATGGGATAACATAAGCAATAAGATCCTTAAACTCTATAAGCATATTCTGGTACCTCCCTTAACGCATATATTTCGAATCTGTCTTTCCAATGGAATTTTCCCTAGATGTCTAAAAAAGTCAATTGTAGTACCAATATTTAAATCTGGAAGTAAAGACCTAGTTAGCAATTATAGGCCAATATCGTTACTCCCCTCAATATCAAAAATATTAGAGAGAATTATAAACAGTAGGCTAGTTAACTATCTGGAAAACAATAACTTCTTATCCCCTGCGCAGTTTGGTTTTAGAGCGAAATTATCCACAGCCGATGCGGTACATAACCTGACCAACTACATCTCAGAAGAACTCGGCAAAGGGAACCAGACCCTGGGAGTCTTCCTTGATTTAGCCAAGGCCTTCGACACGGTGTCCATTTCTGTCCTTCTGAATAAATTAGAGACTATTGGAATAAGGGGAACGCCGCTGAAACTATTTGCTGACTACTTACATGACCGATACCAATGCGTTAGAATTGATAAAACCATCAGTGATGAGCAGAAAACGACGGGTTTTGGTGTTCCTCAAGGAAGTATTCTGGGCCCTACGCTATTCCTGATTTATATTAACGACATGTGCAACCTTAATATTAAAGACGGGAAAATAATATCATATGCCGACGACACGGCGCTAATTTTTACCGCTAAAACCAGTAATGAACTGTTCGAAATCGCACAACTAGGTTTTGATACTGTGACAAATTGGCTTCAAACAAATTTACTAACATTAAATGCTGACAAGACAAAATACATTCGCTTCTCCATGCGCAAGCCTCAAGCTAACGTTACTAACCCTCAACTATATGCCCATCAATGTGGAAACCGTTCAGTCAACATGTGTAATTGTCCTTTTATCCTCAAAACGAGCAACATAAAATACCTCGGTGTAATAATGGACGACACTCTGTCTTTCCGAAATCACATTGAAAGTCTCGTTAAAAGAGTGCGCAAATTAATATTTGTTTTTAAAAAATTGCGATCATTTGCAGACTCAAAATTAATCAAACAAGTTTATTTAGCCCTATGTCAATCAATAATTCAATACTGCATCACATCATGGGGTGGCGCACCAAAAACTAATCTGCTTCCTCTTGAAAGAGCTCAGAGAGCAATTTTAAAGGTAGCAAACTTCCATCCCTTTTTCTTTCCCACAGATCTGCTATATAATTCCTGCAACGTGATGACTGTTCGCCAAATTTTCATTTTGCACTTAGTATTAAAACAGCACACCATGCTTACGTACACTGCTGACAATACTAACAAAAGACGGAATGATATAGTATGCACATCTAATACAACTTCGAAACATGTCTTTGTAGAAAGGTTTTTTACATTCTTAGGCCCATTTCTGTACAATAGGCTAAATAGAAAACTAAGTATCTATAAATTGAATTATTTTAGTTGTAAGAAAATTATTACTACATATTTACTAACCATCGCTTATGCACAGACAGAAGATCTACTTGTTGTCTGCAAATAGAACTACTAACATGCTATTTTTATTTTACCTTTTTTTCCTAATTTTAATTTAGTTATTACATTATACACATTGTTAATTTATTACATTAAGTATTTAAGCACTTCCTAGCCTGAAGCACAGGTTCAACCTAGTTCAGGCAATAAGCATCTGTGCCCTATTTTAAATTGTTAAGATACTCTGTAAATGAAAATGTGTCCCCTTTTATAAATAAACGATTTATTATTATTATTATTAAAGTAGAAAATGCCTATGGCTTTAAGTCCGCCTCTGTACATTTGTGTGCTCAAAGTGTTCAATAAATAAATAAAGGCCTTGTTGTATGCTAAAACACACCAATTGTTCACTTACTTTTAATTATTATTTTAGCCCTTTGCCCCCACAATGACAAAAATGTGAAGTCAGCCTAGAAACAAAGTTTCCAAATAACTTTTAATATTTTTTTCACGAGTCAGGTGGGCTAAAATGGAATCACCATTAGAGGTGAAAGCGCTTCAGCATTTTATCGAAAATAGACTTAACGATGACTTTTCGGGCTTGAAACTGAATTGAATATTTATGAGGCACGCTTCTTTTGAAGCTCCACAGACAATACTTAGCTACGCAATCCCATTTCATATTATATTCTCCGAAATTATGAAAGGATATTTACTCTGAAGTATTATTTAAGTCAAGAATACATATCGACCGTAGGCTGCCAATACCTTCTAACTGACATTTAGTTTTGACAGTTAGGATAAATTGTCACATCAAAAATTACGATACGAGCTAACACATGGCGCAAAAAACATTATTTCGGTAAAAATGTTAGTTAGAAGGTATTGGCAGCCTACGGTCGATATGCGAGTAACTTGAACGAAAGCATGCCAGTAGCATGCGTACGAATCATATTCCACTCAGAAAATGCTAAGGCACAATTCATAAATTACGGTGTACGGATAAGTTACTGACATACACAGTGAAAAAAGATCCGTCATAAAGCCATTTAAGCATTATGTGTCTACATCAAACTATGTAACTTTGTGCAGTTATAATTGCAGGGAAACGACTTTTATTTTTGATGTAAAAATTCACAGTTTACGATAGTGCGCAATGTAAAGCACGCAAAACATTGTGCTTATGGGTGTATGCAACGGTACAGGGATCGTGGGAGTATTTAAAGTCAAATTATACCTAACATCTTCGAATTTACGAGTAGGTTGGAGCCCTGACGGGTGGTTTACTTAGTGTAAATTATTTTATCAACACTGCTCACAAAACGGTGAAGGAAATCAACATGTCCCAACATGTGACATCTACCAACCCTCTCACAGGGACCCTATATCCCAGTAGCGGGAACATTATAGACTAATTATTCTCTAGATTTTCCGTTACACAAAGGAGTAGTGTAAGGAGTTTCTAGTCAAAATAATTCAACATAATGTAGGAGTTTTTCTTTGGTATCGGTGACCTACATTCTGTAAATTCAACATAAATAAGTAATTGGTAACAATTGCCCCATTATTGATGAAGCCACTTCAGCTGTCATTCAAAAGGACGAGTATGTATATTTTATTTATACATACGCGAACCATTTACTTCCAGTATGAAAACCGCCACTTATTTAGTACATAAGTTATGAAGTTGACGTTATTATTACAATTTCTTTATTGTAAACTTGTCCTGGCTACGATTATCATGATATGCATGTTTCAAGTTAACACACTAAGACGGACTTTTTACTTTACTGAGCGTATGTATAAGGTTTCCTACTGTTTGAGGTGCTCTGAAAATATTTTATTTCGGTTCTTTTCTATAACTACAGACAAATTTATTGAATGAATACAAACGATTAGGCTCTACTTATAGCCAGTAAAATACGCAGCACCCGACCACTACCACGCTAATTCCTTAATAATTTATTTTTACCACTACTAATCAACCCAAAATTGGGATAACCCTTACAGCCATTTGCTCTGGTCACCGCTTTGGGGGTTAACCCGTCTACACTCTGACTCTGACTGACGTTGATCCTATGTAGACTAGTCTTAGAATGTGATGGACAGACCAAAGAATACTGATATTGTTAGAACTAACTACCATGATGCTTTCTATTTTGTGACGTCATATTGAAGATCTCGAGTGACGTGATAAGGGTTTAGATGCTGAGATCAAATTAATTAAATTGTGGACAGGACTTTGTTTGCTAAAGGTTCGTGTTATGAACGAATTTAATTATGAAACGCAAGGAAGGTTACAAGGTAAACCAAATATCTTATTTTAGGAGTGCTAAATCTTTGGTTCTGTGAATGAAGGTAACTACGTAGTAACCCAAAATATCTTATTCTGGGGGTGCTAAATCTTTGGTTTTTTAGATTAATGTAACTAGTTAGGTAGCCCAATATACCATTTTCTGGGGGTGCTACCTCAAAAAAAAGGTAACTTAGGTAGGTACCCCAAAATAACGTGTTCTAGTCTTGCTAAATCTTTGTTTTTTGTAAATGAAGGTAACTAGGTAGGTAACCCAATTAGATTATTTTAGGGGTACTAAATTTCTTTTTTTTATATTCGATGCTATGTTTAGCGTTTGCGATTTTTCGTTGCGTAAAATGATTTAACCATAGGTAATTTAATCGGTACCGGATCGAATAAAAAATGTTAAAATAAATCCTAAAATATACAGTTATTTGTGAATGTAACTAGTCCGTTGGTTTTATAAATTGATAGGCGTAGCCTGCGGCATGACACTGCCAATTATTTCATATTTTTTCGGGATTCTATTTAAGGCTAATATTTGTTTTAAATTAGGTTATACAGCATTTCGGTTCACTGATTTTAAAAATTACTTCAGGCGATATTTCCTCTTTTATGATATTATTTCGTAACTAATATTAACATTATTTTCATTTGAAAATGTTTCTTAATCGTGAATAGAAATGTTGTATTAATAAAAAATATTTTTCCAATGACTACGTTGCTTAACAAATTCCCTTTTGTTCATATTCTGAAAAAGTAAATAAATAGTAGATATCCAATTTTCTAGTACCTACTACAAAAAACTTATAGAAGACAATTATTTAATTAAAATTACTACCTTTTGCCCCTGGCTTCGCCTGCGTGGATGTCAGTTATCACGTAAAAAATAGATGTTAAGAAGTATGTCCTTCTCCATAACCGTGAAAGCGTAACAGACAGACAAACAGAGTTACTTACGCATTTATAATATTATATATCTTTATATATATAGTAGGGATATAACTCAATTTTAATACACAAATCGCCATAACTTTATCAAGTCGTCAAAACCGTGCAAAGCAGGGGCGGATCGTTAGTGTAAATATATGTGCGTCTTCGACTTCGCCCTTTAACCCCATACATATAACCATGTTTGGCAAGGCTAATTTGCTACAATATTGAGTCGGTGCCTGTTTGATATTTGATATGAATTAAATTGAAACTGTTTATGCTGTAATATCAATTAGCTTACACATACTCAAAGCATGTATCAGGCTTCTGATACCACATAAATTACTGTAATATAATTTCGAGAGTGGTACCTACGGGTCTTTGTGAAGGATTTCGACGAAGGAAGTAGGTACTACCTATTCCTGCCGTCAAGCGGCTTTGCTGTGTTCCACTTCAAAGGTACGTCACATGGGTGTTGGTGTAATTACAGGCAAAAGAGACATTTCAGCTGTCTCAATAATGGCAACCATAGCGAGAGAGATTGTAGGTAATGCCTCTGATTTTGCAGATGTACATTCCGCCTATTTACATTATCAGTCTATACAACGTGTAACGGAAAGGGTATATACATACCAAGGACACGGCTTCTTTGGATGATATCAAACGATATTGGAAGGGTTTTTTAATTCTATCTCTACATGTTCGGAAGTTATGAGAATTTTTAGTACATTGATACCAGGACAACACGGTTGGCGCAGTGGTTAAGCGATTGATTGCTGTGCTGCGTGTAGCGGGTTCGATTACCGCACGGAACAAATATTTGTATGACCTACAAGTAGTTGTTCCGGGTCTGGCTGTTTTATGTATGTGAATTTAAATGTTTGTAAACGTACCCACAATACAGGAGTAATTCCTAGTGTGGGGCAACGTATAAAAAAAAAAAAAATTGAAACAAACACATCACTCGGAAGAGATTTATCGTGATATTGGCAAGTAACATGGAAAGTTATTGACCTACCTAGTGCGGTGACACGTTTGTTATTATTTAAATTTAAGAAACATATGAAACCGAAAATTTGGTATCAATTCTTATAGTATTTTATTTTGAGCTGAAACTATGTATAGTGATTCTATACCAGCTATTGTCTTTAGTGCTTAAGGGGAACCTAGTCGCGGGCTCGAACTCACTGATGGGCCTGGCTAAAAAGCACGCTGTCACGCAGTCATCGTGTCTGAAAGAGGTAGTATCAGTGATGAGCAGTTAGACGCTAGTCTACACGCACAACATTATTGAGTGAGATGCAGGATCATTTATAGTACAACAGGCGCGTAAAAAATTAAGAACGGTACTTCGGAAGATCGGGTTTTATGAAAAAGCCACAACATAAATCAATGACCAATAAAGTTTATTGTATTTTTCAATATTTGAGCTTTGTCGGTACCGACTTGGTTTTGGATTACTTGAACACGCCCAAAGTTAGGTTAAATTAGCAAGAAAAACGAATCTTTGTTGGTTCCTAACTTTTTAATGGCTTTTTATTTTAGTGTTCTGTTTCCGTGCAGACAATATTAACAATGAGGCAAAACCATGACATGTTTAACTTTTGATGTACGTTGTCGAACAGTGGAGTAATACACTCCCGAAGTTTGTATGGGAAAAATTTGGACTAGATTCACCTTAAGGACAACAATAGGGTTTCTGTTACACCCTGTATAGTTCCCACTGCTGAGACACAGGCCTCCTCTTGGTAAGAGTGGGTCGTAATCCACCATGCGGGTCCAGTGCGTGTTGGTAGATTAGTTAGATTTAGTTCTAGAACATTACTAAACTAAAGCTTTCTTAAAATGTTTTCCTGCACCGATTTGAGAGTTGCGCTGATGAACGAATTTGCACAGAGTAAAGCGGCTGTCTGGATTCCGACCACTGCTCTTCGCCTTCTTCTTCCTCCTTCTTTGCCCACCAATAACAATCATAAATGCAAACTCAGGTGTATGGAATAACATATTGCAAATATCATATTAGTGATATATTCACCGATCGTGCTTATAGTCACAAGCACCCGATAAATATGTATGAATAATATAAATGTGGTATAATGAAAAGTGCGTCGTTTCTCCCCCAGTTCCTCGCAATGTTTGCTCATACAAATAAACAAGCATTTTATTTAGGGGAACATTTTGGTTGAGTTAACAACGTAAAAGAATTGCCCGCTAAACATTTTCATTTCGTAGTAATCTGGTGCATTGCCAAAAGGTAAATTTTCACTCGGTACGGAAATGACTATAATAATTTGTTCTGCCTTAATAGTTACTAAGCGAGAATTAATGTTTCTTTTGACCAGTCTGAATCCTACAATATTATAAAATGTGAAAGTTAATGTGTATACATACACATTAACTTTCACATTTTATTTTATTGTATTTAATAATAATTAATTTATTATATTGTATGAATGTTTGTTACTCTTTCACGCAAAAACGGCTGAACGGATTTGAATGAAATTTAGCACACAGGTAGGTTGTAACCTGGAACAACACATAGGATACTTTTTATCCCGGTACTACGTTCCCGTGGGATTTGTTTCGACCTCCACGCGGGCGAAGCCGCTGGCAAAAGCTAGTAAAGTTTTTACTTTAATTCAGTTTAACATAACATCACGCCTTGTTTCCTCGAAGGGTTTGGCAGAGGTGTACCCACGTATATTGTACACCCATATTTCGCTAGTTATGTTCAAGTCTCATGTAATTTGATGTAATAGGGGTCAAGGCTATTACCATCAACAGAATAGAATAGAATATAATTTTATTTTGCAAATATGCTTAATACACAATAGTTGTCAAGATACACCAAAGGTCAGCCATATTTTACCATTCGGCATGCAAACATTTACATTATTTATGTAACTTGTACTTACATTTTGAAAACCACAGCAATTAAAAAATAAATTGTTATAATTACAAATATAATTATCATTACAAATATAATTATCATTACAATTATCATTATAGTTAGAATTACCATTCAATATATGAAATATTCAACAATTACATTTTTCTCTGTCTGAAACTCAGTTACACAGTAGTACGTTTTATCTATCAAAAATTTAGGTAGTCTACTAAACGGGCTCAAATCCAGACTCCGGGCTGCTACTGAGAAATTCCAGATAGAAAAACCCAATAACTAACCACTAGACCAATGAGGCAGCATTCATTTTGCAACACTTAAAAAGAGAAAATTACTAAAAGTGAAACAAAAATACCTCAAAAGCCTTAAATATAAATGGCAAACATTAACCAAATACAGTGCGCAAACCCAATTCGGGGCACAACGTGATTGTTTTAGTTCCATTTCCCCATTAAGAACTTATTAGGGTCCCTGTTATAGCAAAAAGGTCTTGCATCCAAGCGGGCATTTGTTAAGATGTAAATTTATTCAGGAATACAAAGCTCGCTCAGTGTAACAAAAACTGTATGAGCGTAATGTTGGGGAGACATGACCTCGCTGGATTACCTACCGCAAATTTTGAAACACCCAGCTAATTTCACGGCGTTCGTCTTTTTTGTGCATTCACGGTTAGGGGAGCTTAGAACAAATTGGCTCACTTACTTTTGTCTTTTGATTTTAGTTTTTGTTACTCGTAATTAATAATGGGTATTTGTAAACCGGTTCTTCTCCTTGTTAATTTTGTGGCGGAAAAAATGTAAATCTCGTTTTTGTTGTGAAAGGAAGCTGAAATGCGTTTAGGAGGAGTAACAATGTGATAGAGGGAAGGCTAAATTAAATTGGTAGCGGGTTGATAAATGGGTCACCTTACAATTGACTTCATTTGAGCTTATTTATAAAGTTATCTGAAGGCTTACGAAGTTAAAATTGTATTATTGTTATAAATTGTCGCCTTAGTAAACTAAATTATGATTTTAACGTTAGTAGCTAACTACCAATTACTGTTAGAACAGTAAATCCTACTTTTAACCTACTCATAAAATTAAAATGTGAAAGTTTGTAGGATTAGATGTCTGGATGTTTGTTACTTAATTACGCAAAAACAGCTGAGCGAATTTGAATGAAATTTGGCAGACTTTTTACCCCGGTAGTTCGTTACCGTGGGATGACTTTCGACCTCCAAGCGGGCAAAGCTGCTGGCAAAATCTAGTCCTACTAATATTATAAATCTGAATGTTTGGATATTTAGATGTTTTTTACTCAATCACGCACCAACGGCTGAACGAATTTGGATGAAATTTGGCACACAGATAGATTATAACCTTGATTAACGCATAGGATTTTCTATGCCAGTAGTAAGTTCCCGTGGTCGAATTTTTTGTTGGCAAAAGCTATACATCCTTTTTAATAGTCTTGCAAAAAAGGTATACATAGTACCACCAATGACACACAACACACCTAACACCTTTATACCATGTTTAAAGCAAATAAGGGCTTATTTTACCTTTTTAACAGCGTCTTACCATCATGTACCTAGGCTGTATATGCGCCCTCACGGCCCTAGTTGCTTCAGGAGACGCCCTGGGCGTCGGAAATCTCAGGCTGATTCCCGGCCAACGTAGGCGCGGGCTTGCAGACAGCGAGTAATGGGTAGCTCGCTGTCCGGTAAGGACCAAGCCCGGGTCGACGGCGCGTTGTGTTCCACGCGCGCCTCAAAGAGATGCCAGCACCAACTGGTGGGGTCCGCAAGGGCCGACGGCTGCCAGGGGTGCGCGTTGTTCGAAAGAGATACCGTGGCCCCTGGTACACAGGCAACTGAAGGAACACGGGTGGATTTTAGCCAGTAAAAGTCTACCCTCCTGCTCCAACCAGAGCGGGAGAAGTTACTTGATGATTTCCCACCTTCAAAAAAAATAATCATGTAAACAAGAAAAAACAATCCTGTACATAATTCATCAGTCCAACAATTAAATTAATGTCGGTCAAGTAAGAAGATCAAAGCGAAACAGCAACAACAAAGCGCCCGTTCAATTCTGACCGCGCGCCCAAACTTATGTTCAAATATTTGTTTATGGTTACAAATCAATTCCCGTTTCCCTCTCACTATTGTTTCATCCCAAGTAACATAAAGCTTAAAATATTTGCGGACGCCGGAGGCGCGGTCTGCGGATGACAGCATAATAATAACCTCTCTCCTCTCCGCTATTTCCTAATCGGTATTGATCCGCCGAACGTAGTTTTTATACTGAACGTTCGTGGTGCGGGACATGGACTCTTTACCTGCTGGTGGAACAATGGACAAAGGAAATTTATATGCGTGATGAGACTGTATAGGGTCAAATTAAATTTACTCGCAATAATATATCCACGTGTTTTTTTTTTTTGAGGGTGGGAAATCATCAAATAACTTCTCCCGCTCTGGGTGGAGCAGGAGGGCATGTCAGACTTTTACTGACTAAAACCCACTCGTGTTCCCTCAGTTGCCTGTGTGCCAGGGAAAAATTAAAACAAAAAAAAAACTTTTTTCACCATGCGATCTTTGTTCAAAACTATAAATGGCCCTGTGACATGTACACTAACGCAATCAAACGACTGTTAATGGTCAGTTAGTTATAATTTTTGGAAATTCGTTAAAAAATTCCAAAAAATATGTTGATTGATCTATGCGTGTCCGGCAAACGCATGTTGAAAAATAAATAGGTTCTTTTGTTGCATTCTTTTTTGGAATAGATCCCCAACACGCGGTTAAAGTATTGCCAGCTAATTTACTTTGACCTAGTATATTAATACCTTATCTAAGGTTTCAGATCAATCAATCAAGTAATGCTATAATACCCATCGAGACCGGGCTTACGTTAAAACGTATTACCAAACTCGTTCAAAAAGCTTTTAGACAAAGGCCAAATTGCAAAGCTTGAAAAGCTCCCTTTGTTTATTATCTAAATGTTCTACCAATATGTGAGGGGCTATAGATTAGGGTGCGCGGAACTTTCGATTTACGCACTTAAGCTATAGTTTGTCCAACGGCCGGGAATTTAGTTGAATAGTCAATCGATTTACGACATCCGATCTTGGCGCCCCAAATATATTTTAGACATTCTTCGCCCAATGCTGGATGGAGTGTGTCGAACACCAGACGATTTTAAGTGCTGGGAAATGTATACTGGTAAAGTGAGTCTATACAAATTTGGGTCTCGTACAACTATAGAATAGTAATGTAAAAGTAGAGGATCACGCTCAGGGAGTTCGGTTACCTACATAAAAACACATTACGCACTCCAAACAAAAAGCTTTTTACGCGTAAAAGGCGAATTACGAGGAGCTCACTTCGCTCATTATCTAAATATTCATAACGTTCGGCGAACTATATCTACGGCGTGTTCTAAAACGAGCGAACCCCTTGGCGTTCCATCTTGGTGTTTCCATTTGCAATGTTTTGTCTTTTGTTTCTTGTGAGAACTACATCCGCTTTGTCTAAGCCGGGCCGTTTGTGGAACATGCAAATATTTACCTAGCCGAGGTTTCAACTTTGACGTTCCTACATAATTTTCTGACATCGCAAACCCAGTAGCGGGTGGTTTGGCCGAGTTTACTAGCAAAAGTGTTCTGATTTTCGTTGTAGTAGTTAAACAAATTAGTGTATGTCTACATTTCCTCTTTATTAGATAACAGTAATAATATTTTTGGAATGTTCGCTTTAATTTCTCTATGGGGAGCTGGATTGGTTCGTTGCTGATACGCCGGTATCAGTAAAGTTGGGAACTTAGTAAATTATTCATTCCGGCGGTCCTGCATGTGAGTTATGTCCACCTGACGCATTGGAATTTTCCAATCTCACTTTATAGACCGGTGGGGCGATCTAGGACATGAAAATATGTAGGATCCTGGAGGTTTACGATCGATCTCTCTTATGGTAGGACTGCTCAGAGGTTATGTGGGATGATGAGATGGGCAGTAATGGACATTGTTACTGTTATCTTGAACTACAAAGAAGTGTTAAGCATTTTTAGATGAAACATAACCTCGCTTTATGAGAATGTTGTTTGACACGGTTTCCACAAATGCCTACAATTGAATGTTCTTATCCTATCTTTTGTACTATCCTATGTATCTTATTTAGAAGAGGTTTCTTTTCTATACATGGTAATTTTTTAACCAGTGGGCAAACTGTGACCATGAATTCAGCATCTAATTCTAGAACCCCTAGCGTAGAAATTATTTGTAGTTTATACAAAGAAAAAATCAGCTGTTTCACAGAAAAGTGCAATACCTACGCGATCAAAATATTATGGAACCTACGCTTTGGAATGGGCAAGTAGCTTCATCTTTCTAACTCACCGAGCTTGACAATTCAAAAGTGCCTGTAATTGGTTTATTTGAAATAAATTCTTTGAGTTTGAGTTTGACCGATTTGGATTTTTTGTTTTTGTTTTTGTATATATAGATACTATAGCATACTTCTACCGCGTGAAAAGTCTTGTTATGATATTTTTACGCGCCACACTTAACGTCTAGTAACATTAGTTACCACTAGCTCCATCTAGTATCGAGTAGTAGAATTAATAGAGTCAAGATCTTTCTAGAAATCTCGAAGCTAGAACTTTCTAGAATTATCGTTTGTTCAGTTGGGGCCGGTATGTACTCGAACATTCTAGATGCTTCTACAGTAGAAGGCTCTGGAACTATCCGAAGGCCCTGTAAAAGGCCGGAACGGATCGCGACCCGGAGTATTGGTCAAGCGATACAAGCGAGAACTTCGAAAGTGATCTTCAAGTGCGATTTAGAGTGATCAGTGGTGAAATTGTGTTTTGTAATTAGTGTGTTTAATTTAAGTGTCATTTTTGGCACATATTTAACCTGGCACGTAGTGTTGTGGCGTAATTTAACTATCCTATAAGATAACCATATTTTAATAGTTTTATCAGGATTTTGATAAACATAAGGCTGTGTTTATATTTTCTAAAAAAGTTTAAGCTACACTTTTTGTTCTTAGTAAAGTTAAAAGTAATAAACGGTAAAAGGTTAATGTCTTCTATACATAATGTGATTATAAAAAACTGCAGCAAAATAATCGCAAATAAAATATTGTGCGTTTAAAGTTAATTCAAGTAACACTAAGTGTTTAATACGATTAATTGAAGAAAATATATTAAGATAACCTCAAAAATAGCCAGATACGACAATTTTCATATATTTTGTTCAAAGATCCGCACACTGAGCGCTGAGTTGCGGAGTCGCAACGAGGAGCTAGTCGCACGCACTCGGTACTTGTCGCGCATATCTGACGACAGTCGCATACACAGTTGCACAACTGTCGCATGCATCTGCGACAAGACGTAGATGCAAAAGACAACTCTGCGACTTGTTGCACCGGCCAGACCGAACGATAAGACGCACAGTTTGCACTGGCACTTAAAGGATTGACGACCTATAGTCAACCTGTACATGAAATAGACTCTAGTTTTTTTTAAGAAGTCGCAGCGGCAGCCATATAAAAAAAAATACGAGTATCTACGCTCTAATAATAAAAGCCGTATATCATTCAACTCCAAACATACCCCGCACAACTCCGAGTCAATTTCTCAGCTATAAGAAATCGAGCAAACTAAAATAAATGGCGCATAGTTGGAACCTCTCAGAGAGATGAAATTCCGGGTCATCTCAACCCCTCGCCGATATGATCAAATATCTGCGTTTGCTTATACGACAACGGACACTGACATACCTAAGACCCTATAAGATGTATAACCCATTCGCCTTAAACTAGAAAGGACCTTTCGGGATATTTCCATATTTTCTATAAACGGGAAAGATGGGGAAAACAAACAAAAAGTGGACGGATGCTTGAGAATTGACCTTTTGGAAAGGGAAGTCAATTTAAAGAAATGTGCCATGTAATATCGTATACGTCTTTTGATTAGGTGACAGCACTCAATCTGCCCAGCCTTTTGCCGACTATGTAGGGGTCAGCTTCTAATCTAACCGGATGCTGCTGAATGCTAGTATTTTACATGGCGTGACTGCCTATCTGATCTCCACAAATCAGTTACTGGTTAACAGCTACCCCTTGATAAAGCTGGTTGTCAGACTTTCGGAACACTAACTACCCGTAAAAAATGTCAAAGATCTACGAATGACAGTCCAAACCATCGGCTTAAGAGCGTTCATTCCACGCGGGCTGGCAACAACGCATTTATAGTAGTTTCTCGTGATTATTTCATTAAATACAAACAAAAGTACAATTTTCTTTTTAGCCAGATTAGGTGACAACATGTCATTAGTAATTTAGAACGCAATAATTATGCCCTGCGGAGTTTCCATCGTATTATGTGATACCTATGTAGATACCTGGTGTTTATCTATGGAGCCTGTTAATTTACAATTTTAATGACGTGTTATCTTCATCTTTAATTAGTAACTTAGCGATGTTGTGATATATATAAATACTAAACAAGCAGGGACATCGACATGCAAACTGTAACCATGTTTTTGCGCCTTGCAGGGCGTAGTGATACAACTTTTATTTTATAACTTCATGCTGATCTCGCACTGTACGCAAATCCTATACAATGCGAGATCAGCTTATACTGGAAATGTATAGCTTGATGTGTAGCCGTGTGTACCACAACATTTTACCATGCATCACAAATAAATCATTTTGAATTTGAGTTCAGCACTGCAGCACGTGATTTTAGAAGCCCGATACTGACAAAATAATTATAATAACCGATTAGAAATTTAATTGCAGAGGATTCTAGAATCATGTTCTGAATACATACATGGTTACAGTTTGCGAGTCGATATCCCTGCCACCGTGTAATATACAGTAGGTCCTTATACTCTACACATTCAAATTGGATTTAATCCAAGAATATTCGAATTTCTCAGTAATCGGTTTGTTTCCTCTAAAATACTGTTGCACTAGAAGCCAAAAGGAAGTATTTTCCTTAGATAGAAGACGTATACCGACTGTGGTGTTTGTGCTGAAGCCCACAGATCTGACAACTGGTTGTGCAGTGTTAGGATACCAGTAATTCAATATTCGTCAGTAATTGGGTTTCGGAGGTAACATGGCGGTTGCTCTGTGCGAAATATACTGTTATTCGGTAGAATCTTGTGAGATTGGACGGCTCACTCAACTCAAAGAACGCACAATTGCCAGCATTCATAGTATTATAGCCATCTATTGCACTTTCGTTTGTTTTGGGAAGACAACGTCATCGTTATTGCCTTCCTTTTTAACCGATTATTCTAAGTATATGGCACCAGTAAATCTGCCATCTTATTTATCGTCGCCATCTTGTCATACGGTCTTTAAAACAATCCACTTACAGTTTCCATGACTTTTATTTTTTCATATAAAATTAAGGGCATGTGGGCAGGTGGAGGTGTGGACGATACCCTTTTACAGGATTAAAGTGTATTTAAAGTTTTAACCACAAGACTGTCAAAAGAAGTTCAAGTTTCTTTGACAACGCAAGCTGAAAAGGAAATACATTAACTGAGTACAAAGGTTATCTTCACTCGTTTGTTTGAAACGTTTAATTCCTTACGTAATGTCTTAATTTTTTTATAAAGAAAAGATTTGTGAAGGGAATTAGTTATGTTATTGTCTATGGCAGAGAAACTAGATCTTGAATAGGACGTAGAAGAGTAACAATATCCCTATTGTAAGGGGAGGAATTACCATTCCTCCCCTCCCCTCCCCTCATTTACCAATGAGGGGCGTAAGTTTTAATGTAACGCCTTTTAATATTGACATGGAGACAATTCTATATAACAATTACGATGCGCAAATTGTAACCATGTATTCAGCGAAAGATTCTGGTCCTCCTAACGCAGAAATATTTGGTCAGTTAACAAAAAAAATAAAACTGCTGTTTCATAGAGGAGTGAAATGTCTAAGCCTTATAGCTAGACTTAGGCTTAGCAAATTAGCTTTCAGAACGGCTGATTTATTTTTGAGAATGACTGCTGAATTCATGGTAACAGTTTTCGCATCGATGTCCCTGTCACTCTGTATTTTCATTTTCTTTGAGAAGGCACCATAGCAGATAGGTAAATGCTATGTATGAAATATTATTAAAAAAGTATCGTATTTGCCAGATAAACTTTATTAAACAACACTTAATTTTACATAATAAGTACACAACGATCAATAATTAATCATTAGCGTTACCCTAAATTAATATTAAAGTGTAATTTTACTATAAACCCAAATAATGTCATTAAAAACCGCACAATTTGGGCGGTTAACCGGATTTACATAAACGATATTATTTAACCGCAAAAGCAAACACAATCTCTTTATCTCACTGCAACGGAATTAGTAATAATTTTTCATCAACAATACGACGTGTCATCATCATCTTACTAGCCTTTTCCAAACTATATTAGAGTCAGTTTCCAGTCTAACCAGATGTATCTGATACCAATATTTTATATGGAGCGACTGCCTTTCTAACCTCCACAACTAAACAAGGGCAGATTAGTCCGAAAAGCAGCGCACAAAGAACAATGGAAAACTATGGTGGCGCCCTTTGCTCAGCAGTGAGACAATAAAAGTAGAATAAAAAGCAAAAAAAAATATTTACAAAGTCACGGCCACTGTTTTCTATCTGCCTACGGTGCATTCTTTAAATAATATATTAATCATTCACTTTCAACTTATTAGTAAAATACAAAACGTGCCCAGTTAAATTCTAAACAAAAATAACCCTATGTTCCATTTGAAACCACAAGCACTGTTCTCTGCCCACAACGTACTAACCGAAAACAAAAACACAGCAATTGCTAAAAGGTGTCATCAGACCACAGACAAAGTGCGACGCAAAGAGTTCCGTGCCCTATCAACACCGTTCTTTTTGTGCTGTATGATTGATGACCTGCCGTCTTCCTGTCGTTGACGTCACCGCGCCGGCTCGGATGACGATATTGACGCGAGATTCCTTCGAGTTTCAGTTTCACAGAAAATGATCTGCGGCGTCATTGTGAGATAGGAAGATTGTTTTTTTACTTTCTCTTTTTTTGCAGATATGTAGTTGATTGTTGTTGGTTATTGATTTGTCTGTTTGTAATGCTGTTGATATCTAGATGTGCTTTTTTTTTTTCAAAAAATATATAGGGATGGCAGAGATATCGACGCGCAACCTCATAATTTGGGTTCATGTAATAAATCCTTGGCATTGGTATGGTATTATTAACGCAGAGGGTTCTAAATCATGCATGAAACTTCCCCCATCGTTTGAATATTTCATATAAATAAATAAATAAGCCTTTTATTCCGAAACTCACAAAACATTTCCAACATAAACTTAAAACGGTAAAAAAATTAAAACGATAAAATGCCCCTTATTTCGGCGTGCCTATTGGCAAAGGCCTCTTCTAACGATTTCCACTGTTGTCTGTCTTAAGCAACCCTTATCCATTTTGAATCTGTCATAGGTTATTAGTAAAAAAATCATCGTTACAGTTTGTACGTCAATGTCTCCCCGTCAGTGTGTATACTCCAATTGAAATTATTAGCATCTTTTAAAAAACGCTTAGTTTATTGAACGTAAACGTACTGTATTATCAAAACTACAATTTGACTAAAACCCTATTTATTTACTTACATATATATTTATTTCGCAACAATAAAGATGTAAATTAGTTCAAGTATAAAAAAATCTAACAAGGATAAAAGTAAGTAGTAAGAATTTTTATCAACAAGGGGTTGAAAAAAATCCTTTGACATTCGTTGACAAATTGTTGACCAAAGCAATCCCTTGAAACTTGCACCCCACTTCATTATTGGCCTCAAACCTCCCCTTCTATTTACGTCTGCTCACACTACATTCTTTTATTTGAATACTAGTGACATTGTTGACGTTAACATAAATTCACCGATAAAACATCTTACAATATTAGAAAATGTTTTGACATCAAAACATGAAATGTACTGAATACATTCCTGAGACGTGACATAAAATGATAACATTTATTCATTTATTGCAACTCTCGCACTGAATGAAAATGTTTTCAATATTCAAGCGAGAACCATCGACCGACATACATCATGTAATTTGTATACTTCAATTGACTTCTTCCAACCAAACCGTGCAGTACATAGAAATGCTTCCACTCTGATATATTTACACCCTCCCAATGAGATTACTCACAAATTCACTCGATTCCCTCACATCAGATCCCTCTACAAGATTTAGGAGTGTGCGCAAATTAAGCCCATACACATACTTATAAGTATTCCTTCTTACATTGCCTTCGCGTATAATTTTGAAAAAAAAAATCCACTTTATGAAGAAAGCATATAATAAAAACTTATTACACACTGTACGCACTCTTATTTTCACTGTATTATTACCTACGTACTCTCTGAGACTGTAATAAAGGACGTAAAGTATTATTGAGGCAAAAAGCTCTTTAAATCTTCAATGAAAGCTAAAACAGTATTCGTGGCATGAAATCTGTTGTCAAGAGAATTTAACCCTATATTGTACCGTAGATATGATTTATAATGCTTTTATATACAGAACCCGTTCGATGTCGCCGACCTTTCAGTTTGATCGATGTCTTTGTGTTTCTTCTCTGTTATCTCTGCCGAGACAATACAACCACCCTCTACACCGAACTTCCACTATCCTTTGTTGAAATAAAAGCATCGCTTAATTGATTTCCTCATTCGTTTCTTCGCTTTCGAATTTCCCGACAAGTGAAAACTGTTAACTTTTCGATAACAATGGAGATCTGACGTTTTGGCAGGCCCGGAGCACGGACGTGCCAAACTACCGATGTGCTTTGTGTAGCGCAAAATAGACCACACGAGCTCGGCCTGCCGAATCGGGCTTGCAAATGAAATCACACGGAAAATCCCAAAGGTTTTCCTATTTTCTTTCACGTTTATAGGGCACGTTGTACGAAGTGAGAATTATGATTTATAACCGTTAGAAAATAGAACACAAAACCGCCTTTGAATATCAATCATAATCGTATATACCACACGTCATTACGATCCTTCATTCATTAATACTTATATGGTTCCATGACACGACAATACACTTTATTAGACTATAAATATAGGCTGTTTGTAAACTCTAACACTCGAAAATGGAACAGCCGAATTGAAATTAAAACCACATGGCGTATTCTCGTAACAATTTCACGCAGTGTGAGCACTGGCCCGCCAGATTATATCTGCCAAATCAGACAAAGCACATAAATTGTGCAAATTCAACAGAGCATAAACAATGCATCCGCGTTTAAACTTCAAAATACAAATAAAATGTTGTAGTAGGTCGGCATTGCGCAAAAACTTTTCCTATTAACGACCTATATACGACGAGCAAGTAGTGCATAATGCGTATGTTATAGCTCTACTTAATGTTTATCGCCGACATTGATGTAGAATTTATTATAAGTTATGAGCCATAAAACCTTGAATTTAAGTTTTCAATACACTCTTATTTATGGACTGTTGTATCGGGTTCCGCAGGCTATCGATTGTTCCTGTAAGGCGTGGTAGTATGTGGTTGCGCTGATTCGATTAGTTTAACAGATAAAGTCGGTTTTCAAATTCCTATCTCTTATCCAATTCCTGCATATTGTCTTTTGTTCACGTGTGAGCAAGACGGCTATACCAAGTGGTCACCCGCTATACGCGCGATGAACTAGAAAAAGAAAAGATGGCTATTATGTCCGTGATAGAAGCGCGTCGCCTGCGCATCTCGTGCGTACAAACTCCAAGAAACAAGTGAAAATTGCAAACATATCGTCGCTCCAGGCTTACATCGCATCAAGTAAAGGTGTTATACCCTTTCCCTTGTACAAATTGTTGTTTTTATCGCCAAATTTCTCTGCAAACAGTAATTGTACGACATACATTGTGTCCCAACACCAACCCCAAAATCAATCGTTAGTTACATTGATTTACAAATGTATGTCAATGTATATTTAGATATCAATATTCATTTATTCGCGTAAACAGTATATGAGTAATTGATACATGGATTTTAATACAATTTGGCTTTTTTCCTGGAGTACCGCAGGGCGAATATCATGTTCTGTAAATCCCATCTCGACGCAGTGCTGTAATCGAAGCCAACTCACTATAAGCAATGCGTACCGGAGGCGTAGTAAAACAAGAACGGGGGACTTGGCAAGAGAGCGTCCCCATCTATGCTAGAAAAACTTTTTCTATCAGCGACACGGAAAATTTATTGCGACAATTTTACTAGCACAGCATAATATCGTGACCGCTGCGTCTGCCGTCTACATAGAGGTTATTTTACTCATGCAAATTCGCCATATTGTTTGTTTTGAATAACATCCGCTGGATTTTGCGGTCGTGGTTCGAACGCCGCGGGAAGGTCAGTGATCGCTCGTTATATCGTGAAAGCGAATTTATGCTATTATGTGTTAATCACGTGGATTATACACAGTTTCGGATATTCTATTACATGTAATGGCAATGTTGATGCTCTGGTGTGTCGTTTACCTAAACAGAGGCTTCAACATCAATTTAGCTGCAGCGCAGAAAGAAGACGTAAATTCTACAGATTTTATTTTTAAACGAAAACAATGAGCACCAGCTGTGCACATAATTACATTAGAAGAACTCTGCAGTATGCACACTGAGACGTTAGAGGTACTTGGGTTTTCATTAAACTTCGCTAAAGGCGTTGCCGACAACAGAACGCACAAGATATTTTTCTTAATTTTAGTTTTACTACTCGAAACGGCTGCTTTGACGTGGCCACACTTGTTAACCGCGAATGTAATAATCGTAGAAGCGATTATTAGAACGCACCAAAATGAATTACAAATTACAAATAAACATTTTACTTTGATTGTGACCGGAGTATATACGGACTACTGTAGCGTACTTGTGGTCCCTCCGCTTTTGTTTGGGCTTTCATAAATAACAATTTACTTTACACAACTCAGTTACTTGAGATGTCGCGACAATTTAATGTACATTATTATGCAGGGTTTGGGTGTTATGAAGCGACCCTTCGGCGCGCTGGGTCACATATGAAATACACCCTTCGCCAGCCGTAGTTCACTAATTCGTCCGCGGGCCGGAGTGAAATGTACCACTGTTAAAGGTCCCTATTAGATTTTATATAGCTATCATCGTCGCCATTACGTAACTCCTTCGGGCCGCCCTCTCACCTTCATTAACGTTAGTGTTGCGCTCGTGCCCTTTATTCATTATTTCTAAGTATAGCATTACGAGGGAAAAATGCTCGACAGTTAAGTCGATTGCTGTTTTCCATATAAATAGTGGGTAATTGCACACCCTCCTTATTTGGAGCTATTCATGTTGATGCATATTTCGTTTCATTACGAAACAATCGATCGGAATCCGGTCCAAGTTATAATAAAAGTGTATGGGGAAAATACTGAAGCATATTATACGTCTTGATACTGTTATTACGTAACTAGCTTTGACCCTCGGCTCCGCCCACGTGGAAGTAGGGGCGTACTTACGTCGACTTGTTACCCTATTTTTCAAATTGTTGACGTCTTATGAATGGAACATTCTGGAGTCAAAATGCTTAGTAATGCGAGTTTTGAGACGCTTTTATTGATACGCTCTATAGAAATGAGAAGTTGCGTATGAATTACGTAATTTTTTATACATTTCGTGCTCTTGTCAAGTTTTTCTTTTATAAATTTATACAGCCAGCTTTATAGCCCTTATTTAGCTCATAGGTATACAGAGTGGTAGGGACATCGACGTACTATCGAGGAAACTAATATCTATACACCGTAAGGACTATTATTGCTTGCAACGCTCATCCGCTATAGTAACGCTTGCTAACAGATGTGGTAAATGTGTGCACGGGATTTTGTTTTCAAATTGGTCGGATGTAAGTTTCTTCGATAGTATAATCTATACCTATGGATTTTAAACTAAATTTTTTTTATGGAACCTAAAGTCTATAGTATAGACTATAGGTTAATTTTATTCATTTTATACTGTATACACTCTATACAGTGATTAAGATCTGCAGCTGATAATATTATCAGCTGTTTAGTTTTCTAAGCACATGGCAAAAGAAAGGAAACTGGTTATTACGGTACCTGACTTCAGAAGTAGCTCTCATCAATTCTTGAAACAGCCTATATATGGTCTCACGTGGGTACATGCAGGTTGATGATTAATTTAATTAGACAACGGTAATAATACACACATCACCTATTGCTTAAAATATAATATCTTTTTCATCTTTTACGGCCTACTCCGTGTGGTGCACTGGTGCCGCACGTAAAAGAATGGCAGCATCCCATTTCTTCCTTGGAAAGCGACTAAGGGACTTACTAGAGAAGGGGCAGTAGCGTTCTCTAAGCATTTGACCACCATTCTGCGATCGCCAACCCGCCTGCCAAGCGTGGCGATTATGGCAAATCCTCCCCTTTTGGGGGAGGCTTATGTCCAGCAGTGGACGTCTTTCGGCTGATATGATGATGATGACTACCTACCCTTCATTATCTGCCTAGCCTTTTCCCAACTATGTTAGGGTCGGCTTAAAGTCTAACCGGAAGCAGCTGAATAAGAGTATTTTACATGGAACTGCTGGCTATCTGACCTCCACAACCAAGTTATTTGGCAATACCCCTTGGAAAAACTGATTGTTAGACTTTCGGGCTTCTGACGACCCCTAACGACTGTCACAGATCTACGTAAGACGGCCCGGACCAATAGCTTAACGAACTCTCCGAGGCACGGTGAGATCTTAGTATGTAAAACTGGTCACCCATCCACGGACCAACCGCAGCAAGCATAGCTTAACCTGATAGATCGAACCGTACAGCTGTTGTTACTCAGCCACAAGACTACTATTCCAACAAACAAGAATCAACAAAATTATACAGAAAACAAAAACCATTACGGTAAGTGTAGCCGTAACCACTTTCATACTTTGATTTCAAACCCCTTAAAATATTAATTACTACAACGTTCACCTTAGGAGCAATTACTGAGCAATTGATTTCTTCGTAAATTATTTATAGCGTCATTATCCACGCAAGACTTTTAATTGCTCAAGTAATTATTCTTAGATTCTCATGTGGAAGTTGGTCTAGTGTGTTTCGATCTACATTCAGGTTAATTATTAAGCTGTGGTGTGTATTTCAAGGAGGAATTGATTAAATGATTACATCACCACAGGGGGGGAACTAGTGTGGGGCAGCAGGCCAAGAACCCTGGGCGCTTATCGAAGGGGGGCGCAAAAACTCGCCAAAAATAAAAAAAAACATCAATAAAACATTCCATACTGCTAAATATATCTAAGAAATCTGAAGAGCTACTTGAATATATTGTGTTGTACGGAGATGAAAGCGTATTTCCAAATCTGCCTGTTTCTATTCAAATTCTCTTAAAATTCCAGCATTGCAAGCGATTTTTTAGTAAGTTGAAATTAATCCCCTTGTTATTGAAGACTATAATTGGTCAAGACAGGTTTGCTCAGTGTAGACCCAGAAGAAAATCTACGAAGGGGCGCAAATGTGATACGTGCCCTAGGCGCCATTTTCTATTGGTACGCCCCTGCATCACCACCGCTCTCAAAACGGTGAAGAAAAACACGTAGAGGAAACCGGCATGTCTTAAAACAAAAAAATCGAAGACATGTGACATTTACCAACCCGTGCTGGGCCTGCGTGGTGGATTACCTCCCGCTCCCTCTCACAGAGAGGAGGCCTGTGGCCCAGCAGTGGGAACGTTACAAGCTGATTATGCTTGAGTTTATGCTGTTTGTAGTCAGGTAATTTTAAAATTGAGAGGTTTTTTTAACACGCTTTTATTAGCTGCACCTGTATGTTTGTAAGCACGTTTGTTTGTTTGTAACTGACACCTTCGGACTTGACTTTGACGCACTTCAAACGGTCAGATTTCATTTAAACTTTGTAGACTTATCTAGGACCGATGACAATTCAATCATTGCAAAAAAAAAAAAATGAAAAAAAAATCTCGATTGTGTAGTTAGCAGAGGTCAAAAATATAAAATAATTTAATTCTATTAAAAAGCGTTTAGTTCTTTATATTAATTGATTATAAAAATACCTCAAAAAGCACCCCACGCTTTTTAATAGAATTAAATTATTTTAATTTTTTTTTAGTTTGGTTTTTAAAGCGTGTTTTTTAGTTTTTTAAACTATTATTTATTTTTATTTCGAAATGGGCCTGCTCTTGACCTCGATCATGCCTAGTAGAAAGCAATGGATGACGTCTATAATCGAATGAGCGTGCTCAGAAGATTCCTGTTCAATCTTGCTTTGTAGGCAGTTGTGTTAAATGTAGAAGAGAACACAGATGCTGGCATAGAGTTCCACACTTTAGCTGTGCGCTTAATACATGTGGAGGAGAAGCGCTGAGTACGACTGGTTTTATAAGTTTACATTTACGTATGCATATTACAGTACCATCACATAAAATCTAGAACATTTGTGAAACAAATAACACCAAATATGGCGTATTAAAACTTGGTGATGCAAACCCACGTCCTAATTGCGTAACATATTTTCAATCACTTTTTATGTTTGATAAATCACCTCTACAACGGAAATAACGTAATGAATGTTGTTGAACTGATAAAATTAAAGGCCATTGCCATTGCCCTCAGGACATTAATATGAGACATCGAGCTTTTGATATAGACTGTACGGCACAGTACTCACTCTGTAAGGCACACCAAACTTACGTTTCTAATAAAAATCTTGGCCGTAAAACTACTAAAAGATAAAAAAACAAAACAATACACATACATTTGAGCATGATTGCCACAAATGTCGGTAAATGTTTCCTTCCCTTTTCCCGCTTATTGACAAGAAAATAAGAAACCTCCAATGAACGCGGAATTCCATACATGGCGTTCCCATACCTATTGATATTTCTACTAAAGGACAATTTCCCCTGCGGAGTTTTTGGTAAATCACTAAAATAACACTCTCGACCAACAAAACGGAGTAACTAACGGAAACGACTCTTGAGTTGTGAGAGGAAATTACTTAAACCCGGAGAGTTGGCAAACAATCTCTTTTTGCTCCGAATGCGTCCGCGGCTGATTCGAGGAATGTCAACATCACTAGTTTAGGTTCCTACTGGATTTAACTTGGTATTGCAGCCGAGGGAGAGGAAATTTATGGAGAATTACGTACTTGTAATAGGTGGGAAATAGCCTGCGAAGTTTTCGGTTACTTAGGATATTCCACCATTTTTACTTATAATAATAATGTCTTTAAGATCTATTTTGTTATATTTATCAGGCTTATTTAACAATATATTGGTTATATTAATCACAAAAAATAAGTATATAAGTATGATAATAGTAGCAATACTAAAAGCCCACGATGAAGAACTGCCTGGCTATGACGTACTTAGGCTCAAACAAAATAAGTTTCTATGTACGGCTTGTCAAATTATTCGCAAGTTTGGTTGTCACAGCCTAAGAAAGATTGCCATATAAGTATACTAGCTTTTGCCAGCGGCTTCGCCCGCGTGGAGGTCGGTATATTATATATATAAACCTTCCTCTTGAATCACTCTATCTATTAAAAAAACCCGCAACAAAATCCGTTGCGTAGTTTTAAAGATTTAAGCATACATAGGGATATAGGGACAGAGAAAGTGACTTTGTTTTATACTATGTAGTGATAGTGATTAGAAACAACCATCCAAAAAAAGCAGCAATTAGGTCAGCAATGGCATCCTACGGGAGAATTTGGACCAAAATTCACAAAAAATATTCATCCATTTGGTGCCATGGCAGAAAACACGCTTGCATTACAGTATTAGTTCGCAAACATTTCGAAAGTGTTCTCGTATGTATTGTACGAGCTAACCTTGCCAAGTTTTAAAGTTTTGGATGCGCTAAACAGAATCCAGATTTAATTCCATTAGGTACCGGAGATACGCCACCTACTTTTAAACTGCTTTGCATCCATTCAACTTTACAACATAAAAACCACAAAAAAATGCGACTTCATAAAAATGTATCCTTAATCCCTCATTTTGTTTAATATTGTTCAACTGGAGTTTTTAGTCTGTGTAATGGAGTATATAGGTAGGTTTATAGGGCTGTAAACATTCTTTAATTAAAGAATTTTAGTACTGACAAGACGCGCAGAACGTCTAATTACTTTTCACATAATATTCCTAGAATCTTATTTAGCTCTCGACTCTTTGATTACGCGAGGCATCCATGCGTTCAAGCTCGTTTTTAATAGAGTTATTAGTTGTAATTTCTTACATTTATTTTCTACGCCGAGCAATATTACATTATTTTTTTCCGTTCCTATAAGATGCGGAAAAAATCTACATGAACTGCTTTTTGCAGTGAACTTTAGATCGTTCTATAGTTAGAACATGCTTTTCACAGGGTCTCGTTTATATTTTTTCGAAAAATAAACATCTAAGAGAAAGAAAACTTGGTTTATATCCCGACCACTTGTACTCAGCGCTTCTTCTCCGCATTTGTTATACGCACAGCTAAAGTGTGGAGCTCTCTGCCAGCGTCTGTGTTCCCTTCCACATTTAACCCGTCTCCCTACAAATCAAGCGTGAACAGTCATCTTCTGGGCACGCTCTTTGCATCATAAACCTCATTCAACACTTTCCATCGGCGTGATTGAGGTGAAAACCAGGCCCATTTGGCAATATTTTTTTTTTAAAACTTTGCTGTTCACAGCAATTTCTTTTACCTATTAATTTGAAGGTTCTGCAAAGACTGGAAAAATATTTATTGGCTATTTTTTCTTATCAGAGCACCCTGTTGATAAAGTCTCAGGACGTTCCAGGGTGCAACGCTTTACTTGGCGTGTCCGTTAATTGACCGGGCAGGGCATTGTTTGCTTCGACGCCGCACCTGCTGTGTTTGATGTAGAACTCTAAAAAGCCAGTAGCCAGAATAAACACCGTATCACAACACGGTCACCCTTTGGCCTTCTATTAGTACCTAGTATGTATTGAGACTTCGACCTTCAGTGTCTACGTATCTAGTCAGATCCTAGGTATGGTCCAGTATAAGGTATGATCTAAATAAAAATTGCATTGACGGAAAAACATTGTGATTCTCGGTTAGGTGATGGGTTTTTTACAGCCGTTATATAAGCTGTATTATATATCTACAAATATTACTATATATACCGTATGATTTTTTTTACCGTCTGGAAAAAAATAGGGCATAATAGGTGAACGGAGTAGAAGCCTGTGGCATAGAAATTTCACTTCTTTTTTTTTAAATCCTAACATGAAATGAACCTATCAATAAATACTATTACTTATTTGTTGTAAACTTTTCATACTAAAATTTAAAAAATGATAAAAATAGAAAAGAGTAAAAATATCGGCAAATAATATCAAAACCCAACTTATAGGCACCCTACTCTACGCGCAGAAATTATCAATGAATTCGTAGCGACATTCAATCCTTTGATTGAAGCCGGCCGGGAATAGGTAACTACTATCGCAAAATATCTTTCCTTAGGCGTACCGCTCACGTGTCACCGCATGCGCATCCCCTCCCGCCCGCGCGCCCTTCGACCCGAGTACCGCGTCTCGTGCTCTCTCTCTCTAGTCACCTGCGATTAGCCATAGCGTGACGTCGATCGCTGTTTTTTTACGTTTGAACCGTGTGTGCTTCGACCGCCCAGTGATTGTTTTCATAATGACGTACGCATACTCCAACTCCACCCGCAAGCGAACATTCTATGGAGCGACGAGTCCATATTTGCCCGCGCTGGTATCTACAAAGTACCTACACAACGAGCAATGGTGGAATTTCAAAACTCACTTAAAATAAACGAACACGCTCATCAAGTTCTATTCAGTGTCAATGTTTGGGCCGGGATAATACACGTTGGCATAATGGGTCCAGTTTGTATCGAAGGTCGATTGACAGGGATAATGTATCGTGAAATTATACAGTCCGTTATCGATACAATGTTGGAAGACGTTCCTCTGGACTACCTGCCGGACATGTACTTTCAGCACGACGGGTGTCCAGCTCACTACGAGCGATCTGTGCTCGCGTATTTACATAGTGAATTCCGTGATAAGTGGATAGGTCGCGGTGGACCTGTGAACTGGCCGGCGAGATCACCAGACCTAACGCCATTAGACTTTTATTTGTGGGTTGAACTAAAACGCTTAGTGTACACCGAAGAAGCTCGTAGTGTAAATGAGTTAAAACAGCGAATAATAGACGTTTTTAATATTCTGAAAAGTGACAGAGACACGCTTAGGAGTCTAACAACCAATTTGCAAAAACGTGGGAGTTTGTGCTTAGAAAGAAAAGGTGGACATTTCGAACAAATATTGCAATATCGTTGAAAAGGTACTTTTTGTTGTAAATAATAACTCATTTTCTGTAATTTTGTAAAAATTAATCAGTGTAATTATTTGTAAATAAGTTGATTACGATCTTTAAATACGCCTAGTAAGTTGTAGTATCCGATTTGGAATAAACAGCCTTGCTGGAATCCCTTTTTATTACACATCACGTTAAAACCTTCGAAATACAGAAGAATGTGAGTGATTGTTATAAGTATTTAACATCAGCGGTTTGTTTACATTTCTATCAAAGCTTTACCGATCTTGCGAGACGTAATTTATTTGGTTTACGGTTTCAAGACACGCGTCACTCAGTGTATCAAATTATTTGCCTACTACAACTACATACCGCACGGTGACGTATGTAGGTACACGCGCAAATGTGTGCGTGAGTGTGTAGGGATCAGGCGGTATCGTCCTGTGCGCAGGAGAGCGAAGTTAATGCTAGCGTCTCGCTCACACTTCCATCATGCTTCATTCATGTGCAATCGCAGCTGACGCCGTTTACTATTACCTATTTTGGATAATATTAGTTTTACGCGAGTGCCGTAGGATGTATTCTTTTTCATGTATTTTAAGGATATTCGGAACTTTTATTAAATAAATGGTACCAGGTAAATATTAGGGTATATTAGTTCTATTCTACTTACACAAAACGTCATATTGTTGTCCAGACGCTAAAAAGTTTCAGCCGGTATATAAGGCGTTATTATTTTTGTATAACGTTTAGAACGAAGTCGTCATCATTATCATCTGCCTAGCCTTTTGTCAACTAAGTTCGGGTTCGGCTTCCAGCTAACCGAATGCAGCCGAACAATAAGAACTAGTTATTGTGTATTTATTTTTTATTTTATTTTTCTTATCGCATCGCACCGGTTGACGTCATCACGTCAACGCCCGACTGTCGCTGCAAACCAGGGGGCCTACTCTCGGTCGAAGTTACGGGCGTTTCCTATTCCGTATCACTTACGATTATACGATTAGTTTGGGCCCAAACTAAGAATGAATTACTACAAGATTTGACAGTTGTCTCTACTCCCTACATGGTTTTACCCGTCCAAAAAAGTTAATTAATCAGCTGTAGGAGTCACTAAGAATTTTCGAACTATTTTCGGACGGGCCCGTATTTTCGTTGACGGAATTATAAAGTATTTCTCACATATAGGTTCAAAGCATTATACAGAGTGATGGCCGTTTTGCGTGGCTGTGACGCATATTTACCCCCAACATGTTCTTTTTTGTGTCTGTGTTCTTTCGTTGCGTCCTGTTTGCCGTAAATAAACGTATTTTCTTTCTTTTTTTTTTCTAAGGTATAACGATAAACATAACGATAAATATTTCGATGAACCTGATTTACTGATGGGAAAAAACTAGCTTGTTTTCGACCAAATAGAATTTTTTATGGTGGCTGAACAATTGCACCCACTGGACGGTCTCAGGACGCTCTTGGGTGCAACGCGCTTTGCTTGGCGAGTCGGTTAATTGTCCGGGTAGGGTGATGTTTGCGTTGGCGCCGCGCCTGACTGTTTGCTGACTCCGGCCTGTCTGTCGCACACATTGTCTACACGCTGTAGATAAGTTCCAAGTGTGAACGCTTCTTAGGTGTTCTTGTTTTCGATTTAAGTGGTTTATGATTTACCATCAAAGATTTTAATGACGAGAGTATAAGTCAATGCCATTATCTTAATATTGCCGATTGTTTTTTTTTATAAAGTATGTAAGATTTAAAATTTCAATCAAGGTTCATAAGTTACACATTGACCAATGTCAAATCTTCAATCTCATTCGGGCCTCAATATTGCTAGATGGTGTACTTTACTCATTGTTCCTGAAAAGGTGACTTTACAAAAATGAAAACGAAGAACTTCAATTTACAGAAAGCTACTCAAAATATTTACCAGAAAATAACACTTTTCCCAGAATTATTCACAACTTATTAATCTACAATGACAGACTTACAAGAAATAAATTACCCAAGGTAGATATTTCAAGGTGTTCATTTTCACCTCTATTATTTGGGATACAAATACAAAATAATATCTCAACGAAATTACTTGGATGCTTAATGTGGATGACTAAGAAATATCTCCTTTGTGTGTGAATGCTACTCAAGACATCCGACTGAATATTTTCGAAGCTTTACATGCGGGCTCGAATTCAGTGAACCGAGAAATCTGAAACGAACTTTAAAGTATTTGAAAATTTCCAGCAAAGTGATACGTACCTGTGTGTTCCTTTAAACCTACAATAAGGAAATTGTTGAGATTTCAATAGATGTATGATTGGCTAGATGTGGTGATGGAAACTGTAGAGCCCTAACGGAATGGTTGCTAAGAAACGGTAGAAGGAACGTTGGCAAACCAATAGCGAAGTGAGTTGACGACCTACAGAAGATCGCGGGGAAGACCTAGATGAGACTCGAACAGACCAGGGAAGCATGGCATAAGAGGGAGTAGGCTTATACTCAGCAATGGGTGTAACGAGACTGCCGATGATGACGATGATGAAAAAATTTATGATGATGACAATAATGTAGTCAATCATTTTATAGATACAATTGTTAGAGTTTTTCTTTAGGAGGCCGATGCCTGCCAGGGGTGCGGGTTGTTTGAAAGAGATACCGCGGCCCCTGGCACACAGGCAACTGAGGGAACACGGGTGGGTTTTAATCAGCAAAAGTCTGACACGCCCTCTTGCTCCACCCAGAGCTGGTGAAGTTATTTGATGATTTCCCACCCAAAAAACAAAATCCTCTTTTTTTTATTAAAATCATTTATACAAAACGATATCGCGTAACTTAAATATTTGTAATACAATTTAATTAGTAACAGACGAATCCACCAAAAACTCATAATTTTACATTAGAAACCTCTGTTTTATAATTTACAAATTATTCGGCATACTCGTTTTTACGAATCATTTGTTTCTTCGTTAAAAAATATTCATCAAAGCCCCTCAATGGTGGCGGTCTCAAAACCTTAAAAACAATAGAGCCGGCTGCACAATAGAAAAAAAGTAAAAGCGTCTGTGATACAAAAAACTTTGAAAAGAATTGATAACAATACCTAAATGTTTTGTTAAATGCCGAAATTTAATTTATTTTACTTGAAAATTGTTTTATCGTAAATGTTGTTTTTATTCTGATTTTTTTTTCTAAAAAGGTTCCGCATGGTGCCGAACGTAAAGAATAGCATCATTCCATTTCTTACCGTGGGTGTCGTAGAAGGCGACTAAGGGACTTACTAGAGAATGGGCAGCAGCGTTCTCTATACATTTTACCACCATACTCCGATTGCCAACCCGCCTGCCAAGCGTGGCGATTATGGCAAACGCGCCCATTTTTTTTGGAGGAGGCTTGTGTCCAGTAGTGGACTTCTATCGGCTAAAATTATGATGACGATGATGAGTCTGAAGATTAATTTGTTTTGATGGCTTTTGAAAAGAAGATGTTCTTGATTTTATGCCGGAGCCGCAGCTCAAAGTAGCGCACTGTAGTTATTTTTCATCCAAATATTTCTTGCACCACACATACCTATCTACTTCAGTTATGAAAAGCATTCAATTCAGTCATACATAGCTCGTTCTAGTAGCTCGCTCTTCATGACACTCACTTCATAGTCATACTACCTATTCAAATAAAAGATCCTAATCATCTGCCTAGCCTTTTCCCAACCATGTTGGGGTCAGCTTCCAGTCTAACCTGATGCAGCTGAGTACCTGTATTTTACATGAAGTGACTGCGTATCTGCCGTCCACAACCCAGTTACTGGGTAATACAATACCTCTTGGCAAGACTGGTTGTCAGACTTTCGGGCTCGTGACAGCCCGTAACGACTGCCAAAGATCTACAAATGTCAGCCGGATCAACGGCTTAACGTGCTTTCCTAGGGGTTTTGATATGCAAAGATGGTCACCCATCCACGAACCACCCGCGACAAGCGTAGCTTAACCTGATCGAGCGTCCTGTGCGATTGTTATTACTTAGCCACACGCCCCTCAATCCCTTTGAGCCCCTCAAATAAAACGTCCTATGGAAAGTTATTTACCATTCCCAATTAGAAACATAATTACAAAAGATAATTACAGAGCTCCCGCTTATCGACCGGTGTCCGGGCATTAAAATACTGAAAGAATTATAAATATTTTCCCACGCAACGTAACACGAGAATGTCACAATTTGGACAGGTAAAGCGAAACTCCCTCAAACACATTAAACCGAGTATTACTCCCCAGCGTGTTAGGTAATGTAGATAAAACATTAATATGTATGAGTCTCGTAGCTTGTTTGTGGTGACAGCTTAGATTTTCAGACGTTCTCAATGAATAAAGAACGTTGGTTGTGCCTTACAGCCAACATACTGGGGCCAATGTTGGGATCAACAGTAAAAACGATATAAATATTGTGAAATCATCATCCCAACTAGTTTGAGGTCGGTGTAACCAGATGCGGCTCAATATGATATCAATATTTTATATGAAGCTACTGCCTATAGAACACTGTAGCCCAATTTCTGAATATTGTGAATCAGGACTGACTGCCTCGTTGGTCTAACGCCCCCTTTCACATGGGGCTTAAACATAACTAGCAAAATGTGAGTGAATTATAGTTGCACCTCTCCTCACCCTTCGGGGAAACTAGGCGTGATGTTATGTGAATCAGAAATTTTACAAAACATCAGAATTTGGTACAAAACACATGATTTATGATCAAGCACTCACCCTTAAAAAAATATTCTGCAAACGTAACGTTCGATAATAATGTTACGAAGGATCGACTTGTTACGTACGTACGTTCCGTTGGATCGTGTGAACCCAGCTTAGGGTCAAAGTATACATAGATTACCGAATCAGTGCTTAGGTACGTCCACTAACAACCATTGGAATCAACGTTGGCGTTTGTTGGGCCACTGTGTAAAGCCTGGGTTACGTATTGCGTGACTAAGGCGCGATGCTATCAAGCCAAGGGCCCTGTTATCAGCGCTCGGACCTGAGCCAGGAAATAAAACATTCACCGCAGTAGTGATTACCGAATACCTTTAGTTAAAGAAGAAAAAAGATAGTTATAAAATAAAATGGCTTCATAAAAAAGACATTCTAAATAAATGGTTATTCATTTTAATGTATCAATCCACGTGGAAGTAGTTATTAGTACTGAAAAACCTACTAAAATATTCATAAAAGACCGAAAGTTTTACTTCAAACTAAATTGATGTCAATTAAAACTGTTATAGCCCATTTGTTAAGCTTGTATTGCTACGACTACGAATATTCGTAGCTTCGCCTCGATATCAGTCAGCTATGTGTATTTCTATTCATGTTATAAATTGAAGTAACTTTTCGTGTCCATGTATCAGGATTTTTCTTCTAAACTACTTTATTATTTATAATCCTACTAATTGTACTATATTATAAATGTGAAAGTTTGTATGTTTAGATGTTTGGATGTATGTTACTCAATCGTGCAAAAACAGCTAAATGGATTTACATGAAATTTGGCACACAGATAGTTTATAACCTGGATTGACACATAGGATACTTTTAATCTCGGTAGTAGGTTCTCGTGGGATAACGTCCGACCTACACAGCTGACTAAAACTAGTATTTAATAAAATCAACCTTTAATTTGTTCAAATGTGTTCCTTGAATACTTTACTGTATCAAATAAACGTGTTTCTTTCTTCCTAACTGTCCTAAAAGTATAAATAAACTATTTTCTTCACTTGATTTCGATTCAACGCCTGAAAACTTGGAAATGTGATTGTATTGTTATGTAGGGACAGATAGAACTCGGAATACGATACCAAATGAGGCCTAACGTCCATTTTGACGGTAAATTGAATACGAATGGCGAGGAATGCCGTAAGGCTCCGGTAAATAGCGACTTGTAAATAGATAGGGACGTCGAAAACATTTAGGGACTCAATCCACCCTTTTGCCTTTTCTGCAAATTAAATGAGGATACATAGTTTGTGATATAGCGTTAAGTTTGACTGTGAATTCAGCTTTAAGTGCTAGGAATTAACTGTCTTCTACATATTTGAGACGGAACTTAAATTATTGTACTAAGAGGGCTGGATTGTAAAGTTCTCTTTTATGAGATGCCTTAGAATTCCTTGTTTTATTACTATAGTTTTTGTAAATCATAAAACTACCTAAACTTGAGATGTTTTAAATGTGACCTTCGTCATGAGTAACAGCATTTTCTTTGTCATGCAGACGCCGAGTGGCTAATTTTCTTTTCATTGGGTATTTCGTTTGACCTCGAATCTATGTGATCTAATGATTAGCGATGATACGGTGTGATCATAATCCGTCAGGACTGTCCGGCCTTATCATTTGTCCGGCCTATTTGAGTATTTAGAGGAAAAAACAAACAAATAATTAATACAGAAAATAGGTAAAAGTCTGGAGTGTTTTGCTGATTTCCAGACTTTTTGACTTTTGACAACATCGATTTTCGATATGGTAATCCTAGTTGCGTGTCGATAGGCTTGCCGAGACTTACTGGGTTTACTCATGGCGTTAAGACTCCCAGGTATTTTTTTATTTTGAGGATGTGTAATCAAAAGTAATTTATTGAAATTAGGCTGAGAATCAGCACTTTTCGAACGTCAAAATACATAAGACAGTCCCCAAAACGCCCACCCTTTACCACTTCCTTCAGCTGGGAAGAAGTGGCGCAACAAAGTCCCCAGCAGCACAGCTGTATGTTTGTTTATTCGGATAGATTTGATTCTATACATACATAGGCAAAGTACATTACGAGGCACAGAACATTAGTTAAATAATTAGTCATAATCTCAGCTAGTCATGCCAATATACCGACAAATAAAATGGAAACTGTCGAGGTTGCTAGCTAACCACATAAAGCATAAAACAACTCATCATAAAGCATACTGTTATAAGTAGATCATGTCAATAACTAATGACATAATAGATAATAATAAAAAATAAAAAAGTACTTAGACAGTCAATAAAAAAATATAAAATATACAAATAATTATATGAACCCATATAACCTGTTACTAGGTACACCAATTCTAGAGAAATAGCATAAACATTGTCTTGAGTTAATCACAACGACCAACTATTCTTGTCATTTAAATAGTCGTTGATGGAATAGTAAGCTTTTAAACAAAGGATGGATTTTACTTGAGCTTTAAGCCCAACAAATGAGTTATGAATCATCAAATAACTTCTCCCGTTCTGGGTGGAGCGGAAGGGAGTGTCAAACTTTTACTGACTAAAACGCACTCGTATTCCTTCAGTTGCCTGTGTGCCAGGGGCCACGATATCTCTTTCGAACAACCCGCACCCCTGGCAGGCATTGGCCCTGCGGACCCCACCAGTTGGTGCTGACATCTCTTTGAGGCACGCGTGGAACACAACGCTCCGTCGACCCGGGCTTAGTCCTTACCGGTCAGCGAGCTACCCATTACTCGCCGCCTGCAAGCCCGCGCCTACGGTGGCCGGGAATCAGCCTGGGATTCTCGACGCCCAGGGCGTCTCCTGCGGCGACTAGGGCCGTGAAGGCGCATATACTGCCTCTCCCTCACGTGTGCCGCCTCCTTCTTTGCGAGCATTACTGCTTCGCAGAAGGAGGTGACGGCCACCCATGCACTCTCGCTCCGTACCATGGCCTGGACCAGGGCTGGACGCGAGTGATCGCCTCCACTAGGACACGGTGGTGCTTCGCCCAAGCCGGGCAGACCTCCACCATATGCTCCACCGTGTCCTCAGGGTGATCTACGCAGTGGAAACACTCGGACGTTTCTTCCCGCCTTATACGAAACAGGAACATCCCGAAACAACCGTGTCCGGCGCCTCTCAATCCACACCTCAAAGAGGGGGACTTACCGCCGCAATCGTGGCGTGCCCAAGACTCCCAGGTTTCAGCACCTTACCGACATGCATTCAAATACAAGTATTCAATAAATAGGAATTAGAAATACAAGCCTTGTACTTCTGTCTTTCTAATACTTAGTTGAAAGTAAATAAAGTACAAGAAGGCTGTCATTCGTAGATCTTTGACAGTCGTGACGGGTCTTCAAAAGCCCGAAATTCTGCCAACCAGTCTTACCAAGAGGTATCGTATTACCCAGTAACTGGGTGGTGGAGGTCAGATAGGCAGTCGCTCCATGTAAAATACTGCTTCTAGTTAGGCTATAAGTCGACAGCAACATAGTTGAAAAGGGTTAGGCAGATGATGATGAAGAAGGTTGAAAGTTTAAATTAATACAGTGGACATCGCTACCTCATAGCTACGAAGATAGTGATCCATATATCACAATTGACTCTAAAATTAAGCTTAGAGATAACAGGTGATACATCGCACGTTGAGTTTTTGTTCACAAAGCACTGTTTTGTAGCGGAGCTATTTAAATTGTAGGTGTTTTAGAAAAAAATAAAACAATACCTGGCCGGAAACATTTTTATGTTGGAAAATTTAAATGTGTCCGGTAAATAGCCTAAAGTTATGTGAACACTACGACATTCATTTGAAACAACGTATTTAAATAGATAGATATTCTTTTAACATTGCCTCGTTGGTCTAGTAGTCGCAAGTGCTACTGCTGAGCACGAGGTCCTGAGTTCGATTTCCAGGTCGGGCAAAGCGTTATTTGGTTTTTCTGTCTGGCATTTCTCAGTAGCAACCCCATTGTGTCCGGTTGGTGGCAATAGGCGCACCCCCTATAACATAGGACTTAAAACATAACTGGCGGAATGTAGGTTACAGATAGAGGTGCACCTCTGCTAGGTGATGGCGTATTATTTTGTGTATTTTTATATGAAACTTTTTCAAATATCGTTTTATCGTAATGTTAGGTTATAAAACGGATTCAGTTGCCTATCTCCCGGCCATAATAGCTTAACTACCAGACACCTCTAGAAATATATACGACGATCTATGTATACCACAAACCACATGGCAAGGTTATAAGGCAATGAGTTTACAATACAAAATTCTGTAAAAACTCTCACAAATCCTCTTTTTGCGGAAGAAGGGTAACTCGACAAAGACTTTGAAAGCTTATAACTCCTTCCTGTTTTGGGGATTCAATTTATTTTTCCCTTAACTTTTCTTTTTAAGGAAGGTCAAATACTTAACCATTTTAGAAGTAGTTAAATTGACAAGTAAAGTTAAATAGATGCCTAATTCTGTTAAGTACTTCAATCTATCATCTTTGAACAGACAAGAGGGTAGCTTATTTTTCTGCCAAAGAAATCAGCATTGCCATTGAAAGTGGCAATGATGCCAGTCTTTTAGGCACATCGTTGATGGCTTTCCCCTTTTTTATCCTACTAATATTAAAAATGTGAAAGTTTGAGGGTTTATATGTTTGGATGTTGTAACTCAAAACGGCCAACCGGATTTGGATGAAATTTGACACACGGATTGTTTGTAACCTGGAATAACACATAGGATACTTTTTATCCCGATAGTACGTCCCCGTGGCATAATTTTCGACCTCCACGCGGGTGAAGCCACTGGCAAACCCGACTACATTTTCATATAATAATATTATTAATGTTTTTATTTTAAATCTGATAACTGAAATTGAGGTAGGCTTATGTCCAGTAATGGATATCTTCCAGCTAAAATGATGATGATAATGATGAAGATTGTTAGCTTATAAATAATAAGCTTCTGCCTGCGACTTTCTTGATTTGACATAAAATATATCCAACAGCATATCCTATCGCATTGCCTGTCCGCGATTTTAATTTGTTCTCTCTTAGCGTTCTCTTGGACTTTTTTCTTTTTAGACGGCGCCTTAGGGTAAAAAAGGCAGGGGGCAGGGGTAGGCTATCAAATGCAAAAAGTTTTTTTTAGATCCTACTTGAACTTTAAGGGATTACACCCCACATGCAAAATTATAAACAAATTTTACCTCTTTATAATATTAGTATAGAAGTATAAATGTAGAACAAATACATTTAATTAGTATTCCGCAGTACCTGAATATTGACCTCCTTTGAATATAATTATTATTCATGATATTAAACATGTTAATAAACTTGAGCCGCCATCAAAACTTATAGCATCAAATTCAGATAGTTATAATATAAATTAACAGCGATGTTTCAAAGTAATTAAAATACCTGTTAACGGTCACAACACGGACTAATGACAAAAGTTTTTTGTTTTACGTATTTCGGGCCGGATTTTAAGCCTAGCTAAGCTATGTGCTGAACTAAGTGTGCCTGGCTGGGTAGTTAGGTAGTTCAAATTAAATAGATACCGAGATACTCAGGTAGATGTTTACCAGGCCTATGTATATCTACCTAAATTGCGGCAAACTTTTTCTGTTTGATCATCAGCAACTAAGTTTTTGCAGCAATTAAACAAGTTTTTCAGGGCCTCCAGTCTGCTATTACAATAGTGTCAGAATGGTCTATCATTGATTTCAAAATTGTTGATTTTGACAAGTTTGGTAATCTACTAATATAATGGCGTCATTATGACTTTCCAATGGCCAGCCACTGACACTCCATTGAAAGAAATGGCATTTATTGGTAATCTCGTACACAATGACAAATTAATGACTTACTTAGACGGTAATCTGCTAAAATTTAACACTAATAAACTAACAAATAATATGTAAAAATATATATAAATGAAATCGGGCATGAATAAATGTTAAAATTTAGTAGTAGTTTTTGGAAAATCATTTACACTAACGGGTTTTATAATAATGGCAATACGACAATGCCATTAAAAGACAATTCTATTACGAGACCATTGACCGACCAATGATCGACCATTATGAATTTAGCAGATTACGAACTTCTAGAAAAATGACAATGGGATCGTGTTGGAATGACGAATTTATAAAAATAGCAAATTTAGGCCCCTGAACAGTTGTGGCCCAGTGGAGAGCAGTGGTGGCCCAGCGGTAAGGGCCGCGACTTACGAGTATTAGGTTGTGGGTTTCAACCCAAGTAGGTATTTTACTTTGTGTAAATTATTTCCTTACCACTGCTGTGAAAACGGTGAACGAAACCACCGTGAGGAAACCGGCATGTTCTAGAATGAAAAATTCGAAGACACGTGACATCTGCCAACCCGCACTGGGCTCGCGTGGGTAATTACGGCCCACTTCCTTTCACAGAGAGGTCTGTGTCCCAGCAGAGAGAACATTATAAACTAAGATTATGCTAAGTCAGTTTTCGTGGGCTAACGTGGACCACTAGTCGTGTGTTTTCTCCAGCTCGTCCTACCATCTTCTACGTGGTCTGCGGCGACACCTTCTGGCTGTGACCGGGTTCCACGTAGTGGTTATATTGACCCACAGCTCATTTGGCATATGGCAGACAGCGAGCCCAGTCTCACTTCTGCTTAAGTCATGAGCAAAGGCCTTTGTCCTGAAGTGGGATGATGCGGGTTACCAGTAACAGTAAGAAAGTTTAAATGGCTAAATATTAACAGCTGCACAGGTCGAACGAAAGTTAAACTACGACTGCCGCGGTCAATTCGTAGATACCCATCTATTATGTCATATCGAGACGCCTCCATGCCTCGGAAAGGTACGTTAAGCCGTTAGTCCTGACTGTCTTTCGTAGTTGTTTGACAGTCGTTGTAGGTACTCAGGAAGCCCAAAAGTCTGACAACCAGTCTTGCCAAAGGATATCGTGTTAACTAGTAACTGGGTCGTGGAGCTCGAACAGACAGTCGCTCTATGTAAAACGTCGTTCATGTTATAACATGTACATTTTTATCCCGATATCACGTTCCCGTGGGATAATTTCCGACATACCTACACGCAGGCGAACCCTCGGGCACAGTTAGTCCAATATGAATTCAAATTCTGACCATCCAACAGTTGATTTACCATTTCTATCGATGCAGTAAATATGCTCCAAATCCTGTGTCAACTTAAATTCAATTCGGTGCATTTGCGAGCGCTGCAGCGCTTCGGACTCAAGACGCGCTGGCTCTATACAAGTAAATAGAATTGTTCCAATAGGAAATAGCAGCGCTCTGCTCCGCTATATTACGCGGAGTCAACCTAGTTTGCATGTCGCGTATTTATTGCATCGCGTAAACTGCGATGTTATTTTGTAACGATAAATTATTTTGAGATCCATTTTTGAAATGTTTTTAAGTAACCTAGATTATGACGTTTGTTTCTATCTGATATTAAGTGTTCTGCCGTTTTAACGTTTACTTTCATCTCAGAGTTCATAAAATGAAGAAAAATGCTGGGGAAGGGCTCGTCGTGGCTAACTAAGAACAGTCGCACGGATCGATCGGGTTAAGCTACGCTTAAAGCGGTTTAGTCCGTGGATGGGTGAGCCCTCCATCATCTTCATTCGATGATATTTGACAGTCGTTAGGGGCCTTCAGAAGCCCGAAAATCTGACGATCAGTCTTAGTCCAAGATGTATCTTATTACCGGTTGTGGAGGTCAGATAGACAGTCGCTCCATGTAAAATACTGGTATTCAGCAGTATCCGCTTAGACTGGAAGCCAACCACAACAATGTTGGGTAGGCTAGGCAAACGATGATGAAGTACGGTCATAAAATAAGGTGTGTCTGAGCAATTAAATAAATAACTTTTTTGTGTGGGTTAATAATATCATACAATTGGCGAAAGAAATTAAGGTTTTTCATTTTATTAAGCATCTCATGAGATAATACAGCATCTTACGTCAGAACTCACAAAAGAGGGCAGTTTATTATAAGGCCTCAGAGTCCTAAGTTCCTAACCAAAATAAATTGGACTATTCTTAGCAGTAGCGAGGGTATAATAAAGACCTTAAGTTTTCTTTGTACAGTTTCAAAACATCTCAAAGCTCATTACTCTTTTAAATATTTCAAGCAAAGTATCAAGAGTTACGTTTGAATTTTATATTTGTTTTGCGAAACATGTTATATTATATTTGTTTTGCGAAACATGTTATAAAGTTTCAAAACTTCCGAGTCTTGTTAGTTAGTTGACTTCTCAGAGTCTCAAACAGAACGCCGTTAAATGAAGCGATTGTTCCAAGAAATGGGTTCCCATACAGACTAAAGTTAAGAAATGGGTTCCCATACAGAGTAAAGTTAAGAAATGGGTTCCCATACAGAGTAAAGTTAAGAAATGGGTTCCCATACAGAGTAAAGTGGAGTTAGTACTTTGCATAATCTTAATTATGCAAAGTACTAACTCCAGATCTAAAAATAACCCACAATTCCAAACTCGTAAATAAACTAAATCGTCCAGTTAAGGAAAACGTTAAACTTTTTTAATGGCCTCATAAAATGAAAAACCTTACGATTCAGAAAGGATATTGGAATGTTGGATATTCAATTGTCCACAGGCTATTGTTCACATTGAATGCCTTTCGAAAATATTAGCTCACGAAGATTTGCCTTTATCGGCAGAACGGAGCCTCGAGTGGGGCCCGTCAATGTCATTCCCGAACCCTCCAATATAGAGATATTGATTGCAAATGAGATTAAAATGTACGTACTGATCAAACCCTTTTGTGTAAGCTTAATTAGTTCGTGTAAGCTCGATTGGCTTCAGGACGAAAGAAACAAAGACCCTTTTATAATTAAAATATCCGTTTTGACGATATGTATTACACAGACGCTCATAATGGAATATAGTTGGGATTATGAATACCTTTATAAGAATAAAAGATACAAAATTATTTCTACTGGATGTAATAAGTGCGCCAAATTAAAATATATAATTAAACGTGTTATAAAGACAATGAAGAGCATGTCATTAAGGAAAGGAATCCACATACCTGCGCGTAGGCAAGCGATTGGGTAACTTCGCGCCCGCCCTTTTTTTCGTTGGAACGGTGAAAATTTGGTAAATGAGCAGTATACCAAGCATTGAACTCTGCGATGAATGGATTGCTAATCGGGCTCGTGCTAAAATTAATACTTTATTTTTTCTTATCTGTTGTGATAATTCGTGTCTTCTTGAAGGCAATAACTTCATTTGCACTATCGGAGAAGACGATAGCAGCGGTGGTCCAGTGGTAACGGCCGCGACTTACGAGATGTAGGTCGTAGGTTCGAAACCAGACAGGCGATTTACTTTGTGTAAATTATTTCATCACCACTGCCCTCAAAACGGTGAAGGAAAACATCGTGAGGAAACCGGCATGTCCTAGAACCAAAAATTCGAAGACATGTGACATTTATCAACCCACACTGGGCCCACGTGGTGGATTACGGCCCACTCCCTCTCAAAAAGAGGAGGCCTATGTCCCAGCAGTGGGAACGTTATTGGCTGATTATGATGGAGAAGACGACCATTAGGACACGATTTTTTAAGATGTTTGATTTGGAAAATAACAATGTAAAATGATTCTAAACCTCCTATTTTGAGTTGGCGCTAGATTTCAATTTCATCCTGTATAGAATTTAATAGAGGTAGGATTTCAAAAGCAATTGAGGATAAAACAAAAGAAAGTAAATGGCAACTAGGACAGAACGTTTGCTGTCAGAACAATAGCTAGTACTAATACGAACAGACAAATGGAACACACAATATTGCACATTTCACCACAACAAGTTCACTTTATTTCACTTAAGACTGCGACTGTTCACAACCAGTGCAAATGTGCTAGTCATTTCACACAAACGCTGCACAATATCGCGTCTCCATTGACTGGAATCCATCTTGAAGCACATAAAGGGCATCGACGACAAAGCCGTCCCACTCAAGAAAGAAATGAGCTCGAAATCATAGAAATAAAATTTTGTATCTCGGAAGAAGTTCGCCCTCTCGCGGATGCCCCGCCGTCCTCTTTGTCCCACCAGACAATACCCACCGAATAGCGACTCCACTCATATTTCATCCGAATAACAATGAACGGTCTGTTGCCTTATCCAATCTCCAATACTAGATTGAAAAATAACAACGTTCCAACATTTACATACAAATGAAATGGGAATAGTTAACACAAACAGCTTCAAGCAACATCCCGCCCAGATACTGCCGATTTCTTTGAATGTACTGCGGTCGAAACAATAATTGCGCTCTACAATTTATTACCCAAATTAAACGACATAGGAAACCTTTCCGTACGCCGTCATTAATAACGTCTAATTTACAATGTTTAAACAAAGGATCTCACATTGAAAACCCACGAGTGCGGCCCGAACGTCATTATCCGTTCGTCACTTGACAACAAAGGTCGGCTCGTCAGATTGCAAATTAAATTAGAACATCCAGCCGATCCTGTTTATGTACCCTCTTAAATGTGGAATTTTAAGGGGATGCCTTATTCATGAATCTTTGCTGAGTTTGACCATTCAATTTACATTTTCAAACCGATACTGTGGACGACGATTTGCATTTCCTCACCATGTATGTTGCATTTATTCACAGTCTACGTGAATATTATGCAACTTTAAGAGGAGAGGCGCGCAGTAACGATTAGAGGAGTTGTGTTATTTATAGTTCTGAACTCGATCCATTGGTGTTTACCAGCAGCGCCCATTGCCCCTCGTAAATCGTTTAAAGGTTGGGCGTTCTCCATCCTCAAGATGGATGCCCTTGTCAGACTGATATATTTACTGTCCGCCACATGGTCTCCCACCCCCATCTACTGTTTAACATGTAACTGCTGTTGCTTTAATAAATAGCCTTTCATGAATAAATGTTTAAAAAAGGGAAACCTTTTAGGCAGTTAATTTTCTCCGCGGCCAACAAACCCTCAAATGCATAACGAGGGTGAACTTGAGAGTGACATGTAAATCTACTGGGCTGAGTCAAAGGGACATTATATTTTTGTACTTGATAAGCGAATTGGACAATATTAAACACATTAAATGATTAACATACAAATTAAGAGACACATTAAATGTGTTAAAGGATTAGCGACAGTCACACAGATTGTGGTGGAAGCCTTTACGTTGCTCTTGAACGTCAAAGTGAACAAGAGAATAAACGAACAAGTAATAGCGAGTATGTGTTGCCTCCGCGCCCGGCGTAACATACGTACCTAAAGTGCGGTATGGCATATTTCCCATTTCTCATCTAAATCGTGTGACTTTTGCCCCTTACGCGCGTGTAATGTAGCGCACTTTATCGTCGGTAATCCTGCCGTTACGCCTCTCCTTCTTTACTTTTCGGGAACCTTGTAGAAAGAAATGAGTCGCTCACAATACAATGTTTCGTGTAAAAAACAATAAAGGCAAACAGAGGCAGCAGTAAACCGGCTTTAAAATATTGAACCACTTCATTTTCTCGTGGCGATAGCTATTATGGACTCAGGTCATAAAATCAAACGTGTTACTACACATAATAGTGCTCGGCTTATAAAGTCCCCCGTCACGTAAAGTTTTTATTAGTTTGGAGCCTAATGGATTTCCTTACCTTTTTATTATTCGATAAACACGACAGGCGCATGGTTGATTTGAAGAATCTCTTTGAAGCCGGGAGCTCGTCGCAGTTAGACTGTGCTTATATTGCTCAGCCATAACAAGGGGCTGAACCTAACCCTCGTTGAATTTGGCGGAATAAGCCGCAAACTTTTGTTATTTCTTTAACCTTTTCTTTAGAAAAACCCTTTTAAGTGTACACGTCCTGTGGCTGTACTTATCCATTTAAAACTTGCTTCACGGTTTCCTGATCCGGCAAATCAGATTCATACCCTCTAACACCCTTGTCGTTAAATATTTTCTTACTCTGATTTATATTCCATTTGACGAAGTGTTCCGAACGAATTCGGATCGAATACATTTGATATATGTGGGTCATGTATGAGTATTCTAAATTGATGAGGACAAATTCTGGCTCGTACTATATTAGTAGATATACAGACGGTTCGAGAAATATCTTCAGATGTTCGCAATCAGAGTCAATATCCTTCGGAGGAAATATTTTCATTATTGATGAGCGTGACTGTATCGCGAGATTGCTTTGGCAGGACTAGCTACAAATTATTTGTCTTTTCGATTTTGTACAATGCCTTCGAGATTTTAGTTGCTAGTCCATAAAAGGGTACGAAAGTATTACAATAAGAGAGAATAACAGAATAATCTCTTTAAATAAGAAGGTGTAAATAGGAGAGATTTGAAAAATGGTTTCTAGCGTCGACTAAAGAAAATTGAGCCATGTTTTTTTTTATTAGAATTCTCCACCCTACACATTTTTTCGGCGACATTTTTGGTTTCGTGTTATTTTCGGCGTGTTGTAAATAAGCCTGTATTTCATTTTTATCAGCATTAATAAGTTCAACGTAGCAAGATAAAGTGATATATCTACATGTAAAAATGTTTTCACAGTATAAGCTACGACTGGGTTGGGGACGTTGGGGAACGGAGACAGTGTCCCTTTGCCCTAGTCGACCCTTGTCACCATGTCGCATATCTGTCCAACTTAATTTTAACACCCGCCCTTCATTGGGAACCTCTGCAATGTCCACCGGCTTAGAGTAAACTCCGTCCGTTTGCTTTATCGTAAGAAATCTGTTCTTTCAAAGATGTTCTGCTTTCGTAGTGATTATTATAAAATATCGTACAAAAAGAGCCTCGTAAACATATAAAAAATTAGCGGCCAGACTCTGCTTCACACGGATACAAAATATCGGGACTTCTTTATTATATGTAAGTTGTATTGTACACATAAACCTTCCAAAATAAATACCTATATGACGGAGAAAACTGCATCAAAATCCGTTGCGTAGTTTAAAAGAACAACGCGATCACACTGATAGACTCGAAAAGGGACTTTATTTTTTAACTAGCTTCTGCCCGCGACTTCGTCCGCGTCCCGTCACTCGCCTCACCTGCTCGTGCGAGTACTTCGTATTCGTGACTTTTTCTCTTTGCTCAGCTCTTAAGGGTTTTAGCGTGATGTTATATAGCCTATAGCCTTCCTCGATAAATGGGCTATCCAACACTGAAATCATTTTTCAAATCGGATCAGTAGTTCCTGAGATTAGCGCGTTCAAGCAAACAAACAAACAAACTCTTCAGCTTTATTATTAGTAAGTATAGATATAGATATTATGTCCCTACCTTAAGTATAGATGTCATAGAAAGACATGCTCCTTGTCTTATTAACGTTTCTTTCAATAGTATTGTGATTAGCTTGATGCCAATTTTCCATTCGATAAAACTCCAAGGCAAGAAATAATAGAGTATTCACACTATCGATGAGTATCGCTCGATATCGGAACTATTTTGGTTCAATTGAATTCGCAAGTTAAATGAACACGACGATAAATTGGTGCTGAATGATGCTTATCTGCTTCTCTCACAACACTACCGTGCTCGATGCAAAGTTACACGCTTCTACGCCCAGACTTTTTGTTTGAACACTTGACAGAGAACGTGTATCCTCTAAACAAGTGATGTAATCGAATCGATAGGAACAATCTAGTTCCCAATAAAGACGTAGAAAAAGTCTGAATGTTTCAAGGACTTATTGCTAACACGATGAAATGCTTTTTTCACAAACAAGAACCGAAAGCCTCGACTATACTCGTATGCCCGTTAAAATAAATCCATGTAAGTACAATGTTGACCAAAACTTATTTGAATAAAATCCGACGACGTATTCGCTTCGTACAGAATATGGCACAGCCTACCACTGTCAAATCGATTCAATTCGCAACAGACAGGAGTGGAGACCTCCCAACTGTAAGTGATTGCACGATCCACTGCATTGAGACCAATTTTCCCAGCCGCAGTCATACTACCGAGTCCGGACTATTTGAATTCCTACCTTAGGGATTCCATTCCAATCCTGAGTTCGAATTCCCAACACCGACCGAGCTTGATCAATATTATCTTTCGCCTTCATAAGTATTTGTTAGAAATTTTTTGCTTCCTCGACACCGGCTATAGATTTAATAAGTGTCATCTTTACGACCTAATATTCAACATTTTTTTATATATCGAGCAACATCTGCCAACCCTCATTTCCTTTTAGCTTGCAACATTGTGGGAGGAATTTAGTCGAATGACGATGTAATAAATTTCCTCCTTCGTATGATCCATAAAGCTACGGACTACGGAGAGACCCTCTCGAATAACGTCCGATATGACGTAATAAAAGCGTCTCGATGAATTAACTGATTATTTGCATACGGTACGTGTGTGAGCCTTGTTGCTAAAGTTTATCTTGCCATTTTGGGTGTCGTGAAGTGATTTCCGAAGATGATTACTCAGATTGTGTTCTGAAAATCCTTGTTCGCAAAATATACAAGCAAATGTACGTATACGTAATAAAAAATGTTTTAAAAGCCACATGCACTTTACTCAGTCATTCATATTGTCGCTTTGAATAAACTAACTGAGAATATTAAAATAAATGGCAACACCGCAAATATAAATAGACACACGAAACTCCTATGAAATGTTGACGGACAGTATCAGCTTTTAGCTAAATTGGATTGTGTGATACCAATTGCAAGCGTATGCATTGTGAAGCGCTTGATTATAGCGGCAATGTAAATTGTATTACAATTTAGGATTTATGCGAACCCCGCTTTATTCAGCGCTCACTTCGGAAGCACTACGAATTTATTAATTGGATCACTTTCCCCATTCCTATTTTCCTGTCACCACGTTTTATGATTACTATTATATATATTAATACCTGAGTACGATAGGATGAATTGCTGAGTTACTGGCAATATGAGTGTGTCGGTAGCTTTTTCAACGATAATCCGCTGTGACAGACAAATGGATTGAAGGACAAACGTGGATCTGAATTATTTATTGCCAATTTCGCTTCACTAATACTGTTCAGAAAAGGTATTTTGTATATACGTTAGATGTCCATCGTACCTTCGTCCTCGGACGATGCTAAGAATAGTTGACAAACGGATAAGGTACTGATATACCTATTTGATGTATTTTATTGTATGTGTAACTGTGAAGTCTGATAATTCTATGAAAATGGAAGTTACTAGCAGTTATGTATATGTTCCGAAAGCTCTGTAAAGATTGGCATCATATCGATTCATGATCCGAGTTAAGTTCTTATAGGCAGAACTTTTAATGACAAGGTGAAGAGAAAAAGTAACTTGTCATATTAATAGAAAAAACTTCGGTATTTTTATCAATACCACCGTCTACCTCCACTTCCATATTTCTCCGATAATCACGACGATATTGCAAACTTCCATCCACTTTACCGAAGTATACTTTATTTGATCACCCAAAAACGTTATTAAATATCGCAGGGAAGGCCACGATACCTTGTAATTCAGGGATCCTCAACAACAAATTGTTGGAGTTATTTCTAGTGGGTGAGGAGGGGTCCGCGGCAATTTATTTTTCGGTCGCGATCCAATTATTTTTGGGCATGTTAGTGGCGCATAAATCTGTGGACTGGCCCTTGTGCACGCACCTACGCCACCTTGTAATAGTTCGGACGTGGAGGGGGAAGGGTGGTCTAATGCGATAAGCTCCAAGATTAATTATTTACCAAAAAGCCGCGGGCGCGGTGTTTACGTTTTAGGGAAGTAAAAATGGTGGCGCCCCTGTCTGAGAGTCGCATTAAAATCAATCGTACAGTCTCTGCCTCCCTGCTCGTATATCTGCAGTTGAAACTTTTAGGAAAGTAAACTTTAAGTTATTACAAAGAAATGCCGTAAATTATAGAAAGTATTAAAGGAATTCTTCTTCCAGTCTCGAGTTGGCGCGATCTATTTGAGAATAATGAAAAACGTGCCGAAATTAGTTCACAGTCCGCAAGATTTTTAGTGGAATTAACCGATAAGCGGTGCCATTATATGATTTTTTAAGACTTTCACAAAGAGTAAAAACATTAATAATGTATTCAGCCAGAAAAATCTGTGCCCTAAGCATGTAGAGTGACTTTCAATCAATATGTCAATTAGGACATCGAGACCTTTGTCAAATGAAGGCCTTATAAAAATACTGTATTCTATATTTAGCCATACCTTTATAATAGGTAATGAACAAATGAAATAATAGAACCCTACCCAACTCACACAGACAAGGGCATAGAGGGTACATTTCATCTGATACTACGAATTACTTTATTCATAGGGGCATCAAAGAAAATCCTGAATCAGAAAGGAGTCTGTCTGCCTACCCTGTCTACGTAATGTGTTAACACTGTCTTCGTTGGCAGACAACCTTCAGCATACAAGATAGAATTCAATATAGTAATGGATCTGTTATTATTTGGTACACTCAGGACAGTGGTAACAATTTGACATTGACAACGCATTTATGTCGTTGAAGGACCTAAAGGCGATTTTCATACTGCAAGTGTTGATGGAAGGAGGAGATCTAACCAGCATAGCCCAAAGCATTGTCAAACATAAGTAGCAGTGGGCCGGGCAAAACAGATGGCCGATGGGGCCGAAAGGTTCTGGAGTGGCGACCCCGTACCTACAGGAAGACGTAGCGTTTCGAGGCCTCCCACAATATGGACCGATAACCTGGTGAAGGCCGCAGCAATTCATTGGATGCGAGAAGCTTAAAACCGGTGGAAGTGGCGGTGCTCGTGGGAGGACAGCAGTGGACGTTTGGCTGAAATAATGATTATGACGACAGTCATGTCAGTGATAACAATTTGACATTGTCAGCGCATTTATATCGTAGCAAGATCTTCGTACTGCAAGTCGATAATGACACTGATGTGCGGTTGACTTTACCAATACCCACAGTAGCAATTATACCAAAAGTTCAAGGTGATAAAGGTCTCAGTCAAATACCATAGCATAATCAGCCTTTAATGTTCCCACTGCTGGGACACAAGCCTCCTCTCTGCCCATCGAAGACGTATTTTAATGGCTTTAATTACATTGCAAGCTGGCCATGTTTGTCGAAGGACCGATGGACCGATCAGATGAGTCCTGGAGTGGAGACCGCGTAACGGCAAACGTAGTGTGGGACGCCCCCCAGCTAGATGGACCGACGACTTTAAAAAGGTGGCTGGGACAGACTGGATGCGGAAGGCGGAGGATAGAGTGTTGTGGCGCAACCTGGGAGAGGCCTATGTCCAGCAGTGGACTGCGATGGGCTGAGTTGATTGAATTACATTAGGCTCGTCATACGTCTCTTAGAGGTCATGTTTGTACTGCGTTCGTGCACTGAATATGCGCCTGAGGATTTTCGTTCAAATAGTAACAGAGAGTTCTCGTCTTTTTTGCTTAGTACCCAGCATTCTGTATGTCAGTATTGGTCTTAGTAAAGTCTTATAGAGGAGAAGTTTTATGCTTCTTGACAGTAATTTTGAACGAAATTCATCTCTTACATCATTAACTTTGTTTCCTTAGTTTTTAATATTTTTACATTGTCAAACTTTACGTACCTGGATTACAAGTAAATGATGCGGGCTCTTATAATGTGAAGCGCACACTGTATTTGTCCTTGCTATATGTATACTTGCAAATAATTGTGCACTCTGTTGGAGATCCAATAAATAAATACATAATGTACCTTAGCAGGCTGAAATATCATTTAGTGGCCGCTATTATTCTCCTACAAGTTGGTGTTCCTAAACATTAAATATGTTTCTACAGAAATGTACAAATATTTTCCACAAATACTTTTTCAGTCACTTTTCTACTTTATTTATACTCAAAAGGTAATTTCATTTGTTTCAGGTAACGATGGCAGCTATTTAGTTCGGAGTGTTCGAGTCTTAGACATATTTCGCTCAAGTCCAAATGTGAAGTAGGTACATATGCCTACTCAATGTAATTTGGTGCAGGTATTTACAGTTACGTCGTATTATTTTCAGTACAGTAAAAACTCTGGTGAAGTGAGCTTGGTGTGAGCGTTCATTGGTGAGATTTTTACCCGTCTACGGCAAGGGTTATCAATTTGGCCGCTATGTATGTTTATATGTATGAATGTTCATATGTACCCCCATAACTTCTTAACTCATCATAATTTGACAAATAACGTATCGTTGGAAACTTCTTGATCGTCCGCGTGTTAGGTCTATGTCACGTCACATTAAATGGAATATGGCACTCTCTAAAGGACAAGTGACGAACTAACAAAAATAGTAATCATAGTTAGCACACTTAAATATATACATAGTGAGCTAACCCTTAAAAAAACTGTAGTAAGTTCAAAAACTGAAACCCGACTACTGAAAAATCAATGTACGAGAAAAACATGTTTCAGACAGAAATCATGACATTGTGGAATCAAAAATTAGTAGGTAAGGTATTGCCGTGGTTTTTGTAGGTGTTCCTGATACAAACGTGCAACCACGACTATTTTTAACCGACTTCAAAAAAAGGAGGAGGTTCTCAATTCGACTGTGTGTTTTTTTTTATGTTTGTTACCTCAAAACTTTCGACTGGGTGCATCGATTTTGATGATTCTTTTTTCATTTGAAAGCTGGTGCTTCCCGTGTGGTCCCATTTCATATAGATCTGATGATGCGTTTCGGAGATAGACAACGGAACTCTTCAAAAAATAACAGTAAATAAACCGCGATTGCTGCTATCGCATAAATATGCATTCTTTTGACCCCAAAGATGATGAAATTTCGAATTATTGTAGGTCTGTTATAGATTTTTCAGTAGTCTGGTTTCTGTTTATTAAGTTACTTACTATACAGAATAGATCGGCTGAACACACTAGATTAACAACAGCAACCTAATCCAAAAAAGGAACAACTCTCAAAGTTCTATGATAAAATGTTCCAGCCGAAAAATTAATTATTTGCTCCAACGCTTGGCGAAATTTTATCCATTTAACTTAATTACAGAATAGGTAATGGAGTTTATAGCACCATTATTAATCTCTTGATGTACTCTCTTCTTCGGAAGCTCCAAATATACTAAGTTTAAATAGCACTTATAAGTTATCCACAGTATAAATGGGAGCTACTGAATGTTTGTGGATGTAGTAGCGGTAACTTTAGGCTTTATGATTTAAAATACAAGTTTCTTTGCATTCTGTTCATCTATAATATAAAAATGAATCGCCGAAATCTATGTACGCGCATAACTTCCGAACGACTGCACCAAATTGGATGATTCTTTTTTTTATGTATTCCTTATTGTCAGGACAAAGTTTGTATATAAGAAAATTAAAAAAAAATACATAGATTTGATCAGAATTAATTTTTACAATCTAATACAAAAAGTAATTGACGGTATGTGACAGAAGACTTTGACAGATCTTTGACGAAACAATCGACCAATTGATTTGATTTTACCAGTCGCGACTGGAGAAATAAAATATGGTGGAACAAAGTTCGCTGGGTCAGCTAGTTAAAAATAAATAAGTAAGACATTGAAATGATTTTAAAATATATAGATTTTAACGTTGCTATATTTCCACAAAGTAAGTTCAACATTATAAGTAAACTGTCCTTCCATATTCATCATCATCATCTCAGCCAAAATACGTCCACTGCTGGACATAGGCCTCCCCAAGCTCCTCCACTTTGACCGGTCTTGTGCTTCCCACATCCAGCGGATTCCCGCGGCCTTCACAAGGTCATAACTTCCATGTTCATAACTGAACCTAATTAAATACAGAAGGTATTAAAATTCCAGTCAATAAATAAAGTTTTTTTTTTTAATCTTGGCGGTTTACCAATAAAATTGACTAACTCCACTCTACTACCACATTTTAAAACATTAACCCTTACAAACCCCTTTACCAGAATCTTCAGTATCAATTAGCTTCCGAATCTTCGACCTAAAAAAAACGACCCGTAAACATGATTAGGGATGTAATGAGGCTAGAGTTATAAATCTAGGGGTAGCAGCCCTGATGGAGACGGCAACCAATGGGCCACAACCCGAGTCGTCGGTCAAGGACCGGCATTAATTCTCCAGCCATCTTATTACGCCAGTAATTACCTATTTATCCGCATTTTCTTACGAGTATTCTGAAAGTGAGTAATAACTCGGTTTGCTGACGTGAACCATTTCTTTTTTGGTTTGCGAAAGGCAGCTAAAGGACGCTGTGAATTTGTCTCACTTTGAGTACTTTTACTTTAAGAAACTAGGTGTTCTACCTTTATTTATATCTTAGTCCGGACCGTAATCTGGAAATACACTCTAGAGCTATAAAATAGGGTCACATAAAGATAACTGAAAGTCTCGGAAACTAAGAATGCCAGCTTAATGAAATAAATTATGTTTAATAGACAATGAAATGTTCCTTATATGAAAGCAATAAAATGATGTCACTTTATATTATGTTTAAAAAAAAAATACATACTTAAACAAAAAAATAACCAATCTCTTCTTACATCAAAAATTTAAAAGTAACTTTTTTCTTGTACTAAATCTCAAGAAAATTTTATATGTAGTAATTGAAAAAAAAGTTGCTTTTCTATTTTTGATGTAAGATGAGGTTGATTATTTTTTGTTTATGTGTTTTTATAATGAATATAATACAAAGTGACATACATTTTATTACATTCTTAGAAGGAACATTTGAATGTATATTAAACGCAATTACGCTACTTTTTAGTTATCATCCAATTAATTGCATTCTTAGTTTCTGAGACTTTCAGGTATATTTATGTGACCCTAATTAATTGCTCTCTAGTGTAGATGAATCTATACAACTTACTACACATTACATAACATCACGTCTTGGTTCCCTGAAGGCTTGGGCAGAGGTGTACCTATAGTAGACCCACATTTCGTCAGTTATTTTTTAGTCCCATGGAATAGGGGGCGAGCCTATTGCCATCAACCGGGCACAAATCCAGACTCCGGGCTGCTACTGAGAAATTCCAGATTTAAAAACCCAATAATACTTTGTCTGAACTGGGAATCGAACCAAGGACGTCATGTTCAGCAACAGCGCTTGCTACCACTAGACCAATGAGGCAGTCATTCACATCTTAGTCAGCTGGAAATAGATGAATCTATACGTTTTAATTCCTTGAGCTTTATGCCCCACAAAGTACGAATCAATATAGCAACTAAGTAAGAAACGGTTTTGCAATGAACAATTTAATTTAACGCCAGTAAGTACATTGTATCAGCGTCGTATAAAGCCTCCAGGGATCCTCTTATAAACGTTTAAACTGCTTATTTGCATGATAAACAAAATCCTTTCTCTTCAAGGACGTTTCAGACAAAACGTGATGACATACTCTCTTAGTTATACGGCCCTGAAAGACGGAAGGGCTCAGCTCGTTAAATCTTATGCGCTAAAACAAACGAAATCATTGTCTTCTATGAATAAAGGAATTGTGAGGCAAAAATATATCAGTTACTTAAAGAGCCTTTTGAATCCACGGAAATCATTAGTGGTTACGGCACTAGATTGCGATGTTAAAATTAATAAGCAATCACTATTAAGCGGGGCTTGTGAATAAGTAACGCACGGGCATGGGCCGAACGATCAGGTTAAGCTACGCTTGCTGCGGTTGGTCCGTGGATGGGTGAACATCTATACCAAGACAAACATACCAAGACCCCCCCGTGCCTCGAAAAGCACGTTAAGCCGTTGGTCCCGGCTGTCATTCGTGGATCTTAGACAGTCGTTAAGGGTCGTCAGAAGTCTGACAACCAGTCTTACCAAGGGGTATCGTATTACCCAGTTAGTGGGTTGTGGAGGTCAGATAGGCAGTCGGTCCATGTAAAATACTGGTATTCAGCTGAATCTAGTTAGACTGGAAGCCGACCGCAATGCAGGAAAAGGCTAGGCAGATGAAGCAATCACAATTAAAATTCTGTAAAAAATATATTTTTATTTTTTATTATTTCTCCAATGGCCGTCGCATTTGAAAAATCGAAAAGAAAACCAACTCGAGAAATAGCAATTAGGGTTACCTAGCGCCTGAAAACCAAGTTTAAACAACTTTTCGTCTACTATATTCAACTAATACCTTTATCTTCAACTTACAATTACAACTTCTAGTTGAAATCTAATTTCGCACTTAATTTAGGCGTCTCTGTCCTTCGTAACTTAATTATTTATTGACTTCATTTTGAATAGAAATCAAGTTATTTGTACATCTTAACACCGCTTTGACTCTTGGTGGACGCATTTTAATTACTGGCTAACGTTTGATGTCGCACTTCCTTTTATACGTGTTTTGGTGCCAATGTCGAAGAAGTATTTTATTTTAGGTACTGCCTGGCTGCCTACTGAAACATTTTCAGATGTTTTTGTGTATCCTAGTCTAGATCAAACAGAATAGACTTGTAGCTTTTAATATATTACGCCTGTCTTATCTTCTTTGATGTCATGGCCTTTATAATTAAGTTGAAAGCTCCTAGCTACCAAGAAGACCTCAGGGTATGAATATATTTCACCTCCAATATGGAATTATTTACTGAGACTAAAATCCGCTTCCCACTTAATCCTGCAGTGGAATACGTAAATGTATTTATTATTAACTAGTTATCCGCATCTACCATTTTAATGAAATACAGATTTATGTAAATTCCCGAGCATCGCAATGAATCGTGACGTAACTACCAGATACAAAATGTTTACTTAATTATTGAAACCAAAACCTCCCACTAATGCCAGCTGTATATCGCTACTATGTCTGACTGAGATAACTTCGTCGGGAAAATAAATATTTAAACAATATTTCAAGCTAACTCAAAGACTCAAAGAAAACATGACATCAAACAATTTGGCAAACATTGCGAATTTTTCGGCACGGCCATGTCAATTTCTGTCGAGTCAAAAATTATTATGGATCGCCGTTGCTTTATTATTGGGAGGCGGAGAGTGATTTCAATGAAATACTAGCGTATCTCGGAGACCGTCCCCATTTTCCGACATTTCCCGTGGCGTCCGTAGGCCACTGCTACTACAATTTTTATGAGTCAGTCGTGCTACACTCGCTTTTATTTCTTTTTCCTTCACAAAACGCTGTGTGGGAAGCGGCGAGATCCCATTTTCGGCCAGCCGGCATTTTTGCAAATTTCGATTCGCGGCGAGTTAGAAAAATAAAGATTTCACACGTGCCTTTCGTCGAGTTCCAGTTTGCTTTTATTCTTTACACCCTATCGTAACTTCAAATAATCCCGGAAACTTTTTTGTTCCTAACGAAACATTTATTACACTACTTTTATCCTTCTTTACTCCTAATCACGAATCTAAAAAAAATGTACGTAAATATTTGTGTGGGGCTTCGTTTTCTGTAAATAGCTGGGAAGCCAAACAATTTCCAAACCTTTCCGATCCGTTGTAACGTGATACTAAACTTTGTCGATCCCTATAATGCGATGGAAATCATTTCTAAATCAGTGTTAATCCATTGAAACGGGGCAGCTGTTATTCTGGACCTCAAAATAGTACACATTAACAAGGTATTGTGTACGACGAGGAGGGGAATCACGGAACATTAGTGTAGATTACCCGGCTATAATATAACAGAAGCCCTTGTTATGCATTCCGTGATTGGTGTTCTCTCGTTACCTTCGCTTTGTCAGTTCCTTTCACCTCTTTGAGTTGGGATCAAAATGTTATACTCGGCAGGGATATACGCGTTATGATAAGATTCGCGAGTGATCGCGACGTCCGCCTCTCAGAGCGTATTATTATTTTCTCGGTTTTATATAAAGGAAAGGTCTTCCCTTTTTGTTGTATAAAATGTTTTGTTGGTGTTGTTGAGTATACACCGTGACATTTTAGTCGTCTTACAACGGCAGCCCACTTCATGTATCCAATGACTACTAATAATTTATTTGAAAAAAAAATGATATTTTTGAACATTGGCATAATTTAAAAATATACACGCTGCTTTTTAATCGGCTAGGGAGCTGTTGTAGGAATGGTGTATACACGTAATGTAACCACTACGTAATGTTTTTTGTTGAAAAAAAAAATGCACATTTGTCAATAATAAATACGGCTCGGAAAAATCTTTAGGGTTGTTGTATGGGCTCAAAACGTTTAAGGAGTGATAACTTTATTGCAAAAAAAAAAATGATTTCGACAAACAAAAGTACGAAATCTCTAATAACATGAAACCATAGTCACCCTACAACAAACGAGAGTTTTTATAAATTACTTCAAAAGCGCAAAAAAATAGCCAATAGGAAGAAAGTAGTCGAAAAATGGCGCCGCCCCTTTCTTTTGTTCCCGCCGCCGCGCCGCCCGCGCCGGCGCCGTTCGAGCTACTCTTGCGCTGACCGGCGGGCGGCATGTCAAAGCATTTAAAGGATTAAGGATTAGTTGACCGGTAAAAATCGCAAGTGACGGATGTGTCGCGCGCTATTGCATCCTGCCGCTTGCGTGTTTTCATCGCCATGGCTAACGCGCATTACCGATATTCAAATATTGAATATTTCCACATGATGGAAATGTACATAATATCAGGACACAATCTTAACGAAGCCCGAAGATTGTATGCTGAACCCCAGCACATGGACTCGCTTAGGGCTTCCGGTATTGTGCATCCACAAGTGCCGCGACCAGAGACAATATTATCCACAGTACAACGGCTGTTAGATCACGGTCAATTCCGTGCGCCAGCGCATGCTCAAGGTTCGGGTCGACCTACGTACAGCCCCGATCTAGAAGATGAAATTCTTGAGTACTTTGAAGAGGATCCAAGGCGAAGTACAAGAATGGCTGCTAGGCGTTTCGGTGTAAGCAGATTTTACGTGTGGAAGCTCCTCAACAACTCCGGCTTACACCCCTATCACTATCGTCGTACCCAAGCACTGTACGACGGTGATGAACAACGGCGCATTCACTTTTGTGAGTGGCTGCTCAGTCATTCGGGGGCGAACATCTTGTGGACAGACGAGTCCACATTTACACGAGTAGAACTCTTCAACATACACAATGAACACTGGTGGAGTCACAATAATCCACACTTAATCGCTGAACATTCGCATCAAATACGTTTTAGTGTGAACGTGTGGGCGGGTATTATTAATGACCAAATTATTGGGCCAGTGTTCGTAGAAGGGAGTCTCACAGGTGGAACATACAGAGACTTAATCCAGAGGGTGGTTCCACGATTATTAGAACGTGTACCCTTAGTAAATTTGCGAGGTAGGTATGTACTATCAGCATGACGGATGCCCAGCACATTACGAACGTTCAGTGCGTGCCTATTTAACCAGTGAGTTTGGTGACCGGTGGATAGGACGCGGGGGGCCTGTAGCTTGGCCGGCAAGAAGTCCCGATTTGACACCTATGGACTTTTATTTGTGGTCTGAAATAAAAAGATTGGTGTATACTGAGGAGGCCCAAAATGTCAGACAATTGAAAAGACGAATCAAAAGTGCTTTTAGAATAGTGAAACGTGATAGAGACACCTTGAATAAGCTGAAAGACAATTTACAGAGAAGGGCTCGATTGTGTATTGAACAAAGTGGGCGACAATTTTGAACAATTATTAAGGTATTCATAGTGTAAATAATTAATTCGGTAAGTGATCTTATGCTCCATAAATTATTGTAAATAAGTTGATTTCACTTTTTTAAACACGCCAGAAATGTTTGTTTCACATCATTTTTCACCAATTACTACCGCAGTATTCAGTGTTCAATACACTAAATTCACTACATTATTTCTGACGGTCCTAAGCCCGTATAAGTATGAAGGGGGAAATTAAATCAACAAGGCTTGCAATAACATAATAAACTTATTTACTGACAGAAAAAGTGAAAAAGTTTTTGGTCTTTATTATTGAGTATCAAATTTCACCAAACAACATTTTGTTGATATGTGTTTAAAAAGTGAACAAAGTAAATAAATGAAATACGTTAGATCTGGTAATTGAATCCACTAACCTACGGTTCGCGGTTCTGCGCCTTAACCACTCAACCTATGGCTCTAAAATATGGTAGGTAGAGTCAATGTCCGACCGCCACGCATTGAGCGCGCGGCGTGTAGGTACATAGTATTATTGCCTACATTTTGTGTTGTGGGGTGTCTAAATTTCGGTCCGGGACATAATCATATTTTTTTTTTTACTTAATTGAACAGGTTTGCTGATTTGATAAAACGATAGATGGTTTAGACAGTATTTGGTATTTAGACCGCTATCGTGGCAGCTCCCTAGCCAATAAAAAAGCAGCGTGTATATCATTCATTAAAACGAATGACGTAGTTTGAAACACCCTGTTATGGAGATGGAATTAATGATGGAATGTAATGGTAGGTAGGTAGATATCTTCTACCGGTTGATACATAAACATTATTAACAAGGAGGGTGTTTCATAATTCTAAAGCATTATTTATTTTTTATTTGTACCTATTATCTTAATTAATGGTAACAATGTTATAAATCGCGCCTAGAGGTATTTTATGATGGATACATTGAGTGGACCACCTTTGTAAGACGACTAAAATGTCACGGTGTATTAGTGCCTTATTGGCTCGATAGAGTACATTTTTAGTGAAGTGGGAAATACAATAAGACTTGTGAGGTAGTGAATACTTATAATAGTATTTGGCTGCTCTAGTTACAAATGTATCATTCACATCAGAAATGATGTGACAGTTTCGTTATTTTGTTTATTATCTGCCTCTGTTCGATCATGATGACTGTATCGTTCGTCTAGTGGTCGCAAGCGCTACTGTTGAACATGTGGTCCTGGTTTTGATTTCCAGCTCGAACAAATTGTTATGGGGTCTTCTTTTCTAGAATTTCTCACTAGCAGCCCGAAATCAAGATTTGTGCCCGATTGATGGCAATAGGCTCGCCCTATTACATAGGATTTGAACATAACTGGCGAAATGTGAGTGTACCAAAGGTACACCTCTGTCCAACCCTTCGGGGAAACAAGGCGTGATGTTTATGTTATTCGGTCATGTTATAATTTATAATTTTCTTTTATCTATAAACTAGCTGACCCGACAGACGTCCTGTCTTAACTACGAATACTGAATTTGCATGATACAGGGTGTAACAGAAACCCTATTGCTATCCTTAAGCGCTAAAGATAACAGCTGGTATAGAATCACTATATATAGTTCCAGCACAAAAAAAAATACTCTAAGAATTGAAATCAAATTATCGGTTTCATATGTTTCTTAAATTCAACAAACGTGTCACCGCACTACGTAGGTCAATAACTTTCCACGTTACTTGCCAATAATTCACGATAAATCTTTTGCCAAGTGATGTGTTTATTTCAATTTGAAAAGTTCGGTTTCTGGTATCAATGTGTTAAAAATTCTCATACCTTCCGAATATGTAGAGATAGGATTAAAAAACCCTTCCAATATAGTTTGATATCATCCAAAGAAGCCGTGCCTTTGGTATGTATATACCCTTTCCGTTACACGTTGTATATACAAGGTAAGTTTTTCTCCAGTGCGCAAACTGTAACCATGAATTCAGCATATCATTCTAGACCCCCTAGCGCAGAAATCTTTCGTCGGTAATAGAAAAAAAACAGCTGTTCCATACATTTTGACCGCATAGGTATTGCACTTTTCTATGAAACAGCTGATTTTTTTTTGGAAAACCGACATTAAATTCCTACGCTGGGGGTTTAGAATGATATGCTGAATTCATGGTTACAGTTTGCGCACTGGATAAAAACGTATCCTGTATATGTTACGCACAACTTTTTATTTTTTCTTTCATAAGAACCTTCTCCTGACAATAACAAACACAACAAAACAGAGTGAGCAAAATTGGTTCAGCCGTTCACGTGTGATGCCGTGACGAAGGGAAATAAGGATTCATTTTTATATATAAATAGATGTATATAAAAATCATTTGCCGAAATTTTTATTTTGTCTTTTCCATACTGTTGTGGTTTATGAAAAAACCTAAAGGGACAGCAGAATAAACGAAATGTTTTCTCACGTGAAACGAAGTTCACAAGATCATTCCGGATAATGTGTTAAATCTATTGCAACAACGGGACCTGCTTCGAGAAAATGAATGAAATAATATCAAAATATGCCACCATAATTTATTGATTCAAATATTGAATCTATTTTTATCCCATCATGCAAAACCAATGACGATACCATCTCATTCAATGCAACAATATTTTATCTCAAAACATTGAGCTTCACTATCATCACAATTCAATACATTTAAAGCCCATTCACACACCACAAAACCTGATCGGTGAAGGACAATACAACGGAAAATGAGCCTTACGTTAACTTCATTATGGTCGCGTATTTCCATCTGTTCCAATTTATCGCACAATAAAAGTGTTTGAATCCGTTGTTTTCAGAAATGAAAGATGTGGTCTCCTTTGTGTACGGTATGGAACAGCACGGCGGCCATTGTGGGCCAGCACTCCCGCGCTTTCATCTCGATCACAATAGGAATCTTATCTCAGCCAAGTTTTATATCGCTACGTTGATTTAATCTTAGTCGACGCCGTAATGAACACTTTTTATCTTGGAGACATTTTTTAATGTTAGCTGGCTTTGAGCTTTTAATATGAGCTTTCGTTTGATTTCATTTTTAATTCGAAGGAATCTTTATTTGAATTGGCAGACTATCCACATAATTTATGGATATTCTGACGACATTTTTAGCCGTTTTTGTGTGAGAATGACTTGATTTTTCTTTGTTATCCCACTCGGTTCGGTCGTTTTCTATCCCTATCCAGTTTCTATCCAGTTTAACTAAAGGCACTATGTGATTATGGTCCTACATAGCCTCTTTCTTTTCTATACCAGACTTTTTCAGTAGTTACACTTTGATGTGTTTTGTTGCCAAAATCAATGGCTTTGTTCTCTCTGTAACTAGCTGTTCTTTTAGCAACCTTTACCTACAAATCTTCCTTTCAACGTTGTTACGGTTTGAAATTCAAGATAACATATTCCGCCTTTGGCTATCCGAGCTTCAAAGAATACCTTAATTACGATTCTTGTAAGAACAAACGTAAATGGGTGGGTAGGTACATTTTTAGGGTTCCGTGCCGAAATTGTAAAAGGTAAATCCTCCTTATGGTGCGACTTCGTCATCTGTCACAGTTATTTATTTCAGTTTATCATAGTCATCACAACAGCCAGTCTTACCAAGGGGTATCGTATTACCCAGTAACTGGTTTGTGGAGGTCAAATAGGCGCTCCATATAAAATACTGGTATTCAACTGGAACTGGACTGGAAGCCGACGCAATGTAGTTGGTAAAAGACTAGGCAGGTGATAGATAGATAAATCGTTTATTTGGTGCATACAAAAGATAAAGGTAACACAACATACAAAGCACGATGAGATAAAAACTAATTAGTAGTAGTCAGGAGAAGGTTCTTATGAAAGAAAAAAAAAGAAAGTTGCGAATTCAATATTCATAGTTAAGATAGGGCAATGTCTGTCGGGTCAGATAGTAAGAAATAAAAACGACTGACCTCTAAGTTTGTTTAGGCCTTTCTTCTCGGACTAGTCAGATGAAACGCCGCGCCCACCGCGTCTAGTTTCAAAATATGATGGACAAAAGTGATGGTACAAACCTACTGAAAATTATTTATATTTAAGCAGCATAGTTTTTGCTTGTGTTTAAAAATTACAATAAAATACCATTCGGTGGTGCCGGACGTAAAAGAATAGCACCATCCCATTTCTTCCCGTGGGTGTCGTAGAAGGCGACTAAAGGACTTACTGGAGAATGGGCAGCAGCGTTCTTTAGGCATTTCACCACCATACTGCGATGGCAAACCCGCCTACCAAGCGTGGCGATTATAGCAAATCCTTCCCTTTTGGGGGAGGCTTATGTCCAGCAGTGGACGTCTTTCGTCTGACATGATGACCATTCCTATGAAAATCTAAAAAAGGAGTATGTTATATGTTTCCGTCAAAACTTCGGAACCCTCGGTACGCGAATCCTGTTTTTTTTTTATCTGACTACTGACAAATCTCAGAGTATTCGAGATTATAAATGATAGGGAAAATACTGAGCACCTAATTAAGGGAAGCTGAGTTAAGCCGCCCCTAATATTTTAACATTACTTTTTTATACTTTCTTCTTACAAAAGATGTTGAGCCGGGTTTCCATCAAGGGGGGAGCTAAGTATTCTTTGTAATGTCTTTGATAATTGTAGCCTACGGAGGTTGATATTACATTAAATTAAGGTATTGTTATGTTGATATACGTAGATACATCCTACTTACATAAGATATTATATACATGTGAAAGTTTGTAAGTTCAGATGTTTGGATGTTTGTTCCTCAATCACGCACAAATGGATGAACGGATTTGGATGAAATTTGGCATACAAATAGTTTACAACCTGGATTAACATATAGGATACTTTTTATCCCGGTAGTACGTTCTCGTGGTATAATTTCAGACCTCCACGCGGGCAAAGCCACTGACGAAAGCTCGTTATATAATAAGTAAGTTTCGCCAAGGGGTATCATACTACCTAGTAACTGGGTTGTGGAGGTCAGATAGGCACACAGTGGAACGAATGTATGGGAGCGGTTGGACGTAGACATGTCCGAAAAAAAAGAGTAAAATTATGCCAAACTAATGATGCCATCTTATTCGATTACTTAATGCCTTCATAACTTGTGGTGATGAATTTCTTCATAACTCCCATATTTCGGGAGTAATTTGAGAAAATGTGAAATTTTACTATGAAAATGAGTGTATCGAGCTCTCTCCCTCCTGATTCCGGGCTTGTTTCAAGTAGCGGTCTCTAATATCATAATGCTAATACTAAGAGCTATATTTAATACTAAGACACATAGTGCGCCAAATGTGCACTTTCTGGGATAAAGAGTGATGTTTATTTTATAACACAATTTTTTTATTTTTTGTTTATTTTGTTGATTAAAACCGTTTTTCTAAAGGTTTACCTTATTACAATAACATTTCTGAGCAGCCAATTAGAGAAGATATAAGCTAATTAGGATATATAATTAGGGACTTAAGGTTTACATATAAAACTGATGCACTAATGATTACTGATAAGAACATTGCTATTATTTAATTACTAAATGGCTCTTAATACACTAATTTAGCATGCATCATTTACTAATTATCACAATAACTAATTACCTTGCAATATTTAACAAAGGATACCTGGGATACCTGGATTTTATATAAATAGGTCACTATTAGTAACTTTAAAATCAGTGTTGATTTACACCTCGTTGTATCCAAGCTAATCTCGCAATGTATTTTCCAAATTTTAATACAAATCTTGATATTCACGTTGCTTTATGCGCACGCGCACATAAAGATTTACGCGACTTTAACTATTTGTTCAGTGTTTTAAAAGATAACAGTTGTGTTCAGTTATGTGAAAGTGCTGAAACAAGTTTAAAAGACTGGTGTCGTCGATTTTGCTACCGCATTTATGCAAAATGGACACAGTCTGGAAGAAGCACAGATAAGTTTCGGAAGAAACATGAGATTTGGCTACAGGCTGCAATTCAATGGCCGGAATTACAGAATGAAAATATGGAACCTTCTACAGAAAATATAAGTGACGTCATCGAGCCCATAATTTCTCCTGCTAAATCTGATGCTTCAACTTGTACACATCCTAGTCCTCGTAAATCTTTTGAGGACCTTAGTAACCGGCAAAAAAGAAGACGCACTGAAGATAGTCTTTCATGCAGCAGTAGCAGCGCTGAAATTATGTTTTCGGCCGAAAGGGCGCTTCAAAAGGCAGGACAAAGCGATACAGCTTATGTTATGAAATACTTGACGGAGAATCCAGAAGAGGCCTCAAAAATCAAAGCCTTCATTGAAGGTAAATCAATTCAGGTACGGGAAATATCCCCTTTGAAGGCATTGGCTCTTTATGTATCGATGAACTTATCGAAATGGCGCTATAACACTCTTCGGGATTTCAACACTCAAGAAGGAGCTCTTCAATACCCGAGTTACTACATGTTGGTTAAAGAAAAAATTAAGTGCTATCCGGCCAAAGAAGATCTCACAGTTACAGAGAGCTCTGCAAAAATCAAATTACAAGCCTTGATGGATTTAACCTCAAGAAGACTTATTAGGTCGTTAGAAACCCCTGTTGATCCCAATCAACAGCTCGTATTGACCAGCAAATGGGGTTTTGACGGATCATCTAGCCAAAGCATTTATCATCAAAGGACGAGTGAAGATGAGCAAATCGATCTTGCTAGTAATTTTATGATTAGTCTTGTACCACTGCGGCTCGTCTCAAAAGGTGTAACAATTTGGGAAAACGAGCGACCATCTTCCACTTCATTTTGCCGGCCAATATTGTTTAAGTTTATAAAGGAAACCAAAGAAAATGTGCAGAGAGAGATGGCTGAAATCGAAGCAGAGATTGAAGCCTTAACTCCATCCACCATCACTGATGGAATTAGTGTCAAACACCAACTGCTGTTGACAATGATTGATGGTAAAATTCATTCCATTATATCCAATACAGCAGCTTCAGTGTGTGACATATGCAAGGCTTGTCCTAAAGAAATGAATAATTTAGAGTTAATCAAAGATAAACACGCAAACGAGGACATGTATAAATATAGCTTAAGCACCCTTCACGCTTGGATTCGCTCAATGGAATGCTTATTACACATTTCCTACAAATTAGACATAAAATCATGGCAAGTAAGGGGTGATATAGCAAAAAGGCAAGTTGATGACAGGAAGAAAAGAGTTCAAGAGGCTGTAAGAAGAGAAACGGGCTTACTTCTCGATGTTGTGAAACAAGGCAGTGGATCCACCAACAATGGCAACTCGGCAAGGAGATTTTTTGAAAACTACACTAAATCTGCTGAACTGACCGGAATAGATGCTATGCTTTTAAGAAAAATCTGTGTGATCTTGCAGTGTATTTCATCAGGAGAGAAGATCAACGTAACTAAATTCCGAGAGTTCTGCTTTGATACTGCTAAGCTTTACGTGGAGTTATACCCATGGTATTATATGCCTTCTTCACTTCATAAAATTTTAATGCATGGGCCAGACATAGTTCAGAACATGTCAATTGTGCCCATTGGTTTTCTATCCGAAGAGGCATCTGAGGCTAGAAATAAAGATTTTAGAAAATATAGAGAGGGGCATTCTCGAAAGCATAGCAGTATCTCATGCAATGAAGATATTATGCACAATCTTTTACTGTCTTCTGATCCACTTGTTACAAGTATCCGTCCAAAAGGAAATAAGTTTGTAAAAAAATCTTCTTTTAAGGAATTTTATGAGCTTACGGATTCTGAGAAAAGTGATATCGAATTTGTTAACATAAATGATTTAGCGGACATCGATTCTGAATTTGAATTAATTGATGATGATGATGATGACGAAGATAATTAAATGATGTTATTGTTTTAAAATGTGTAACTTAGTAAATTAGAGCTTACATCTTAATTATTTATTGTACTTTTAATGAAACTAGGTAATTTATTATCAACTTACTTAAAAGTCATACTCTCATCAGTTCTTGTGAATATTTTTGTTAATATATATTTCTGTATATATATATAATATATTTATAGACCTCTTAATAAGTCTGTCTGCGGTTTAAAGTAAATACAAATGGGGAAAAAACGTTTTTTTTTTTAAATTTTCATTTCCTTTTATCCCAGAAAGTGCACATTTGGCGCACTATGTGTCTTAGTATTAAATATAGCTCTTAGTAATAGCATTACGATATTAGAGACCGCTACTTGAAACAAGCCCGGAATCAGGAGGGAGAGAGCTCGATACACTCATTTTCATAGTAAAATTTCACATTTTCTCAAATTACTCCCGAAATATGGGAGTTATGAAGAAATTCATCACCACAATTTATGAAGGCATTAAGTAATCGAATAAGATGGCATCATTAGTTTGTCATAATTTTACTCTTATTTTTCGGACATGTCTACGTCCAACCGCTCCCATACATTCGTTCCACTGTGAGGCAGTCGCTCCAACTAAAATACTAGTATTCAGCTTTTTCCGATTAGAATGGAAGCCGACCCCAACATGTGTAAAAAGCTTGGCAGATTATGACGTAGGTATGTTTAGCCTGTTCCTTTGCGCAAACATATTAAAAGACATGACTGTGTAGATATGAACCTACATAAACACAAGATGGACGATCCGTTACGAGGTCTGTACCCTTCTGTGTTTTTTCCGCCATCAGGCATTAGGCACTATGCCAAATGTGACACATGGGCCAAAGGCCTCACAGAATCCCTGTAGGTTTAGTCGACCTTGTAAATACTTTATCAGTTTAACTGTTTTCCCCGAAAGACCAAGCAGAAGTGACCTACACACCCACCCACACACACACCCACCCACTTTTCGTTATTCAATCAAGCAATCAAAATATTTTATTTCACATAAACCTACTAAAACGTCAGAAACTAGGTGCACGGTTCCAATTTGTCGTTTCCTATTGAGAAGAGACAGCAAGAAACTCCACGTTTTAGTTTCAAGTAATATGGGGCAAGCCTATTGCCATCAACCGAGCGTTAATACAGACACCGGACAACAGTTCCTAGTAAATTGAAACTTAAGTAAGGTTTAAACTATCTAACTGTTCTATAGACAAATAGACCTTGTCATTTTATGACGTGCAAAAGACATTCAAGCTTGGGGTGGTCAAGCAATTACTCTCAGGACCCATTTAATTTGAAGTACTGTTCAAACTAAAATTTTCTTCAACATTAAATCCGCTACTTAAATATGAAAATATTAATTGAAATGTAGCGACTGTTGAAACTAATTTTTACAATTTACTAATTTCAAACTAACTTAATTCAGTTCCCATTTCGTTGTTAATGTAAAAAGTTTGTTCAATCACGACTCTATTCCCAACGGATTAAAGGTGTATCTATACGGTACATGTAGTGACTTATAAAATGTGTATTAAGTAGTAGCTGGTATGTACCTTCCCACTTCTGGGACACAGGACTCCTCTCTGTGAGTGGACGTGGACCGTAATCGACCATGCGGGCCCAGTGTGGATTAACAGATGTCATAATGTCTTCGAATTTTTGGTTCTAGAAGATTCTGGTTTCTTCACAATGTCTTCCTTCATCGTTTTGAGAGCAGTAGGGATGACATAATTAAAAAAAGTAAAGCGCCGGCCAGGTTCGAACCTACGACCTACATCTCGTAAGTTGCGGTCACCAGTCGTGACCACTGGGCTACCACTGCTCCCAGTAGCTAGTATATTAATATACCTTTGTAAAATGTATGAAAGTTTTAAATTTATATATTATTAAAAATGCTACTGTTGAATAATTAAACCAATTATCATTCAGAATGAATTATAAATCCGGGCATTGTTTTCTCTTGTATTCACAAAAGAAAACAAATAGAGTAGAGGTATACGCTTGTAATGACTTATCCGAATTGCGAAAACCTTTTCACAAATATAAACCAAAAAAATATTCATCATGATTACATGACTACATCCCCCTCTGCCCTCAAGCTAGTTACTTTATTCTTATTTTCCTCCTCAATTATGTTACGGTATCATGTTTTGTATTTTGAATAGGTAAGATACAAACTTGAGCCGCTTTCATTAAACATGTTTTGGGATTTAGAAAACGGAAGGATGGAAATTACGTTCACAAGGATCGATGCTATTGAACGCCGGAAAGTTCATTGTTACCCCGGACAGGTATATAATATTACCGGATTCCATCAATCAAAACAAAGGCTCAGAGTGCGAAAATCAATTCAGCTGTATTAGGATTTCGACAACGGGAGAAGATTAAGAATTTCAGCGTAAACGAAAAACGAAGCAATTACCGATCCGCGCCGAGAACAAACTTTGTTTTACTTGAAAGGAATTAATATTCATTAAAAAATCTTTCTCGGCATCATTCTGTTGAAACTTTGTAATCAGGCTGTCAGGGTTTGCGCGCCGGGAGCAACCACCGCGCGCTTCGTCAGCGAATTTAAGACTTTTCCGACTGCAACCGGATTTTTCCAGCTCTCCAATTCTAACAATCTGCTTTAACTTTTGCACATTGTACTCTCATATCCGTCAATTTTAAATTGGAGTAGCTGCTCTAGACATTTTACTGGGAGTTTTAATTACAAAAGTAATTTAGAATTCAAACGAGTGATTGCTTATAATATTTCAGTGAACTAAAAGCAAAGCGGTAGGGGCCAACCGTAATTTGAAACTTTCCGAGCGGGACCGATCATTTGTCGGAAAATTCCGGAACACATCCTCCCGACCTCACGTTTTAGCTGTATTTTCGTTCACCTACGCTCTATGAATTATTATATTTTCTATGTGTAAATAGCATTAGATTACATACACCGTTTTCGTAATAAAAGCAGAATGATTCGATATTTAAAGTTAAGGAACGCTTGCCGAGGTCGGTTTGTGGATAAATGACTATCTTATCACATACTAAGACCTTTCCATAAGGCAAGAAGCACGTTAAGTCGTTAGTCTCGACTGTCAATTGTAGATCATAGACAGTCGTTACGGGTTGTCAGAAGCTTGAAAGTGTGACAACCAGTCTTCCCAAGGAATATCGTATTGCCCAGTCACTGAGCTCTGGAGGTCAGATAGTCAATTGCTCCATATAAAATACTGATATGGTTAGAGTTGAACCCGGCCCCAATTTATAGTTTTTATGAAAAACTACGTTTCGCAGCTAATTTTAGCGTCAGGTTGTCAAAACGTCAGAAACAGCGGTTAAGCGGAAAAGTTGAGGTTGACTACAAACTTGTAATGTTAATTATGTGGCAGTTTAATCGTGACAAAGACGATTTAACTATCTGGTTTTAACGCAAAAATCAGCTTACGTATTCTAAGTAAATCCCTCAGGTACACAAATAGATTACGTATAACCAAAGCTCTGATTTTCAGTATTGAACACCGCGTTCCTTTCAATTTGGGAATGTGCTTACAAAAGGGAATGGTAGACCGTTATTCCCTTTTGTAATGGTATCAATCTATGAGAGACAAAAGCAAGGCAGCCGCCATTTCACAATAAATTAAATTGTCGATACCAAACGTAAGTAATGATGATGCTTTGATTTACGCACCATTTGTTACACAATTTCTTTTTAGCTATCCGAACTGATGACAACGTTCATCAAATAAATTGATTTATTACGATATAGGTACCTACTGATACTCATTTAGTGTACCCCTATTCATGCTTCATTATTTTAGTCTTAGACTAGAATTATTTAAGTTTCACGGTCTTATTTGTCCACATCATTTTAACAATTTTTTATAGTAAAATCTCAGCAAAAGTTATTCGTTTCTCGTTTTTCGTTTCAAAGGTTTATTTCTATCAAAGAAGCCTCAAAACTGGCACATGTACGCTACATAACACAAGGTATTGTACCGTTTTCCAATGAAATCGTTTAAAATAGAAACATAATACGAAATAACTGCTGAAGGCTAATACGTATTTTCCGCCGCCCGACCCTAAGCATGAAAAATTGTCGGGACGGAACGCGAAATAACTTTTTATATTATAGGTACTGAAGCCTTGAAGGGTTGAAACATCGACGGTCGGATTCGCAAACAGTACATAAAGATCCGGCGATCTCACGTTTTTTTCGGGATGAAGCCGTGAGGGACATCCCGACCCTACCCAGTAGCTGGCCGAATTTACCTAGTCCGGCCCACAGACTTGCCACTCGCGCCGTCCGCATTATTAAGTGATTCCGCTGAAACAAATCCACCCGGAGTATTTTAAAAATGTTACCAATGAAATATATTTTTCCATTTCTGTGACAGCTTATTTGTGAAAGTTTAATTATACGAGCAAAGTACACGCCTCGGGTTGTTTTCAATATTTTCGTCTGAAATATAAAACGTTTTTAACAAAGAGCCGTCTTTCCTTTTTTCATTTTTTACTGTCATCCCCAGTTTTTTTTTTATTTTTTGAGTGAGTAATGATGTCTTGTCGTATAAATCTACAAGGAATGCAAATGTCTAGACAGGATGTTTACAAAACTCGATATTTCTTTATCGTTTATTCGCTGTCAAATGATTTGATTTTTAATCGATCTTCAGTTGAAGCCGTGGGTGACTAAGTGGTCCCACAATATGTACCTACCTATACTCAGCGGCACGGAATCTTGGCCAAGCGCTTATCTCGCGATAGCAAAAGTTTTAAGTGTTTCTGATGAATGTTTGTTGTGCAGGTATGTCAAAAAATGTTTACTTTTGGTTCAAGAGGGTAATCCATTGTTTAAGTGCACCACGACGAAACTTTTAATTTACAGTTGAATCGGGTCATTTGAGCGACTAAGTTCACGTTTTAAATTTGTATGTTGTGAAAAGTTTACTGTTCGGTTTTTGAATTATTGTGATTTTGTGCTTTTAATTCAATAAGTAAAGGTGCTTTAAAAGCAATAAAAACGCCTCTAACACCAGCACAGGTTTCACAAGCCGTTGCGTTAATTAACCAAGGGCAGACACAGCGTGAAGTTGCTATTGCTCTTAACGTACCACGGTCATCAATGCAGTATGCCCTTAAAAGATACCAGGAGACAGGCCAGTACACCCGCAGGCCAGGCAGTGGAGGCGTAAGGTGCACATCGGCCCGAGACGACCGCTTTATTGTCCTGGAGATTTTGAGAAACCGCTACCTGACCGCTGTTGAAATACGCCAGCGGCTTCAAATTGTGAGAGGCGTTAATGTTAGTGAGCGTGCGGTGAGAAGACGAATGGAGGAAGTCAATTTAAAAGCTTGTAGACCAGCACGAGGTCCAGAACTTCTCAGACAGCACCGAGTAGCTCGACTTCACTTCGCACGAGAACACGTTAACTGGACCCACGAGCAATGGGCTAGAGTACTGTTCACAGACGAGTGTCGAATAGCTTTACGTTCACCAGATGGTCGAGAACGAGTGTGGCGAAGAAGAGGAGAGCGGTTTTTACCCATTACTACCACTCAAACAGTGAGTTTCCATGGAGGCTCAATAATGGTATGGGGAGGTATAAGTTCCGACGCACGTACAGAGTTGGTTATCGTCGATAATCGGCTAACAGCTGTTCGATACATCGAGGAAGTTCTTCAGGAACACGTAATGCCATATTCGTGGTTCATTGGACACGACCAATTCCTCCTAATGCACGATAATGCACGCCCACACGTTGCACATTGCGTTGAAGAATATCTGGAAGAGGTTGGCATACAAAAACTGCAATGGCCAGCTCGTAGTTCAGACTTAAACCCAATTGAGCATATCTGGGACATGCTCAAAAGAAAGATTAAGTCCAGCTCCAACCCGCCGGAAACTCTAAACCAGCTCCGAACTGTAGCGCTGGCCGCTTGGCGCAGTATACTGCAAGTTGATGTCCGAAACATCATCCAAAGTATGCCAGATCGAATGCAGGCAGTTATCAGGGCTAGAGGAGGAAACACCCGATATTAAAACGTATAGACAATAACGAAAAAGACCTTATTTTTTATTTTGTAGTGTTTTTAAATTTATAGTGAAAAATTCCTAATTTCAGTGAAAGTGCGTGATTTTAAAAACTGATTTATTGGTGAGGTAATCTTTTAGTTTCTAAGTTCTTAAAGCATAAGAGACACGTATTAAAGCCACTTTACCCTTAATTTATTGTCGTAAATGCAAATGCAAATTTTTTAATGCAAATAATCAGCAAAATCACGAGTGGCCAAGTTTCCGTGCCGGTGAGTGTATTATAGAATTCTTGACCTTTTAATAGTATTTTCTTAAATGATATCTCGCAGGTCAACCTATGAGGTTGTCGGCAGCTTTACCGGACTTGCCTTTGGCTACCTTAATAAATTAAGGCCTCCAGCCAGGGCTTAAAACTTTAAACTAAAGCGACTACATGCTAAGGAGGCCCCTGTGGGGTACAAAACCTCGGCTTAGGGCGTCGCTGGCAGAGGATAGCAAGGGACGACCTGGATCGGAGTGACCTTTTTATTAGTGACTACAAAAGTCTATTTAAACAAATGAATGTCACATTTACGCCTACCCTTCGAAGTTCTTCATATCAAGGCCTTATTTCTTATTATTGCATTACATTAAAAGCTCAGATACAAATGTTACGTATAGCACTAATAACAACGAGGAAACACAAAACATTCCTCAAAAAGTCATATTACTTACACTGAAAGATTAACACCCGTTTTCTTTCATCTCTCCAAATTGAACATAACATAACACAAAACTCATTAATCATAATTTGTGAAAGTTACACAAAATAAATGAAAATATACTGTGTCTACGTTATTCACATAAGAATATTACACACAGCAACTAGATATTAAAAGAACGGTACAAGTTACTACGTATGTACGAATTTCTAAGATGTCTTCGCCTGAAGGCAGAAGTGTAACTCAGCAAGGGCATATCAGTCCTCTTTCCCTCAGGCAAATGGCGCATTCACATCAGTCAAACCACAGACAAGTCACAGAGGTTGCCTTTTACTGTACAATTCACTTGTACGCCAGTTACTTTGAATAGAACCTTTCAGACATCTTGATTGAGTCAAAATGGGTTAGTACATTCTCTTGTCTGAGACTATCTCAGGTTTAACGTCAGAGATTTCTTCCAAGATTTACGAGCGAGGTTATGACCGAGGATCAAGTCTAATCTTTTCCAAGCTATCAGTTATCACAGAATCCTTGGTGATGTCATTCAACGTCCGTTGTCACCAAATGATAATCTAAGCTTACCTTGCACTCAATTATCATGGTTGCACACCATGATTAGGCTAATTATACACATTGGTAATGAGCTTCGATTAGAGACATGCTATAATTCGATTTACAAATTAATAGGCGCGTTTGGGAAACTATGATTATGACAATTACGTGATTAACCGCCAGACCTAATACCTATAGTTTAGAACATTTAGCTAGGCTAAACGTCAAAAACATTATCCAGTAACCACTGAAAGCAATTTACTCTTAAAAGGGGTCTAAACCTTGATGATATATTTTTATGGAAAAAATAAAAATAGGTACGCTGTAAATCAACAGCTACTCCCGAGTATATAATAAATATTCCTAGCCTCGTGTTCTGTAGATATAAGTAGTGTTTTAGGTTGTTGATGTGTCTTGAGCGACCCACATACTGATGTCTATTAACGGGCCGCTTACAATGATAAAGATTGTCAGCAGTAAGCAGTCAATAGCTCAGGAGAAACTTCATTTTTTTATTTAATTAAATATTCAGGCAGCGACAAGTCAATTAACATTTCAGTTTCTTTTCATCTCTATTACTAAGCTTAATATTTGATTAAATTCGAAACAGGAGTAAAATTAAAAGAAAATTGCAAGGAAGAGATCGCAAAAAGCGATAAGGCCGCCCATTGTATGTTTTTAGTGTTAATTTTTTTTGTCATGTATTTTCTGGTGTACAATAAAGCATATATAAATAAATAAATATATATTAACAATTTTCATAAATTCGAAATCGAATGTACCTATCTAAAATTTATGTGTCAATTTAGATGTTTAAAAGTAGCAGCGATTATCGTAACGTGTCGGCGACCTTACCTATAAGGTTCTCACTAAAAATAACCAGTTGTTTCATAAAAAAGTGGTCAAAATGTATGGAAGAGCAAATTGTATGGTTTTTGTAATCCGACTTAAATTTTCTACGGGTCTAGAATCATGCTGAATTCATGATTTCAATTTGCACATCGATGTCTCTACCGACAACCTGTATAATTAGCTAATCAAGAAAATGCTAGCGTGTTTCCACTGCCCAGGCTCAACGTGTAAGTATCATCATTCCTGAAACTAATTTTAATTAAAGTGATACAGAGATCTCTAGGTGTTTTTCCAATTATTCTGATACTTGATATAAACTCAACCTTTACCTCCCCGCTATCGAATAGAAGCCTCTCTCGTTCAATTTCGATTATTGGCCGTTTTCAATACAAAAGTAAATCAAGTAAACTTTATACCGAAGTTCTAGTAGTGCTTCTATTTAGCCCGAAACATTATTTTATCCATAAAATAAATTATTGTTATACTGGTTTTTGCCAGCGGCTTCGCCCGCGTGGAGGTCGAAAATTATCCCAAGGGAACGTACAACCGGGATAAAAGAACACTATGTATTAATCCAGGTTATAAACTATCTGCGTGCCAAATTTCATCCAAATCCGTTCAGCCGTTTTTGCGTGATTGAGTAACAAAGTTTCACATTTATAATGTTAGTGGGATAATACTAGCCTCCTCGACTCGCCCGCGAACTTACTCAAACAAGTGAACGTCTGGAATGCGTATGCGCGAGGCGGTATATAAGTTGTCCACGGATGTTCGCAGCCCCAGGGGACAGATTACTCCAGTGAAACACGCAGGGAACCGCGATACTTCGTCTGGGGAATGTATTCCGATAAACACCGCTAATGTGGAAGTAAATTGTATTGCGGTAAGCCAAAAATAGAGTTGACTTCCGAAGTTCCGACGTCATAAACACTTTGGCATTTAAGTTTATTAAACAAGAAATGTTCCGTCAAAATAGGTCACGCAACTTTCATCAAATTACCGACTAACCATTAAATAGAAACGACTAAGTAGTTTAGTAGACTAAGTAGTAGTATTATTATTTATTATTACTTAATAATTATATATTTTTAATATATAATTATTTTTATTTCACCTATACACATATACACAGATACGGGGTATCAATTAATTTAAACGTGCAATTAGCCTGGTACAGAATAAATGATCAATGACCCCTATGCTACCTATGTTAGGGGTCATCCATCCGTCCATTATGGATGCTATAATAGTTACATACAAAATAGTAATGTACACTTTACAAAAAAATAAAACAAAAATAAACTAGACTAGTACAATTAATTTTGAGGATAAAAAGCGGGGGGGAAAAAGGAGTTTAAATGAATTAATAACAATGAAAAGGAAGTTTCTATTTGAGTGCCGGGTGTGAGTTAGTCTCTGAGTGTAGTTGTGTTTGCGCGAGTGTAGAGTACACATTCATGTGTAAGGGTGAGTGTAGGTGTGTATGTGTTTAAGTTATGGTATGAGTAATTTTTCTGTGTCGTCATAATTACAAGTGAGTAGGTACCAATTTTACATTATTATCCTTAATTATACTGACATCACCATTATTTTATCCTAGACAAAAGAGATGGCTTGTGGTTAGCCACAAGCCATCTCTTTTGTCTAGGATAAAATTATGAAAGATGGTGATTATTTGATCCTAGATCCACACACTACTGAGTTACTTATCTGATGATCCTATCAACATCATCGTCTGCCTAGCCTTTGGAGTCGGCTAACTGGATGCAGCTGAATACCAGTATCTGATCGACATTGCAGTGTAGATTCCTAAATCGAATCTCTTCAGCGGCAGCGCATTAATTACATATTAGGAACTCGGCCGTCTCGCACGGTCGGAGTGCTATACTTAGCTACTTTTCAGGCAGCTCTTGTCATTGAAATCAAATGTTAATTTATTGATGAGTACGTAATGTCTGTAATTTATTTTATTACTAGCTTTAACAAGCGGCTTCACCCACGTGGTGGTTGAAAATAATCCCACACATCCAGGTTATATACTATCTGTTCGCCGAATTTCAGCAGCAGTAACAAACATCCAAGCATAAAAACTTTCTTATTTATAATATTAGTAGGATCTTTATTCCGAATACCATTCTCAATTTTAGGCTCCTCCCCTCCCTCCTTGCGTCGTATTCCTCAATGCTGAGGGTCGTGACCTCCCTTCAGTATCACCTTCTCTTAGATGATCTTTCTCTGTCTCTGGCTGTATGAAGGGCACTGTGGACTGTGGAGTCAAGGGCGGTGCGGACCTGGTCAGATCATCGTATTGGGCTGCGTCCACGAGGCCTTTTCTCATCCACCTTGCCGGTAACGATTAGCTTTTCTAGGTTGCCATCGTCTTTCCTCGCAATGTGACCGAAGTATTCCAAGACTCTGCGCAGGCACTCGGATGACAGCCGTCAGGAGATTTTGAGCTCCCGTAGTATGGAGACGTTTGTCCGATATGCTGTCCAGGGGATACGCAGCATCTTTCTCCAGCACCACATCTCAAAAGCGTCAACGCGTTTTCGGTCAGCAGCTTTCAGCGTTCAAGTCTCAGTGCCATACGAGAAGATCGAAAAGACCAGGGTCCGTGCCAGTCTGGTTTTGGTTTTTACGGAAATGTAGCGATCTCTCCAGATTTTTCCAAGCTGAGACATAGCGTTTTTAGCCATGCCAATTCTCTTGCGCACTTCCATCTCGCAAGAACCATTGTTGCTGATGTTGGAACCCAGGTAAATAAAGTTGTCCACTGTCTCTAGGTCCAAAGCGCCAGTGAGTACCAGCTTCCCAGATCTATCCACCATCATGACCTTGGTCTTCGACCTGTTTATAGACAGTCCCATCTTCTCACGTTTATTGCAGTCGTTTTACGTACAATAATCACACATTCATAAAATTAAATTTTAGTATCAATTATTTAGTTTATTAATTATTTAGTTAAGTAAATCTGATGTATTTTCTTTAATATTGTCTTTCTATAGTAAAGTAGGTCTTATTTATTTTATGATTGTAATCTTTTTTTTATTATTTTAACGCACTTTGAATTAAGTCTCATAATTTGTATGCACTTTTTTATTTATGTTTAAGCTGTGTACTTCTTCTATAAGTGACAAATTCACTATACTAATAGATATATAAGTTCTTTTATGTTATTAGTGAATAAGTCGTTGGAGTACCTTATATAAATAAATAAATAAATAAATCTCCTCGCTAATCTTAGGCTATATTATATAATTTTAGGCTATAGGACAGAAAAAGACTAGAAGCCTTAATATTGACCTCTTTTTCAGCTCAATGGAATGTAGAGTGTCTTTAGTAAGTAGGTACTGATTTTTTAATTCTCTTTATTAAGATAGTAGCTCACAACATAACCCATAACATCACGCCTGTATTCCCGACGCGTTAGGCAGAAGAGTACTTACCTATATTACAACGTCACATTTCGCCAGTTATGTTAAGTCCCATGTAATAGGGGTGAGCCTATTATCATCAACTGGCCACTTCAGTCTCCGGGCTGCTACTGAGAAATTCCAGATAGAAAAACACTTGCCTAACCCGAGAATAGCACCCGAGGTCTCATGCTGGCAGAGGCAGTCTTAAAGGATACCTATCTATTATAAAACCCTTTAAAAAAACTGTATTTTTTTGAAGAGTTCCATTGTCTATCTCCGAAACGCATAATCAGATCTATATGAAATTTAAATGGGACCATTTCGGAATAAACCCCTTTCGAACAAAAACAGACGAATATACATAAAAAAAAGAAAATATAAACATGTCGAATTGATAACCTCCTTCTTTTTGAAGTCGGTTAAAAATACGTTGTTTCATACACAGAAAAGCATAGCTTCAATTTCATAGTATTAACCGCCATTAACCGGACACATTAAAATTTCCCAAAAAATAATGTTTCCGGCCAGCTATTGTTTTTTTTTTTCGAAAACACCTACAATTTAAATAGCTACACTACAAAACAGCGCTTTGTGAACAAAAACCCGACGTGCGATGTATCACCTGCTATCTCCAAGCTTTGTTAGACTCAATGGTGATAAATGGATCACCATATCCGTAACTATGAGGTAGTGATGTCTAATGTATTAATATTTAAAAAGGCAGTAGGTAGTAGCTATGAGAGGCTTGTGGCAAAGTAATAACAGCCGCACGGGTTGATTGATCAGGTTAAGCTACGCTTGCCGAGGTTGGTCCGTGGATGAGTGACCATCTTTACATACTAAGACACCTCCGTGCCTCGGAAAGCACGTTAAGTCGTTGGCCCCGGCTGTCATTCGTGGATCTTTGACAGTCGTTACGGGTTGCCAGAAGCTTAAAAGTCTGACCACCAGTGGCACTAGTCTTACCAAAGGGTATCGTGTTACCCAGTAACTGGGTTGTGAAGGTCAGATAGGCAGTAGCTCCATGTAAAATACTGATATTCAGCTGCAGTCGGTTAGACTGGAAGCCGACCCCAAAATGGTTAGCAAAAGACTAGGCAGATGATGAGTAGATAGTAGATATACTTAATATAAAGCAACTTGAATAATTCCCAATACATTATTATAGTCAATAACGAAGTATTCAAACGCGATAGACACAAAGTCTATTTGTATTCCAGAGCCCAGATGCACCATAACGATAATAATTTGTTGATATTTTGATATTAGGAATAATGCATATTTATGCAAATCCCATGCATCGGTAGCCGAACGGACGCCGTATTTAACATTAAATAATTATCGTGTATAAATGAGATACATTTGAATAATATTCTCATTATCGTCATGCTTATGTATGTCGAATATGAGCTAAACAGATAGATGGGATTAGAACAGCTTTGGTATTAATTTGTGATATGATACGAGTAGGCAATTGTTTTTCACTCACACACAGTTAAAAATTAAGCTGTCGTTTCTCTTCTTGGTCATCAAATACAGTTATAAGCTACAGGATAAAATTTTAGAATACTTTACACTAAAAGTATGGCCGCGGAGCCCCAAAGTTGCCCCGCTGTAAGTAAATAGTTATACTTATCTATTCACTTAAAAAAATAGCACCATGCCGTTTCTTCCCGTGGGTGTCGTAGAAGGCGACTAAGAGACTTACTAGAGAATGGGCAGCAGCGTTCTCTATGCATTTTACCACCATACTGCGATCGCCAACCCGCCTGCCAAGCGTGGCGATTATGGCAAATCCCCCTTTTGGGTAGGCTTATGTCTAGCAGTGGACGTCTATCGGCTGATATGGTGATGATTCACTTACAGCAGATACTGTTAGCTAATGACATCAAACCTTTTGAGGTTATATTTATAAATCTTGCTTAAATTTAAGATACTATTTAATATAAAAATATATTTTTTATGCTGATGTTAATAATTGCTTAACTTAAAGTAAACACTTTGATTTCTAGCCATATGGATTCAAGATAAGTATATAAATCAAGATATTTTATATAGGGTCACGCCATGACAGGCATTCTAGAATCTAGATAAATAGAAGATAACTACCATTGTTCTCGACTTTTTATCTATCTCTTGCTCGTTACACTCTTGTCAGAGTTTTCGTGGACCTCATGAAGTTTCTTATCCAGGAGCTGATGTGATTTGCCTCATGATTTCTCACCATCTACTCAGAGTTTTGGAATTAAATGCACACTAATACAAGGGATCGCCTACTGCGGATAAATTTCGTCAGTTCATCTCGTGGGCGGACCCACGTGGTCTAGTGCCCTCCCTCTACGCAGGGTAAAGGGAGGGCACTAGACCACGCGTCCTAGTTAATTTTTAATCTGTCCAAAGGTTAACTTTAACAGATCACTGTGATAAGGCCGGGCGGTTGTATCACTCAAAGTAATTTTTTGGGAGAAGGAGAGACAGAACTGCAGGTAGGCATGCATTACTAACTGTCTCGATACCGCTGTGAAATGCAATCCATTTCCATTCATTCTGTTCTATTACCGCCACATTAAGTTCCGCGGCAACGCTGCAATGGTGTGCAAATGACCTAATAACTAAAACTTACTACGTCACATTGGCAAGATTATATGACGCCATTTTAACACGGCGTATGTAAACGTACTTAACTCTTAGATACGTGCTTAGCGTTTCTGTATCACTGACGTTTTTTCTTGTTTGCTGAGAAATAGAAGCTGTAAGTGCTAAAATACGAAGTGTGGAGCTTGAGCTTATCTATGACAATGGCTTTTGCAATGTGGCGAGGACTCTGTAAAGCGCAGAGGTGACTGGCCCCTTACCTGGGAATAAAATTTTAGTATCACCATTTTCAGTTGACGGTAGCAGTGATTTATTAAAGCTTGCAAAAATGAATACAATCTTAATTTAGAAGTCGTGCTTTTTATTTTGAGTTTTAAAAGTAATAAGATTTTATACGCAATCCATATTAAAAGCGTACCTACAATACTGAACGTTAAGTGAAAATTCTCGCACAGATAATTTATTGTGTAGGTAATGATTGGGATGAATTTCAAAAATAAAACTGAACGCTTACTGCGTGCTTTAAATGTGCTGATAGCAACAGATCTTAAGCGCGTTCAAAAACTATTAGTGGCTTCATTATTGAAATATTGACACTGACGGTTCGTAAAATTGCCCCGTACAAGTCATGATTGATGACGTTATTTATTTAACGCAAAACCTAATTCACAGTGAAATCTTGACTGTCAACCTTCTAAAATCTATTTAGACACTATTCCCAAGTCAAAAATATTGAAAAACGTAAGCACGTCTTCAAAAGCAATCAGCTCCATCATTTATCAGCAAAAGAAAGGCCGTCGCATTGTCCGTAAAGCAATAAAGCGCTTATTGAAATCGCTGCAAGATACCTGTTCTAATAGACGCCTTAACGGTCGAGGAATCAAGCGCACGTGAACTGAGGGAAACAAAACGAAGGAATCCTTTGCGAAGCGATCCGTACAAACTTGAGCTTCAATTAGATGAAGCCAAGGACGTGGCGGAGATTAGGATTGAAGAGGTTGGTGTATGTCGGATAGGAACTATAGTAGATACAATTCCTTTAGCCTTTATTCTTCTTTAACTTAAAAAAAAAAACCATTACAAGTTGCCAATTGATAGTATTTCTGGAGTCGCTACGTATAGATACCAAGCTGCTGCCTATGTGGAAATTATCCCACGGACAAAAAGTATTGGTGACCATTTATAACATATCGAGGCTCCTCCGTGCTTCGAAAAGCACGTTAATCTGTTGGTCCCAGCTGTTATTTGTACATTTTTAACAGTCGTTACGGGTAATCAGAGGTCCGAAAAACTGACAACCAGTTTTATCACGGGGTATCGTATTACCCAGTTACTGGGTTGTGGAGGTCAGATAGGCTCCATGTAAAGCACTGGTATTCAGCTGTATCCGGTCAGACTGGAAGCCGATCCCAACTTAATTGGGAAAAGGCTAGACAGATGATTATACGTAGTTACAGCTATACTTTGACTTTTAATCGTATTCAGTAAATTGACAGTTCAAGGAAAAATAATGTTACCATACTAAAACTAATAGTGTTGATGTAGTGAACGATTTTGCGTAAAGAGTGAATGATAAAAATAGTTTCATTTTAAATTAAACCATTTTTATGAATCGTTATAAAACTTTAAAAAAAAATTGTAACATGTGGAATATAAGAATAATTAATAATTTATTAATAAAAGTAATTTCCTTTTTTTTTCTTCTAATAGAAAGAAACTAAATACATTACCTTACTACTGAAAAACAAAATATAAAATAAATTTAACAATTTTTAATAGTGCATATTATGTTTTTAAGACAAGTTATTAAATTTTAAATAAAATTATTGCATGTAAGTACATAATTTCAAGTTCAATCAATATCGTTCATTCTTACACCACCTCACTATCTTTTTTGGTCAAAATCTGGTAACCCTTCAACTGTCAAGTTAATGAATACAATTAAAAGTCCAAATATAGATAAATCATGTTGTAGATAGATACGATATACTGGCATTTTCCATGACTTTGGGGCTTCTGAACTTCTGACGGCCCGTGTCGACTGTCAAAGATCCACGAATGTAATCCTAATATCCTAGTTTAATATCATAAAATATCTACGAATGTAATCCTAATATCCTACTATAATATCATAAATGTGAAAGTTTGTATGTTTGTATTAGTGATGTAACGACTAGTCGGAAAAGCCGACTAGTCGCCCCATTTTTACTCGTATTAATATGCTTAAAAATTTAAAAGACGGTGATTAAAATGAATTTTTAAATCTTTACTGTTACATTTTTTAGTATAGAATCAGTTTTACAGTTTACTTTCAGTGCAATTAGGATATTACGGAACCCTTCGTTTGGTCCATTCATTAATTGGACTTAGATCCAGAAATTAAATACCGAAAGTAAAATTAATTAAAACCTCTAACAAAAAAGAAGAAACTCTATTGCAAACAATTGGCAATAAGTAGGTTTGCCATTTTGAACATAGCCGATGTCACCCGAACTCAACCGAAATCGGCCATTTTGCATCCGACTAGTCGGCTAGTCGCCCAAAGTTATAGTCGGCCCATCTCGTATGTTTGTCACTCGAACACGCAAAAACGGCCTTATGCAGTAGGTTTAAATTTGACACACAGTTTATACTCTACCTAAATTAACACAAAGGATACTTTTTATCCCGGTAAATCGTTCCCGTGTGATAATTTCCGACCTCCACGCGGGACAAGCCGCTGGCAAAAAATTGTGTAATAATAAATTGTATCTACGTATATAAGCTCCTAAATAGCTGTAACAGTTTCCGCCTAATTTACGAGGAGTGTGGGCCCGAATTCGCCCGAATGAACCAAACAATAACATTCACTACAGATCAGATGGTATCTCAAAGGACGCTATGTTATTCGATGGCGCCCACAGCCAAGATAACACTGTCTTAGATTATACAAGCTAATTACAACCTAATTGCGAACAGAGGAAAGTTAGTATTTGATTATCAGGCAATAAATTACTGTTTATTTGACGGGTTATGTAGTTTCGTACAGTTTGAATTGTCTAGGCATTGAAGAACTTGCAGGTACCTTCGCGGACAACTTTTTAACTTTATTGCTTAAGGCATAAGGGTGAAAAGGGCTCCACCGCTATTGTTCGCGGTTGTACTTCTTTCTAAGATGCATTAAAGCAATAAAGTTTTGTCAGAATTTAGTCAAACGATGATAGAATTCGTCTGCGTTGGTGATCATCGTCGTCACAAAAGGTGTATAAAATATGGGTTGTGTTTTATTTATAATTGTTTATAAACCCTTACTCAGCTCTCTAGTCCCAGCTTCTCTGAAAAACATTATGTATGGCAAAATTGGAGATAACTTTCTTAGTCCACAATTTTTCATTTAACATAATAATATATTTAAAAGTCGCTGTTAGTGATAAGACCGCCCATTGTATCACCCAATATGAAATTTTTTAAAACATTTATCTCATCTATTTTTTTAATGATTTACATAATAAAGAATATTTCTATTATATTCTAATAGTGTTGACGTGCTCACTTAAATAAATTATATTTAGAACACACAAAATAGAGTCTGGGACAATTTATTCTAGGTATATAAACTGTATACTTTTCCTAAACTACTCCACCACAGTTAACAGTTAACGAGACACATTTATATTTTATCGTCGATGCCCCCCTCTCCTATCATCAAACTTCGCTTGGCATTCACTTTGAGATTTATGACTGAAAGTAAACGCTGGGAGGTCGTAAGATACCGATTGGTTTCTTTTTAGTACTTAGCTTTCGATCTCAGGAATCTGGGTTTCATTGGTATTCTTTAATTTAGTTTGGATGTAGATAAAATGTTGTGTAATGGTATATATTTTTATTATTCTCTTTCAGTGTGTATTTTTTTTTCATTTTTGAGGAGCTTCTTCATTCTTATACTCATCTTCATCCACTACCCTCCTACCAGAATTGCTACGTGCCTTGTCATTGACAACACAATAGCAAGGTTGTTCTGACATCTGAATGTTTTTGGATATTTCCATGAGGAATTAGGATATATTTTCAAAGGCAAGTAACGGGAATGAATAATAATGCTATGTAACATAACACATATAACATCACGCCTATATTCCACGAAGGATTAGGCAGAAATATACCTACACTTAGTAGGTACACTCACATTTCACAAGTTATTTTTAAGTCTCATGTTGTAGGGGGCTATCTTATTGCTCTCAACTAAATACAATCCAGACTATGCATGAATGTATGTATTTTCATTTTACACAATTAATCATGTTTAGGTCATTGTTTCCTTACGTTGATGGAAATCTTTAATACATAATCTAGATTAGATACGCTTTTATAAAGAATCACATGCTTTCAACACGTTATATCCTTCAGAACCCACTCCTTTACCGTACCTACTTTACCTACCTACTAAGTATAACAATATTTAACAATAAAATCCTGTCACCCTTACTCTCACAAAGCGCTATAATTTCTGGTCAACCAGTACATAGGGATGTGCTAGACACATCACTTACGTATGTATGAGCCGCCATTCACCACACTTTCAACTGTTCCCAGCGACCTCAACAGTTTTTGCCCTTGTTCCCAACTAGGTCTATGCTCGGTACACTTTTTGTCATGAGAAATACGGTTGAAACATAGTTAGTTAAGCTTATTGAAGCTAGCATTTCATTGAACATTAAGTAGGTGATTATATATTTAATTTTTTAGAGACATACTCCAAGTCATTCGGAATATTAAGTTATCAGAGCCGGGATTTTTTGTCATTTCAGCTTTTTACCTCACAAACACCGCCCTTGCTTCTGAAGGTCAATTCCCGTAGCTAAAAAATGTAGTCGCAATCTTATCTCAGTAACAATCAATAACAAAAAAAAATGCCGTAGATAGACCTTGTGAGGGCCGCATGAATCCGCTGAATACGGAAGCACAGAATCGAAGTGGCGGTGCTTGGAAGCGGCCTATGTCCAGGAGTGGACGTCTTTCGGCTGAAATGATGATGATAAGGATATATCAGACATTACACTGACTTGATCGTTTTTGTTTATGCTTTATACTAAGTCCGTACCGTTTTTAGACATCCAATAACCGTTTGGAACTTAATTAATAAAGTTCGCTAAAGTTAATTGTACCTATATTTTATTCATAAGTCCTAAATACCTAGCCTGTATATTTTATCGTCTTAATTTTGAGCCCTAATTATTGTTTTAGGTGTCACTAAACTGTATAGAACTCGTCTCTGAATTAATAAACAGCGGTACGATGTCGTTAGGTTCGTAATTAATGACATTCTCTGAAAATGTAGGTATCAAAATGTAAAATTAAGATACGTAATTACGAATTTCCCCTTCTGAGCTGTAATACAAACCGGTGTTTAGGTTTTAAACATTACTTTAATGTTTAGGTAGTGAAAACCCAATATTAACTTAGGAACTGTTTCGTAATGTGTCTATGATATTCTATAATGGAAACTATCCAGTTAATTAACCAGAAAATACCAAGCATAGCAAAATATAAGCACCTAAGTACAGACTACAAAATTTAAATTTGAAGGTAAAAAAATGTCTAGTAATCTCTATAAATAATAAGTGAAAAAATGTGACTAGATTTTGATAAAAGGCTCGTGCAGACTAGCGCGACGCGACTGCGACAAGTGTCGCATCGCGCCTGTTTGAAAAAGCATTGAAAAATAAAAATGTCCGATAAAGGTAAGGATCGTAGGATGAGGTTACTTTAATACCACCCTATTGTATTGCGTAGTTACAATGTAGCTCTAATTATAATGCAAATACAATTAAAAAAATCAAAATCTGCCAACGCGAAAAATAAACACTGTAATTTTTGTCATGTAACATGGGTAACTTTAGTAAAAACATCAAATAATGAAAATTTCTTTATTGCTGGCATTTAGTTTTTTTTTAACTAGGTCATGAATCTTAACTTAAAAAAAACAGTCTTATTTTCTAAGATTTCTTCTCCCGTAGTCCCAATTTTCAGGAATTTCATCCTAATAACATTACCAAAGTAGCTCGTAAAAATCTTTTATCCTTACCAAAGCGAAATGCAAAACGCTTGAAGCGTGCGAACTTCACAAAAATCCACCATATTGCTACATCAGCAAGTCCTGCTTTTAAACACAAAAAAATCCTAAAGGAACCTTACAATTTTCATACATAAATTATGCTACAGTCACTGTAAATGAAATGTATATTAAACACAAGTTTGTAGACTTCATGGCTATTGAGTGTTCAAGGTTAAGTATATATATATAGTTGGAGAGTCCTATTGATATTATAAATTTGAAAATTTGGATGTTTATTACTCAATCATGCAAACGGCTGAACGGATTTTGATGAACTTTAGCACACAGATAGATTATAACCTGAATTAACACATATGATACTTTTTATCTTAGTAGTACGTTCCCAACAATTTCCTATCTCGAGCAAAGCTGCTGGGAAAAACTAGTAAATAATAAATTCCTATACCCTTCATAAAATACGACCTGACCTTTCATAGTTCAAAATTAAGTTCTTTGCTTCAACTTACATTTCAACCCTTCCCTGCCCACATTGTTTTTATGAGTCCTAGAGAGGATTGATTCCAGCCATTTCCCGGTATGTTTAAGGCTTAATCGTGACCGCGGTCCCCATTGGTCGTTACGCCGAGAAAATGGTGAACGATTTCATTTGTATGCTAATATTGTAAGAAAACCAACTACTCGCACACGCGGTCTGAAAAACTGAATTCAAAGAAAAATAGAAATATAAAGCCACCAAGGACTGCGGTATTTACATTCACATAATAGCGGCTAACGACCAGTAGAGTTTGCTTACTATTGTGTGTAGTTATTCTCTAGTGAGTCATTCTAACATCATTACAGCTTTATGTAGTTTCAGCTGTAATTTCGACTGTTTAGGGCTCGTTTCAGGTCAAGGTTTGAACCAGCCTATCATTATTGCATTATTAAATTTTGGAATGTCGATACAATTTGATCGAAATATCGTATCTGTTGCTAAGCCAACAGGCGTCCTCTATTAACATAGCGTAATATTACACCACGCCTTTTAATCCTAAGGAACAGTACAGCCACGTTAAACTTCCTCTCATTTAATCTCTATTCAATTTTAATGATTAAAAACGTGACGTCATAAGAAAATACTGATGGAATGCACTTCATACTTGACGAAAACATGTAAATGTATTATTGCATAGCAGCTGTCCACGCGGACGCATCGCTCACTCCAGTAGGAGAGAGACAGATGTCGAACGCTGCCGAACGCGGAGGCCGATTGTGCCTCTTTGTCGCTCGTTCCGCGCTCTCGGCTTGGACTTCAAGCCTTAAATGGAACGAACGCCTCAGAGCGAGGTAACGCCGCATGAGTCATATTTTTTCGTGCGTGCAGCCGACTCCATCGAATTATAAGACGTTGTCACGTCAATAACAAGTGAGAAGACCGAAAGTCTGACATCCAGTCATACCAAGGGGTATCGTGTTACCCCGTAACTGGGTGGGGGGTACGAGGTCAGATGGGCAGTCGCTCCATGTAAAATACTGGTATTCAGCTGCATCCGGTTAGACCGGAAGCCGACCCCAACATAGTTGGGAAAAACCTATGCAGATGATGATAATGATTTTTTTTTAAACTTGTTAATAATTGCCAAGAGCACTGCCACTTTATGAGAATGAAAATAACGCAGCACAGCAAAAGCAACACCGAACTTGATTAGAAAATCACATTGCATTTTTCTTTCCCTTCCAATATTTTGCTTTGATTAATATAAGAACATAGAACAATATTCGTAAATTGATTTTTATCGGCATGAAAGAAAATCCCCTGAGGAGAGCCAAAAGGCCGACAGGTGCTCGACATAATGAAAATGACCCGCTGTCACTAAAACAACAGTTGACCTTTTGTATTAAATTACTGCCATTACTAAGTAGTAATTTTGGCGAAACGAATAGCTCAAGGCGAACTGATGTTATCGTTGGGTAACTAAGCTGGTTGCCGGATATTTGAATGTTTATATAGAAGGTTTGTCCACTCCTCCATTATTGAAGGGAAACGCTGACGCAGTTGTGAGCAATCCCCTTTAGAAACACTCCAAAGTAATTTTGAAAGCGACAATTATGTGTAATCATGGCGGACGTAAATACAAATTCTTATGTAATTTTTTTCTCGGAAAATGTGAAAATCAATGTATCATTTTATATTTTACTTACGTCGGAAATTAATTTAGTCTCTAACGAAGAAACTGAAGCGACGCCGCGTTTATCTAATTTTAGGTTTTACATTCGAATTTAATAGTAATTGCTTCTGAAATCATAATTTAAATTCTAGAAACTTTCCATTACAATTTAAACTTTGCAAACAGTTTAAAATCACAATTTCAAAGTTAATGCATTTATTTTGTTATAATTTCTTGTGTAAATAACTTGTAAGGGTGCCTATCTTGTTACCTTTCACTTTCCTCTTCTATTTTGTTGGGAAACCCGTCAGTACACAGAAAGCTTCCATAAAGGATTGTCGATGTGGAGCATACGGTGGAGTTCTGCCCGGCTTGGGCGGAGCACCGCCGTGTCCTCGTGGAGGTGATCGGCGGCGGCGATCTCTCGCGTCGACCCTGGTCCAGGCCATGGTACGGAGCGAGAGTGCATGGCTAGCAGTCGCCTCCTTCAGCGAAGCAGTTATGCTCGCAAAGAGGGAGGCGGCGCACGTGAGGGAGATGCAGTACATGCGCCCTCACAGCCGTGGCCTTCGCAGGAGACGCCCTGGGCGTCGGGAATCCCAGGCTGATTCCCGACGCCCACCGTAGGCACGGGCTTGCGGACGGCGAGTAATGGGTAGCTCGCTGTCCGGTAAGGACCAAGCCCGGGTCGACGGCGCGTTGTGTTCCACGCGCGCCTCAAAGACATGTCAGCAGCAACAGATGGGGCCCGCAAGGGCCGATGCCTGCCAGGTGTGCGGGTTGTTCGAAAGAGATACCGCGGCCCCTGGCATACAGGCAACTGTGGGAACACGGGTGGGTTTTAGTCAGTAAAAGTCTGACACGCCCTCCCGCTCCACCCAGAGCGGGAGAAGTTATTTGATGATTTCCCACCCAGAAAAAAAATAAAAATAAGGATTGTCGATCAGGAAGCCTGTAACACTACCGTGGCACATAAAACGTCAAAGGATCATGTACCTGACTGCCAATCATATCGAATGCATGGAAAACAGTACAAAGGAAAATATTTAGCTACCACTATAAGCAAACATGGAATGTACAAAGAAAAGGGGTATTTTACTCGTTTATAGCCTATGGAACGGTGTAGGGTCATTTATTATGCCTAAATCGATTGGACTTTGTGGCTATTGTTGAAGTATATAATTATTACTGCGGGTAGCGGCCATGCTCACAAAGATAAAAAAAATAGAACAAAACCAAGATGGCAGAGTTAGAGTTTATCAAAAATTGAGATGACAGTTGACAATCGCTTCTAAATTGATTAAACTTTGTAACTATGGGTGAAGTGTGTACTTCTGCGAATAGTGGCCAGGATCACAACGACTTAAAGTAGAACAAAACCGAGACAGTAAAGAGTTTATCAAAAATAGAGATGACATTATGACAATCGCTTTCAAAAGGCGATCAACACTTTCCAAAAGATTATAGTTGCCTTTTTTATCGATAATTTTGTCATAAATGTTTATGGTAACAAATAATTTATGAAAAATAAATATCCCTATTAAATATAATTTTAATATTAAGTGACGTGACAGAGCACACAGACTATTTAAATAGCCACAATTTTTTGTAGTGGCGATGCAGAGTCTGTGGTGTGGCGGCAAATGTCAAAGCTTAAATGAATTAACAATTCCGTTCAATACTTTATTCAGTCTTTAATTTTGTATTTATCATTTAAAATACTGCCCAGGTCATTGCAGTGGCATCATATTTGATTCGTCGCTTTGGTAAACTGATAAACGTAGGTAAGGTACTGAGAACTTTTTGGCAATCCGATCTTAGCTTTTTAGCCAGATACATTTTTAAAAGGCAGTAAAACAGATAATGAAAAGTTATCATAAGCTCTCAAGCATTAATGGACAATGTCACAATGACAACTGCTTATCATGTTATTTTGTTTTAGGCTAAAAAAAAGTGCTAGACAAAAGTCGTATAATAATTTTAATGAAAGCGACCTATACTCACCTATTATGTTCGACTATTCTTAGAGAAAGTAGTTTAGACCAAAGTGAATAATTGGGACAAACAATTACCCCCGTACGTACTTCTAAAAATATCTTAACTGTTACCTATAATAATTGCAACAACATTTCATAATCCTGAAGCTGGGTATCCACTATGTTCGCGCACCAATTGTGCTCTGCGGATCTGCATTGTTTTAAATAATGATAAATGATTTTATTTCTGTAAGTAGGTTTTAAAAACCTTATACACGTCAAAAATAAATGATGGTTTAAAGATATTCGTAGAAAAGTTATTTCATATCTGACTACTCTGAGATGCTGAAAGAAACTGAGAGGCCACAGTCTTTTTTTTAAGTCCAGACATAATCTTGGGCACATGACTATCAGGACTATGTAGAAGAGTGACTGAACTGGTATTTTAGGAAAGAGCCACACAGATTTTGAGTGGATCTGTCAATTCAGAACTTAACAGCTCAACGACTCGACGAACAATACTTACCAAAAAAAGAACATGAGGCCGCATAAAATATTCAAACAGCCAGACCAATGAAAGTGCTTGTGAAACTCTAAAACACATTATTTGTTTATCACAAGTTTGAAAAATGAATAAAAACTGATTTCATGTTTTAAAAATTGAACTTGAAATAATTTTGCGCTTGACTGCGTAAAGTTAAAAATTAAAACGTTATTTTATCGTGTTATGGGGGTTAAAGGCTTATTAGCAATGTTTCAATAGAACAAACACATTTTTTGAGGTTTATTCAAATTCAACGTACGCTAATTCGTTCACTACCCCAACACTATTATTATAGATTGAGTATGGTAACATTATTTGGTTTTGAGCTATCGAATGACTGAATACGATTTTAAGTCCAAATCTACTCTAGTTTTACCTACAATCATCCACATAATCCTAAACTAACCTAACCTACATGCTTCACAATCTAAAGCTAGTTACACCGACCAGAGAGATATTCTAGATGCCATAACAATTACGTCCGGGCGCCAATATCAGGTACTAGGTAGATACTGTTATAGCCACCAGACTAATCGCCTTGGCACAGTATTAGCTTCGCTTTAACCGGAACATCGGGCTACATCGATTCTACATCTGATCGTTTTAAGCTAGTAAGTGAAACTAACTAAATATACTTGGATGGGATTAACCTTTAGTAATGTGACCCAGACAAGCGCTTTACTTTGTGTAAATTATTTCATAACCACTGGTTTCACAACGGTGAAAGAAAACATCGTGAGGAAACTGACATATCTTAGAACAAAAAAAAAATTAAGACATCTGACATCTGCCAAATCGCACTAGGCCCGCGTGGTAGATTACGGCCCATCCCTCTCACAGAGAGGCCTGTGTCCCAGCAGTGGGAAAATTAAAAGCTGATCATGATGATATAATGAATGATGTATATTTATTAGATGAAGCAAACAGATCGTTTCATATTCTCAATAAGGCTAAAAAACGCTCTCAAAAACGGTCTTAGTCGGTGGGATAGGTTGCGGTTTTCCACATAGGACACTGTAGGAAGATTTTTTAATGCTAGGTACATACAAAAAAAAGGAGTTTTGTTTCGAAATGTTTGATAGGTTGCTGCGTTACAGTTCGCGATTTCAATTCTAACAGAACAAATATGAATACGGCCTTCTACTGGGTTTTGGAGTTCGTTTGAAAGAGATTGGAGCCTTTAAATGCAACCACGATATAGCAGAAAACCTGTGATAGTTTTTATCTAGTTTTACGTTTTTCTGTAAAAGTAAAGTTTTTTTTTCAAATCCTTGCATAAAATTATAGGCAAATTGAAGATTTATTTGTTTTCCCGTTGCGAAAGTGTTCGATGAATTCCGGTTTCTGTACGCAATACGTACCAACCTATTTCAGATTATCTATCCGATTCCGTGTATTATTACGATTATGTGACTTTTCCTTGCCATCCTTAATCTCTCATCTCTGTCGAAAGATAAGAAGATGAATGAATAAGAGCTTACAACATTCGTTTTGCTTGTAACCTAGAGTAATATCAAGTGGTATTAGGAGCAAATGTCCTGAAGATCTGGTAGCGTCTTCTGGCGGGTCGTTGAGCTCCCTAAAATACGTTGAGCTACACGATGACTGATGCATGTGTCGCAGTATGATAGATAAAGCCGTGATATGGTTATATCCCTAGGGATATAAGGACCATAGTTATACGAAAGCGATTCATTACTATCTTACTAAGAAAAAAATTGTAATATTGTTCATGTTTAGTGATTATTACTAGATTATGTTTAGTGAAATAGTTGTAGGAGTGTAGTTCGTTCTGTTTGTGAACCCCGGAGTGTACGACTAAACGCCGACTGACACTACGCCGACAGACTGAACACCGATAAGACTTTACTTCGACGGGACTCTTCGCCGACAGAACACTACGCCGACAGGACTCTTTGTCGACCAGGCTCATCCTTGCGCTATTACTAAATAGCCAAGTAACTGCCACTAACTTGGAAGAAGCGCTCGCTTGACTTGCGCGCGGTTGGTCACTGGACGTCGCTCGCTGCGCTGCCCCAGTCAGTCGGTCGGCATCAGTTGTTCGGCGTGCACTGTTCCGTTTTCGCGCATATTAATTGAATTTTCGCCACTTTTTCTTTAATATCTGTTATATATTCGTTTTATCATTACTTCTCTTAAAAACCAACATATTGGTTTACTTGATTCTATGGTAGATTTATAACTATTTAACCAGATTAGTTTAGTCAGATAAGCATATTACTAGATTGTGACCGTAAGATAGTAATGAATCGCTTTCGTTTAACTATGTTACGGTATATAATTATATCCCTAGGGATATAAGTATATTACGGCTTTATCTATCATACTGCGACACATGCATGCCGTCTATTGGGACAGGTCAGCTCAAAGCTAGCTTCTTCTTTAAAAGGCACTTCCAGACATGGCCCTGCATTGTTGAACTTATATAAAGTTCAATAATATAATGTTTGGACTTTAAAAGAGACCATGACCATGAGAGTTTGTTTTGGAATTTCTTCTCAGGGATCAGTGAGCTAGAAAATGCTGGCGCCATCTAGTTTTAAATATTGACCAAAAAAATATTGACGTGCAGGGCTGGCAAACCAACGCACGCGTGCACGCGCAAGCACGCGTGCCTTAGGCCTAAGTCACAGTAACAAACATAGAAATCGGAGCGTGATAATTTCATCTTCTTATACTTGAGTCGTTACTTTCAGAAACCGTACCTATGTCACATCACATGATTCCAGTTCAGCTTGCATTCTGCTAAAAATAATATATAAACCTAATAACAGACACCAGAAGTTGCACTAATTTGTTAGTTCACTTATATAAGGCGTTGGTTACTGTATAATAGTACAAGTCTACTTCTGTTTGCTAATAAAGAGTAGGTACCTATTATTGTGAAAGTATTTACCCTTTTTCTAGTAGTCAATAAGTCAAGATTATTTGTTGGCACGTCAATGCCATATTTTTTTTTAACATGGCTCTAAAGGTTTAGAGGTTCGCCATCCCTGCAATAGTGTCTAATATCGACTTACATAAGTAAACATTTTATTTCATTTCAGTACATTTATAGGAATCTTACAAATAAATTAAAAACACTTTGATGCCTGTTTCCCCCGCTTGCAGAAGCCGACTGGGGTAAATAAATCACGATGCTAAAGCTCTGAGGCGATGTGGAACAACTTGCACGTAATGTTTTAGTATTGCAGTTTACTGAACATTTGTACTAAAGGCATTCTACAACGTTTCCATTAGCACTGAAGTTATCAGTACATTAATTGTACAGATCGCTCCTACCAATTTTTACATTGTCTTTTGATCAATGCAAAATAGGCATTCAACTTTATTACTTATATTGAAGTAAATTCTTTTATGCTGTGCTGAAACCAAAAACATAAAAAGAATCCATTCTAATAGGACTTCACTTGAAGAAGACATTTTTCCAACAAAAAGTGATCTCTGTAATAAAATAGTTGGCGACCCATGTTTTAAACAACTCTGTGGGATGGTCCCAGGTATAAATTTGCCACCAGTGTCTACCTATAATTGCACAACCCTAACTTTTCTGGGCTCACAAACATTTGTTTGAAATATGTGCCTAGGTACACATGTGTCTGTTCCAAACATTTGAAATGATTGATCGTGTTTTAAACGGGCGGGCGGGCGTCTGTGCTATCTATAGTTAAAATTAAATAAGTCACGGGGCGATTCATCAAAATTGTCACGCGTTCGAAATTGTTGGCTGCGTTCAATCTCAACTATTCTCTGTTCATTTTGGACGTTTTGCTGCTATTACGTTGGCTTTTGAGACATTAAGTATGGTAATTATTGTTCATAGAGAATGTCATTTTTAATGAACTAAGATTAATGCCTTCTATAGGTAGGTATTTTTTATGGTGTGGTCATTGAAATACAAAAAACCCAAGATGCACAGTCTCGAAGAAAAGTAACACTCAGAACTGTCCCCAATTATATACAGGGTGTAAGGGGTATAGGTACGTCAGTGGTTATAGTTATGATAAAACACATTTTTTTGCAAATTCAACGTTACACGCATGACTTAAAGTGGTTTTTACAAAGCAATGTCCAGAAAGACTGACTGAAATATGACTGACGATACCATTGACACCTGCGCACATTGCGCCCTATTTATGCGGACGTTTTTGAGACGCTGATTGTGTATCTTGGGTTTTGTAAATCAATGGGTCATCTAACGCGACTAAGGGACTTACTAGAGAATGGGCAGCAGCGTTCTCTGTGCATTTTACCACCATACTGCGATCGCCTACCCGCCTGCCAAGCGTGGTGATTATGGCAAAACCCCTTTTTGGGGAGGCCTATGTCCAGCCGTGGACGTCTTTCGGCTGAAATGATGATGATGATGATGATGGGCCATCATCATCTGCCCAGCCTTTTCCCAACTATGTAAGGGTCGGCTTCCAGTCGAACCGGATGCAGCTGAATACCAGTATTTTACATAAAACGACTGCCTATCTGACCTACACAACCCAGTTACTGGGTAATACGATACCCCTTGGTCAGACTGGTTGTCAGACTTTCGGGCTTCTGACGACCCGTAACGACTGTCAAAGATCCACAAATGACAGCCGGGATCAACGGCTTACCGTGCTTTCCGAGGCACGGAGGGGTCTTGATATGTAAAGATCCCTCAAGGGCACACATCTACGAGATGAACAACAAACACAAAGAAGGCCACACATCCACGAACCAACCGCGTCAAGCGTAGTTTAACCTGATCGATCGACCCGTGCGGCTGTTCATACTATTACTAATCTATGCTCAAATCTCGTTTTCTGTTTTCGTATTAATGGAAGTCAGACGCATAACCAAACAAAAACTGGACATGGTCCAAACGGAAGTAGCCAAATTGTATAATACAAGTGTACCGTTTTATTTTTGCATGTTTGAATCATTCAATTAAATGAAGTGCTTCAGTAGGTAAGTACAGACAAGGAATTGATCGTTTATCAAATCTACACACTACGTAAAAATTTCATACAACTACCAAAGAATGACAGATGTGATTTAAATATGCAGGCAATTTAAGTTGCTAGTCAATTTGTGGAGCTCTTTAAGTTCTGTGTTGAGCTACACGATTGCTGACAAATGCGTGCATTGGCGGGACAGGTCCGTCCAAGTCTGGGTGGTTCTTTCCTCTAAATTACATCTCGGACACTAATCTGCATGGTCCTCACATGGGCCAAAATTTGGTCTGGATTTTAAAAGAGTCCCTTTTAAAGTCAACGTCCTCTGAGTATGAGTAACCAAGAGAAGGATAACCGAAATCCTTGTCAGTGAAGTTGTTTAGGAAACACTGAACTCATCTAATTTTATTAAAACATCATTTATTTTTGAAGTTTTAAAATGTTTTTTGAACTAATTAAATATTATAGAAATAAACGTCAATAATGTTATCATTTTATGTCGTAAAATAATCAGCCCACGCTGTTCCCACACAGGCCTCTTATCGGTGAGAGGGAGTAGGCCGTAATAAGGCGGGAGGAAACGCCCGGGTGTTTCCTCTGCGTAGATCGCCCTGAGGACACGGTAGAGCTTACGGTGGAGGTCTGCCGGGCTTGGGCGGAGCACCGCCGTGTCCTTGTGGAGTCGATCGGTAGCGGCGATCTCTCGCGTCCGGCCCTGGTCCAGGCCATGGTTCGGAGCGAGAGTGAATGGGTAGCCATCATTTCCTGCAAAGCTGTAATGCTCACGAAAAGGGAGACGGCGCACGTGAGGGAGAGGCAGTATATGCGCCCTAACGGCCCTAGCCGCCGTAGGCGCGGGCTTGCGGACAGCGAGTAATGGGTAGCTCGCTGTCCGGTAAGGACCAAGCCCGGGTCAACGGCGCGTTGTGTTCCACGCGCGCCTCAAAGAGATGTCAGCACCAACTGGTGGGGTCCGCAAGGGCCGATGCCTACCAAGGGTGCGGGTTGTTCGAAAGAGATACCGTGGATCATCAGCACACAGGCAATTGAAGGAACACGGGTGGGTTTTAGTCAGTGAAAGTCTGACACGCTCTCCCTCTCCACCCAGAGCGGGAGAATTAGTTTGATGATTTCCCACCCAAAAAAAACCTACCACGCAGGCCCAGTGCGGGTTAGATGGATGTAATTGTTTTTTTGTTTTTTTTTTTTTTTGTTCTAGGACATGCCGGTTTCCTCACGATATTTTCCTTCACCGTTTTGAGAGCAGTGGTGATGAAATTATTTCACAAAGTAAAGTGCCCTTACCACTAGGCCACCACTGCTCATTTCGTAAATATCAATTTGTTTGACTTAACATACATTAAGATTAAACAGATCGTGTGTTCTTGGGTATCCACTGGTTTTCCTTGAATTTCTCGAAACATCCAATTATTTTTTCCAGAGATACTGTATTATATATACAGCGTACCTACCATGTTTGTATTTCGTATCTAGAGAAATCTTAATGAGATAGGTATTTTTTTAGGCCCATCCCTATTTTTACATAGTAACTTATTTACCTTAGATACTAAATATAAATCAAAGCCAGAACGATAAAATATTTACAGACTCAAATTTCACGTTAATGTTTTTTTTTTGGTATTTTCACATGTTCGGATTCGTGGTCAAAGATTTAATCGAAATACCTAGAAGTCAGAATTAATGTACGTAAAGGTTCTCTTTTTCCAAAAAGTCTAGTTACTAAGTCTTTGATAAATCACTTACTTACACACTTACTTACGAGCTACGTAACCGGATTTGTTCTCCCGTAATGTGGTTTTAGGCTGGAAAATAGAGACTCGAACTGGCAGCTAGGCTATTCGTATGGGAATTAGGAAATAAATAATGCTTTAAAAATATTGCCAAAATCACTATAATTTTGTTTCGTCATGTCCTTGACCTAAAATACAAGCTTTTGCCTTGCCCGCGTTAATGACGGAAATTATTCTATGGGAACGTAATACTAGGATAAAAAGTATTCCATGTCCTAACCCAAGTCATATTCTATCCATGTGCGTTAAGCAGTTAACGTGTGAATAGGTAACGAACAGACAGCAGAGTTAATTTAATTTGTATGGGTGTATGGATAACCGAAAAGCAGCATCAATAAATTGGTTTAGCATTAGGAACCTTTTCAACGTGGATGCCACGATTTATCCAAGTCGTGAACGTGAACCATCGTAATCACAACAAACAACTGTTAGTTCTAATACGAGAATCAAACCGCTGCACCCGATCGGAATGTGGACCGCAGCACAGACAGAATTGAATTGTCACTTATACATACAGATAAGTATACCTATGGTTTTTCTAGTTTCCTAAGCAGGAATTCAACATTCTAATGTATGTTGAACAAAAAAATACCAGCCTGAAATCAAGTTCCTAAGTCTGAAAATGAATAGGCAGTTCTGCTAACTAATGCTTATTCCACAATGATACCTCCGCAGTTATACCAAAAATAAAATAAACTATTTTAAATTACTTAAGTATCTCCGGTACGATATACATAAAATGTATGTCATAGAAATGGCCGTATCGTAATCTGCCGGGGCCCCAATTCTGTATCGTTAAAATTATTCCCCGCGGAATCTTATTACGTTCAAACTACATCAATATCGTTTTTTTTGGAAACCAATGTACCGGTAAGGAATCGAAATGTCATATTCTATTCCAAGACAATTTGCCGATATTATTAATACGATATTAGCAGAATTCATGAGTGATTGACGTGGTTACGAGTAAGAAGTGGTCATAGTGAATTCAGGCCCTGGCCGTTTGGCGATACGCCGCCGAAGTACTTAAGTAGTTGCATTTCACACCGCTAGTGGCACCCCTACTAAAATTAGGTTAGAATTGTGATCGACAACCAAGTTAGTCGCAGTTACTTGGCTATTTAGTATTTTAAAGACCAGCACCCTAATTGCATAAGTCACGATTAAACATAATCGGTTTCATTTTGACAGTTCAACAATATTCATTACGTTATTAAGGTTTTTGAACAGATACATTCTACGAACATATGAAGCAATAGTTTAGCCATCTATTTCAAAACGAAATAGATAATGATTAATCGTGAGTTACGCAATTAAGGTGCGAGTTGCACTGAGTCCACGTGGTGGATTACGGCCCACTACCTCTAGAAGAGAGGTGGCCGGTGTCCCAGCACTACGAACATAATTAGGCTGATTATGGCTAATAAAAGAGACTCTGAAATATAAATAATTTGAGTAGTAAAACGTCAAATAGCAATTATTACCCGACAGCACAGCAGCAAAATCAGAGTTATGTTTTTACGGTTAACTGGGTCGATATGACCAATCATCGTTGGGAAAATCATCGAACGCTGAGCGTTGAATGATATGGCGTATGTTAGATGGCTTAGTCATGAAATGGCGGCGTATCGTACAATGGCCAGGCAGATCACGATATGTTCATTTCTACGATCGGACGACAACATAATATCCTACTATTTGTGTACTTGGATGTTTGTCACGCAAAAACGGCTCAACATATTCGGATGAAATTTGCCACACAGATAGTGTATAACCTGAATTAGCATATAGGATACTTTTTATCCTGATAGTACGTTCCTGTGGGATAATATTCGACCTCCTCGCGGGCAAAGCCGCTGTCAAAAGCTAATAATAGAGCCATTTATTCCGAAGTTTTACACATTTGACTTAAATACTATAAGTTACATTAACAAAATTTCTCTTCGTTCGGTGTGCCTTACGGCATAGGCCTCCGACGCCTTCCACTGATTCCTATCTGCCGCCACTCTTAGCCAAAGGGGACCCAAAGTCATTTTCAGTTCGTCCTCCCATCTCCTCACTTTGCGACCTCGGCTTCAAAACCCATCTCTTGGCTACCAGAACCACCTAAACCCATGTCAAAAGCTAGTAAAGAATAAATGTTTCCAAAAACCTCTCCGCCATAATAACATAATCACTATAAAAGCCTATACGAGAATTATGTAAATACATCCATTGAGTAAACATAAATTGAATTAATTGTGATCATCCATCAAAGTATCTTGGATAACATAAATTATTACTTATTATTCTTCTCTGAGAAATAACCTCTCAACAAAACAAACATGGATACCTAAATATTTTAATGTCTTTCTTAATTTTGTCGTCGAAGACAATGACAAATTGCTGTTTAAAAATGTATCAAACAACATTTTTTATTTATCTTTGTTAAGTGTAGTAAGATTACTTTATAAACATTATGCTGCGTAATATTAAGATGACAAAATACGATCTTTTTCACAAACAAAAGTGTACTCACAATAAAATTATTTGAAGATTGGAAATAGTTTGTAGTAAGAAATACCGACATGTGTATACTTTACTAACATAGGTATTTAGAATCGCCGAGCGAGCAATTAAATAATCGCAGTCGGTATTGATCTTTTTGTATGCACATGTTTCTGTGACAATAATCAGAATAGAAAGGTTTTCTGTTTATTAATACTAGTGATAGGTACAATTAAATATAATTTTAAAACTAGATTTCTAGTTATCAAATGACGAAGCAGCGTGGTAAATGCGATACACACGAACAGCGGGAATGGCTTTTATTTTGAGAGTTCAAAAACATTCATTGCGTTACTCAGGTACCTAGCCTACGTTGTTGAGCAGATAAATTTTTCGAACATATGAAACAATGGAGTCAAAATGATTCAGATTCTGAATCATTTTGTGTTAATTAGTGTGAAGGAGCTACAAAATGGCACTCCCAAACTTACTCACGTAAATCATATATATTTCTCTTCAGAATTCTACTGCTACCAAACGGTACCGAATGAATGAAGGCCAAATGCAGCTTTTAAAAAAAAAAGCAAGCCAATTTACTGACGCACAAATTTCCAACATCCAAAGAGTAAAACGAAGTAACAAATTTCAAAGAATAACAGTTTTTAATTGCGTCCCCTTATTTTCGTTTCTATGACTTCAGTTTTTTCGTACGAAATGAAAAAAGTTTCATTGTATTAACCCCTGGCGTCACATTTTGACAATACGCGCCTTTCTAAGCTCGCAGTTTCTATTTACCAACGCAATATGCTTTTTATTTTCCAGTTATTTTGAGATATTTTTTTTGATACAATTGTTACGTTATTTTAACCCAAATTGTATTTGAATTTCCAACCGTTTAATATTTTATATGAAGCGGTTTTCTAACCGCTTAATATAAAATATTAAACGGTTGGAACTTCAAATGTCAGTTTTTGAAAGACCTTTTATAAGAGAATACAACTAAAATAATATGCACATTTTTTCGAATAAAATATTTGATTCTAGCATTTGATTCTTGCAGACTCTTACTTGGAAACTATTCGAGTATTTGTTCAAATGAAAACACGTATGGATTGTAAAGTTTTAAGAATTCTTTTACAATTTTGTGTCCAGACCAGTGGCGAAAGCACCATATAACACGATTCCTACCGGCTTCCCTTTCTTTTTTTTTAGGTGGGAAATCATTAAATAACTTCTCCCGCTCTGGGTGGAGCAGGAGGGCGTGTTAGACTTTTATTGACTGAAACCCACCCGTGTTCCCTCATTTGCCTGTGTGCCAGGGGTCTTCGCAGTTACCAGCTTCCCATCGGTGATTCGCATCTCTACCGCTTTTAGTGTCTACTATTGTCAAGAAATTTATCTGTACTACGGGTATTTAATTCACAATAATATTCAAACAACAAAAACGCTTATTTTTAGCTTTGTATTACAACAAAAATATGTTCTAAATTAAACCCGGCGCCAAAACGTCGTAATCGAGAACGTGGCACCGCTTGATATGGACGAGAGCAAGCCGCTGTACAACGGGTTATGACAGATACAAATATAGAAAAATGCGTCTGCGAGAACGAGATGGAGAATATTGCACATTTTATTTGGTTTTCAGCTGTTTAATTTTATTGTATTTAATTTTTTACATTCCTATATTAATTTAAGAAAGATAATGTAGTATTCCTTATTGATAAGTCAGTAATTTAAAGCCGACTTCACTTCGGCTTCTCTCTACAAAAATTGACACCTCGCCGCTGGTCCAGACATAACGAAATTGTGTAATATAAAATGTTTAAGGTCACATTTACAGGAAGAAAATTCTCTAATGTACTTTTCTGTGAAAAACTTATTTGTGTAAAATTTAAATCTTTTTCAATCGCATTAATTGATATTATAATTATAAAGCATTTGATGGACGAATTCTTGAGAAAGGCTATTGAACTTCTACAACAGGAGCCGAGCAAAAAGTAATAAAGTCAGAAATAACGCAAGCACTAAGTAAAAGCGCGGGCGATGCGTTGCGACGTCAACAATCAAAAGAGTTATAAAAATATGGCAGTTATTATGCTAGATTGTGGTATCTTACGCGAACGAAGTCGCAGGTAGAAGCTAGTCATCATCATCTGCCTTGCCTTTCCCAACTATGTTGGGGTCGGCTTCCAGTCTAACCAAATGCAGCTGAATACCAGTATTTTACTGGGTAACACAATACCCCTAGGTAAGACTGGTTGTCAGACTTTCGGACTTCTGACGACCTGTAACGACTGTCAAAGCTCCACAAATGACAGCTGGGACCAACAGCTTGACGTGCTTTCTGAGGCACGGAGGGGTCTTGGTATTTGGTATGGAAAGATGGTTATCCATCCACGGACCAACCGCGGCTAGAATAGCTTAACCTGATCGATCGACAGTATAATCACTAAAACTTTGCATTCAGCACATGATTCTAGACTAGCGCAGACATTTTTGGTCTGTTTAAAAAAAACAGTTGTTTTATAGAAAATACCTACGCGGGCTAGATGTATGGCAAAACATTTTTTTTTATAAATAACCGACGATAAATTTCAAAGTTGAAGGGTTCAGAATCATGGCAACAGGCTGCGCGTCGATTCCTGCCATCCTATATTTAAAGGACAGAAAATAAAACATTATACAGCCCTTTGAAGTTCTTTCTCGTTTTCAATAAAAAGTCCAATTTGGTGGAGTCACCGTCGGCAACTCCGCAGTGAAGGAAAACTGACACATCGTTACGTGACGTCACGATTCCACTTACAGGTATATTACACTGGATGGCAGAGAAAGAAGCAAAGGGAAGGAATGCTTCCTAGTTTGCTTTATTCGCAAATGTTTGTTCTTTTGCTTTTTGTAAAGATATAAGAAATTAGCTTTAAATACTAAAAAATAAAAAAAACTTAAATTAATAAAATAAAAAATATATATTAATTTTAGATAAAAGTTATTACTTATTTAGTTGCTCACGCTAGCGATGAGATTTTCCCCTCTCTATCAATCAAATACCTACTTGTTTAACGATAAGACTGATCACGGTGGAGTTTCTTGCACATTCTTCTCCGTATGAAACTACCTTTTGGAAGGGGCAACTAGAATCAATTCTAAATTTTGACGTTTAAAAGTGCCTTTTATGCGCCTATTGGAAGTAAAGAATTTGACTTTGACTTCACAATTATACGGAAGTTCGAGCTTGACCAAACACGAGTGACGAATTCCCAAGTAAAATTAAATAAAAAGTCCCAAAAATCTTTTCAAAAGTAAGTCGCCCCAGCAACCAAACAAAATAAACAGTTATTAAAACATATTTATCTTCGTAATTGTTACAATATTATACGTAGCTCAATCTCTGTGTATTACGGAGACCTAAATTGCTTTTTTTCTCTATGTAATAGCGAAAGCTCCGAAACCAGGGATTACGCAAAGGCGACCTTTTGCTCTGGGCGGTTTTCCGCCCCAGCTCTTTGGGCGGGCGGGGCCTTGCTTTAGACGTTTTTCTTCCCTTTGCGAAAAAACGTAGCACTTCTTTGTACCAAGGAAAATAACTTTTTCGCTGGTTTCAGTTTACTTAATTAACAGAGCAATTTTATAATTTTCTGGAACAACACGATTTGAATTTGAATATTTCTTGTCTGTTACTTTAATATATATTTACATAATTATGTTTCAGCCATCATAATTCTAACGAAAATTGAAATGTTTTCGTGTAATTATTTTAATTATGTGAGTATCAAATTAATTTCCCTAAAATTGGCGGTAAGGGAATTGTGAAGTTAGCTGATATTCTAAATCCTCGCGTGGTTTTTGTATCCTTGTAACAGACATAATTACAATTCAGGTAGTTAGTCTTCAGCCTTGCCTATTTTCAACATGTTACCGTTTTTATAATAATGTAGATCCATTAAACAAATCCAACTTCCAAGAAAAAGTTATACCATCTTTAATAAGGGAAAATAAATGACAACATTTCCACTCCAATCTATTCGTACATGCCTAAAATTGTGGAAATTGTCTTCCCACGAAAAAAGAATTACATTTCAAGCTTTTATAGAACACGACAACAACGAAGAAATCCACATTCGTCCGCCTCGAGGCTCTGTTACAGTCGATTTACACATTACCGTCGGCTACCGGGGAAATTATATATGCGTACTTCGAAATGAAACAGTATACTTACTTTACATAAACTGTGCTGTTCTGAAAGGTCTATGCGATTAATGTTGCTGACAACATTATTTTGGGCCTTCGAAATTTCAAAGTACCTAAGCTACTTATCGCCGCTGAATTCAACAAGGACTAGGTTGGTTACGTACACCGATAGACGTCTTACGTAACCTGGAGCTTAATGTATGTTAGTTACGAAGCCTATAAACACAAACAATTTACTAACAACAAGGTCTAGAGTAGAAATTAATTTACAGTATCAGGTGTCCCGCAAGCAAATATGCTTTGGAAATTGATCTCTTGCGACCTTGTGCGGGTCGATGTGTGTTGGCCCTTATTCGCCAGTGATTCTGTCACCTCAGTTCAGCTGTTATTACACGCAGACAGCGTAGACATTAATCTCTTGAACAAATATAAGGCTGTGTTGCCATCTGCCAGTCGCTTAATGTCAAATAGTATAAAGTACCTCGATGGTTTGCTTTTAAAGGGCGTCGGCGCCGGCTAATTGATTTAATTCCGCGTTGAATACTTTTTCGTCTGTTTTATTTTATGCATGTTTTTGTTAATGATGTAATTACGGAAAAGTAATTTGGAATGAACAAGAGATCTCATTATAAAAGGAGACTGGACTGTTCGATTTCATTGTTATTGGATCTGTCATTTAAGTGTTGAGTAAACATGTTGTAAAAGTGATGTATTTACTAAGAAATATAGAAGATATTTATGGGATTCGGAACGAAAAAGAGCTCTTATTGACAGGTGTTAATATGTTGCCGACAATTCATCGATGATTAATTACAGAATATATAGATATAGTATTGTTGAAGCCGTATATTTAAAAAAGTCTACCATTAAGATGAATTCGTTTCGGCCTGAATATAATGCATTAGTTTTCGCAAGCTCAGCTGCCACATCTAGCATTCCCAACCATAACAAAATCAATTTCGTTCCAACAACCAATGCTAAAGAAGCATTGGTTGTTGGAACGAAATTGATTGATTAACGCATCAAAAACCACCTATTTGTACACGAACAATGGCACGATAAACATTAACGGATAAAAAAATCACGATTGAGCATGCTTCTCCCCTCAAACATTCGCAAGTTGTCATCCGTGACGTATGATATGGCGGCAAAGCTGACGCGTCGGTCGGGGTGCCCGACGTCACGGCAGGAACACAGATTAGATGGAGTTACAGAAGGTCGGGTCCATTCAGCGAGCTAAGCTAAAAACAGGGGCACGGAGACAAACGCGTACGTAAAGAGATCAAAGAGAGCAGAGAAGGCAGTGATGGCTCAGGGGTAATAGCCGTGACGTGAAGCAAAACATCGTAAGGAAACCAGATCTAGAAAAAAATTAAATCGAAGACATGTGACACCTCCAAACCCACACTGGACCTGCGTGGTGGATTACAACCCACTTCCTTTCACAGAGAGGAGGCCTTTGTCCCAGCAGTGGAAACTTTACAGGCTGATTATGGATAGAAAGCCGGCTCGATTATGTGACCTAAAACAGGGGCTCGCAGACATAAACGCGAACGTAAGGAAATAAACAGTTGAAAATCATGAGTGTGCTTGCACTCGCTTTACGTGAACCGTAACTACGAGTATGTGTGCGTGCATTTTCGCTCCTTCTATGGAGCCGACCTTCTGTACCTATATACTCTGTGGCTGGGGTGCCCGTCGCCCGGGTGTCTATTATTTATTATAACCCATCAATTTGTTTCGGTGACTGATGAATACGCACACCGCAGACCGCAAGCTATACGCCAGATAATCGAGCGTTTAATTGTGCTCCCCGCTTTATACGAGCACAACGAGCACGACGTGACGCTCGCAATATACCAGAATGTGGTGTCATTTAAAATTTTAATATACATTTCCTGAAAGCTCTTTTAAAATTTCGTGTCGTTTTTTATGCGAAATGTGAAAAAATACAGATTTATTCACTTAGATAATTATACCGTAGGCGCACATTTTATGTAAGTAATAATTTAGTGTAATTGTGCTTAATTTTATTATAAAAGTTGGAGCAGAATGGCCCTTGAGTGAAGACCGTGTAGTACCTTAGAGTAGGGATTTAACGATGTTTTCTGAAATTGACGTAAACTCTGTGCTAGTGAACCTTGAAGCCGACACATAACATTGCTCGAAAATGTATGAAAACATCCATTGTTCACATACACATTGTTCCGTGTGGTGCCGGACGTAAAAGAATAGCACCATCCCATTTCTTCCCGTGGGTGTCGTAGAAGGCGACTAAGGGACTTACTAGAGAATGGGCAGCAGCTTTCTCCATGCATTTTGCCACCATGCTGCGATCGCCAACCCGCCTGCCAAGCGTGGCGATTATGGCAAACGCCCCCATTTTTTTTTTTTTGGGGAGGCCTATGTCCAGCTGTGGACGTGTATCGGCTGAAATAATGATGATGAAAACATCCAATAAAACACATAACATGACCTGAAATTCAGATCAAATTTTGAATTGAGAATCCACATACCCATCACTCCTCCGTCACTGAATCACCTGGCTTTGCCACATTGTAATAAACGATAATAAACCCATAGGAGACTTTGTTAACAAGCGGTCTGTTCCCAAAGTTTGCTCACAAATCTGCGAGCCAAAGTTAATTCGTAATAAGTGCAAACAAATGTTTTCCTACGAATCGAGTTGGCGGCTTTTTGCATCCTCTTCCAACCCCAATTGTTATGTACCATAGACGTAACAATAAATCAATGTTTTTAAAGTAATCCTATAAAAATACGCCGTTAGATTTTAACGGCAACATAACTTGGTAAAGTTGAAGTTTCATTTTGGTAACTGACTAACTTTTTCGCTGTTAAACTGTGATGGTCATTTAACTTTTGAAAAACTGCCAGGGTAGGTATGCAGCGATATCTTAAGGTGGAAGCGCCCGCGAAATTCAAATTTTGTTCCGGTTTTGGCATCTCAACCTTAAAGCCCTAGTAGGATGGGGTAGTCCTGACAAGTGATATTTATTAGCACAGCCATATTGTTGTAGGTGATATATGTGCTCCCATTATAGCACTACCTCTACACCTGACATGGAATTTCATTTAAAGAAGAAGGCCCATATTGCCCGTTCCACTTGCTAATTTTGCTAGGCGATGAATCATGTTTATGAGACAGGCACATTTTTGTGCGTGTAACTCCGTGCTCTATAAAACTGATTTATTTATTTATCATTTAGGCAAATAGCTTGTGTGATGCCTGTGTATGGACAGGGTTTTTTGGCGTATTTGCTATTTTTTTCATGTGAAATATTGGTTTGAGATTTCATATTTCAGATCATTAACGTTATTTTCATTTAGCCATGTACAAATACTTAAGTCTCAATGTTTTTGCTAATAGCCTTTTATCTTTTATATATATAAATAAAATTGGAGTGTCTGTTTGTAATATTAAAATAACAGCTTTTTGCTACATGCATATGAATATATATACGGTACATATACCAAAATAACATTTTTTACAATTTTTGTCTGTCTGTCTGTTTGTTCCCGCTAATCTCTGAAATGGCTGGACCATTTTTGACGGGACTTTCACTGGCAGGTAGCTGATGTAATAAGAAGTAACTAAGGCTACTTTTATTTTAGAAAAATCCACGCGGACGAAGTCGCGGGCACAGCTAGTTATTATAGAATAAATTAGGTATGGTTATTTTGTTTTGCATCGAAATAGTTAACTTTATCTCTACACAAATGCCTCGCGAACATGACGTACACCAATCACTAACGCTTGAACGTTGCGCCTTAAATACAACCCCGCCCACTTTTGACAATGTACCTATTTATGAACGGCCCACTATTAATGGCGTCAATAAATTTTCCCGTGACCACGCCCGATTTTAACGAGAAATAATGCGTTCATTAAGATAGATTTGGATGTAGCTATTTCTTGTAGGTATATAACATCGTGCCTTTATGGGTTTATAGACCACAGCAGTCAATTGCCAGTATGGTCTGCGGTGTCTTCTTTGCTACGGCACAGAAGAGACCACTGGGCAACCAATCTCTTTTCAAGTGGGTGACGTAAACATGCACTAAGGACGGCACCATGACTCACCAAACAATACCCAAATTATTAATTGGGCAATAGAAATGCTCATGATACTCAGTAGCAGGTTTTACACAATTAAACACGAACTATAATTCAAACTCAATCTGTATTTGGTCCTTATCACTGTAGAATCCAGTTCACAGTAGAAATGCATGTTAAAAAATGATTTGCCTCCTTTTTATACACTTAACCGCCATATTCAAATCAACTGTCAGTTAATTAATTACTCAATACGAGTATGTTAAGGATACTGAATTATTCGTTTAAAAATCAAATAAATTACTTATTGTGGGAAAATAAATACAAAGAATATTATTTAGATATTAATGAGAATATTTGAAAGTAATTTAGGAATTGTTAAGCAATTACTACGTCATAACCGTTTTTTTTTTCTGGGTGAGAAATCATCAAATAACTTCTCCCGCTCTGGGTGGAGCGGGAGGGCGTGTCAGATTTTTACTGACTAAAACCCACCCGTGTTCCCTCACTTGCCTGTGTGCCAGGGGCCGCGGTATCTCTTTCGAACAACCCGCACCCCTGGCAGGCATCGGCCCTTGCGGGCCCCATCAGTTGCTGATGACATCTCTTTGAGGCGCGCGTGGAACACAACGCGCCGTCGACCCGGGCTTGGTCCTTACCGGACAGCGAGCTACCCATTACTCGCCGTCCGCAAGCCCGCGCCTGCGGTGGCCGGGAATCAGCCTGGGATTCCCGACGCTCAGGGCGTCTCCTGCGAAGGCCACGGCTGTGAGGGCGCATGTACTGCATCTCCCTCACGTGCGCCGCCTCCCTCTTTGCGAGCATAACTGCTTCGCTACGTCATAACCGTCGAGTATCTATTTGGTACTTGTTAACACTCATCCATTTTTTGGAGAAAATTGTTTTGATTGATGTGATCGATTGGAGTTGATGATAAGATTATTTCAACCAACAGCGTTCTCCTTAATCTAGCGTTTTCCCAACTATGTTGGGATCAGTTTCCAGTCTAACCGGATACAGCTGAATACCAGTATTGTACATGGATCGACAGCCCATATCTAATTACTGGGTTGTGGGGGTCAGATACTTCCACAACCCAGTAACTGGATAATATGATACCCATTGGACAGATTGGTTCTTAGATTTTTGCGCTTCTGACTACCAGTAATGACTATCAAAGATCTACAGCTGAGAGGAGGGGTGTCCATATGTAATTATGGTCACCAATCCTCGGGCTGACCTTGGCAAGCGTATTTTAACCTTCGATTGACTCGAGCAGCTGTTCATATTTAGCCACGAACCCCACCATTCAGAATTCTTTCAGATATCACCAATTTTTTACCAAGTTGCGATAATAACAGCTATATACACTTATTATCTCAGTCTGTGAGAGGCTCGTATCCAAAAATGGACGTTAACTGACTAAAACACGGCTGTAATACACTTAATCCACTTTTAACACAATCATAACACCTGTCTAAACTCTCGACGTTCCCTGAAAACCACTCGCTTGTAACGGAATGAATTATCCCGGTATGAATGAGAATGAACCCGAACATGATGTTATTTGTAGATTTTCTTACCGAAACACACACATATGTAGCGTGTGTATCGTAACGTTCAGAACGATACGTAGGTAGGTAAATTGAGACTATCAGCGCAAAAGTGGTGAAACCCACAATTTTTATTAGGTACGAATTTGATGTAAAATAAATTCGTTAAATTATGATCTTTCAATACAATAGTGGCGTAAGCACCTTTTAGTATCCATCAATAGATGGCGCTGACAAACATTGTTTTTGCACGGGGCATATTAAAGCAAAACAATAGAGCAAGAGTGGTGTAAGCTGGAAAGCCGTACCCAACAAAAATTGTGGGTTACACCACCTTTGCGCTGATAGCCTCAATCAACACTGACTGACTATATTAGCAAGACATGTACGGTATTCGTTCTAAATTGTATTTTTACCATACTCAATATCTTTATTGCTTTACCATAATGTGTACTTCCACATCCATCTTCCATAATCATTTTCCATCTTCTTTCATCTTTCTTCTTCTTCATTCCATCTTTATGTACCGTGTTTTAGTTTTATGCAAATAAATATGTTTTCACTAGGTATCAATGTTACCGAGTATACGGATCATAGATGGATTCCCAAGTCAGGCATAGTTTCTGAGTTCTTGTGTTACAAATACTAAGAATTGATTGTTTAGAATATACTCTTAACATACTCCTTCGTCGATGTTGACTTTAAAATATTATCTTCATCCAAAGTACCCAAGCAAAACTATACGTACATAATGACACCTCTGTACACTTACACGATGTTTCCCTACACATGTAAGTCATAAGTCATATGATGCCATATGACTTATCTTACTTAAACACAAGAGTACTGAAATCTTACGAAGACACGTAGACCTTTGATAAGTATTACTTACTTATACGAAACTTGTAGGCATGCTCTCACTAACTTACTAAAAGGTTTGAGTGCGTACTTTGTTTTGCCTGGATTACCTACTTATACGAAAGTCAGACTTCTGTACGTACTTGCCTTAACAAGTTGCATGATTTGTTTCCGTCATCTGCCCAGCCTTTTCCCAACTATGTTGGGGTCGGCTTCCTGTCTAACCGGATGCAGCTGAATATCAGTATTTTACATGGAGCGACTGCCTATCTGACCTCCACAACCCAGTTACTGGGTAATACGATACCCCTTGGTAAGACTGGTTGTCAGACTTTCGGGCTTCTGACGACCCGTAACGACTGTCAAAGATCCACAAATGACAGCCCGGACCAACGGCTTAACGTGCTTTCCGAGGCACGGAGGGGTCTTGGTATGTAAAGATGGTCACCCATCCACGGTCCAACCGCGGCAAGCGTAGCTTAACCTGATCGATCGACCCGTGCAGCTATTGTTACTTAGCCACAAGCCCCTCAAGTTGCATGTTTTGTTTCTTGAAGTTAATCTGTCTCTGACTACGCACAACGGACCGAATGGGAGTCTAAGTGCGGAAAAGGGAGTCCCATCTTCCCGTCTTTGACTTAAATGTTGATTTTAAGACCGATCTTTAATATTTTAATGAATATATTTTTTATTCTTTTAATTATTATAACTAGGAGTCGACTTATCTCCGTCTTAAACCGTTTTTTCACCGGGGAACATTTGTCTCACGACTCTGTTGCCTGACACGAAATTTACGTGACCCGCACAATATCGCCCGACGTCGCTTGTGACATCTACGCATCACAGGATTTGTCATTAATTCATGCTCCGCGAGCGTTGACACTCGCGACCTTCGTGTCCCTCGACAGTCGCCTGTCAAGCTTTGAATAGTAGGGACGCATGTCGCTTTGTGCTCTGCGAAATGTATGCCGCACTGAACAATAAGACCTCGTCGGGCAACATACTAATCACCACTGGGCAGTATGAACAAGGCAAATGTCGAGCGATATTGTCCCACAAAGTCACAGCACACGTAAATGTCCGACGAAATGTCTCTGCAACATGTCCCCTAGAGAAAACGCGGCTTTAAAATATGTCCATAAAAAGAATGTTTGGCTTTGAAGAATCACAATCACACGGAGCAAATCAAAACATAAGCTTTTACGTTTCTGTAAACATTAAATAAAACAAAAAAAAAGTAAACATACTTTTAAAAAAGCGGGCAAATTTGAGTCGGACTCGTATAGCGGGGTTCCGTACCATCGGTCAATATTTAATACCACATTTTTTTATACTTTCGTAATAATATACGTTTCTTGTTTCATTTAAACTTTATTTTTTATTATGACGGCCATAGTAGTATACTCTCTGTGAATTCGTCTTTCAAGTGCCTACCTTTTGCGGTTCAAAAGATACAACCCTGTGACAAACAGGCGGACGGATGTACGGACGAACAGTGGAGCCTTTAACAGGGTCCCGTGAGCACCCATTTTGTGCAGAACCCTAAAAAAGAACAACACCGTGGAGCATCTAATTAATTCTTCACAATATTTTTAATTACATGCACTGCCAGTGACATTTAATTAAAAATAAAGTTTTGCTTTTTATTTAGCGCTTGAATGGGAATGTCACCGAAGTTTAAATAAATTGACACATTTAACGAAGTTCAATTATTTCTGTGGAAGTATGTGTTTTAATCATGTTTTAATAGTTATTTTTGTGTTATATCAATCGGACATTGCCCAAGTTGGCTTCCAGTGTTACCAGATGTGAATACATTTCAAGTAACAATTACTGGATTACACCGAAAATTCTAAGGCTGGACCAGTTGTCAGATTTTCCAAGGACATTTTAATGACAACCGGAATCGACCGCTTCATTGGATTTTTTTTTGGGTGGGAAATCATCAAATAACTTCTCCCGCTCTGTGTGGAGCAAGAGGGCGTGTCAGACTTTTACTGACTAAAACCCACCCTTGTTCCCTCAGTTGCCTGTGTGCCAGGGGCGATGGTTTCTCTCTCGAACAACCCGCACCCCTGGCAGGCATCAGCCCTTGCGGGCCCCATCAGTTAGTGCTGACATCTCTTTGAGGCGCGCGTGGAACACAACGCGCCGTCGACCCGGGCTTGGTCCTTACCGGACAGCGAGCTACCCATTACTCGCTGTCGTGTCCGACAGAGGTAGTACTCGTATCAGTGATGAGCAGTTAAACGCTAGTGTACCTACACGCACAACATTATTGAGTGAGATGCAGGATCAGTTATAGTAAAAGGGTGCGTAAAAAATTAAGAAAAGTCTTTCGGAAGATCGGGTTTTATGAAAAAACTACTGCATAAATCAATGACCAATAAAGTTGATTGATTTTTTTTATATTTGAGCTTTGTCGGTACTGACTTGGTTTTGGAGATTTTACACTTCTTTTATTACTTAAACACGCCCATAATTAGGTTAAAGTAGCAAGAAAAACGAATCTTTGTTGGCTCATAACTTTTTAATCGCTTTTTTATTTTAGTATTATGTTTCCGTACAGACAATATTAGTAATGAGACAAAATTATACCAGGTTCAATTTTTGATGTAGGTACATTATCGAACAGTGGAGTAATACACTCCCGAAGTTTGTATGGAAAAAATGTTGACAAGATTCACCTTAAGCTCGCAAATGTATAAAACTAACATCGCTATAGTTTTATAACCTACAGTGAGTAATAATCTCGTTTTCATTTGCTACAAAGATAAATAAGTTATTTTAAACATATCAGTAGCAGTCCCAGCAGATATTAATATACAGTTTGATTAAATTTTCGTTAATTGGATTTATAGGTTGGGCCTATCCATAACTCCAATTAACAGTTATGGCGTTTGACCTACTTCCTAATACTTGTACAAAACAAATGGAATTTACAAATAGTTTAATTGGCCTATTTGTGCTTTTACAAATCAAATGGAGGTTAGAAATAGATTGACTGACCTATTCTTTTTAGAATATCTATGCGAATACAAATTGAGTCACCCTAGAAATTAGATTAATTAATTATTACTATTTAAAAACAAATAAAATTAGACGTTGAATTTATCCCAACTCGTCACGGTTCCGATTCGTCGCTGAAATTTAAGTCCATAGGGATGCGAAATCTCGATTCGAATAAGTTATAATATAGACTTTCAGCCTCAGCAATGAGCTGCGGTTTATCGAGCTAAATAAAGCACAGCGATACATATTCGTATGCGCCCACATTGTGAAGTACCTTGCCAGACCACGAATGTTCGTAGTAGGCTACAACAATGGCCATCGGCATCAAGATCAAAATGACACCACGTCTTTTTAAACTTTTGTCCACTCTCATACTCTAAAGTTCTAATTATGAAATCAAAATTGATTATAAAATTCAAAAGTTATTTTTTTTATTTACACACTTCCCACGTTCTTTTTCTACTAAAGTACCAATGAATTTTTAATTCACAGGGTTAGTAGCCATTGACAAATAAATTTATTAAAATACGAAACTTAATATTATTGTTAAATAATTGGCAATAATAACATATGAATACAAATGAATTAAATAGATAAAATAAAAATTATATCCACAATGAAAACATTTTTTCTGCATGTCGTCAAGTCTACTACGTTATTTTAATGTAAAACGCACGAGTTTCTTTTTAATAAGGTAAAACGCACGGTTTTTTTTTTTTTGTTTTGGCTTCGCACGGTTTGTGCATTTAGCCAGTGTCAAGTAATTTTTCTTTTCGATCAAGTAAATGGCTCGATTTCGGGCACGAAGTTACAAAACTGTCATAGTCGTCTTTAGTCAGTCAAGTCAGTTATTGTAAAGTCGTAGTAACTTTACGACAACCTATTAGGAGTTTTTGGGGGAACACGAAAAGTCCACGTCAGTCACTTATTTTCACCTTCACTACACTTGTGCACTCACACGTAACTAAATTGAATAATTCACTACCAAAATTATACAATTTAATTCGCTATTTCACTAAATTTCATGAAAATGAAAATTCGTGCGACATGTTCCAACGCGATCCCGCCAAAAACTCCAAACGCACGGTTTTTTTTTTGGGTTTTGGCTTCGCACGGTTTGTGCATTTAGCCAGTGTCAAGTAATTTTTCTTTTTGATCAAGTAAATGGCCCGATATCGGGCACGAATTTACAAAACAGTCATAGTCGTCTTTAGTCTTTTGCCGTGTCTGGCCATACCGCTGTTAAACCCGCGATGGTTTGTGTGGTATGTGTAACGTATAAATGTAAATTGTTTTGTTTGTGATTAATAAAAGCAAAAAAAAAAGTCAGTCAAGTCAAAGTTAAGTCAAAGTTATTGTAAAGCGGTAGTAACTTTACAACAACCTATTAGGAGTTTTTGGGGGGAACACGAAAAGTCCACGTTAGTCACTTATTTTCACCTTCACTACACTTGTGCACTCACACGTAATTAAATTGCATAATTCACTACCAAAATTATACAATTTTATTCGCTACTTCACTAAATTTCATGGAAATAAAAAGTCGTGCGACATGTTCCAAAGCGATCCCGCCAAAAACTCCAAAACGCACGGTTTATCATGCTCCGTCTAGAACGAACGGTACTTTTTTCAATCTTAGCAAAGAGTTTTTATGTCAGAAAAGTGGTCAACATTTTCTGAATAAAATTAACTTTGTGAGATAAAATATAAAAAATAAACATTTAAATTCTTTAATTTAATAAGTTTTGACAATAAATTACAACCATCTATCTGAAAAAAATATATTAATTTACTCTATTAGTAATACTGGCTGTTTTTGTGCCTTTGCCTTAAAAAAAACTCGCTGATGCGCGCGCATCGCTAATTTGTGAACAAGTAAAAAATATACCGCGCGCTTTTTTCGTTTAAGAAAGTCCGAGTTTTATTTATTTCCTTGCAAATATGTTATAAAACGCGTATGACATACGTGCGCTTTGATAATTACAGCCTCTGCTTTCTTATAGACCTCGCCTACGGCTCGGGCAAGCAATATCGCCTCGGCTGTAATTTTCAACTTACCGCGCTTATATCATAATGTACTATTATTGTGTTTTGATAAAGTCCTAATTTCTTTTTCTCTTGTTTCCAGGAACAATCACACAAGTCGTATCGTCCGTTGACGGTGCTGACTTTCCGATGGAACTACGCCATCCATGGCCTGCAGCCAGCTGGCTACCATCTCGTCAACTTGCTGCTTCATGCCCTCGTGTCATTGCTGTATTACAGGTATAGTGGATTTAGTACTTACTTATTTGATTTCTTAACTTACTCATAATTCCCTTTATTTTGACAATAAAACAAAGAACATTGCAGCGTCCGTTACAAAAAATCATCTGCTCGACAACATAAATCACGCAATGAATATTGTTGAATTGACAAATCGATCAGGATTATTGGTGTTTCGCAATTATGCTAGTGCATACGATAGCGGTATATCAGTGTGTTCTTACAAAATAGAAATTCTACCTACCTACAATAATAAATCAACCAGAATTGGCAGATGTAGTATCCAATAATCAAATCATTCTGTATCAACTGGTTAATAATAACGTACACGGAGACAAAACACACTCCTACATACACATACATCTCAGTATTTTCCGGATCCCTTATTATAATTTGTTCATTTCCCATCACCCCTATTGTCTTTTACAAACCCAGCGGTAGGAAGCATAGCGTCGTTCCATACAACAGCGCATACACAAAATGAATATGCAATTAAAACCCATGCAACCTTAAATTAGTGTAACAACTAATTACGTACCGTCGAGATTTTCCTGATTTTCATAACAACACGAAGTTCCGCTGTATTCAGCTTTAACTTTTTGTTCTATAGTGAGAGCAAATTCCAACTTTTGATTGTATAACTGAAAATCGGCAGTGAGGTCAAACTCTGTTCTCGTTAAAACTCCAATGACTTTGCCACTAAAATGGGATTGATTAAAGAACGCAGGAAGGCTTAATTGGATGAGAAGGCCTTTCAAATCTCTAGTGCTTGAGAGAATGAATAATTATTTTATATTTATGTACCCTTAGGGTGATGGAAAGAGTTTTAATTGAAGGAGACGCTGTATCATGCCTGGTTCTTGTGTATACAGAAATTGTAAATGGTTTTATAGGCCGACGCTGAGTTGTAAACTCATTATATCTTGTATAGTTAATCATATTTTGCAACGCTAGAGGATTATACTCTTTGTAGGGTAAATAGGCAAGAAGTATTTTGTTTTTCTTTTTTGTTCTTTTCCGCCAGCCAAGAGAGTTTAAATTGCTACATTCGTTCCGTATAAAAAAGTAAGTAATCGTAGAATTAGAATCATCATCTGCCTAGCCTTTTCCCATCGATATTGGGGTCGGCTTCCAGTCTAACCGGGAGCAGCTGAATACCACTATTTTACATGGACCGACTGCCTATCTGACCTCCACAACCCAGTTACTGGGTAACCCGATACCTTGCTGACACTGGTTGTCAGGCTTTACGGGCTTCTGACGAATCGTAGAATTATAATACATACTCATATTAATATTTGAGTCATGACAAAATTACTGACATCAACGCGCAAACCGAAACCATGAATTCAGCACATGATTAGACCCCAAGCGTATGAAGTTTTCGTCGGTTTAATAAAATCTGCTATTCTATAGAAAAGTGCAATGCCTCTGTGGTCTAAAGAAAGACGAAGACAGAAGTCCACTGCTGGACGTAGGCCTCACCCAATGAATTTTCCATAAGCGCCACGGGTTGGAGATCGCATTATGGTAGTAAAATGCATAGAGAACTCTGCTGCCTATTCTTTAGAATCCTCCTCTTAGTCGCTGTCCACGATACTCATGGGAAGAAATGGGATGGTTCTTTACATTAGGCAACGCACAGAACGGTCTAAATGTATTAAAAAACATTTTTTTTTAATAACTGACGAATATTTCAATACTGTTTCGGAAACATGTACTGAAGCCATAGAGGTTGCGCGTCGATGTTCCTACGTCCCTTTATTATAGGTTACAAACATTTACAGAAAATATGTAGTTCATAACAACCGTCCCTCACGATGACGTAGCATTAATTAATATGAAAGCCCAATCAGAGTTGACCGGCGTTGTTAACCCGTAATTGATAATTGAACACCAAACTTTTACTTGTTAGGACTCAATAATCCACTGTTTGAGCCGAAGTACGCGTGGGTTATTTAATTATTCAGTACAATATACCCCTGATCGGGTGGTTAAGGGTTGTTTACGCCACCAAAGAGTGAATTTTAATTTATTTTTGCGCGGTAAAATTGAGTTAACGCGTCGTAGTGTGGGGTTGGAGAGAAAAGATGAGTGCTGTGAATCCCGGCCGTGTCGTTTTTATTTTTGCAAGTCTGCTCGTTATCGTACACACAACGTAGACTGACGTACGTTTCTGATTGATACGGAGAAATACTGGCTGAAAATTTTATTCCAGCCTTGTTTCTCTTTTTCGAAATATTAAAATTTAGAATATTTTTCTTTACACGAGATGATGTAAATTGTAAACATTGAAACAAATTCGGAGAATAAATGAAAAGTATATATTACGTAGATTATACTTTACATTTACATCGCTTTGACCTAAATTCCTTGTTGTAGCAACAGAGAGCCGAAGAAACAAACGACCTCCAATTAAGATCGCATGAAAGTTAACTATAGCACTAAAATACATAATTAATTAATGTAAACGATCTCAGAATGTTCATTTGATTTGGTTGTTATTGCTTTTAAAATAGGAGTGTAATGGGATTCCACTGTCATTAATAAGTAGTTACGATTTGGGTCGGGCTGCAGCGGCCGCACGGAGGCGTGGGCGCCACCAACTGCTCCAGTTAAGCCAGTTTTAATCAGGCACCCGTGCGCCCGATCCCCTTAGTTACTGCTAATTACGGATACTTGCTGTCCACCGCCAACTTAGCCCGGCTTATGCTCAATATCCAATTTGCCAGAATAATCCTATTAACGATTTTCAAGCTCTCATTATTATTCTAGTTCGGCGGACTTGTTACAGAAGCTGCGGTTCCCATTTGTACATATGTATTTACAACTTCCCTTTGATAACAAACCCATGTAAACTGTTACGATTCGATAACAAAGTTCAAGTGAAAGGAAAACTTTGAGTTCAAGTCCACAGCGGTTCCGTATTTTGAGAAGGTTCGCTTTTGTGTGAAACTATTCCTTACAAGAGTACCTTTAGAAAATACAGGACCGCACATGAAAACCATAACTAAATATTGGCGTACACTAGAATTGCTCCATCCATAATGGGCCAACATTCCGAAAATATTCGACCGTTTTTTACATTGCGTCTGGGCGGCAAATATCGTCGGTATTCCTACCCATTTGGGCTTAGTGCGGGTCGTGGGAACGGAGTTCTACTGCCTATTTTCCCGAACGGTGTTCTGGAGGTGTTAAAATTCACACGCAAATGACGCATTCACAGCCGACAATAACGTGGTAACGAAGCTCGAACATCATTCTAATCCGCTGAAGTTTTGACTCAGAACGAGGCCATTCGACTCTATTCAATGCAGGTACAAACGTTACTCTAAGAGACATGTATTGCGAGTAGGTAATGCCATGACGCATCACGACAACAACTTGTTTACGCCACTCAAAAGTTTTTAATGTGCTTAGTGCCTCGCTCACTCCAATCACATTAGAGTATCAAGCGGAAATTTTAGGCCGCCACATTATTTGCAACTCGAAAATGTTCAACTTCAAACTTATAATGGAATTACTTTCGAATTCATGGCCCGCTGCCGTTTGCATGCGGAAACCCTAATTTGAAACTAATGCATGTTGTAATATAAAACTTCTTGCGTTTACCTGCGTTACAGTCCCTGTGGATGCAAGACACGTAAACACGATGTATTACAGCAACAGCTTTGTATAAACAAAATGTCTGAAAGAGATAAAAAGCAATTCTACAGGGAACGCGAGAAGTATGCAATTATCCAGAAAAACAGTAGGTTAATAACGTAAATATTAATTAATGAAATATTCCTAAAAGTTAGATATAACCGTTAAACTCTCGCCGGAATAATAATCAAAGCAACTTGAGCCAAAGTAACGGAATAGGCAAACAAGAGAATTTGTTACGTAAGACACGAAGGCTGTTTGGGCCATTCATAACGTAATGGAGCGAGGAAGGGCGGAGAGCGCGAAACTTTTTACCGCGGAGTTAAATTAGTTTTTCATAGTACCCGTACATCTCCTGTCATATAGTTACTACCAGGGTTTTGTCTTATCCTCGCATGCGAGTAATTAATTACATTTAGTCATTAATTTACCCGTAATGCGAGTGTATCGTTATTCAGGAATAATTAAGCCATTTATTAATTAAAACTCCCTAGATGCGTTAATACGGTTTGCGTGCGGTGGTGTCGCTTCGTGTCCATAGTGTATCTATGGTTCAATGAAAAACGAATCGTACGGGAGTGAGCACTGCGTATGGGAGCAAAAATGTAATCAAACAGATGGAAGGACAAAAAAAAGTTACCCTAACAGCGCCCCCTATTTGGCAAAACCGTAAAAAACCTAAACGCTAGGTACGTTTCGCTGTTGTACACATTTGCATACGCATATTTGGTTTTACTCAGTTTTATTTACTCGAAAAGGTTTTAGTGTAAAGACTCTGTATCTGCAAGCTTTAGTCTCTTTCAGATAAAGAGTTTCTTGCTCATAGTTAATCATAATAGTTCTCATGAATTAATCTCCTCTTAAAATATGTCAAAACATTTCCAATTCAGACCACTGAAAGTCATGGTCGTTAGAACTTGAAATATCAACAGTCGTAACAAGTTCCTTTATCAAATATATCTTGCCGCGGAAGTATGCAATATATCTGAGCACGCTGGCCACCAAGATAATTCAGACATTTGAAGTAAGCACGTGACGTCAGAGCCGTCCGCCGTTAACCTGTAACCGCTCCAAGCCATACAACATACACATAAATCGCCCGCGAAGATAAAACTAAGAACAAACAAAAGAGCGCAATAAATAGAAAAATATAGGAGCAGTAAAACTTATATGACATGAAGGAAACTGCTGTGACGATTTGCGATCCCTCGGGTTCCATTACTCGTACAAACCCTTTATTGCTTCCGTATTTTTCTCGTGTTACATGGTACATTCGGTCTGGGGACATCGTCAATGAATACATTATGTCTATTTGATTGATTGCTATGTGGTTACACGGAGCGTTTGGCAGGACCCACGCCTGATACCAATTAGGCCAATATGTGAGTCGGCCGATCCGTGATTGTTGAGGGTTCCGGCGATGACGAATGGCGCTTAGTTATCGACCGATACTTCGTCATGTTTTGTTGATTTTGGGATACAAGGGTATTTTTCTACTCAATGTCTTAACATAATATTATTGGCATTTAGGTATGAGTAACAAAACATGACATATCCATTTCTTTCAACATTCTATTCGCAGCCTCTTTCTAAGAATAATAAAGTTGGCTTTCAACCCGATATTTCAACAAAAATCTTACATATATTTGTCGTTATTTTTCTATATTTATACCATATTTTTCCATCTGAGTTCGGGAGTAAGATAAACGAGGCGTTACTCCAACACTTCATTTGTCAAAGGCGGCTGAAGGGTGTGCGTGAAAGTGATGAACACCCACTTTTTCGCGGTATCTGTCGTTAATTTGAATTTGTGTCTTACAACCAACAGTGACAAATCACATGCGGTATCATTTTTCAAAATATTATGAGTGATTTGCGAAAAAAATCACGTGATATTTTATGCTTCTTTATTTTTGACTTACCTACACATTTTGCTTATTTTTATTCCCGGAAATCTTCATTACAATGTAGGTAAGAAAAATAAAATTGCAGAATTTCCCTAAAATATTAAAGAAAAGACTGTATCATATTAGGAAAAGCATTTCAGGCTTTTTCTTGTACAAAGAGGGTATATACGAAAGTTTTGTTCACTGCAAGATGGCGTTTTCAGTTTGTTTAGTCCAAGTTTCCACACTATGTTAGTCTTTACCGTGAACCAGTAGCCATTTTGATTAACTTAGAAAGTATACACAGCGCTAAAAAGCCAACCCAACAACCTGGTTCTTGAGAAACTGGTCTCGAATACCCCAGGCCAGCAGACTAATAAAAAAAAACAAAAGTCACATAGAAATAGTAAAACATTGCCATACAACTCTCCCATACCTAGTGTTATCTTAATAAATAGTGCTCAATACTGCTATGAAAGGCTTTCATAAGAAAGAAAGAACATCTTTTTTTGTCTTCCTTGAGTATTTTTCAATTCATTGAAAGGAAATAGAAACTATAAAAAGCGTTATGATCATTCGTCCGTTCATCGCATTGCTTTTATTTTAGGAATCTTGTTTTATAAATCTTGATTAACTTTCTAGGAATCGTGGCAAAGAGCAAATTACTGTTGCGGTAAATATTTTTATGTGAGAGACTTGTAATTACATTCCTTAAAGTAGGGTATGTGAAATTGTTTTCAAGCGTAGAATTTTCTATCAACTCCGAGGTAGCAAAACCGGTCAAGTGCGATTTGGACCAGCACACTAAGGGTTTCGTACCACAATGCAAAAAACCCAGAAAAAAAAACACGTTTTTGTATAGAGATCTCCTTTAATTTTTTTTTTTAATAGCGGCAACAGAAATACACATTCTGTGAAAATTTTAACTGTCTTCCTATCATGGATCATGAGATACAGCCCGCTGACAGACAGACGGACGGAACGGCGTAGGCTTAGCAACGTTACCTTTCGGCTACGGAACCCTAATAACTAAAAATGATCCCCTTTAAATTTCTTTTTTATAGCGGCAACAGAAATACACATTCTGTGAAAATTTTAACTGTCTTCTTATTATGGATCATGAGATACAGCCCGCTGACAGATAGACGGACGGAACAGCGTAGGCTTAGTAACGTTACCCTTCGGCTACCTTCGGAACCCTAATAACTAAATATAAAAATACAGATACAAATATTTTCTCTAAACAAAATCAAACTGCAGAATACTACAGAATAACTGAAATATCCTCACACGCATTCCCAGCCAGAGATGGTTGCCAAAAGCTTTGGTGCGCCAAAAAAGAGTACAAATATTTTACTAAAGCGCAGCTCTATTTCTGCCAAATTGAGAGGTACCTATATAGAACTAGTTTGCATTTGGAAAGTATTAACTATTCGTTGCTCAGTGAATGTTGACATGAACTTGGTCGTACTAGCGCCGAGCTACTGCAGTTACCGAACTTAAACTGCCTGTTAGCGATTAACTATGGCCAAAAATGCGAGGAGATGACAGGAGAATGTACAGATTTAGTTTAGCACTTAGAAAGCAGTACCTAAGGATCCAGTAAGTTGAGATAGAGAACCAAATTATCTGAGATGGTTACGATGAATCAAATTGTTATGATATGATTTTGTTGAAAACTTTTTCAAGTTTTTTAGCCATGAGTCTTCCAAAATAAAATAAAACAAAATGTTGAATTGCGGATACAGATCAGGTTACGAATTCTATGAAAAATTACAAAGAAATTTTAGAGGATTCGTACGTCCTTAATTAATAGTAAAAATCAAGTTATGTAACCTACTTTGATATACGTAAAAAAAACGTGCGCAAAATTATTTGTTGTTAGAAGAAAAGATCTTTAACAAAATAATCGGAAAATTTAATTTAAACACTATCTACTACGAGGTTTGATTAAAAATGACGCCAAACATAGACGTCATTCATTTGCAATTCCAACCATAATAACCATGAAAAATCCACAACACACGAATATAACATTAAAAAGAACCATTAGCTACCCACCATTTACATTTCTTCGAATTTGCCTTCGTCACCTTCCAATAGTAGGAATGTGTTAAAATAGAATTTTTATCTGAAATCTATTTCGGATCATTTCTTAGAATGCTTTGTAAGTTACTTTTCTGAGAAAGTTTAATTTGTGTTATTAAAGATATTAAGAAAAACCACCAGTAAGATCAGGGAAACTCAACCTTCGGACCACTATATACACGACTATATATAGACAGACTATATATAGGTATATATTGACTAAAAATACCTGTCAACTTACACGTGTGCAAATATCTACCTACCTAACAAACTCCTTATAATATGTGTGTCGCGATAGAGGTTAAAAGACCCGCCTCTTGAGCACGACCTAGTTTAATTTCATCGCATGTACTTTCCCAGTGAAGTTAATCTTAAAGCTTTGACATCACTGACGTACGGTGAACAAAATGTTCTATCACTGTATGAGAAAAGTAGGCCAATTCTCAAAATTAAAAACGTTCAAAATCTAGTCGCAGTCTTATCTCGGCGACAGTTAAATCTCAAAAACTTGTCAAAAATGTATGGAAACTCAAGGTATTTTTGACAGCTTGAGTCAGTCTCAATCTGTCAAAAATACCTCAAGTTTCGATCACATTACGAGAATTGCCAACAAGATCTTTCTGATATATGCATAGCATGACTACTTCCATCACTACCAGCTCTACAATGCTAAAGTGACATTTCATTTTCTTATTTTTTTGACATTGCGCTATATATATAAACCCTTCGTGTTCTCCGTTTCTACGGTGGTCGTACCATGCGTGCTGCAGTCATATAATGACTGTAAATGGGCACCTACTGGCATATAATGTACCATATTATAGAACGTTAAAACTTAGAAACAAAAGGTTAATTTCTAATTACTATCCTGCCAAGAAAAGAAAGATTGAGTACCCCTGATAACGCATCAACTGCAGCCAATCACACGTATATTCCGTTTCACACGCGATGCATACTGTTCAATGATAGACATCCCCTTACTTTACACATGTAGGAAGGGTACGTATTTTCTCACTTAACCCTTACGTTAATTATCAGAATAGTTACCGGTTTAATGAACCAGCTAACAAGTACCTACCGAATACCTATGAAGCTACCCGCAATGTTCCTAGAATTTCAGAGCAATTGGATAGTGATACCCTCATTATAGGCAATGGTTTAATGAAGAATCTCAAGGAGAGCCTAAATTCAGCAGTATTCAGTTCACTGTAACAAGCGTATTTGGTTGTGCAGACTTGAAACCGACTTCATAAAGAAGGAGGTTCGTCTGTATGTTTTTTTTTGTGTGTTTATTTCGCGATATCTCGGTCAATTGTGGATGGATTTCAAAAATTATTTTTTATTGGATAGGGTATGCTTCGAGGGTGATCCCATATAAATTTTATTAACTTTGCTTTGGTAGTTTTTGCGTTAACCTCTATAATACGTTTTTAATCCACTTTATATATCTTGATGACATTCAGCGGCTTCCTGTGACTACTGTTTACATAGCAAGTAGTGGTATACGAATTGGAGTAGGTACCATATCTAAAAAGAGAAAAATAAAACTATTTCCAAAAAAAAAAAGCAACCGACTTCGGAATTCGGTGACAAAAAACTAAAATACATATCCAACCAAACCAAAACACCGACTTCTGAAATTAGAGTTTTGGATTAAAAAGACTCGTACATACACTCACGATACTCGTAGAAAACGATATTTTTGAAGAGACCTATTTACAGAATAAGTATCTCGTACTTTATCAAAAAAGTGTGAGAATGGTTTAACACCAGTCTTAGGTGACGTGAACGCATTCGCAGCAAATCACACCTATTTTCTGCACTTTATGACCTAGTGCAGTACGTGGCACGCGATATGTCGTCAAATAGACATCCATTACCTTCTGCGAATAGCTATCGATAAGTAATCCACTCTCCTACACGTAATTAACTACAGTTAGGCCGCGTTGACAACGTCGTTGGTCGTTTGACAGCCTCTTTCTAGAATAATATCGGGAATGCTGAAGTGTTATTGGTGTTTTTCTATTAAGAAATTCATTTAGAAGCCTGAAAAGGCTCGTTACCTATAACTTATATAACATCTTCCAACTGTGGGTGTGCTATAAAAATAAAACCCTCTACCTCTTCAGATATCACTTACAATAAATATATTATGTACCAACGTTGACCAGCGGCTACGCTCACGTGGACGTCGTAAGTTATGCAACGTACCTCCAGAATAAAAGTGTTAATCCAGGTTATTAACTATCTGTGCGCAAAATTTCATCCAAATCCGTTCGGCCGTTTTTGCGTTTTTGAGTAACAAAAATAAAAACTCACATTTATAATATTAGTACGAAGTGCGATTTTATCATTCCAATGACTTGGAGGTTATCAAATATATCTTGCCGCCCACAAAACACAGACAAAATACTAAGCTAAACAATTTTCTACATCAATTTAAAATCCTCTCGACACCACAATACAGGAGCGTGGAGTACGTATCAATATTCGCTACGACAGCGCTACGTAACGCTACGTAGCGATACTTAGTGCTACGAAAGTGCTACACAAGCTGTTTGTAGCTACGTCAGCGGCGCGACAGGCTTCAAACCAAGTGACCCTACGAACAATATCAGCGTAATCGATATTCCAAGTGATCAACATTTTATCGATAAGAAGATCGGTATAATTGAATGTCGTGGTATTTCGATGGACAAAGACTGGTCGTAGGTGTTGGGGACGATTCTTTCTGATGGAGGAATAAACTTTTAATTTGCAAATTGTAAATGTACATTAAAAGGTGTACAGGAAGTCTGGTTATTTCAAAGAAGTTGGAGCCAGTTACGGCAAATTTCTTTCTGAAGTATGTTCCTAATACCTACCTATTTGTACATTTTGTGGAAGTAGTTTGAATGTCTGATATTTTCGTGTAGGTACATTTAGAAATTCAACAAATATTTTATGTTGAGTGTCTGCCATCGGAGCTTGCGGGTGTATAATGAAAATAACTATAGTCATAATACTTAAAACTAATTTTTATCGGCCATTTCGTCTGGTGGACTCGCATTACGTAAGCAAAACTCAGTGAAAAAAGTTAATTTTTGGTAGTTACCAACAAAGATCGCATCGGATTAAAATTATAGTCTATTTTTATGTTTTCTGTCCTAAAATTAACGTTTCCTTTTGAATGTAATTTCAATTTATTTTATAATTATGTCTAATCAAAAGATACAAGTTTTTAAATAACATAGGTACTTACTATTTTAATGAACATATAATGAATATTGCAATAGACGGAATCCATACATTATACAATAAACAAAAGAACCCGATCCGTAATGAATAATACCTCTGCTAGTTAATTCCACATATTGAATACCTCGGATTGACATTAATTTAGGCCTTTCAAATGTAAATGAACATATTTATAGCTCGAATATTCAGAGCCCAATGGATCATAATTTATATCACGCTCACAATATCTAGCGTGAATACTACGCCGTACAAACATGGAATGAAGCCACACATCAAAAATATGATTAAAGTTTTTACGGTCCCCACAACTTGCACTAAGTAACTTATACGTCGTTTAGTCTAACGTCTTCAAGTAGTTTCATTAAAAGTTTCGTTATAAAACTAGGGACATAAAACAGATCGTCACAATTACGAAACAAGCCACTATCCTCGTCACAAGCGTATCGATTGAGAGGAGCTCATTAGACGCTCGCTTCGCGAACAAACTAGCTATAAATGTTTTTTCACCAACTTTGCAAGAGATTTCGTCAGATTCGCAAAAAGTCACTAACGAGTGCCTTAATTCCGGCAGAAGTTAGCCGTCGGAAGCACCTTCGCGGCGTTAGTCTCAATTAGCCGTTGTTCCACCTCTGCGGCAAAGTTGCGGTTGCACGCCACGAGGCGGCGCAACTGGACAAACTTGCCCAATTATTGTCTTTCGACTTCCACAATCCACACAGTCAGGACGTACGTACCACGCTGTATATTTCAGAAGAGAGCGCAGACGGCGGTAAAAATTGTCGACTCAATTCTAACGTGCTGTTGATAACTCAGTTGACAGTCCCTGGTGGTTTGTTGTTATTACCTGTTCCGTTGCTGTTATAACTTTGTCAATTTCGTTCCTCAATGCTTCATTCTATTCGGTGTTCCCAGAAATACAGTTTATTTTGCTTTAATTTACTGTTAACAGACTCCAATTTTCCCGAAGGTTAAGTAACCCAAATAAACGTTTGGTAGCTGTGTTCGCAGTAAAGATAATGACATGATCGTTCGATCTGTGTGATTAAATTATGGTGTCGGGCGAACCGTCAATGTGATGGGTGGCCAATTTATGACGCCTAATTTACTCCGTTCGCCTCTGAGAGGGCATTACATCACCGGTCCCGGGTGATATTACTAAGTGACATTCGACATTAACTTGGCTTCGATCGGACATCACTTATGTCATAGATTGTAGATGGCTGTCGGGGTCTTGAGATGGTTTCATTACTTTTTGAAGAACTGAATATAGTTGAAGTTATCCTTCTACCTATAAACATAAAACAAAAGATAAATACAAAAGAACAAAACAAAGTCGCTTTCTCTGTCCCTATATCCCTATGTATGCTTAAATCTTTAAAACTACGCAACGGATTTTGATGCGGGTTTTTTTAATAGATAGAGTGATTCAAGAGGAAGGTTTATATGTATAATACACCGACCACCACGCGGGCGAAGCCGCTGGCAAAAACTAGTAATATTATAAAAGTGAAAGTTTGTATTTTTGGATGTTTTGATGTATATTTATTTGTTACTCAATCACGCAAAAATGGCCGAACGGATGTGGATGAAATTTGGCACACAGATAGTTTATAACTTGGAGAACACATAGAATACTTTTCATCCTGGTGATGTGTCTAACCTCCACGCGGGCGAACCCACTGATAAAAGCTGGTACAAACTAAAACTAAGCATAGAAACGAAAGTTAAAATCGAATTAACCAGATCCTAATTGATAGGTTCTAATTATCCCAGATATTGCGCTTGCACTACTGCTAGGTGAATTTTTAACTAGATATAATTCCTTAAAAGCCATTAAAGGACTAGATGAAATAAATAAGAAGCATAAAGGGATCAAAACATCGAACACCACCGCTTTGATTTCGTATTTTTTTTAAATATATCCTTTCACAAAAAAAACCAGCCTAGTGCGAGTCGGACGGGCATGAAAGGGTTCCGTACCATTATCTATAAAAAAGATATGGGCAAATTTAGATTTTCGCGAAAACTTGTAAGTACCAAATTTTTTTATTTTTTTTGAATTTTTCCTTTATTTGTGCTGTAACACATTTGTCAATTTTGGTTAAAAGCAAGGTCTTATAGCACAAGTAAAGGGAAAATTCCGAAAAATTCAAAAAGTTGAAAATTAAGGTAAATTTTGCTACTTACAAGTTCGCGAAAATCTAAATTTGCCCATATCTTTTTATCGTGTTGACTCAGGACCTTGATTTTTATACACCTAATAGGGACTATAGACTTCAGTATATGATATACATTTCAACTTGCTAGGTCTACCCATTCCTGAGAAAATCGACACGGACAGATAGACGGACAAGAGAGTGATCTTATAAGGGTTTCTTTTTTTACGTTTTGAGGTACGGAACCCTAATTAACAACAAATCTAACGTTAAGCACCACACAAAGTGATTCTTAATCAAAGTTTACCCTACGTTGTCATACTAATTCGTTCCAAACAAGTCATTAAAGTTTTCCATCTAGAAGTAAACATAAAAATTCGTCTATTAAAAGTTTAGCGGGTCTGACGTGCGAGCGTGCGTGCGAAATGAAACCACAAAAGTTTTCACGGCTCAACGCTGCTTATCCAATAGAAATAAAGCGCTGGAAACGCTAGCAATTACCTTTTCAAACATTTTTAAGGTTTTATTTGTGTACCAGTGCGGGTGAGTCGAGCTACAGTTCAGGTATTGAAAATAAATTCTAGTGAAACATTGGTTAAATCTTTGTTTAGTAAACGAAGGGTTTGGTTGTATTTTTGTTGATTTGGAAACCTGTGATTAGGTATTTCCTATAAAACTATGCTGATTTTTAATTATCATCATTTTCATCATCGGTAGCCTGTTCCACCTACTGTTAAGTACTATATGCCTCCTCCCTTTTGTGGCCTGCTTCCTAAGTGAATCGCATCCAGATTCTGAACATTATCTGCCTTGACTTCTCCCAACTATTATGTTGGGGTCGGCTATTAGTCTAACCGGATGCAGCTGAATACCAGTATTTTACACGGAGTGACTGCCTACCTGATGATGACCTCCACAACCCAGTTACTGGGTAATACGAAACCCCTTCGTAAGATCAAAACCAAACCACCACCAACAGACCAGATTTTAAACAATAAATTTCAATTTATTGCCACTGGTTAACGTATTAATGATTTTAAAATATTATTATAAAATATAAAACTAACGTAATAACAAACAAACGCTGTAAACCGCAAATCATTGATATGATTTTAATACAATTTCAACTCTCCCAATACCGCACCACAAATATTTTCCCTATAACTTCCTTCCAATCCGTCCGCGCCAAACGCTAACCGAGTATCCGTCCATTTGTAAACTGATACCACACTGATACACCGCTCTTGATTGCTAATAACCCAATTCAAACAGTTGTAAGTATAGTACGGTCTACAAAAACATTGTAATTCTAGAAGACCACGATATCACAGAATAGATAGTTACAGAAGAACGTATGGCACCATACAACGAGCGAAAACGCACTCACACATTGACACGCGACGTCTTACAGCGAGTGCAAGTACGCTCGCGACTGGCATTTGTTTTGATTTGAGATCGCCGCACGTATGCGAATATGTGCGTGTGTGTTTTTGCTAGTATAACGGAGCTAGCCTTCTGTAGCTATCTACTCCATGGCAACATATTCAGCCTGTTTATCCATCCAGTGACCTAGTTATTCTGTTACAGGGTGTGCGCAATGTTCCTACCGGAGTTTGCGAGTTTTGTCGCCGCCATCTTGTTTGCTGTTCATCCTATTCATACTGAGGCGGTGAGTATATTATTTTTATAGCTGTAGTGTAGCTTGAGGAGTGTCTATCGTGAGTGATGTGTGGCTCTTAAGAACTATGTATGAAACGTGTCTTTGAGGAAGATGGGTCTTTTATGTCTGCCACGTCTTCAGCTTTTTTGATTACAGGGGCTGAAGTGAAAAGTGTTTAACATAGAGGTATCAATCAGTACAGACGCTCTAGCGTTATTGCGATATGACTGGATGCAAGCACATACTCAAAATTATACAGTACACGGTATGGATTTTCGATAGGTCAGGCGGATCTGAGTGTAGAACTGACCACCTCTGCCCTTATAATTAACAATTATATTATGTTCTCTAGAAATAAAAATTAAGTCAAAAAGTATTCCGAGATTCCAGGGGAAGGTTACACCATCCCTCTTTCTTATTTATTATGAAAACTTGAGTTCCCGTTATTCACACATCAAACGTCAGACGCTTTATGTACGGTATATAAAGGAACTGTCAGAATCGTCAGCAGTACCCTAAAAGTAGTGACGGATATTGTATCCGTCTCAAGTTATTGAGGTAAATGTTGGGGTTGCTATGGCAGCCTGTAGGGTAGCAACACGTCACTAAATAAGAACATACAAATGTAGGTATCTCGATCGTTGATCTCATCATGACTCCTATAATTTCGGTTCATAAAATAACGAGGGTCTTCCTTTGTCTTCCTTCTAATAAAACACTCAAAAAGTTATTTATCGACGCATTTTTCACAAAGGATGGCATAAAAAGGTTTTAATGGCAGCCTGATTAAATTTGGCCGTCATTAAACTGATTTCGATCACTGCATCCTTTATTAAAAAATTGCCTGATTGGCTGGAAAATCTGTTTTCAAAAAGCTTTTTGCTACAATATGTATTACGAAATAGACCAAAACATTGCATCCGTAGAGCGGATTGGAATTCTTTTAAAACTTTGAGGTCGTATCGGATGGCATTCGATTAATATTCATTCCAGATATTAAACGTTTTGCGTTCGAAATAACAACATGCTGTGTGTGACAGTATCCGTTGTGATTTTTTCGATTCCACCGCATATTTTGTTCGACATTTCATTCGTTTCGTTGTTTTCATTCGGATACTTCATTATATTTTAAAGTGCTTCGTCCATACGAGGATTTTTATTGGAATTCGGATTGCTAACTCAAAAATGTTCACTGTGGTGTATAAGCTGGTGAAAGATGAATATACTATGGTCTGTACAAAGCGGGAGTGGGATGGTTTAGGTTCTAAGTTCCTCAGTAGAAGATCATGTTAAGCCCCTGATCTCAGATGTCAAGTACCTCGGCAGGTGGGGTTGATTGTTAGAACACGCAAAGGCTTTTATAGTGCTCTCAAAACAAGCAAAATTGATGCTCTCGCCTGAAATTAGTTAGCAAACTAAAATGGAAATTCGCAAAAGAGGAAATGCCGTTCGTATATTGAAACGTTCGTTTGTACGAGTATATTGATGGTTTCAAATAAACGCAAATGTTCACGAAAACCCGTGAAACTGACAAAAAAGCTAGGAACTAACAACATGATATAAAAAAACGGGAGCTGATTTTTCTCATTGCACTCGAATTCGCTCTGAGTACATCAAATGTTACTTTTTTTTGTTTATTTAGTTGGGTACTTTCAATTCCGACTGTGGATTTGTGCCCGATTGCTGGCAATAGATTTGCCCCCTATTACATTCGACTTTAATATAACTGGCGAAATGTGGGTATATACCTCTGTTTAACCCTTCGGGGATTACCGGCGTGATGTTATGTGTACTTTCAATATCTCACAAAAGGAAAATGGTCGTCCTGCACTTTTTTTTTGACATTGCAAAATTGGACTTTGTTTTACAATTACCATCTTACTCTTCGCCCCTTTATCTTTTTTTTTAATTCTGCCTAAATATTCAGCCAGTAGGTATATAAAATTACATTAAGACGTGGTCGGTAAGTAGCTAGGTATTCGTGCATTTTATGTGGGGATGCAAGTGCTAGGCAGTTCTCGTACGTTTTACGATGCCAATTTCTTTCGTTGACAAGCTCTCTTGTATTGCTGTCTAGTGCGCGCTGAAGGTACTTGAATCGAAGAATGTTTTATTCAGCTATTGCAGTTGATATATAATGTTGCAAAGTTTTAGTTGTTACACTCGTGAATAGTCAGAAAAGCTCGTGCCACTAACCAACGACTTTAGTTATGTATTAATTCGATTCCATTTTGACTAAAAGTCTGGCGCAATGTATTTAATCTATGTACTTACATAATAAATACAAAAAGGGAAAAATCAATAAGTGGAACGAAAATAAAAATGAGAATAAAATATAAACGAGACGAACACGGTTTGTTCTCAGAAACCTTTACTTAGTATAATAATAATGCGATTCCACAAAACAGAATCTGTTTTACACCAAGCCATATTTATTAGAAATAAAAACATTACCTAAATCCGATAGATGCAAAAGAAAATCGCAAATCCTATTTATTAAAAAAATGCTGAGTTTTTGCCGGTAAGTAGTATTCGCTCCCTTGCTTCGTGCATCTCCGGATGAAATTAATTTTATGCTCGACATAAAAAAAATACGATTTGATGGCAATCGTGTGTTGAGCAAGCGTTTTCAGAATGTTTTTTCTGTTTATAGCTCGAACGGCAGGCGATCTGATTATATTTTCGATGTTAACCGATTGGAAAAACGAAGTTCTCAATTCGTTTAGTTGTATCGTGAAAAATGTGTTATTTTGATGGGGTGGATCTCTGAGGTTTTCATGACATTGCACGTAAAGGATCATCAGATTACCAACTAGTAATCCACTTATCTATTACCTAGGTTGAATTGGATGTCTTTTATATATTGCCTGAATTGTATCACTTTAGGGAAATGCTCTTTCCTCTCAACTCGATCTTGAGCCAATAAGAACCATTTTTTGTTTTCATCCCAGAATACAAATGCACTGTTGTTTATAAAACTTTGTGGTTCTTTACGATTTTGCAACTTGGCAAGGACGAAGTTTAAGGTCTTCTTAGGTCCTCAGAATTTTCAAAATCGTCAAAGCAGTTTACGACCTTGCAGTCTGTTTTATGTTTCTTTTCTGAAAATACGTTGTTGACGGTAGCAATAGCTGTGGTAATAACATCAACGACCGTCCGTCGGTGGCTGGTTACTTTATGGCAACCCCACTCGTCAACTCGTATGGCAAATTTTACGCCCCATCAGGTGTGAACTTGATGATCTTTAAACTTTTCGTTTACGTCAGCATTCCAATTAGAAACGCTCGTTTATTTATTGTGTCGTATTTTATATGGCATACGATTTATATCCGCGTTGGGTTTCATGTGAAATGAACCTATATTTTTATACGTAGAATTCAAAAAGTATTTTCAATCTCAACACGAAAGTTTTCCTAAAAGTATTTTATGTTTTTAAGCCATCTTTTCAGAATAAATGCAGGGATTTTACATATTGTTTTAATTGTTTAATTTTTCGGTCGAAAAAAGAACAACCGCTTATTGCATCTACAGGAATTTATAGGAGATTTTTTAATAAGAAACCTACACGTTCCATTCTTCCATATTTGATTTCAACTCTATTAAAGACCGTTATTTTAGTAATAAACTGTCTTGTTTTAAGTAAACTTGTGAAGCTATTTCGCGAGGATCACAGTGTAGAAGAAATGTGTTTGTGGTTTGCTCGCCGCAATGAAGTCGTGAACGCGGGACTACTGCGGCCCCGTACGTAAGCCTTAACCATGTTTGCTATTTTTATAGACTGTGGCGCAGTAGCTGCTAGTTTCGCAATCTTTACGGCGCCTTCTGAACATGTCCCTTTTTCTTGTAAGCTGGCGTTGTAAACTTGAAGGTTTTACCTCGAAACGTGATAAAAGAGTAATGGGCTGGTTTGTAAGTAACAGCTATGCGTAAGTAGCGGCAAGCATAATTGCTTGCCGCTCCAACATGTTTTCCTAATGGAAAACATGTTGGAGTCTTAGGCTAACTGGCGTTCTTCTTGGCAGGTTTTGCAAGGTCTCTTGATAACTTAGCATTTATTTATTTTTTTTAGATTTACCATTAATAATTCACACGGAATACAATGATATAATGCATTCTTAAAATTCAATTAAGCGCAATAATTACTTATAGGTAAACCACCAAATGAATTTTAGAAGAGAATTAGAAAAAAAACTAAAAAACATTTTTTAATCTATTTTTTTTTCTATTTTTTAGTTCTGCTAACTACAAAAGTGTGATTTTCAGTTTTTTTTTACATTATGGAACAAATTTATAAAATTATTGAATTGTCATCGGTCCTCGATAAGTCTACAAAGTTTAAATGAAATCTGACCGCTTGAAGTGGGTCAAAATCAAGTCCAAAGGAGTCGGTTACAAACAAACATGCTTACCAACATCCAGATGAAGCTAATAAAAGCATGTTAAATACAAGCTTACTACTAAGTACTTATTACTAAATAAGTGCCAATATTCAATTAAATGAATACATGTGTAATAGTGAACAATTCGTGACATTGTAACTACTAAAAAAAAAATTAATTGATGAAAAACTGGTAAAAATATAATAATAATAAATAAATAATAATAATAATGTGGTAATAGTTTTGGTGTGTGAAGATAACGGGACAGTAATTTGGTGCAGATCTTGGTCATTAACTTCTGTAGTAGGTACTTTGTAAAAAATGGCTGAAGCTGTAAGTGTTTCAAACTTTATTTCGGAATTCTAACAGATGAGATGTGAATCATCAAATAGAAAACGCCATAAAACGGCTTATACATAATTTACCAGGATTACTTCAATCGTAGTGAACTTAGGGTTGATTTTACAATAGTCACGTAACTTATATTTGACGAATAAATATTGAGTATAGAAAATATGTCAACTTGACAATAATTCTTCAGATAAAAGTTATCTGACCATTGAAAAATCAGCCCTTAATATAATAAATTCCTATTTACATTGTGGAAAACAAATAAATGAATAAGAATAGCCCTGTCATTCGAATTCCAATTCCAATCATCACAGAATCTAACAATTTATATTTTCTCTAATAAAAATCTTTTTCTGACAGGTGACGGGCGTGGTGGGACGAGCCGAGATGTTATCTTCGCTATTCTTCCTCGGAGCACTACTGTGCTACGCGCGCGCTTCACAGCGGAGACGATACACAGGTAATATAAAAGAAAATATAATGTTGATATGATTGTGTAACGGAATTTAACGGCATTTTTACGCGACGAATAGGATTTGAACTAGGTCGCCCAGTGGTCAAAATTCCACCGTAATTAAAAAGTATAAATACTTAATAGCTTTCTGCACTCTTCCATATAAACTTTAACTATGCTAAATTTCACACTCCTCCGTTCGCGTAATTTTCTTAAAAAGGGGTACAAAGTTTTTGCTTCACGTATTAATATATATGTCACCATATGATTGTGAATACCGTTAGTTTATCATTTATCTCGCGAGATTATAAATTGTCGATAAATTGTGAACCGCACCATACTGCTTACCGACGGAATAGGTTAGGTTAGAATTGCGACCAACCACGCGCGAGCCGAGCGAGCGAAGCGAGAGGTGCCGCGGCAGCGGCCGTTGAGCGCTACTTCCAAGATAGTGGCAGTTACTTAACTATTTAGTAATAGCGCAAGGTACTATCTGTCTTGATACCAGTTCACAATTTGACGGTTTCACTTCGATAGATCTATTAAAAAATAATGCGTTAAATTGTAAGCAGTATTAACATACTGCTCCAAACCCGAGATACCCGACTCCGAGATTGTGAACCGTAACCGGTTCACAATCTTTCGACAGTTCACAATCTCGCGAGATAGATTATAACCTAACGGTATTAACAATTTTACGGTGACACATACACTAGTGATCGCAAAATGGTCGAAGTTGAGAAGTTGCATTATAATGTAAAAATGTAAACTTTCTGCGCTCTTTCTTCATATAAACTTTAACTGTGCCAAATTTAATATTTCTCCGTTTGAGTAATTTTCATAAAAAGGGGTACAAAGTTTTTGCTTCACGTACTAATATATACCACCTAGACAGATAGTATAAAATTTATTTATTACGAAATTTCAATGATAACTCATCATCGTAGGTACAAAAACAAAACTGGGTATGCATGCCGTGTCAAGGAAATTTCAATTTTATTGTCAAACTAATAAGTTACATTCCTATCGTCGCAAAAAAACCCCTTGCCGTGCCGCCAGTACGCACAGGCCCTAAGACAACGCCTTAAGAGCGCACATGTATTATTTAAATAACACGAAAACGTAAGTTACCCGAAACCTTACTAAACTCCACTTACTATATAAGGGAAAAACATTTTGAACGTCTTTTTATGTACCTAATACTTACTAAGAAACGAAACTCTGGGTGAAAGTCCTGAATTTTCCGATACAGATATCCTTATTTACTCTTCATACTTTTTATGTACAGTTCAGGCGTCAATATTAGGTACTCATGTTATATGTATTTAAGTGCCTAAGGCTGTGCGCAGACCTGAGTCAAAAGAGCCTTTGAAAGACTATCCGCCTGTGAAAATGATGGTACGCACATTTGTAATAAAAGTGTTTCATAGTCAAAGTTGTTACAAATCTATGAAAAAACTGTTTTGACAGAAGACAAAACTATTAAGTAAAAATCTCACCATGAAAACGTAAGTGAGCCGGTGTGTACACAGTCTTAGATGTTGAGTTGATTCCCGCGTGGTAACAGCCTAAAACATTCGTTTGCTTATCCCCATTGGCACAATCTAAATTATTCAACAGTCTTTAAAGAATGAAAGAGAAAATTTTGATTAAAATTCTTTGAGTTCTACGTATTTGTCGTGTTATTAAATAAGTTAGTTTTTAAACATTTTATTAGAGAGAAGTTTAGCCCAATATTAGAGCTTAGAACAATCAAGATAAATTCTCAGCTGTATTAAAATACATAAATGTAATGCGTGCGTGCGTGCGTGTGTGTGTGTGTGTGTGTGTGTATTTTTATCCGGAGCCGTATAAAATAACCATACACAAAATAAATAAATATACATATATATATTGATATGTGTTTTTTGTTTAACTGGCTTTTGCGTGGAGGTCCAAAATTAACCTGTGGGACGTACTACCGGGATAAAAGTATCCTATGTGTTATGCCAGGTTATAAACTATCTGTGTACCATCCAAATCCGTACAGTCGTATTGGCGTGATCGAGTAACAAACATCCAAACATCCATTTATTATATTAGTACGATATATAGCAGGACACTTACAATAATATAATATTATTTTAGGATAAAATATCTAATAATACCCACAAAAAATGTACACTACCACAGATCATAGGATGTAATACAACATTGATATTTCCAGACTGGCGCTACGTCGTAGCATGCACCGCCTGCGTAGGCGTAGCGATGCTTTGCAAGGAGCAGGGCATCACAGTCACCGGCGTATGTGTCGTCTACGAACTATTCGTAGCACAGAAGGTAAGACAGAATTTTTGCTCCTGGATTTTTCCTTAGTTTATCGATGTGAAACTCTCCACGTCGATACACTGCCGCTACGTCGCGAGAAGCATTATTGATCTTAATTCAAATCAAGGTATTTCTTTTGACATTGTTTAAACCGTCGAACCAGTCTTTTCGATACGTAATGTTTATAATCCTCAAATAGCATGTACACCCATATTCCACTAGTTATGTCATGTTTAAGTTCCATGTAATAGAGCGCGAGCCTACTTATTTATTAAGATATATTTATACAAAAACTTTACCGCAGTTGTTACGAAGTTCAATAATAGGTCTATGCTTTAAATCTGGGTCTGATAATAAACTTATCATACGGCGGATTAAGAACGGGAAAGTGTCGAGCAAGATTGACACACTTTGATTATAACCAAAGAAACCCTTGATCAATTATTATTCCTCGCTTTATAAAAAACCGTTCCAATCTATGCGTTTAAACGGAACCATGGCTGCTATAACGGGAAGAATGATTTTCTCTTCATTTTTCCCAGCCTTTACCACAGAATTTAACCAGCACGTTGCAGCGGCCGTCCCGTATGACGTGTTTAATTTAAATACAAAATCGAACGGTACAACACTAGTGTTCGATCCAGGCCGCTTGACCGTTTATATTTTATTACCTCTATGGTTTTCTTCACGTAAGTGCGTCGTCTAATAATTATTTAGAATATTTACATTTAGGCCGTACTCAGGCGCGGTCACAGCCATTGACTTTGGGGGGGGGGTCACAGACAAAGACTACCCACATATTAATAAGAAAATGGATTATATTTTCGAAAAATTACTATTTTAAGCTTTACGTTTACGGCTTTGGGGGGTCATGACCCCTAGGACCCCATCCCCTCGGACCGCGCCTGCCCGTACTATAATGATAGGTAATCAGGCCACCAAGATATTTTAGATGCTAACCTTGAAGGTGAAGTTAGAAGTGTTAGAACCTATAATAGGTATGCTTGTTATTTCCACAAAATACTAACTTTTTCAACCATTATTTAGTATTATTTCTTGGCAGGAGGAATGGATATTAAAATAGCCACTCGCCTTCCATAGAAAATGTCGATTGCATCCAATTTTTTTGTTTAGTATCTATGATACTAATAGTGATTTCCGATACCCAGTTTAGAGAACAAACAATTTCATTTCATGTCCAGCTCTGCAATACTGAAACTAACTCCATAATGACTTACAGCGCCGGAGTTCAGGCGGCATCAGTCGCTGGTCGTGGGTGGACGCGTGGGGCAAGGGGGGCGGCTGGGGCTGCGCGTGCGGCGAGGCGGCGCGCCGTGTTGCCACTGTGTGCTGCGCCACGCTCGCGCTGTTGGCTGCGAGGCTACACGTGATGGGCGCGCAGTTGCCAGTCTTCACGAGGTTCGACAACCCTGCCGGAGCCGCGCATCCGCCTGCTAGGTAACTATTATATTCTCTTATATTACAAACATCTCGAGAACATAATTCCGAAGGTAATATCTGGACTAACTGCCCAAGTCCAGATTTTTGTGATTTTGGCTATCGATTGTTTTAGAATTACTCGCGCAATTGCGAATTGTGAAGCACTTAATCGTGTATTCACGAACATGTCCTCGTATTTTCTTCTTTTGTGACCGGACGAGGCAGTCTGCGTCTTTATCGCCCAGTAATAAGGATAATTGGCTTTGACAAGCACACTAGCTGCGAAACGGCCGGTCGCAAGCTAAGCCACATTAATTTTATGAGCGTTCTCGTTCGTACGCCATTGTTCAAGCGGTGGATTCTTGGCTTATGGTGGAATTCACTTAAATAAACAAGGACTGGCTTTGTATCGTTTTGTGATGTTAGAAGGTGAATGTTGTTTGTTTAGACTTGATGATGTCTATTTTGTAACAACAACTTCGAAGTTATATCTTCAAGATCTTTTATAGTTTCATATTCAATAGATGAGAGCGACCAAGGACCAAGTTCGTTGGCTCTGGCTAATGGAGAGACATATTTTCTGTAGTGGCTTATAATGATGACATCACAGCCTGTTTTAAGTCCAATGTTTTTTGTCCCAATCCTACTTACTCAAAAGTACTCAAAACAACAATAGGGATTCATTTTTCTGTTTAATATTCAAGAGAGTCAGTATTTACGTTAAAAAATTGCATTTCAGTAGCATCAGTTTACTAACCCCAAAACCCCAAACATTTTTTGTCAATTTTATCATCCTCTTTACAGGCACCTAACATTCGCGTACCTGCCAGCTCTAAACGCCTGGCTACTCACACTACCCGAGGCTCTCTGCTGTGATTGGACCATGGGCACCGTGGCGCTCCTGAAGTGCTGGCGCGACCCCCGCAACCTCGCCACATTGGCGCTGGTCGTCATCATTGTGGCTGCGACCATTCACGCGCTGAGGACGCGCTCGTCTGCTCTTTCTATGGTAAGTATAGAAATTAGGAGTGGGTTGTTACAGCTATAATCACATATCTGTTCCGCCTGTTCCTTTTCCCCGTAAATAACAATTCCAAAAACCTGTTACAAAATAAGAGGCTGTTATTTCATATGTGGGAACAAACTATAAAATCGCAGATCTGTTCCGCCTGTTCCTGTGCTATGTGCACATAGTAGGTACTTTTCTTTCTACCTAAGGTGCTACACCTATGCAAGAAAAGGAAAGTGCTTGTGACGATGTAACAGGGTGTAACAGTAACAGTTTTTATCTCATTCTAACTAAGGTAACTGGGATCATAAGCACGAATAGAGAAAAACTTGTGACTGTCGTGTGTAAGGGATTTTAATATTACGAGGAACAGTAGCTGTTATTTCAGTTTGTCACAGTTACAGTCTGTTATGATCAATACCTGTTATAGTTAGCTGTTACGATAAATACGCCTCACCCCTAACAGAAATTTAATTTTCTTTTGTTTCCTCACTGTGTTTTTTGTGTCAATCACTTGGCTGGTAAAGTACCCACATCCGATGCAAAAAGAATACAAACTTTCTTTTGATTTTTTTTTAAGTTAGTGCTTTCGGAGCTTAGTGCAAGAGACCCACTGGCAACAGTTGACGAAGTAACAAAAAATAACTTTTTCTATTTCTATATTCAGGGCCTAGCGCTACTCGTCCTGCCATTTCTACCAGCATCTAACTTATTCTTCCCCGTCGGCTTCGTGGTCGCCGAGCGTGTGCTCTATATGCCTTCAATGGGCTGGTGTCTTCTAGTGGCCCACGGATGGCGACTCTTGGCCAAGAGGCGGGCCAAACTTGCCGCTAGTGCACTCATATTCCTCTTATTAGCGTTCAGTGCTAAAACTTACATGAGGAATTGGGACTGGAAGACTGAATATTCAATATTTGCTTCGGGACTGAAGGTAAATTGAATGTGTTCAGCAGTAAATTCATTGAACTTTTACGAACATAGAATGAGTTGCTAAATATAAAATATGTTTTTCAGGTAAATCGTAACAACGCCAAATTGTACAATAACGTAGGGCATGCCTTGGAAGCGGAAGGGGAGTACGCAGAAGCGTTAGAATTCTTCAACACAGCTGTTAATGTGCAACCAGATGACGTTGGGGCCCACATCAATGTTGGCAGGACTTACAACCATTTAGAAAGATACCAAGAAGCCGAAGACGCTTATGTCAGAGCGAAATCTCTTCTTCCAAAAGCCAAACCTGGGGAATCGTACCAAGCAAGAATAGCGCCTAACCACTTAAATGTATTCTTAAATCTTGCAAATTTGATCTCTAAGAACGCCACCAGATTAGAAGAAGCAGACATGCTATACAGACAAGCGATCAGCATGAGAGCTGATTATACTCAGGCCTACATAAATAGAGGAGATATTTTAATCAAATTAAATAGGACGAAGGAAGCCCAGGAAGTTTATGAAAGGGCTTTGCTGTATGACAGTGGGAACCCTGACATTTATTACAACGTAAGTACTTTGATGGATAACTAATAATTTGATGTCAAATTACATAATTTATTAACTAGTTAAATAAAAAAGGATCTTAAAGCCCTAACAAGGCTTTAGGTATGTGCGTCTTATTTGTGCAGAATAATAATTTGTGCTTTATTGTTTTTCTTTTTAACTGCAGTACATCATAACAATAACCAACTGTGTATTTGAATTTCAGTTAGGAGTGGTACTTCTGGAGCAAGGCAAACCTTCCCAAGCACTGGCCTACTTAGACAAAGCTTTAGAACTGGAACCGGAACATGAACAAGCCCTCCTGAACTCTGCCATACTCCTGCAAGAACTCGGAGCTGCTGACCTGAGGCATCTGGCCAGGCAGCGTCTCCTCAAACTACTTGATAAAGATGGTAAGACCAATTTCATAAACGATTACTCACCATAATTGGAACAAGGTCTATTTAACTGGAACATGGTCCGTGACAATCATAAGATCTGTAGAAGAACTATCTGGTCGAATTGAATAACTGTACCTACTACCGTGAAGTTACAGAATCCCAACATTTCTATACAAAAGAGGCTGCAGAAAATCAAAATCAAAAGTCATTTATTCAAATTAGGCTGAGATTCAGCACTTTTCGAACGTCAAAATTACATAAGACAGTCCTCTAAAACGCCCGCCCGTCACCACTCCCTAATGCTTTAGCTGAGAAGAAGCGGCGTAAAAGACTCCCCAGCTAAACTGAACAGAACTTTTTCCTCCCTAGGTCACATTCCACATTGATGGTGAACAAGATTCTTCGGCATGCTAATTATTTCTATAAATCAAATTGTAGAGCTGTACAAGTTCTCCCAACTAATCGACTATGTCATATCTAAGGACTTGCTAAATTATTCCACTTAAAATTGCAGCAACAAACGAGCGAGTCCACTTCAACCTCGGCATGGTGTGCATGGACGAAGGTGACGCCGAATGCGCTGAGCGATGGTTCAGGGCTGCGGTCCACCTCAAGCCTGACTTCCGATCAGCACTCTTCAACCTGGCGCTACTCCTCGCTGACAGGAGGAGGCCATTGGAAGCCGCGCCGTTCTTGAAGCAGTTGGTCAGACACCATCCGGACCATGTGAAGGCGTTGGTACTTCTGGGTGACATCTACATCAATTCTGTTAAAGATTTGGATGCGGCTGAAAGTGTGAGTACAAAAACTTTATTTTGGGAACTATTCTAATCGAAAAATTGAAGAATACCTATATCATATTAAGTGTCCAAATTATAATTATTTTCTATTATGTATGCCTCCCACAAGTTGGACCGATGACCTTGTGAAGGCCGCGGGAATCCACTGCGAAGTGGACGAGCCTGGGCGAGGCCTATGTCTAGCAGTGGACGTCTTTTGGCTGAAATGATGATAATGATGATGATGATGATGATGATGATGACCTGTCTGTATTCCAGTGCTACCGGCGCATCCTGGAGCTAGAGGCAGACAACGTGCAGGCGCTGCACAACCTGTGCGTGGTGGCCGTGGAGCGCGGCAAGCTGGCGGCCGCCGAGGAGTGCCTGGCGCGCGCCGCCGCGCTGGCCCCGCACGAGCACTACATCCAGCGCCACCTCGCCGTCGTGCGAGCGAGACGGCAGGCTGCCGCCGCCCCCGCCTCCAACAAGACTCCCCCCAGCCCCGCCTCCACCGCGACGGCCACCACAGAGGTGCGAGCGAGATGGAACTACATCCCCCAACAACCCCCCGACCCCCACGAGACCGACGACTCATAGCCTATCGTAGAATATGGAACATGAAATCGACAAGAAATACGGAACATGTAAATAACATTTTGCTTAGGAATGAATATCTTCTTCGAACATCAAACTAAACGTACGGCCAGTCGCAGTTTTATCTGCCTATCGATTATTTTTATAATTTCTTCGAACAATCAGGGTATTACCTTCTATCTGACTCGGACATAATGTATTGTATTTCACCTTACTGTCGCTTGATTTAGATTATTTCCCTTTGAAGATATCGAACGTTAATACCTACTATAGATTTTGTAACGGTACTGAGCGAATTGTTTACGCCAAACGATATAATAAAATTATTGATCTCGTAGATGAAAAACTTGATTTGCATAACGGCGTTTCGTGATATTAGTTAAAGACATCAATAATTATAATTGTGTACCTATGCCATATATAAATAGTTATTATGTAGAATATGTTTCAACGAGCTTTTGTCATTAGCCCGGTATACGGAATGTATGGACAATTACAATATGTGTGTATTTAAAAAATAAATGGAAATAGCAAATAGAATGTATAACACTGTTTCCATTAAATTAAATATCTAAGTTTCTCTAGTCACAATGCTCGTTTTGATAAAAAAAATCTCTTCGGTTATTTACTTCTAGTTAGAATATGAAATACATTGCATTGTACATGAAATTAAAGTTGAATGACCCCGTGCTTCGATTAGGCGTGGGAGTAGCACTAGTGTCGCGCCCCGCATTGCTGCGAACCCATTTCTAATAAACCTATTATCTAGCTGAAAAAACATTTGTATAAAGGATCAGTCATTAATCTGTTGAAATTATTGAATACCTACTCACCGTCCAACAAAGTCTTTGGAGAGTCACCAGTGAACACAGTGGGAAATGATATAAGGCCATCAACATCAACACTCATTTTGGGAAAAAATATTCTAATTAAATTAATTTTGCTCTCAGAATACACCTGAGTCTTCGATATACTTTGTGTTCGGGATTCGTACTTTTAATAAATAATCTCTTTGAAACACACTGCTGCTCTACTTTATTAACTTATTGTATTCAGGTCTTGATTTTTGTACTAACATGGTAGGAGATGACAATATAACTTAATGACTACCGACTCAAGAAAACAAGTGAGGTAACTACACTCTAATTTTTCCTCCCAATCATGTACACTGAGTGCCTAAGTATGTACCTAGAGAACTGTATAATTTACTTAGAAAATATTTGTAAGATATAATTCTTTGAGGATTACGTTTTTAAGTTTGACAAATATTACAGCAGTGTGTATCTTATGTAAGTCGCTGTCTTTGTATGTAATAATCCTATTTGTTAGCTGGATATATACAACCTTTCTCAAAATAAATATTATTTCTTATTCATTAAAGATATTACGTAAAAAACATGAAAGTGATCGACCGTTATTAGAATTAGACGTGAAAAATGTAATGTTGTTAATGTTTTAAGATAAAAAGTAACTTTTGTAAAAACTGAATTTTTTACAATGTCTTGAAACATTTCTTGTGGGAACTCTGTTATGAGTTGATGAATTCGTAAGGACCCCGAATATTGTAACTATTTGTCGTCAAAACGTTTATTTTTATAAAATAAAATGTTTCAAATGAGATTTGCTTTAATTTATCACCTACTTCCGTATACTCACTGATATGATAATGGGGTGATTTTATATGGTCGATTAACTGGACCTTTGGGAGGCGTGCGAGGGGCCGAAGCCAACTCGCAGAGGCCCGCTAAACACTCTTAAATGAAATGAGATGCTAACCGACAATTATGCCTATACGCACTATTGTTACCAATATAATTTTAGATAGTAGGTACCCAAGAATTCTGTGTGTACAACAAACATGGCATGTAACTCGGGAAAGTATTGTACGGGTCCGTAGATACCAAACATAGGTGTGTCAGCTAAAAAACGCTCTATGCCTTCGAAATACCAGGGTACTATAACAAGGTAGGAGCTTACCAAACAGGTGTGTCAGCTAAAAAACGGTCTATGCCTCAGAAGTACTAGGTTATCATAACTTGGTAGGAGCTTACCAAACATAGGCGTCAGCTAGAACATGCTTTATGCCTTCGAAGTACCACGTTGTAATAACTTGGTAGGAGCTTACGAAACATTGGTGTGTGTGTGTGTGTGTGTGTGTGTGTGTGTGTGTGTGAGGGTGTGTGTGTGTGTGTGTGTGTCAGCTAGAAAAGGCTCTATGAGTGCGATTTACCAGGTTGTCATAACTTAGTAGGAGCTTACGAAACAGGTGTGTCAACTAGAAAACGCTTTATGCCTTCGAAGTACCAGGTCGTCGGTCCAGGTGGTAGAAGCCATGGAGCTTACCAAACATAATATGTAGGTGTATCACCTAGAAAACGCTCCAAGCCTTCTAAGTACTAGATTGTCAAGAGAATTTTAATTATGTCATCAATCCTACTATATCCTACAAATATTATAAATGTGAAAGTTTGTGAGTAACACAAACACACAGTGTTTGTTACTCTTTCACGCAAAAACTACTGAATGGATTTGGATGAAATTTGGCTTACAAATAGATTATATCCTAGATTAACACATAGGATACTTTTTATCCTGGTAGTACGTTCCCGGGGATAATAGTTTAAATTATAGAAACAAATCAGAAATGTTTACCTAAATAAGTAGATCTTTTGGAAATTGGTATTCTGAACGAAGTACCAGGTTGTCAAAACTTGGTAGGAGCTCACTTAACATAGTTGTGTCAGCTAGAAAACGCGTTATGCCTTCAAAGTACCAGGTTGTCTTATCTCTGTAAGAGCACACATAGTTGTGGTCAGCTAGAAAACGCGTTATGCCTTCGTAGTACCAGGCTGTCATAACTTAGTAGGAGCAGTTGTGTCACACAGCAGCGTTTCCTTCACTTATAAGAGACCACAGCTTGCACAATAGAGTTAACAAATAAGCCAACAAAGTAAAAATATTAATTAGATCATCAAAGTATCATGTGTAGATATTTTGTAAATCGGCGAAATATACTCACTATACTATAATAAACTATATTTCGCCGATTTACAAAATATCGTTTTGCTATTGGCCGAAGCCTCTTTTGAACTTTTTGACGTGACAACGTCTTATAAATTGGTTTGCCGGGTGACACTTCAAGAAACTGCGTTACGCTCCGCTCACGTTATGCGCTCACAATGAGAGCGAGTGAGAGGCACGCGTCCCTTCCACTCGGGCATGGTTAGCCCGCCTAAGAGCGAGAGAGACAGACATAAAAAGTGCAAGTTATTGTATGTATATTTGTATATAAATACGTATGTATGTGTAAAGGTAAAAATAAAATTTTGTTAATATGAAATTCAGTGCGAGATTCTTTGTATAAATTAATGTTTTAAATATAATTCTTTGTATAAATAAATGTTTTAAATTGTTACTATTATTTCATCCTTCTTCCTACTATACGAATGAATATTCACATTAAAATTATTTTACCACTCAAAGTCGTTGTCACGTAAAACTTTCGCCCGTATACCGACTTTACAGGCAACCAATTTTTTTTCATTTGCCAAACGATTTATTTTCCATATTTTCACCACCTCCATTCCATATTTATACCAGCTGTTATCTTTAGTGCTTAAGGATAGCAATAGGGTTTCTGTTACACCCTGTTTAAAAAAGAAAATAATCATAAGGTTGTCATAACTTGGTAGGAGCTTACCAAACATATGTGTCAGCTAGAACACGCTTTATGCCTTCGAAGTACCCTGGTTGTCATAACTTAGTAGGAGCTCACCTAACATAAGTGTCAGCTAGTAAATGCTTTATGCCTTCGAGGTACTGCCATAGCTTGGCAGGAGCACATCTAACATATGTGTGTCAGCTAGAAAGGGGCCATTCAAGTATTACGTAAGCACTACAGGGGGGCGGGGGATTCTTTGCCTTGCTTATGTTTGATGACATGGGGGATGGGGGAGTCTGGAAGGTGATTACGTCAGCAGTATTTTTTTTTTTACTTTTTTGGGTTTTCTACAAAATTTAGTCGATTTTGGTTTCAACACATATGGCAGCCCTACTTGTCTATGAATGGCTCGAAGAAAACGATATCGATATTTCAAAATCACACGAAAGTGAGCAGACACAACATTGAGCAGCAAACATCCAGTGTTATCGAAGACTTAAAACATGGACTGAAGACTGTTATTTTGAATTAATAAACCAACATTTTAATTAAAGAAGTTTGTTTTGTTAGATAATGTATAAAGATTATAATAACTGATTACCATCTCAATCAAATTTGCATATATAAATATTGTATGAGTTAAAAAAGTCCTCTATTCCAAGCCTATTCCTTATTTCTAGACGTATAACTGCTGCTCATGAATCAATTAACCAGAACACATTGAAAAATGCATGTAGGTACCAATGTTTACATGAGCATGGGGGGGGGTAAGAGCTTTGCTTACTTTTGCTGACGAGGGGGAGGAGGGGGTTTTGCAATTGCAAAAAACCTGCTAACGTAATTTTTGAAATTGTATTTTATATCAATGCAATTTAATTTTCATTGAACTTTATCCATTTTCTTTAATTATTTTATCGTAATAAAAAACTGAATTGAATTCGGCTTATTAAGTTAGCAATAAAATGTTTTGATAATACGATTCAGACGTAGTCCGTGTCACAATAGAATTATGGACGGAGCGCTCACTAGAATCGAACTGTCCACCTGTGGGTAGTTCCTACGTCCCCGTCAGAGGGCGCGGCAGGCGGGTAACATGATCCTCATTGCAGCTGTTGGAAATTGATGGACTGTAAGTGGTCCTGCCATCCAGACTACCTTGAACGCTACAACGTAAGTACCAATTAGGTACTAATTATTCATGTTATTCAGCATTCAAATACTTCAATTGACTTGATCCCGGAGTCCTTGAATGAATGAAAGGAACCTCAAGCAGATGTTGCCATGATAAAAATGATTTATTTTTAATAACTTGTTACATTCGTCTCTCGTCGTGAGAAAAAAAGGGTCTACGTGCCTTTTTAGAGTTCATTCGATCTTGGCGGCTTGGCGATAATTTTAGACATTGAAATGACATCAGAATTGAAGACAAATCGTGAGAGCGTTCTCGTTCTTGTCTTACGGGCTAGCCCCGTTAGCGCCTAGCCTCTTTTTATTTATGCCAGCCTGGTCCTTTATAGACATGAGTCGTTTTCTAGTTGCCCAATCAATTACCAGGCTTTTGCAGTCTCAGACAATGTCAGGATTTGTTAGTTCGAAGTAGTATGGAAGTGTTAAATAAAATCAAAGATCAATGGTTGTGTAAAAGATTCACTATATTGTTTTGTACAGTGAGCATCATCAATTTCAAAACAATATCGCCCCTATTACACTAAGAACGGCTTAAAATATTTTCTCATTTTCATTTCCACTAGACTTTTAATACGACACGGTTCTAATTTCGTGGAATTGCTTAAATAATTGCTTAATCGTGTAAGACAGAATCAAAAAACAAAACATTTGAAAATAAGAACAGTCAAATGATATTTAACAGGTAGGTACAGTACAATAAGCAAAGGTAGGATATTCTAGCATTATTCTATAGACGGTAATGGAAACTAGATGTCCTACAACTTTAAGTACTATCACGGTTTGCAGTCCTTTTATGTACACATAATACATACTCTTCTCACGATGTAAAATGGTAAAACAATCCAACGACTATCGGGCGACTAAACAAAAACAAAGATTTTAACACAAGAATTCACAATTCTTTACAGTTCACAATATTATTACATGGTGTATGTCGTCAAATCAAAGATTTGAATGTCTTTATATTATTATTAATTTAAACAAGGTGTTATTACTTAAACGAAACATTAATAACATAAAATAATCTAAGGTCAATAAAGGAATATAATTTATTAACTATACATTTTCTCATCACGAATAACAAAACCTCACTCACTCTCGCGTTCGAACTTACACCTAAATTTTCTAACTTGAAATACTATCCACTTAATTTTAATTTTCTTTCGATGGACTTTTTAATCTATATTTTGTTCCGTACATATTTTAACTATTGCTGTTACGATGATTCAAATTATAAGGCCCCTTCCAACCCGACCTTAAAGATAGTTCACAGGTTGCCCTGAAACATCTCTTCCATAGTGCCGTCCGACATGGTTCCAACAAATCCACTTTATGATCGCACCTACAATTAGAATATTCGACAACAAAAACAATGTTGAAACAGAACACTAAAGATAGTTTAATAACAACAAATTATACTTATAATTTCGGAGTTCTCACTGAACAAACCGTCAGCACTCGAAAACTTATCAAAAACTAAACATACACAAACCTCCGCATAGATACAATGAAAAGGCAAATAAGGTGAAGCATTCGTCTTATCGAATATCAGTACAAATGACCAGTCGTTGTATAAAAATATCCGAGTATATCAAAATTGTAGGCAAAAAGTTAGGGGTCGACTGTAGCTATAAGGTTAACTTTAAAACGTGAGTGCACAAGGAACAGTTAGTCGACGTTCACACGGGCGTCATAAAATCGAGGCGGGATTTTATCGCGTAATGGATTTTCAACTCTCGGTGCTAAACAGATCCAGTGTGCGAAAATATCCTGCCGCGATTTTGTTACGTCCGTGGGAACGAGGGCTTAGTAAAATCAATCTCGTAATTGCTTCAACACTTTAATGCTTGCCACACACGTTTCGATATACTTGCGCGTTATTTAAACAATAATATAATGTATATGTTAATGTATATACAGGATAAGTTTTTATCCAGTGCGCAAACTGTAACCATGAATATTCAGCTTATCATTCTAGGCCCCCAGCGCAGAAAGTTACAGTTTGCGCACTGGATAAAAAAATAAGTATATAATGTATAAACATTAACGTGTGTGGTATGAATTAGCACAAGTATCCGAGCCAAACGGTGACTTGCGCATGTTCAGACTTGTGCAAGTCTAGAATAAGAAATAACTAATTGCCATAATGTAATATAAATATGTAACATTTGTATAACTAAGATATGGAGGAGCGGAGCGAAGCGACTTCTCCTAACACAGGCATTGTTTGCCTAAAAGGAGGCTCCAAACACAAATTCATTATTTAAGAAGCATTTTGTTTAAATAAAACATATTTCATATTTCATTTCATTTCAAAAACTTGTGCCAGTCTAAACATAGGCCAGTATAAACTTGTGCCAGTCTAAACATGCGCAAGTCTAAACTTGTGCAAGTATATCAAGTGTGTGGCCTACGTGCAAGTAACATCAAACCCACTTGCACGTCATAATAAGACAAGAACTATTCTAGATAGTTACGTTAGTTATAACTTTAGTGAAGTTGCATTTTACTGGAAATTGTTGTCAAAAGTAGTGAAGGAATTACGAGAAAATTGACTGTACGTTCCGCCTGTTGCCATGGCGTGCACTGGCCAGGATCACATCGGTGGTGGTGTGAAGGTTCACTTGTACTCGTCTTCGGCGTCAAATTCAACGTCTTCGTCCACTTCGGCGACCACTGCTTGCTGTTGCTGCGTTAGCGCTAATGGGCCCTTCTTGTATGCCGTCATTTCCTATAATTGAAAAATATTTTATTGCAAATTATAAATTTTACGTAGGAGACAGAGAGGCCTTTGTCCTACGACGGAAAATAGAAGGAACTGAACATCGAAACAAATAAATTTAAATAAATCTTAAAAGAGTTATTGAAACAAGTGTTACTTGGTTTTTTTTGTGGCAGCCCGGAGCCTAAACAAGTTGCTGGCTGACGAAAATAGGCTTGCTTTCTATTAGGTACTTGGCTTTTTAACATAACTGGCAAAAGGTCTGTGTTCCACAGACTTCTGTCCAGACACTTTGCGGATAAACAGGTGTTACGTTTATTGCACGAATAGCTTCACATTCACCTCTAGGATTTATTACCTGAGTATTGCCTGTCTTTGCTAATTTCATATTTACTTGTCCTAATGTCATAGCCAACATGGTTGATAAACGTATTATATTTTTATTAGCACGCAGGAAGAACTTTATACCTCTTTTGTTCGCGAAATCTCTTATCCACCTCATCCTACTTATATTATAAATGTGAAAGTTTGTGAGGATGGAAGATGGATGCTTGTTACTCTTTCACGCAAAAACGACTGAACGGATTTGGATGAAATTTGGCCAAAAGTACCACATGTGTTAATCTTAACACATGGGGTACTTTTTATTCGGGTAGTACGTTCACGGGGCGTAATATCCGACGCCTACGCGGGCGAAGTGGCCGACAAAAGCTAGTAGGTACTATACTAAATTTGGACACAAAAAAATACATAAATAACGCAAAATCCAATAAAGTTTACAACACCTCACTTTATTAAAGAAATCTTGCATTCCGGACGAGCATTTTTCATTCCGGGTTCCGGACGAACCTATCACATAAAGGCATGATTCGCACCTGCCACCCAATCTGCTACTATAAGAACTTTTCCGCCTTTTGTTATATTAGATACATCTATTATATAATATTATGAGACAGGTGGAGCTGACAAAAATAAGTAATTTTGATTCGGTGTTAGACGTCGCGTCGTGCGGATATTTCAAAGGTTTTAGAAAGATGAAAAAGGGCATTTTGTAAGCTACTGCTAGCTTCTAAAACATTTTGGGTTCGTGTGTATACTGTGTATGAAGGAAACTATTAGGTGTCGCGATGAGTTAAACTGACTTAGGAAGTTTCCTAGGCATCGCTCCAAAAATATTTAACAAACTACCTGTATCGATATAAGCTTCAAAAGACTTAACTACTTAAAAAAATACTCGGCAGGGTAAATTTTTAACCATTGCGCAAACTGTAACCAACCAGAGTAGAAATTTTTCGTCGGTTATGCAAAAAAAAAGTCAGCTATTCCATGCATTTATACCGCGCAGGTATTGCACTTTTCTATGAAACAGCAGATTTTTTTTTTTTTGTATAACCGACGCAAAATTTCTACGCTAGGGGCTAGAATGATATGTTGAATTAATGGCTACAGTTTGCGCACTGGTAAAATAATTTAGCCTGTATATAATATGTCCTTTTATACAGAAAGCATATTACACTAGAAATTAATATTTAGAAGTAAAATAACATCCGTTATACCTTTTCTCACATTTATTTATTACATACCTACTTACTTTACTTAATAAGTTTAGTTAATCATTTTAATATGTACTATTTTCTTTATGTTTATATATTTTTTGCTAAAGATTTAATACTGCTACTTAGCATTATTTTTATAATTATTTAGGCTATACCACCTGTATACCAACTAGTACCAACTGAGTATATACAACTTGTACGCTTTACAAGGCAGCACAAGTGACTCAATATTTTTTGATTTTATACCATCATGTACCACCACTACATAATACCTAATTGTAAAAATAGATAAATTTGAATTTGACTTCAGCAGTGTTTTAAACAGTACAAGTAACTTTGAGTGTCATGGCCCGTATTATGACGTGGCAGAGTCATCATTACTCCAGTGAAAGTGAGAGAAAGATGGGACAAGAAGCACTATCCCTTTGACACCGGAACAATGATTGCGTAACACTTCATTATACAGCCCAGTATGTTTTACTAAGCGAATTACGGTTGACTTAATAAATTATTTCAACAGTTGTCAGTTGGTTCATAGATTCGGTGGTTATGTATTTTATTATTCCAACTATTCTTACATAAACGATTTCATATTTATTACCCTGATAATTTTATCCCAGCCAATGCAATAGTAACTCCTGTTCAAATTCAACCAGATTGAAACTTTTTATTTGCTTATGTAATTTTACGTTATTAAGTAGCTTTAGTAATATCTATTTTAAATTTAAATAAGCACCGACTCAGGTCTACCACGGTATGCCAAGCTGTTACGGCGATTCAAGTCACGGACAACAAAAAAAAAAAATTAATCAACCACTCACCCGATCATATCTCGCCTTATCCTGCTCCGACAGACTCTCGTACTTCGACTTGGTCTCAGGCTCGGCGGCCGCCCAGCGCCTACCCAGCTCCTTGGCGATATCGCCCATGGTATACTCCGGGTTGTTGGCCTTCACCTTTGAACGCTCGTCGTTGCAGAACCAGAAGAAGGCTGATCTGTAAAAATTTTAGTGGAAATATTTAATAGATGCTCGACAAACTTATTGACCAGTGTTGTACGCTTTGTTTAATAAACGAGCCGCTAAAATCTTTTTGATATTCTGTTGATGGAGTGGTGGAGCAGAGGTATCGACCCTGACTTACGAGTAGTAGGTTTCGAACCCAGGTACGCGTTTTACTTTGTGTATTTAATTTCGTCACTGCTCTCAAAACACGGAATGAATGAACGAATGCAATGCACCGATCTCAGCGTAATATGGCCAGTCTCGAGTAATCAACTGAACCCCAAGATTTGCGCTAGCCCCTGGGGCCTCTGGGGCCTCTGGTTTCATGGTGCTACAGATGCACAGAGGACACGGAGAAAGAAAACTTCGTGAGGAAATCGGCATGCCCTAGAACCAAAAAATTCGAAGATATGTGACATCAGGCGCGGTCCCGGGGGGGCGGGGTCCTAGGGGTCATGACCCCCACCCCCAAAGCCTTAAACGTAAAGCTTAAAATAGTAATTTTTCGAAAATATAATATATTTTCTTATTAATATATAGGTAGTCTTTGTCTGTGACCCCAAAGTCTTTGGTTGCGACCGCGCCTGTGTGACATTCACCAACCCGCACTAGGCCCGCGTGGTGGATAATGGCCCAATCTTTGTCACAGAGGCTGATTGTAATTCTGATTCTATTGCTGTACGAATTTTTTTATTTACTTTTCTCACACTCTCTTACTTTTACAGTTGGTCGCAGTTACTTAGCTAATAAGTATTTATTGAGAAGCAATTTGGAAATTGAAAAGATACACATTCATTATATTTTAGTAGTACAAAATGTATTTGTTTTTTGTTGTTGAGCTTTGTTTAAATACATGCCTAATTTTAGTGGTGAGGATATAATGTATGAGAAGGAATGGATGGCTTGGTTGGGCTAAGTATAAGTGAGACCCTCGAACGAACCTCGTTCTGGTATAACAAAAACAAGTATATTGTATTAATTACCATATCATATACAGTTTGGCAAAGTCACTGTGCTGTAATAACCATTTGCAAGAAAAATAAAACATTTTAGAGAAAGTTATGAAGCCGTGAAGAAGTCGCGAGGCACACAGTATTAATATTATTAGAATTAAATTGTTTCTGTTTTTTTATTTAGTTTTTCTTTCTTTCGTGAAAAAGTCCTAAAACTACTTTTAGATTTTTAAATCGGCTATCCTAAAGTGTTTTCTGTGGGCTGGTTAACCAGTTTCAGACAACAAACATGAAAGGCGGAAGCAGGAAGGGATTAGGGTTCTTTAGAATTTGAAGGGTAACATCGAGTGCAATCGCAAAAATCCTCTAAAAAAATGTGCATACAACTTCTGCTGTCAATAAAAAATTCTTCTTTTCAAAACAAAAACACAAAAATACCTAGGGATTCAAAGCGTATGCAACAATAGGCATATTAATTACAACAGATTAAAGAAAAACTCATGACCATAACTCACAGCGATCGCTTGGGTGCGTTCGGGTCCTTCATCTGCTGCCGCTTACGTCCCCGCACCTTCGCATCCTTGGGAGGCACGTAAGTCTGCATCTCCAGGTCGAACCGCTTCTTGTCCTGTTCTGCCATCTCGTGGAACCGCTGCTTCTCTTTCTCTGACATCGTCTGGGGGGGAAATGTGGAATATTGACTTAAAGTAGCCAAATCATTTTGACTTGAACTTAGTAACTTATTAAGTTATTGAGGTTTAAAATCAGAAGGTAGGTAATTATAGGCTTTTATAAGTAATTTTTCTCAAATATTTGTTTGCAGTGGTGCTCCAGTGGTACCTATCGGTCTGGACCTAGGAGTTGTAAGTCGTGAGTTCGAACCCGGGCATGTCAATTTAAAGAGACGTGACATCCACAAACCCATGTTGGGCCCTCGTGGTGGATTACGCCCCACTCCCTCTCACAGAGAAGTGCCAGGGATCGTTATAGTCTGATTATGCGTTATGCATCTGTTTTCTAAAACTACGTTCAGTGATGATTGAGACGAGTCTTGATTTCAATCTAATCTTGAATTCCCGAAAAAGCTTTTTTTTTTCGTGAACCATGATATTCTACCAATTCAACTGCAAAATAAACTTGGAAAGTTATTTAGTTACTACATCCCTGAAGATAACGCTATTTTAAAAATGTCAAAGTCTATAGAAGGGGACTTCTTACACAGAAGCCACTTTATCTTTATCAATCTTGAGTATGAACATAACAGATCTTCAGATAAAATCCTAAAACTCGCGATTGCTCTCACAATGCGTCGTATAATTTACATGTGTGAGTGATTTTAGTTATTTGTGTATATTTGGCACTCACTACCTACAGTAATATTGTGCCAATTCTTCATGTTCAATGTGACTGATGATCAAAATTTTACAAACGGTAAAATTTTGAACTTACATATTTGGCATTGTTTTTTGTTAACAAACTCTTGGTTTTATTTACTAGAAACTGTTGTTCATGAACCTTCTCATAGACCATGTTGCCAACACTTTGTCACAATTAGCAGACAAATGTAAAATTGCATCATCGCCATTATCACAGCTGAAAGGCGTCTACTGCTAGAGAAGCTGGATTTGGATCTCGTCTCAAAAAAATTTTCATTAGTTCACACTTTGCGGGACACTAAACGCCCACAGACATCATCATCTGCCTAGTCTTCGCCCAACATGTTGGAGTTCACTTCCAGTCAAACCGGGTGCAACCCAATACCAGTATTTTACATGGAGCGACTGCCAATCTGATCTCCACAATCCAGTTAATGGGTAACACGATACCTCTTGGTAAGACTGCTTGTTAGTTTTGCGAGGTTCAAAGGACTGTCAAAGATCCACGAATGATAGCCGGAACCAACAGCATAAACATGCTTTCCGAGGCACGGAGAGGTCTTTGTATGTAAAGATAGTCACCCATCCACGGGCCAACGGCAAGCTTAGCTTAACCTGATTGATCGACCCGTGCGGCTACAACCCAATAAGAAAAGCATTACATTAAAACTTCTATTGTCTCATTCAGTATCCTTCAACCAAGAAATTACTTCACGAAAAGTCATGTTTATCATGTTTATTGATGACTGCTTTATATGGCGAGACCAGCCCTCAATCTTGAGCACCTATTAATAAAAATAATCCTATACAAAATATAGAATACACAAACAACTCACATTCCACCTCTCAGCGCACTTCTTGGAGAATGCAGCAAACACAACATTCTCATCAGGATGCTTCTTCTTGTGTTCCTCACGGCACGTCTGCACGAAGAACGCATAAGCTGTCATGCGTCCCCTCGGCTTATTGTACGCCCTCGCCCTAGGCATCTTCTGTTTGACGGTCGCTTGGGCCTGGGCTATTAACGCCTGCTGTTGAGCTTGGTGCTGCAATTCCTGCACATTAAAGTTTCATTCTATGGCTTCAACTTATTCTAACTACTAACACATAAAACCACGTCTAGTTTCCCCGAAGGGTGGGGCAGAGGTGTACCAATAATACCCCCAAATTTCGCCAGAGTCCTATGTAATAGGCAGCGAGCCTATTGCTATCAGGCACAAATCCGGATTCCGAGCTGCTATTGGAGAAGTACCAAATAGAAACACCCAATGACACTTTGCCTGACCTGAGAATCGAAACCCATGGCCTCATGATGCCTCAGGGTCAGTAGTGACTTCCAACTACTAATACAGTAAAAAAAAAGAAAACACGGAACGTTTTAGACAACACAATTGAGGGCATGGATCCCAACGTCTTTGGAAGCTGACGTGACATCCATGCTTGATGTAATTAGTCAGCATTCATAGATTGTACCAATACAAGTGTTCCTTAAACTCAACATAACAAAAATCTGCACTATGGTCATGATTAGGTGTAACTTTACTTTCTCAACGTTATTTGATTTGATGTAAGTACTAATATCATCTTTTTATGTAAGGTTCTGTAAATGGCTAAAATCAACAGCTGCCACAGAAAGACTACAACAGTACTGTTTTAGATCCTGTACAAAAATGTGTTCTTAGATCTCAACACAAAAATGACAGAAATTATAGAATGGCAAAAAAAAACAGTTTCGAAGTATTACCTGTAATGTAGCAGATTGCCGTTGTAAGGCAGCTTGAATTTGTTGTTGTTGGACAGCTTGTAACTGTTCATGCAGAGTCTGTTGCTGTTGCTGCAGAGTTTGAGCAACTTGCTGTTGCAAAGCTGCCTGAGCTTGCACAATAGCTTGAGCTTGTGCTGGGCTCACTTGTAGAGTCTGTTGAAGACTCTGCTGCAGAGCTTGTTGCTGCTGCTGCTGTTGTTGTTGCTGCTGCTGCTGCTGTTGTTGTTGCTGCTGTTGTTGTTGCTGTTGTTGCTGATGCTGCTGTTGATGTTGTTGCAACATTTGCTGCAAAGTCTCTTGCTGACTTTGCTGCTGTTGCTGCAAAGTCTGTTGCAATGTACGATTATGTTGTTGCAGCGCTTGTTGCAAGTTTTGTTGCTGCAGCTGCTGTTGGAGCTGATTCTGCTGCTGCTGGATTGCCTGGTTTTGCTCCTGTTGCACCTGCTGCAGAGTCTGGTGGTTCTGTTGTACACCATTAGCTTGCTGGTTATTATGTTCAGAATCAGGACTTGACTGACTTTGTGGCTGCAACAATAGAAAATATTTATTTATTTTTGTATTTTAAAAAATACAGTTCTGGTCAAACTTGATGGTTGATCCTAAGTGTGCCTAGTGGACCTATAGCTTGTTCCATTGTGAGGCCACACACACAGACTTGATACTGCGCAAGATACACCTCCGGTTTGAGTTACTACCTACTGTTTAGATCTCTCAGCTGATCATATTACAGGGTTCATCTTTCGTTATTAGTTTAATTTAATAACCAGATCTTTGATCCAGTATTTATAGATTAGAAAAACCAAGACATAAGAAGTCCCGACTAAACGGAAGTTCATTGCTCAGCAATGAAATACTAGGTGTACCTATGTTAAAACAAAAACTATAACTAAATGCTTGTAGCTCAGGAATTGGCTTGCAGAACTCCCAGAAAGCATGCTTTAGCGAAATTAAGTAGTTTTAAGATAACTTTAGCTGGTGTCTTCTTAAGCCTAGAACAATGTTACAAAATTGTGTATCACAAGTTTAACTATAACACAGGGTAAGACATTTTAAGTGTATGAAGTACAGTCAACTGTGGCATCTTTACTTTCCATGAGCAACTTTACCAATGAGAACTGTACTTATATTTATCTCGTTAACTAAAAATCTGTTGCCGCCATTTAATATCGAAGCGATACAGAAGTAGAATAATCTATTATTTGTAACAAATTTTTAGATATTTTAATTCAGTATTAGTAAAGTTGCTCATGGAAAGTAAAGATGCCACAGTTGACGGTACCATTATTCTTCCTAAAATATGATGCAGATTACTTCGATATCACTTTCCTACCGTCGATGATCGTATTGTTACAATAAATTGCGTTAAATGTGCACCGAGATTAATGTAAATATTTTAGGGTTGACGTTAGGGACCTTCAAAAGCCTCAAGAAACCTTGCATCTACATAGTCTACTCTGGAATTAGAAAACAAGAATTTAATGTAGTTTAATTAAAAACTATAAATTAATTCAGAAGACCCTGGACAATAACATGAATGACACCCCGACCTTGACAAGCTGACAGTGACACTGAAACCATTTTTTGAGTTAATAGTAGTGCTGTCTCGATTTCGATCGATTTTAAATCAAATAAATTCAACAGCTAGATTCAAATGGAGTGATATAATTTTTATTCCTATTTTCATTTTCTATTTTTATTCATGCAAGATGGTTAAATTGGTGGAGGAATTTAATAATATGATGGTTTTGAGCAGTAGAAACGTAATCCAGTGAACTTGAGGAATCAGTAAAACCAAAATAAAATCTTACTTAATTTTGGAATGTTACTGAAACAATATCATCAAGCGTTCATTCCCCGAAGGGGTAGGCAGAGGACATGCACAGTTCACCAATTATGATAAGGTGAAATGATTTTGAAACCATGTAGTATACAACAAAAGTTCTCTGCCAATTTGTTGAAAAATCGATTTTATTCGAAATTCTTAGGATTACCCCTAATAATATCTGCTTCAGAGTTTATGTCAGGCTGTTCCAGAAATTCCTTTTTCAAAAAAAAAAGGAACAGACCGAATGATTTTAACAGAAAAGAATGAATGAATTGGATTTTCAAGTTGTAGTGACCACTAAACAATCTGGCATTTTCAAAATTAAACCGAGTGAAAAAGGAAAAATAATGTTAGCTGATTTGTGAAAAAAAAAACAAATACAACCATCATCTAACTGTTTATTTAGATGACCGAAAGGTAAGTAAAGAATTTGAAGTACTCAAAATAAAACGATTAAACCTTTTCAACCTTAAAACTATATTTCCTAAATCGGTAGGTGTTTATATTATTCCCGTGCTAATTCAATTCTGGTATCTGTTTATTTATATTTTATTATGACTGTTATAGTTCGTCTTTGTTTGAAGGATTTGGGTACCTATCTATATTACTTTTTAATTGGTCGGTTTCGCTAGCTCCAACGAACTAAATGGGTAAATACAATTGTCTGCTGAAAATAGGTTAGTTATCAAAATAAACGTTAATATTCTTGTTGTGTATTATCGTGATGTTATGTTTTCGTAATGGGGAGTAAGTCTAATTATACCTACCAAGAGTGCAAAACAAAAGACTTTTTTCTTTCACGAATAAAACATGTGCTTATTTCAAAACTGCTACTTGTAGACAAAACACAAAAAAGTCTAGATTTTAACTCTTAGATTTAGTTACAGATCGTAAAATACTCTTGTGCTTTGTTATATTTTTCATTGTGTCAATAAAACCTTTTCGTACCGTAGGAGAAGATGTTTGTTGCGACTCTACTGATCCTGATGCATACCACCATGGTTGTTGAGGAGATTCTTCTCTCGCGTTTGAGTTTGACATTAAGCGGTAATCATAACTTGGAGTTGAGGTATCACCGCCGTTGTTCGAAAATCCACCGGTCATTTTATAAGTATACAGTTGATGAGTTGAAGCGGCAGTGCTTCGTGCGATCTCCTCATGTAATTGTTGTTGATGCTGTAGTTCACCTGCGCCACCCGGCCACCACGAGGCATCGTCGCGCGCACCCCAAGCGTCCCCCGTCGCGCCCCGATCCCCCATGTTACAATCGTAGCTTACGGTCAACCAGTTATTTTATGCCTCTTTGGTCACTTTAAAATGTTTCCTGCGTTCCAATAGCTGTTGAAATCATGTCCTTTCTCTAATATTGCAAATACTGGAGCGTTAAGCTTTATGTATTGATAGAAATATATTTTCACAAAAACACTGTCACTTTTCATGCAAATCGGTTTTTATCACAAAGACTCAATATGATTATGTATGCCACATTATTTTTAATCAAATTTATTCCATGGAAATCGAAAACGCACAAGGTCTCGCGTGTTGTTTAGTGAAAAAGCTACCGGCTGTAAGTTCCACACTCCACACGCGTACGTTTTGTCTTCGTTTGTACTTAAGTCAATAAAGTTGGCAACGTCGCAGAGTCAGACGCCAAACAAGTGCACACAAGCGCCCTCAACGCGCAGCGGCCATTTTAGAAACATTCGAACATATACGAAAAGAGACGAGTGTGCACGAACTGGCAACAAGCTCGTCCAGCAACCGGTCAATAAGACGATTAGCGCAGCCTCGGCTATCCATGTTCATACTGAAATTCTTTTGTTTATAATTCAAGCAAATTTACATAGCTACCTTTAAATAAGAACATTTCACATCTTACTAAATCAAAAATGTATTTAATTACGTAAGATATCGATAAATACAAAATAATTATGTTCTTGTTGAATGTTATTCATAGAAATTATCTTGATTACATATTAACTGTATAGAAGTTTTCAATGTACTAGGTACTATTTCAGTGGAAACTAGTAGTAGATGAAGGTATGACGTTACATAAAATGAAATGGGTGACTTATCTATCACACAATTTATAGAACAAAGTATTTGTAAGCTTCTAAGCTTTCAAGGCCACGGTTGAAAGAGTAAAAAATCGGCATGTTTTTATGGAAACTGGCTTAGTTATGCAGAATCGATACGTATTTTGTGATTTTACAACTTCTGAGAAGTCCACTAGAAGAAAGTTTGCCAGTAATTTACACTTTATCAGTATTTCTTGTAGATTGAGTAATCTGTATCATTAATTATATAAAATAGGAGAAGTATTCGACCATCTTGTATTGTGTTGTTGTCTAAGTTTTATAATGAAAGATGATTAAAATATAAGTAGGTATATATGAAATATTCTCCTTTCTTTGTAAACGTTACTAAAATTTAGGTAATAATTAGCGAATGTAGCCAAATATGTATAAAGCCATCTACGCTACGAGTGTATTTCAAAGACCTAAAGTAACAGCACAATTAGCTTAAATGTAGACACTGATTTCTCAAAATTGCTTACATCTCACCACCTGTAATAATCTAGGAATTATTAAATCAGTTTTGTACTAACGTTGATGTGGTAGCGATTTAATAAACTACACTACATTACTATGTCCATTTATTTGTACTTGAGAGTATTTGGTGTGGTGTCTTGGTCAGCACTGCTCTAGCAGTTCACTGTACTTAGTTTTTGGGTGGGTATGCCAGCTATGGCCGTCGAAAATCGATTTATTAGTAGTGTTCATTAATTTGGTGTATGAAAGACGGTCAGTTCTGTTGAGGGGGCGTTTCTTGTGAAAGAACTGTTCGTTTATTTGTGGTTTTAGGGCAACTTTAACAAAGAACAATTTAGATTGGTAGCTATCGTTAGATTGCAGTCATAAATAACATTATTTGAGGTTTAGCAAAGGTCTGTCTGTGATGTGCGCTTAGTTATTAAAGTAGACACTTTAATAAAAATAATATCGTTTTGTAGGCAAGTCTTGACTATCTGTTTTTATCTCTCGTAAATTAAAAATGATATAGGTAGGTAATGTTACAAAGCAGTTCGCAAAGCCGTAACTGACGTAAATTGAACGTTTGTCCAAAATAAGTATTCGAATTTAGTCTCGGAATATTAAATTCGTTAAACGACTGGCAGTAGCTGATCAGCTCCCACTAACGAAACTTGCTTACGATAATAGGACTATGTAAAATCTAAAATTTTACAATTAGGTATTTCTAAACTCGTTCTATTGCTTCGCCTTACTCATCATTCTCTTGCCAATATCTCAGTCTCTATGGCGTAGGCGCAACATGCATTCTTCTTTTATACTTCTCTATTAGTAGCCACCCTCATCTAGCGATATCATCTTTCACACTGTCCATGCATGGTTTTTTGGTCTTCACCTACTCTATAGCACATTCATACTCAGATTTTTTCTCACAATATGTTCCTCATTCCTCCGCATCAGATGTCCGTACCATGACAACCGATTTCAACACAACTTTTCAGTCACCAGTCCTACTTTCAGACATCCTCTAATATACTTTTCCAGTCGCGTAACACCACACTTTCTCTCGTTGTATTCTTATCTCTGCTGCTGCATGCATTTGCCTCTCGTTCATTATTTTTGTGGCCCAACATTCTGATCCAATACTTCTTTTATCTCCATGGCTTCTCACTATTGTCCTAAAATATTTTCGTTATCGCTTGAGTACCTCGTTCCCCTGCAGTAAACAATGTCAGAGCTGCTTCTTTCACACCTACTCTGCATCGCACCAACCATACTCTTGTACCATAATTAGGCAGCCCATCTTGAATTGTCACCCTCATATGCATCGCGATGCAAGATGCAGTGCAGCTCTCGTGTAAGCATTTCGAGAGGGAGAATTATGCATAATTTCCTTACCTGAGTGACATAAATGTTCATTATATTTTTAAATTTTCTAGTAGCATGTACGGTCATTTGAGAATTGCCGAGTATAGATAGCTGAATGGCATGCACTTAGAGACGCCTATATCCAGCAATGAACTGCTGTATGCTGATGATGAAATGTAAACTTACTCACAAACGTTGAATCAACAGATCAGACTAACTTAATGGTGTTATGGTATGCTGGATAAAAAGTCAACTTTACATCAAACTTGGCTGTTTCGATTCTGGTCCACAGGGCTGCTGGTGGTCTAATGAGCACTAAAATGTTTTTTTCCATCGAAGCATAGGTCACTCATGTGATTAGTTAAGAGCAACTAGGGTGTTTTCTCTCGTTCCCTGCAATCCTTGTTAAACATAACAGTTCATAGTAGATCAAAGTTCAGCAGTGGATGTCACTTTGCTTTTTGTTGGTCCTACATATTTTCGGTTCGGACAAAAGACCGCAATAGGTGTTTATAGACCAGGTTTTCGTTTAGTTAGAGAAATGAAATACAACCGGTAACTGCGCTTTGGATTGAAAGCCCTTATTAGTAGGTATTCTATCATATTCCGAGAAAAACTGGACAGATACTTTATACATTGGATAGATCCAGTTTTTTCACGATTTTGGCGTTCTGTAAATTGTACAGTATGTTTAACATGATGGTATGTAACAATTTGTAACTGATGAATACTTTGCGATATGGAAAATTCGCGAATCTTATTTTTGAATTCTAAACTCAGCTAACCCTAAACTAAACCAAATCTTTTGAAGATACATTGGATAGATCCAGTTTTTTCACGATTTTGGCGTTCTGTAAATTGTACAGTATGTTTAACATGATGGTATGTAACAATTTGTAACTGATGAATACTTTGCGATATGGAAAATTCGCGAATCTTATTTTTGAATTCTAAACTCAGCTAACCCTAAACTAAACCAAATCTTTTGTGCTGCAAAATATTACATATTAGGTAGAGGCAAGAGTATCCAATACCCTCTTCTATAAACAACATGTATCAGTAGAGTGTATGTGCCCACTTCAGTCATTACGTTGTGACGAGCATGTCCGTGAAAAAATCATGCCAGTACCAATAATACTCTTTCAAGTGTAACTTACCAATACAGACGGCATAAAGAACTTAGCCAAGTGAAGACAGGACGAGGAAAACTGACCTCGTCACCATGTGGGAGTAAAATGTACTGGGAAGACAGAGTTATTAAACTTACCGATAAAATGCATTTGGATATGCACTGGTGCTTATTCCTACCGATTTGGGAGTTATTGGTGGAGTAGAAATTTATAGAAAGAAAGATAGAAAATAAGCAGACGACATACAACAAAAAGTAAATCAATTTTAAATTTTACACCTGCTTTCCACAAGGAATATAACAGAGGTGTAAAACTGTGGTCTGTGGTATACCACCATATTTCGATGCTGACTGAATTCAGTCTTATATATAATATGAGTTTATATGAGCCTAGCATGCTGCCGTTCATCGTGAACAAACTCTGGTCTGCTCACTAGGAATTTCCCAATAGAAATAGGTAGGTGCCGCATAAGCAGATAGATTTTATAGTTTGCGGAGCGTAAGAAGCGAACTGCGCAATGCGTAAGGGACTGGAGAGAGAAAAGTTGTTGTTGTAAGAAATAGAATACACAGATGACTTGTTGGCAGTCTGACACAGTTCAATTTTATATGTAATTTATTAGATTTACATTAATATGCCAAATGTGGTTTAAAAGGTATTTTGGCAACGTTATTTCGGCGTAGAAATCATAAGAATGAGTTTGTGTATTAAGCAGTTACCTACTTATTTCATTTTAGACTGCGTCAATGCGTCTTTGCCATCAAGGGTCATTAGTCTTTAAAAGTTATAATGCCCCCACCCTTTTCAGAAAATGCCTGGTTTTACGCCGGTTACGTGCCGCAGCTGTTACAAAACATACCAAGTAAAACTGAACATACCTACCTTTATTCTACTCCATGCCACTATAGCATTTTACATTGATGAATGTTCAGGAAAAACTATAATGCCTACCTCACTCATTAGTTACAGTTGTTTTAAAGACATTCTCAAGAATGTACCTACTTACTTAAATAATTTAACAAACTACAAGAAAAAATTTTTTTAGCACTTAATGGTACCAGTGCACATAGGTACGTGCACTTATTTGATTTACACGCGAACCTGGTTCATTCATAAAAAATAATCACCTAATTTTCACTAACACCACATAAAATAATGGTCGCCATTCATGTTCCTAGTTAGAATCTAGTACAACTACATACAAAAAAACACTACCTACTAAAATATCTTGTGGATTAGTTTGAAATTACTATTTGCGATAAAACGCTGAATCTTGAAGTTTGATTGTATTTCGTAAATACCAGACTACCTACATAAAATACACAAAGACATTTGGTAAAATATACAAATCATTCCATTGATGGCTATAACATTATGAACATTGATAACTACCTATTACTTACCTACTATGACATTGTTATGTATACATATATGTTTGTACATATAGTATCTGTCACCTTACTTCGGCAGCCATTTGCTAACAAAATTAGAATGTAAAACTATAAATATCGCTTCGAGCCGAACACTGAGACTATTTAAACCACAGAAATAATTTACGTAGCACAATTTTTTCGTTTATTATCAAATTAAATGGTTATATTAGGAAATAATGAAACTCACCGAGTATTGTGTTTATTATAAACGAGCACACGATTTCAGCGCTTATTACGTAGGGAACTTTGCTGCGTTCGTCGTAATGAATACATGAACAGACGATGTCAGTGACAAAACATTCCGATTGGCTTAAATTAAATGCCCCGCCATTTTTCAGCCAATAACTGAGCTAGCCTTAGCTTTATTTTTTGTTTATACTACAATACATAGATACGTTGTCATATCGTATTCATGCACACATTCACCAAAAGAACTGTTTTCGTTTCGCGGTTCTAATCGTGTTACGCTAAAGTAGGTGCTATTTCCTACTTCAATAATGCCCTATTTTATACGTGCACCGTAACTTGAGGCGAGTGAATGAGTGAGTGAATGAAATGACAAACTAGTAATAATAAATTTATAATGGCGATGCCATCGGTCGGTGCGGGATACGACGAGTGCGAGTCGAGTCATTTTTATTCAGCGGCTGCAATTGAGTCTCCTAAAAGCACCGTGGACATAATAAATTCATGTAAATTATAGTTCTGAGTTTAGTAGTCATCTGATAAAAGTGTCGAATACTTGGGCAAATAAAACGATTGAACAGTGGCGAAGTAGCAATGGACAATTTGTTGCATATGTGCAGTGAATAAAGAATTAGTATCTTCGTAGAGTGATCGGTGTGCAATAGACAAACGACCGGGTATTAGTTGTGATGATTTTAATTGATTTATTTAACTCAAATGTTCTGTGTTGTTATAAATCATAACCTCAATTCTGTGTCATTGTGAATACGTCGAACTGTTTTCAATCGCCTGGTGCGAGGTGTAATAGAAGAGTTCATTTTATTCGTTATATATGATTCAGCGGGAGTATCAAATGAACAACGGGTTTAGTACAGGAGAAGAAGATTCTAGAGGTAATTCTGACCAAATATGTTGCCTTATGGATGACGGCGAGAGCTGCAGGCGACCCGCAGGCAACGCCTCGTACAGCAAGCGCATACAAAAGACTGTCGCCCAAAGAAGGCTGAAACTTAACATTGACCCTCAAGTATGTCACACATTTTTATTTATTTTTAACTTTCATCAATAACAATCTTGAGTGGCTTGAACACAATTGCAAATGTTATGTTGGCTAACTGAATTCCGTATGTTATTTTCAGGCCAGGCATACTTACATTTGTGATTATCATAAAACAATGATACAGTGTGCCAGGACAAAGCAGAGGAGGCCCAAGGACTCAGAGGATGACAGCAATGAGGCAGAGATGGATTCACCTGAAGTAGACTGGTTCCAATTACAAGTGAACACATTGAGGAGATATAAAAGACATTATAAGGTGCCAACAAGGCCAGGATTGAACAAAGCTCAACTAGCTGATGTAAGTATTGCATTACTCATATATTCCTCCATTTAGTATTTTCAGTGCTTATTTAAATAATTCCTAAGAAAACAATGGTTATCATGTTATTTTCATGCAATTATTAAAAATATGTTTCATTTTTTACAGGCTATCCAAAAACATTTCAAATCATTACCTGTGAATGAAAAGGAAATAATGACTTATTTTATTTATATGGTGAAGACTAATGGTAACAAGTTAGACCAGAAAAATGGGATGAACTCGGATTCAGTGTAGAATAATAATATATGACTGTAATTTATATAGCTGAAGTGTGTAGTTTTAACATAGTATAATTAGATTTATAAATAGTTTTGATTTTATTTTCTTCTTATATTTTCAATCTGCATTCTACAATAAAAGCATAGAAAATATAGATTGAGAATCAGTTGCAAAGATATTTGATTGAAGTATATTACTTCATGCCAAATTGTAAACTTGCTAAATTCTTTAATGATTTGAATGAGTGAATGTTTAAAAATGTATTAAGTATTTTATTATTCCACAACACTTGCACCCACATGAACTGCTCTATTTATTTTCTTGTTATGTTAGTGTAGTTAGATAATATTTTTCTGTATTATACTTAAATCCTTTCAGTGTCAAATGTTATGATTGTTTATTGACGAGGGACATGCAATGGCTAATATAATACTGTTAAGAGAGATTAAAAATAACAGGAAGTTTTAAAATGTAAATTTATTACATTTTATTTAACAAGTACATGTGTATTATTTCAGTCTTCCTCAGAATCAGATGAAATTTCTATCCATTGTGAAGCTCCTTGCTTTGTTTGTATTTCTGCAGTTTGGGGTTTGGATGCCACAACTGTGAACAATTGATTAAACCATGACATAAAATTAACCAACCCAAGTAATAAATATAATTTTTTTAAATTACAAATCAAACATGCCTGTGAGTGAATAAGAAATCACGAATTCATACTGACCATCATATTTGCTTGGCTCAGGATCAGAATCGGCATCCATTATATCGTCGTCAACATCATCATCAATATTATAATGTTTGAGTTTTATATTCAAATCCTTTTTACTCAAACACTGCAGGTGATCTTGTGTTATTACATCTGAAAAGTTTATCTTCACTCTTTGTTGTCTGAAAATAACACAATTCAATTTTTATTAAAACAAGAAGTTGTATACAGTGATCCAGCTTATTCATAGAATTTCTCAGTCTGGATTTTGGCAAGACCTTCAGCTTCAACAAGAACTTCAACAGAACTGATGAAATGTGAACACTTACTATACTCACCTGTCTATCTCTTCGGGAAATACAGGCGTGATGCTAAGGCAAAGAGGAGGCTAAAATTGGACTGTCGAGTAGAACTAATTGGACATTCAACTAAGGGGTTGTTCTGTTTATTCACCCTAAGGGTAGGGATGTTCATTAAAAAAAATATCGATATTTTTTCGATATAATATATCGTAGTATTTTATCGATACTTTACGACATAAGTACCGTACAAATACATCGATATTTTCGATATATCGTAAGTAATTTGTTTGTATTTAACTAGTCTATAATATTAGATAGGAATCAGATTAATATGAGTAAAAACGACTAGGGTGAAGAAACAAATCAACTTTATAAATTATATATCCCAATATTTTTTCTCTAGACCTTGCATAAACAAAATTTTATTCACTCTTTTGGCTTTCAGTCTGCTTTTCTGCTGAGTTAGAACCAGTGCGGCTTTTGAGAAAAGCCTTTCAGATGGAACAGAGCTAGCCACCATTGTTAAATATTTAAATGCTACATTGTATAACTTTGGGAACTTGTAATTACCCACACTTCTAATGGGTTTTCGTTAAATCTCGTTTTATCCACACTAACTGTATTTACATTTCGTAACTGTTTTAAACAAAACAAACAATTTTTAATCAACTTTGATTTTTACTCAAGCTGCTTAGTGCTGCCAACCGAACCAAATAAAGGAATCAGTATAAAAAAAGAAATCGAATGTGCTTTCTCACGATATTTGGAATATCGGATAAAATATATCGATAGTAGATATCGATACTGATGATTCGATAATATCGGATTGAAGCGATATATCGCGTACATAATATATCGATATTTTATCAAATATCTATTTATATCGTGCCCCCTACCTAAGAATCAGCGCACACTGAACTAAAAAATGCTCGCGTATGGTCGAGCAAAATTCTGACTGCTCGACCATGCAGGTGGCATGCTCGCCCCTCCGTGAGCAACCTCCATTGAAAATGCTCTGGGTTGCCAGGCGGGCGTGCATGATCAACTTTTTTCTTTGCCCATGATTTCCAATTGACGCCGCGCGCATCTTGCAAGCTCGAGCATGGTCAAGCATCAAGTTTGAACGTGTATTTAATTTTGCAATGTATGGAATTGCCTTATGATTAATTTTTCAATAGTCACAGAAAATGCTCTGCTATGCTCTAGGTATGCGCTGACGCTAAGGCGGATACGCATGTCCGAGAGGCCATCCCAGGTAGTGTGCAATGCTTAGCGCCGAGAGTTGAAAATAGAACAAAATTGACGCTTCGATTTTTATTTCTATGCGCTAAGCAGTGCGTTTTAAATCCAGTGCGCGAAAAAATCCCGCCGCGGTTTTATTACGTCCGTATTGACGTCGAACTCGGGTGGATAAACGGAATAACCGGAACTAACCCATGACTAACAGGAATTATGATTTATAGTACCTAGTTGTCCTACCTTAATACAAAATGTCATTGACTTCAGTCATTTTCATTCAATTACCTTTGTAGGTATTTAGTTACCATTTTTTTAGGTATTTACACCAATACCGTTACTGATAAAATTCTGTTTGCAACTGGTAAAGAATTTTGTGGTTTATGTTTATGTATTCCAAAAAGATAACATAATAAAGTTGAGGATCCAAATGTTGGGTAGGTACCTATTGTGGTTATAACTGTCTGTAAGATTCTGCAGCTGAAAACTTGGACACTATTCGCGTGGTTCAGTAATCAAACACTTTCAATGTTAACCTGAAGTCTTGATAACATTTATATACTTAAGTACTTTTTTATGTGAGAATCTTGAAGTGCATCCACGTGTTACATCTGCTTGGATCCATCTGACAAGACTATTTCAGTTAGGAACTCTTGTCGATAAACCAAAATTTGTAATTGGGTCAGCTACCCGTAAATCTGCCCAACCTTTCCAATAAAACAATCATGATGGTTTGATAATGCCTGACTTCCTGAAGACCAGATAGTTAAGTGTAGTACCTACATCCATTCGCACATTCCATCAGTTATCGTGAAATCCCTTGGAAATGGCGAAAGCACAAGGACAGACTGCTCCCTATAAACTAAAGAACATCTACAATTCGCCAGTTATATTTCATCTATCTACCCCGTCTTGGGGTGATAGATGAACACCCGTTTCCCTTCATGAATTCCAGCTATTGTCCAAGTAGGTACAGTCAAGGAAATTGTAATTGTTGATCAACCTGTAAGAGCAGTCCGTTTCTCGCGATCTTACGCACTTGGTTTTGCGAAATATTCTCGAATGCGTTCAAACAAATCAATCTCGCGAACTGCCCGAAACCTGTCTGCGACGTGCGAGTACACGAGCAGAGTATGTCGCGTCCAGGGCCCTGAGACAAAACACATTTCTGTTAGCGTTCACGCCAAACGCTACGCCAAAATGTATGGGAATGACATTACCTGCGGAAAGGACACGACGTAATCTTTCCGCAGGTAATGTCATTCCCGTACATTTTGGCGTAGCGTTTGGCGTGAAGGCTAACAGAAATGTGTTTTGTCTAGGCCTGCAGACCGTTCGACGCGCGTAGTGTGCACGGTCGGATCTGCCTAACAACACAAACGTAATAATAACCCACCTGAGAGTATCATCACTGATAATAGCCTTCTTCACCAGTTCAACAATCTCTTTACATTTGTCACTAGCTCCCTGCAAGGCTTTGCGAACTAAACCAGCACTTGATAAGGCAGCTCCACATAAGTTCATTACACATATCTCTTTGTACTGGTTGAACCCCACTATTAGGAGGCCTCCACATGGTGTTGTCCCATCATCTATGCTGCTTGTGCATACTGATTCTTCAAGGAAGTTCGGATCTGCTAGTAGGATGCTGAAACGTTTGAAAGATATCTTATAGGAATCCATACTGTGATTACTGTCCACTGTCTAGACTGATATTGTAAATGCAGAAGAAACTTTGTCCGTCTCTTACATTTTGCCTTAATGGCTGTACGGATTTGGGTGAATTCTTCACATAGATAGACCATGACTCGGTTTAGGTTAAGATACATTGGATAGGTATCCGCAACTCCACGTCAAAGCGCGTCTCTTGCGTACGTGAGGGAGAGGCTGTTGGAGGTAACATCTACCAAGCGGTGCACACTGCAAAAGACCGCATAACTTGGAGACGCGTCGTATGTGGTCGTGATCCTCAGCATTGAAAGAACAACGAAGAAGAATCTATCGGCCACGCAGGCGCAACCAGGGGCCAAAGCTAGTTATTCATTTAGAGTATAATATATGCTCATTATAATTACAGGTCATAAATTCATATGCCATTATAGCGGTTTTTTATATTCCTTTAAAACTTGGGTAATGACTCTTCATTACCCAAGTTTTTAAGGAATATAAGGCAGGTGGGGGGGTAGGGGTGGTTAGTTAGGGTCTCCCTAACTTTACCATAGTCAGGTAAAAGTCTATAGTGTGTATAAAGTATAGCTGGATACATATATTAGACATACACATTTGCAATGTTATGTGGCAACATAAGTTAGTCACCATTTCATACACAAAATAGCTCTTTATAAGATATACTTACTCGGTATTAAATATAGCTATAGTACTGCACACAGGATAATGAAACAACACAGTAGGTATGGGATCCTTCTCAGTAATGTCATGAATAATGACACTGTCTCCACTACGAGTCACATCAGGCCTCTTGAAGTGTGCCAAGGCAGTTACAGTTGCTATGCTGGCACATTCTATTAGGTTGCCATCATGGTTCAGGATTTTGATGTCTACTCTGAGGGACCAGACCTGGAAAATGTTGGGACAAGTGTTATTATTGTAGGCAGAGGGGTTTATTTATGAAGTAAATTTAAACAGATAAACAAGGCATGGATGGTTCAAGATGCTTAAGTTCTCAGCAAACTTTACCCTTGCTCACCAGCAACTGTGTGGTAATTACGTAACACATTAACAGTAGTAATGGGGGGCGGTTGTGGCTAAGTAATATTAGCCGCACGGGTAGATCGATCAGGTTAAGCTGCGCTTGCCGCAGTTGGTCTGTGGATGGGTGACCATCTTTAAGTACCAAAACCCCTCTGTACCTCGGAAAGCATGTAAAGCCGTTGGTCCTAGCTGTCATTTATGGATCTTTGACAGTCGTTACGGGACATCAGAAGCCCGAAAGTCAGACAACCAGTCTTACCAAGGGGTATTGTATTACCCAGTTACAGGGTCGTGGAGGTCAGATAGGCAATGACTCCATGTAAAATACTGGTATTTGGCTGCATCCAGTTAGACTGGAAGCCGACCCCAACATAGTTGGAAAAAGGCTAGTCATTTAGACAGTGTAACAACATTCATTGCATCATTTACGGTAAGTGGTAACGGTGGTAAGCAGACAAATTTTTCAAATACCGTAAAACGGGGTGCATAGAGATGCAGGGGTGAATCGAGACGAAACTTTAAACTGGATTTTACCATTGAAATTATGATCGTTTTCTGCCAACATGGGCACTTTATAATCTTTAATTATAAAACAGTAAACATATTAAGAGTCCTTTTTGACTACAAACTATATAATTTCACCATTAAAATCCATTGTATAGTTTTGTCTCAATTCACCCTGTTTTACTGATATAATGAAGCTGTGGTTCAGCAATTTCTCCAAAATTATTCAGATTGTGATTAATAGTGCAATTAGGGTGCTGGTTTAAATGATTATTATGCGATTACATTAAAAGGTGATCGATGATCAAGATATCAGGAATTGATAAATGACATTTTAAAATTCTATTTAAACGTTAATTTTGATCCAAGTTACAAATAACTTTATTCCTTTCTAAAGTAGCATGTGTGTCGTGAGAATATACATGTTTATGAATGGAAATTCAATAAAGCATAGAAAGGTATAATTTTGACTACATAGCATATTACTCCTTTGTGCAAAAACAATTACAACATAAATAAAACAATTTGTTTTGCAATCTTTTGCAATCCATATCAGTATAAAACCTTACCTTTTCTTCAACAACAATGCACAATGACTCAAGGTCAATGCACTTCGAGTCCTTGTAAGCTTTTTCAAGCATTCTATTTAAATGCACTGCAAGATCAGTCTGCCGGTTAGCTTCAATGTGTGGTGCTGCCATAGGATTCATCTCTACGTTGATATAGAGCAAACCCTCATTTGGTCTGATTTGTTTGGGCTGTACCACCTCACATGATACTTGTGCAAGGATTCTGGAAAAGCAAAAAAAAAACTTAATCCAAAATAAGAATTAAGTTCTCATTGTCTAAGTGTGTAGCACATAAATCCATGGGGACTCATATTAAAGACTAATTTAAATATTTTATCGTATTGGATGCAAATGTAAGATATTGTGAAAGTTTAGAACAAAGACTAGGGGTAGGTTTGGTAGGTATAATTTAACTTTAGTATTTTGCATACTTAGTTTCTCCCAATGAAACAATACAGCTGCCATATTCGGATCCAAAAGATATGTTCAATGTCCTGCTTTCATGATAATTTCTGCCATCTAAACGCTGTAATCAAGGAGGCATAAATTTGAAAAACTTGTAAACTGTAAATAAATAATAATGTTTAAAATCAAATGAAACCGCCTTACATGTCCTTCTGACACTATTTTACTAACAAAGTTCTTTTCGCAGTTTGACAAATATACGTCCCTCATATTTTAATATTTTGAAACCATTTACAATAATTATTTTAGAAATAAAATTATAAATAGGTTACGTTTTGATCACGCTTTGACAATTTATTAGACGACAGTCAAGTCAGTGACAGTCAGTGTTGCCAACTCCAAAAGTTCAAATTATCGAGTTCCCACGTCGAAATTATCGTATTGTGGGCAAAATTATCTACCAAAAAAAATTCACGAAAAGAAATCCTAAAACATTCATCAAACATTGATAACAAACGACAATGACTATTCAAAGGAGGAGAATATGTCAAGTTTCACCACAAGTAGCGCTAGCAGCACAAACCGCCAAACTTTACATACGACAAAGTAGTGTATCGCAGGTCACAAGAGTCATTGTTCAATTTTTACAGTCTGCGTTCACGCGTGCCCACGAAATATAAAGTTAGCTAGAAGAAAATGTAAAGTTTAACTAGCTTTTGCCAGCGGCTTCGCCCGCGTGGAAGTCGAAAATGTTCCTACAGGAACTTACTTCTGGGATAAAACTATCCAATGTGTTAATTCTGGTTATAAACTATTTATGTGCCAAATTTCATTGCAATCCGTTAAGCCGTTTTTGCGTGATTGAGTAACAAACATCCAAACATCGAAATACCAAAACATCTGAACATGCATACAAACTTTCACATTTATATTAATAAGTAGGATCTGAGAAAACCCTATGGAGACCTAGGTACAGTATATAATGCGGAGCCCCGGTCGGATGGAAATAAGTGCTATTATTTTCATTTGAAAGAAATGTGATGGAAAGAGGGAGAGACATTTACATGTTGATGTTCACATACATGACAGTTGACATTGACCTTTTGTTGACATTTTGCGTTGCATTTTGTCTGACGTTGCGTTTTGTTCATGGAACTATTTTGTTTTTTCAAAGCACAAATTGATCATACATTTGACATTCACTATCGTACATCGTACCATTGGCCAAATTATCGCACGCCCCCATAGTTATCGTACGGGTTGGCTACACTGGTGACAGTGACAAATGTGATTTTATGTTATGGCAACAAAATAGCACCGCAAAATTCAAAATTCAATTCTAGGCTTTCTGTTTCGCATACCCACTTCAAAGAAAAATACCGAAGGAAACATGTTTTTCGAAGCTATTGAAAAGTTCGATTTAAAATTACGAAATCCTGCCTCATTTTATTTTTCTGGAGTGAAGGGATTACGGGATCCTGTTATTTTGACTAGCTAAAGTTACTAGTAGTACCACCTTTAACCTTACCTATAGGTAGTAAAATTGTTGAAAATAACCCTTAATACCAAAGCATACACTGTATCTGAATACAGTGTATGCTTATAGAGTGTAAGTTGATCTGAATCAACTTACACTCTTATCGTATTCAGATCAACTCACATATAAATCTGTTTCAGGAAAATACTTTGATATTCTGTTGGTTAAAATAGCAAATATTATTATGTTATTGTTTCTAAACAAAGTTAAAAATGCAACAAAAAGTAGGCAAACATTTTAAATTACACTAGCATTTATTATAGATAGGTAGGTAATCAATGTTTATGATGGCAGTGGCTATAACGATGGGTCACCGTTTAGTGTACGTTCACACTAAAGAGCTTTTAATATTTTTAGTAAGAATCAATTCTTACTAAAAATTGTGAATTCAGCATAGGAGCTGTTGCTTGTTATTTGTATGTAAGTAATAGGTTAAAGCTTAGTCTTTCTCTTTTTTACCCGACTACGGCAAAGCCAAAAGAGGGTTATGTTTTTTTACTCCACTGCAGACTGCAGAAGGAGGTGTATTTTTCTAGTTGAACTTTTGAGAAGGGTAGCCTAGGTATTCACAGTACGTTACGTAGATACTGTATTGGTATTTGAGACAACTAACTCAAAGACTGGATGGTGATACACCCATACCTAGGTTAGTATTAATTAGGCTAGTCGGAGGGTACTTTTTATTTCGACAATTTTCGACCTCCACACGGGTGAAGCCGCTTGCAAAAGCTAACCCTGCTTTCCTACTAATAATAATAATAATAATATTATAAATGTGAAAGTTTGGACATGTTACTCAATAACGCAAAAACGGCTGAACGGAATTGGATGAAATTTAGAACACAGATAGTATATAGCCTGGATTAAGACATAGGATACTTTTTAACTCGGTACTACGTTCCCGTGGGATAATTTCCGACCTTCACGCGGGCGGAGTCGCTGGTAAAAGCTAGTAATATTATAAATGTGAATGTTTGTTACTCAATCACGCAAAAACGGCTGAACGGATTTGGATGAAATTTAGAACACATATAGTTTATAACCTGGATAAACATATAGGATACTTTTTATCCCGGTACTACGTTCCAGTGGGATAATTTTTGACACCGACGCGTGCGAAGACAAAGGCAAAAGCTAGCTAAACATATTTTGTTCCGGAACCATTGGGTATCGTTTAATGACGCACACTATAGGTCACACAGTATGACAATTTACCGAGTAACTCGTCGTGCCGTCACCCATTAACGAGCTATGATTATTTACCTCTACATTATTGCCTTATGGAAATAATAGTATGGGTGTGCTTCGTATATTTTATTTCTTTGCAAAAATTTGACTTTCATAAATCTTGCTGTCTAAATAGACTGCAAAAAGGGCAATGGAGAGGGCTATGTTTGGAGTTTCCCTACGTGATCCAATCAGGAATGAAGAGATTCGCAGGAGAACCAAAGTAACCGACATAGCCCGAAGAATTGCCAAACTTAAGTGGGAGTGGGCAGGGCATATTGCTCGCAGAACAGATGGCCAATGGGGCCGAAAGGTTCTGGAATGGCGCTCGCTTGCCGGAAGACGTAAAGTTGGAAGTCTCACAAGGTGGACCGATGACCTTGAGAGGGCCGCAGGAATCCGCTGGATGCGGGAAACCGGTCGATGTGGCGGAGCTTGGGCTCCCCCAAGCTAGGAGACCTACCTATGCAGTGAACGTCTTTCGGCTGAAATGATGATGATGATGATGATGAAGGCTGAAACTGATAAAGAATGCGATAACTTTAAACTGCCGTGGGAACCATTCTATTCCAAAGATCCACATCTATTGCTTTACCCGAGAAGTGTGTCTAAAAATGGATAGTGAGATAGGTTTGTGATGATCTTCCGAATTGTACTTCATCACATTATTAGATACATTACCCGAGAAGAGTATGCCACAAAATCGATGAACAGATAGGCTTGTGATGATCTGCCGAGTTCTGCTTTGTCACATGGCATTGTTGTAAGGTCCAGTCTAAATAGACATGTGACGAAGTAGAATTCGGAATCCGGAAAAGTAGGAAGTAGGAGAAGTCTCCTAATGCCTAGTGTGCCAACTAACGGAGGGATGCACAGCCATCTTCGAGTCTCAGTTGACCTTAGATATCAATTTTGTAGGAATAGTAGATACTCTTAAAACTGAGTTTGCATAAAATGACTCCTATGTCCTAACGACCTATAATAATTATAGTAGGTACCTAACCATGACCCCTGAGAACGTTCCGGCTGCTATCCTATGCAAAATTTCCATACTATTGCGAAGTCGTCAAAAGTGGTCTATTGATTATTTAATACACTGAATGTCAATGTTAATCCAACGTGCATTACCGTAGCGTGGGGGGACAGTGGTGGCGAAAGGCCATGTCAGTGGCGCATCCTCGCAGTCGTCCGCAGTGTACTCGCAGTCGCCTTCCGAACACCGACCACCAAATGTGTCCTACGACGGAAACCATCAGCCTCATAATGCCATGGCCGGCATAGAACTTATCATATCGTCGATATGCAATGCCACATTCTGCGAAATACCCTACAATGATACCTATAAAGGTGACTTTTATGCCAATTTTCTTATTTTATTGAAAAATCGTTAATTTTGTGTTTATTTTGGTCGTTAGACACTCATGCAATTTTTTCTTGAAATAAATTTCTACGGCAAGGGCAAACCCTTGGCTGTTTCTCTTAATTATACCAATTTCTTTAGGGCCCGACTATTTGGAGGCGAACAAGGACACCAATTTTATGAGTTTGATGAAGGAGGTCAATGGGAAGAATCTGAAAGTAACGACGTATAATGTAAGTTCAAGTGAAACCATTTTATAATTACTCAATTACGATAAATACTAACCCTAAAAGCTAGGTTGTTAGTAGTTGCAGAGTTTTTGCCTATGACCCGTGTCTCCCATGCATGTCCAATAAAGGACACCAGCGGTTCTTGTGGATACGCATTTGTGCTTTTACTGAATGGAGTACCTACCTACCTACCTAATCTACTCACATAAGTTGAATAAAAACGATTAGTTGTGTGTTTGTAACTTGGATAGCATAGGTCTTGATTCAGTATTTTTTCAGAACACGCCCTTAAGTTGGACTGAATTTCAAAATGACACGGTGGTCGGTAAAGGCGTGGCTTTCACTATCATGGAAATACTGCGGAAAAAGTTTAATTTTACCTATGAAGTTGTTGAACCAAAGAGAAACTATGAGATGGGGGTTAAGACGAGTGATGACTCCGTAATAGGACTTCTTAATGCCAGCGTAAGTTTTAGTGAAGGATTTTCTATTAAGTAGTTTTAGTTTCACCAATTTAGCCGAATAATTGTAATGTTCTTACTTACTTCTTTTCGGACTAATATCCCCTGCAAACACACAGTGTTTCGATCTTATGAATGCCTAAAGCACGAGCCTTGCTCATGCACTATTCAGTCATTTCGACTGGACCGGATGCATCCCCTGTGTAGGCCAGTGGTAATACAATACAGTACGTAAGTAGGTACTTAAACATTATATTGTAAGCACACACTAATTTCATGTTTAAAATATAACAAAAGATGCGACTGATTTTGGAAACCAAATTAGTTTTACACCACCTGGAAACCTACCTCAATTTCTGATGCATACAATGGCGAAAATAAAAACGTACCTACACTAACTAATTAGAACACTTCTAAAACAGAAAGTGGACATGGCTGCCGCGTTTCTACCAACGTTGATAGCTTATCGACAGAAGGTGTCGTTCTCCATATACCTGGACGAAGGTGTGTGGGTGATGATGCTGAAGAGACCCAAGGAATCAGCTGCCGGGTCCGGTCTACTCGCACCTTTCAACGACCTTGTGTGGTATGGTGACTGTTAGATTAAAATTTATAAAGTATACCTACTTACTTCAAATATTCTTTTGGAATTGCGTTTGTCATACTTACTTGCATAGGTACCTGTATTCTAATTTTATTCAGCGTCTAACCATTTGTATTGCCTTTTGACATGCTTTCGACTTATCTACGTATAAGCTTACCTAACTCACCCCTGTATCGGCTGCATCCCTAATTTACCCCTACGGTAACTTGGTGGCTATATCCGACCCTGCTTGTCTTGTTTCTTTCATAAAACAATTATTGCCTAGGTACCTGGTCCTGGCTGCAGTACTAACATTTGGACCCTGCATCACATTCTTCACGCGTGTACGAACTAAACTGATCACGGACGACGAAGGTGTTCTGCCAATAAAACCTAGCTTTTGGTTCGTCTATAGCGCTTTCCTCAAGCAAGGCACCAGTTTAGCTCCGGAAGCCAGTAAGTACCAAACCTTATATAGAAGCTGTAGTGTATTATGTAGGTATACTACCTTCTTACTGCTCTAAAGAAGAGGCTGAGTGGTGTGCTCAAGTGGGATCATCCATGTGCTTGGTGCCAATAGCTTTGATAAAAAATTGGGGATGTTGAATTTGTATGGTACCTAGGTATAGGTATCATTGTAGGTAAAGGTCTCCATTTTTTGTAATTTTGGTTGGGTCTTTTTTTCTATCATCAAAAAGAAAACATCTAAATTTCAGCAATTTTAAAGGTAGGTATGTAGAGAAAAGACAATACTATTAGGTTAAATAAATAAAAAAATATTGATCGAAATCACGACAAAACCTAAAATATTATGTTTGGCTTGCCATCAAAGGTACGAGCATTACAATTACAAACTAGTTCCATAACTGCGGTCAATTCCTACCCTAGATGGTATCGCCACTAATGGTTTATGTAATCTATCACTTTTTGTCACACCCTTCCAACTTTCCATGTGCGACACGAAAAGTAATCACATACAAAAATAGCGTTAATAATCATTGTCAAAACATTTGTCAGGTCACCCTGATTACGGTTATTGTGTGCTATTGATTGATGACCTTTGGCAAGGGCGGATCCAGGATTTATTACTGGGAGGGGTACCTATAAGGGCTAGACTATTAGACAAATCTAGTATTTCAAAAGGTCCGTGCCCCTGCCCAAGCCCCCTGGATCTGCCCTTGACCTTTGGAAATATGTGTAACGTTTTGGATATTACAAAAATTCACGCCTTCTTTCCATGGGGGTACGCAGAAATTACAGAACCCTGCTAACTGATAATATTTGATGTTTTTAACAATAAGTATTTACTTAGGTATAAAATCCCGAAAATGTGAACTTGAAGACCAGTAGCTAAGTAAGTAGGTTTTGGCGTCTGTGGTAGATAATTAATTACTGTCTGCGCTGCGACGGGTTCAATTCCCGCGCGGAAAGTGTTTGTAGGTTTCTGTGGTTTATTTATTTTAAATAAGTATCAGACTGGTTTCTTGGAGTTGAAGGATAATCATTCGCTACCTAGTAGGAACTGTTTGATAGGTAGGTACTGATGGGGATGTTTGAACAGTAGATATATTAGTGTGCGTTTCGATGACGCGACCACGGCGATATAAAAAAAGTGTATGCAAATATTTTGTAAAAAATTGTAAAAGTTGATTCCCAAAACCATAAATTTGTTAAAGTTATGGTTAAAAAGTTATAAGGGTTGGACCTTGGCCGCGCCATCGAAACGCACACGATTTATTGAGCTAAGTGTAGGTAGGTACTTACCCTAACGTAAACCATTTTCTAGATACAACCCGAGTACTCTTTGTGACCTGGTGGCTGTTCATGATCTTACTATCAGCGTTCTATACGGCCAACCTGACTGCCTTTCTTACCCTGTCCAAGTTTACCCTGGCCATCGAGTATCCAAGAGACTTGTATCAGAAGAACTACCGGTGGGTCGCATCGGCTGGAAGCTCCGTGGAGCATGTTGTTAAAACGGTAAGTTGGCTTATATGGTATACTAGCTTTTGCCCGCGGCTCTGCCCAAGTGGATGTCGGTTATCGCGTATAAAGTAGCCTCCTCCATACCCCAGGCTATATCTCTGCCAAATTTCATGACGATCAGTTCTTACCCCAGGCTATATCTCTGCCAAATTTCATGACGATCAGTTCAGTGGTTTATGCGCGAAAACGTAACAGACAAACAGAGTTACTTTCGCATTTAAAATATTAGTAGGGTCACTAGGGAGTAGGGAAGTAGGGATTATTATACGGGAAAAACCTCGTGCAGGCTCAAGCCTTCTCTAGCCGCAATTCAAACTAAGAGCAACCGAGTCGCGAGCCGACTATATCGATATTCATACAATTTTATACTTTTGGCTATGGTAATACGATCCTGTTTTCAATGGAGCCAGTAAATTGCTCAGGTTTTTCTTTTCTGTCTGAACTGACCCTGTAACCTACTTAATCGTAACAGGTATATCAGCCTTATAATACTGGTGTATAACAGGCTCTCTGAAGAACTGCAGCTTCTGAATCGTCAGAGAATTGGCATAAAGAGTAGGTACCTACCTAACCATCAAGGTCGTTAGGCGAATGGTACGAATAGACAAAAGGTCGCCGCTGCCTATGGCCTATACCACAGGGATTATTCCGTAAGAGCTTTTTTTTTCAAAACGCCCTGTGCCATTACCGTGGGGCTTGTGGCTAAGTAATAACTGCCGCACGGGTCAATCGATCAGGTAAAGCTACGCTAGTCTGTGCATGAGTAACCATCACTACATATAAAGGCCCCTCCGTGCCTCGGAAAGCACGTTAAACCGTTGGTCCCGGCTTTCATTCGTACTTATATCTTTTTTTTATTCAGTCTGTCGATACGGGTCATCAGAAGCCCTTACCAAGAGGTATCGAGTTACCCAGTAACTGGGTTGTCAGATAGTAGGCAGTCATACCATGTAAAATACTGGTATTCAGCTTCATGCGGTTAGACTGGAGGACCTCAACATAGTTCCGAAAAGTCTCGGTAGATGATGACCCTGTACCATCACTACCTAGCTACTATACCTATTGGTAAATTACCTACAATCTAAACTAAAGCAAGAAATACCAACTATGGATTTTAGAGCCAAAGGCCCGGCCGTTCCCTACTAAATTCTTTACACCATTAGGTTTTTATTATTTGTGTACTGCTACCTACCTACCTACCTAAGTATATAACCTACTTTTTTTGTTTTATTTGTGTGTTCATTTAACCGTCATTTTCATACACAGGCAGGTGAAGAACTATATTACCTGAGCGCAATGATCAGCAACAGTAGGGCGCGGTTCCTCTCAGTGAGTAGCGACAAAGATTTCTTGGAGTCCGTCATAAAAGGCGCAGTTCTGGTCAAGGAACAGACCGTGGTTGACCACCTTATGTACAACGATTATACTTCAAAGAAAGACGTGGAAGAATCTGATAAGTGCACCTATGTAGTTGCTCCTAATGCATTTATGAAGAAACAGAGGGCGTTCGCGTATCCTGTTGGCAGCAAGTTGAAAGGTTTATTTGATCCTATGTAAGTGGATTTATATACTAAGGCCACAGAAAAGATGGATGGATTGTGTGAGGAATGATATGAAAGAGAAGGGAGTGAATGATACCGTGACGGCTGACAGGGGAGAATGGAGACCCAAAGTAGCATGGGACATGTAGGAAGATGATGATGAAGTATATTAGGATCTACATACAGGGTATTTTTTAAACCAGTGCGCAAACTGTAATCATGAATTCTTAAGCTGGAGCTGGTCTTAAGTTTGATTTCTGGGTCGAGCAGTGTTTAGGTGTTTTTCTTCAGAATTTTTTAATAACTTCCTGGTTTTGCCTTAACCTACTTGGCAGTAAGATAAGCTGACCTTCCTATATTAAGATTTTGTCGAGCCAATCTTTGTAATAATAAGTCCATATATTTACTTCTGTTTATATATCTACTTACTTTCAACCTACAGACTAACACAGATATTCGAAGCTGGCATACTGGACTTCCTGAAGCGCGCAGACCTGCCCAGCACAAAGATCTGTCCGCTGGACTTGCAGTCCAAAGACCGAAAGCTCAGGAACAGTGATCTTATTATGACGTATATGGTGATGGTAACTGGATCCGCTACTGCTGTCGCCGTGTTTGCTGCTGAGGTATTTCTAACAAGTATATTTGTTTTAAAGAGTTATGCTCCGTTCCTATACCTACTTAAACAAAATACTTTAAAAAAAAAAAAAAACACAACTGACTTCCAAAAAAGCACTACAAAATGAAAATTAACTTTAATTTCGGATGTCGGTGACTTAGGATTTGTATTTTTTTTTAAGTTTTTTAATTTTCACTTTTTAGTTTTAGTACCTACCTACCCCACACAATTCGAAATTTTATCATCCTTGGGGTCAAAACAATGCATATTTATGCGATAGCAGCAATCGCGGCTTGTTTGATATCATTTTTTGAAGAGTTCCGTTGCCTGTCTCCGAAACGCATCATCAGATCTATATGAATTTTTTATGGGACCATTTCGGAATAAACCCCTTTGGAACAAAAAAAGAAATTTGCAAATCCGTCTATATTTGACGGAGTTATGCCCGAATATACATTAAACAAAAATTAAACTTATCGAATTTATAACCTCCTCCTGTTAAAAACGAATCGTTTTGCTTACCAATGGTAGCATTTTTATTACTTACTTTACTGGGCATTTAAATAGATTCGTAAGCTAATTTTACCTGTGCTAGCTACTTCCATACAGAAGGGTCTACTATGTAAAGCTATGAGGCCTTTGCTTCATTATTGGTAAAGATCAGTCTTCATTTTAACCAATAACGGTAGCGCAGTTAGGTAAATATAGGAAACGGCCATTAGTGTCATTACTTTGTGAACGTCAAAAGTGGGTAGTCGATAGACAGTCCTTGTATCGCCTAGCCTTCATAATTTCCTAATGTCACAACACTATAAAGAAGTCGCACATCAGAATTATGCTTTTGTTGAAGCAGGCTTAGGTACAGACGCCAACACATCAAGCTATCCCAAACTGTCAAATTTTCCCAATTGAACACGAACCTTACGTTTTAGGAATAAAGTTGAAAATCTATCAAAGAAATTTGACAGGTTGGAGTAGCCTCTGTGCTACGGCTATTAATCCGTAAAAAAACTTAATTATTATCTGAAATAGAAATATAGAGCAGTGGTGGCTCAGTGGAAACAGCCGCGAGTTACCGACTTGTAGGTCGTAGGTTCGAACCGGGACAGGTGCTTTAGGTTCCTACTTTGTACAAATTCTTTCATCACCACTGCTCTCAAAACGGCGAAGGAAAAGATCATGAGGAAACCGGCACAAATCACCCACTCCCTCCCATCGTAGAGCCAAAAATTCGAAGACATGTGACATCTATCAACCAGCGCTGGTCCCGCATGGTGGATCACATCCCACTCCCTCTCACCGAGAGGACACTTGTGTTCCAGCAGTGGGAAAACTATAGGCTGATTATACGTTAAGTTCTGAGTTGAGCTGTGTGATTACTGATAAATGCGTGCACTGAATGGGCAGGTCCACTCAATCTGTGTGGTTCTTTCCTCAGAAGACCATTTCAGACATCGATCCACATGATCTTCACATGATCTGACCGAGGTTATGTCTGGATTTTAAAAGAGACTCTGAGTTTGTTTCCGCCTTTCTCCTCAGTGTAGTCAGATAGGAAACGCCGACCTCATCTAGTTTAAAAAAATATGATTTAAAAGTGTTTGTACAAACCTACTTACAGAAATAAAATCATTTATCACTATGCATATATAGGTAAATATATAGATTAAAAATAATTTTATTTTTCAGATGTTCATAAAACGTTACGTCTCCGGCAAAATAAATACGAACAAGAAATTAAAGAGGAAGAAATCGAAAATGAGCAAAAAATCGACGAGCCACGACAACAGTCGCCCGCCACCCTATGATTCACTGTTCGGGAAGAACCCTCGGTTCAACATCGAGACTACACGTACGAAAATTATAAATGGCAGAGAATACTATGTATTTGAGACGGCAAACGGAGAAAAGAAACTCATTCCAGCGCGAGCACCTTCTTCATTTCTTTACAGGTCAAATAAATGAAAGATTCCAGCAACATATGAAAAACAAATGAGTTAAAATGGACACATGGGAAAATATCTCTGTAGTAGAATTCTATTTCTATCGTAATAAGCAATAATTCGATGTTTTCTGTAAGGATAGAAGGTAGAAAAGTAATTTTAACTTATTCATTAGTTAACTAGCAAGTACAAATATATAGTTAAAGTGTGTGTGTGAGATAATTAAGTAAGTTAATGAACACACTTAGCACATAAAAAGCACAATCATTTAAAATGGGGCAGAACTTGTAGTATATTCAAATAAAGAAAGTCAAACAAACTGTTGTTTCAATACATATTTTTATTAATTGTGAAACGCAATCCACAATTTAACAATCATTTCATGTCTCAAAGATTCCATTAAAAAACAAAAACAAAAAATATTTTGGTTTTGTCTACGCTGTACGTAGATAGAAATAATAAAATTAAAAGAACTTTATTAACAAAATGTTGCACAAAAACAATTAAAAAAAAAACAGAAAATTGAATATGGACATCGCGCAGATTACATTATTGCAATGAGATAGGGAATAAACGAAATTCCCAAAAAAAAACATTCTTTGAACAAACACTCGATTAAAGGCTCCGCAGACAGGCGCAATGCGATTCTTACATCAATTTTTATGAAAACTAAATCGAAATTATTGTACCAAAATCGCGACGCGCCTGTCTGCCGGAGCCTTAAGTCGGCGGTTGACCACTTTCCAGCTTTGAGCCAATACGAAATTAGTGACATCATATTTTAGAGCGCCTTTTCGTTGGAGGCATATGGTTTATGCGGGCGTGTGAACGCCGCCCGCACTGAAACTGTAGCCCTATAATTTTATGTCATTAATTTCGTAATTTTATTTTGGGTTTATGCCCCCTTAGATAAGGGTGGAAAGGGGTTAATATTGAAAATTGGTCAACCGCGAATTTAGCCGACTGTAGGTACAATGGTACCTACACCTATTGTAATTCTTCCTAATAATATTGAGCAGTGACATAATTTTGCCACACGTCACATAATTCACACAAATTCAACAGATAACTGTAAACATGATCTGATTATGTCATAAATTACATTGAAGCCTAATCCTAATACAATAAAATACAAATCCAAAATAATTTTATTTATAACATTGTGATTGAAATTTGGATTAAGAAAAATATCACAAAAAAAATGTAGATCAAAGTCAAGTCATAACAACGGGACTCTTTTTTTAATCCGAAAGAGCAGATCATGATATGCCATTCCTAATTTGAAGCAGAAGATTCAGGCTGGTAAAATCTGATAACTATTTAAATAGAGATGTAAAAACGGTCACTTTGAAACAAAAGTTCCAACAGGGAAATATACAATGATATTATAAGTTAAAAGAGGTAGATAGGTTATACACGCTCCACAACTTGGCTAAATAGCCAAGTGTTCTTCGTCTTATCTCTTTTTCGCTCTCGATAATTACGACATCCTACTTCCACGTGCCATCACTATTGAAGATCGAATGTAGGGTAGATAACGTATCTATGTCTTTTCACTTATAGTATCATTGGAAAAATCTAAGTAGTTTAAATAGGGCAATACAAAAACGGTCTTGGGTGAGCGTTTTTGTATATATTTTTGTATTAAATAGGGGTCCTATCGAAACGCTTTTAATAGGAGAGTATAAAATTCATTCATATAATTTTGGCGCGCAAGTGCTATTAACTATGTTTTGCTTAATTGTGATTTTCTAAATAAGTTATTATTGCAAAGTTACCCGCAAAATGCTCTAATGTCGTCATCTACGAAATGCTAGCCATGCTATGGCAACTAGGAGTAAAGTCAAAATTGCGTTTTTTTATTGAAAACAGCGCCATCTATCATAACAATAGGGGAATAAAATATTCAAAGATTGCAGTGTTGCTATGGCTAAATATACCATTCCTATACTGGGAGTTTCCTTACTAATGAAAAAACATAAATCAAGAAATAAAATTGTGATCACATGTTATTTAGGTAGTAAATTTTGAAAAATAACAGAATATATCAATTTGAGCATAAAGAGGTTTTTATTATCAGCACATTAATGCAGAAATTATATTTTGGCATATAAAACGTGCGAAATTATATTTTTGTATGGGCACACTTAAATTGCAAATGGCTTGGTGCATGTGAGTGTAGTGTTATTGCTTGCGCGCATTTAATTTCCTTTTGCAATAAAGTCCTCGTTGTTTTGCAAGTGCATTTGCTATCCACGTTGAGTTGAGCTCCTGTTCCTCCGACTCCGTGTTGCTGTGCCCCGTTACAATTCGTTCGTTCGCTCGTGTTGAGCCCGCGTTATTGTAAACAATATCCTGAACTTGTGAAGTTACTGTGGACTCTGGGCATAGGCACTCTTTAGAGTTTGGACCTGTAATTGCGAATAGTGAACAGTGAACTTCCACCATGTCACAAAATTCTTGCTGTGTACCTGGTTGCCATGTGCTGTGGTTAGGAGAGACGGTAAGTTTTTTAACCTTTATTTTTGGCCAAACCGGCTTACACTCTATTCGTCACTATGTTTCATATACCCCTATCCCTATTGTAATAGATCCAGGGTACATTAAATATACCGTGTAGCCTAAGGATATCAAAGTCAATACGTTTGCTATGAATTGCCTTGATTGTTGTTCTAATTCACCCAGGAAACCAACCTATAACCAATGGCCCAATGCCAGAGTACAACCTTTCATTTGATCTTACCATGGCTAATCAGTGGTTTACAGAACTGTTTGTATATATGTACTTTGTCTGAAGCTCTGCTGAATAAGGTATAGTTCTTTCAGTGATTGATTTAAGTTACACACCTAATTGTTTCATGTTTTCAGGGGTGCCTCCACCAGATGCCTCCTCCAGACACAAGTGCAGAGAAATTTAAAACTTGGATTTTAAGCATTGGTGGTGAAATAGCTTTATTGGATCATCAGACTATCAATAGCAACAGACGTGTTTGTCATAGACATTTTGAAGAAATTCACAAGTATCAAACTGGAAGACTGTCTAAATTGGCAATTCCAACACTACATATGCCAGGTAATACTATTAATTGTTAACTATAAATATATTCACCAATGTATTTATTTTGATGAAACAAATCATAATTTAATACTTATTTTAATATTATTCTAGATTTTCAAGCTCAATCATTTGGTGAAGCAATGGTTATGTCAACCTCTGATATCTCCCAAGAAAATCAATTACAGGAATCTGATTTCAACACATCAGGTATGTCTGTAATTACAAAAAATAATTAATTCAATCAATCAAATATATTTTTATTGTACAGCATTATCAGGTACTTATGAATAGTCAGAGTCTAGTTGCCTCATTCCAAATTGTTTATTTCCTATCGAGACAAACAGGCAAGATACTCCATGGTTACTCTTTGAAACTCAAAATATTGTGTAATTATAATATGTAAATTTATACATTGATCTCAAACAAAAATTATGTGAGACATTAAAACTCTGTTAGTTCAGGTTTCTTATCTTCTTTCTAAACTAGTGCATGATTGCTTTTGGGCCTGAACTATACTAGATATTTAAATATATTTCAGGAAAAGAACTCATTGAAGCTTTAATAAACAAGCGGGCCCTAGCTTCAACAAACATTAAGCCATTATAAGCAAGCTGGCCTTAGCTTCCACATCAAATGTTTTAAGGACACCATCAAGCGATTTGATTTGATATCAGGTTTGTATTAGTTCTATATAAATATACTAATATTATTAAGAGTAAGTAAAGTTGACTGTAGGAGCTAATCTCTGCCGTAGGTATAATTCATTTAACATAAGTAAAACAGTTCATTACTGAATTGCATGATTAAAATCGAATGGAGATCCAGGCCTCAAGGTTATAGGTAGTAGTAGTAGACTAGTAGGTATAGTTGTAAGTCTTACTAATAAATTACTAATACGATTTTAAAATCTTGAATATGTTTATCTTTTTTTAAAGTTTGATTGTTTTTTTTTTTTTAACTTTGGAAACTAACTTGTTTTTCAGGTCCTTGTGTAACTTTGCCACAACATAAAGAAAGTGAAAGATGAGATGATCGTTGATTTAACGGTCCCTCATGACGGGAACCTCGTGAAAGCCGAGAAAGATAAGCAAATCAAGTATCTTGACTTGGCTCGCAAGGTTGCCGATATGTGGGATGTGGACTCAGCAATCATTGTACCGATAGTTATAACAGCCAAGGGTTTGATAGCAAAGAGCCTCGACCAACACCTAAGGAAGCTCTTGTTGGGCAGCTGGGTCAAGGGCTTGGTCCAGAAACCGGTACTCCTGGACACGGCTCGCATAGTTAGGAGGTTCCTCTCTAGAGCCCTGACCGCCGGGTAGCTTGGACCCTGTTTCCGATACCGATGGGCTACTATTTTTTCTAATATTTAAAAATGTAAATTATATTTATTGAAATAAAGAAAATAATGTATTTTATTACCACTATGTATTGTATTTTCGAATACCTTTAAAATTCTTCCCATAAGCGTCACATGTCATATAAGTATGTACCTACTATGCAGCGTACAGTACAGCAGCTATAATAACAGCGACTTACAATCAATTTCATCTTTACTTTTCATGAGCAACTTTACCAATGAGAACTGTACTTATTTCTCTCTATGTCTAAAAATCTGTTGCCACTATTTAATATCGAAGCGATACAGAAGTAGAATAATCTACTAATTGTAACAAATTTTAAGTTATTGAGAGATATTTTAATAAGTAATTCAGTTCTCATTGGTAAAGTTGCTCATGGAAAGTAAAGATGCCACAGTCAACGGTACCAATCTATATATATAAATTTATATTCATTAGTTCCCTTAACGAAAAACTAGATGGCGCTGCGTTTATCACTTGCTAATATTAAAAAAAGGTAGAGCTGCCTGTCTATTGCCAGTATACAATTGTAGTCTTTGATGCTAGCCTAAGTCGGCCATTAATTGTTATAACTACAAAATTACATCACATTTTTAAGTAATAAGATGTTTTGTAAATCTATAAAAAAGAATATTTGCTAAGAAAGGTCTTAAAATGTTTTTCTTTACTCCCAAAGGAGAATTAACTTTAGGTTTGACTTAACTATAGTAACCATAAAATTGTGAAAACCAATTTTACGCCTAGCTGATCTACAAACGTCAGTAATTGTGGCAATAACAAGAAATTTGAGTAACAAGATCTTTAAATGTTAGTTTTGTGACTATTTAATTCAATTATAATAATTTGCCTACTATTTTAGACGCAACTTCACCTAACTAAAACTGAATATGTAGGTGTAAATGTCGCAAATATGTAATTTAATTGGAGTTGCCAGTTTACCTTTTGATATGAAATACTTAACATAATTTTCAATTATATTTATTTTAGATAAGATTGTTACATCGTGTGTTGTGTCATCCACTTGGAAGATGAGTATCAGGTTATTGACATTGTTTTCCTCGTAAATTTCATATGATTTAAAACGCTATGCAAGGTTAAATTAAATTAGCTGGCAATACTTTACCCCCGTACATACTGGGTAACACTTGGGTAAATTATTGCCAGCTTATTTAATTTCACCCTGTATATTATTGTATGAATTACAAAAATAATGCCACCAAAAGATTATCTCAAGATACAAATAAATATATATAAAAGATACATAGAAATACTTAAATAGTCGTTACGGGTCGTCAGAAGCCCGATAGTCTGACAACCAGTCTTACCAAGGGGTATCGTATTACCCCAGTTACTGGGTTGTGGAGGTCAGATAGGCAGTCGCTCCATGTAAAATACTGGTATTCAGCTGCATCCGGTTAGACTGGAAGCCGACCCCAACGTAGTTGGGAAAAGGCTAGGCAGATGATGATGACATAGAAATACTTAACATAATTTATCAATAACATATAATATTTATATTAGATACGATTGGTAGACAGTGTGTTACATCCGCGTGGAAGATCTGTAACAGGGTCTTGAACTCGTTTTCCTCGTAAAGTTCCTATAATCTATATACCCGAAAACATCGAGAGGAAATCGGCATGGCCTAGAACCAAAACTTCGAAGACATGTGATATCTGCCAAGCCGCACTGGGCCCGCGCAGTGGATTACGGCCCACTGCCTCACACGGAGAGGAGGCCTGTGCCCCAGCAGTGGGAACATTATGGGTTGATTATGCTAAAACGCTATTTATTATTGTATTACAAAAATAATGCCAACAAAAAGACGTATTTCATGATTTAAAAAATAATATAATATGCGTATTGTACTTCAGGGATAAACAATTCAATATGTATAAAAAGTCAGTGCTTAAATTCATAGAGACGTGCACTTTAAGGATAAAACAATTTGATTTAAAAAAAAAGAAATCATCGAACGGCCTCACCTCGTTCTCTTTAGCCAAGGAGAGCGGGGTGAGGTCCTTGTCCACCGCGACGACATCTCGATGCATCCCTACGTCAGCTTCTAGGAAATATTCCCTGAGACGTCATATCTCGCGTTTGTGGAGGGTCTTAGCGTTTAAGAAGCTTTGACCTACCCTACACACTTGCGCGGGATTATATCGCAGCATTATTCGTCTAAATACTGCCAGTCCAGACGTTATTGCTACGACGAATTTTATATTTTATTTTTTTCAATTGAAATTATTATAGAACTCACATTGCGCAAAGGCATTCAACAACGTTGTTTTGGTATAAACAACAAACACCTCTTTCACCTCATAGTGGTGCAATACCTCATAATAATAAAGTATCCAATTAATATTTCACTAACGCTTACGCTAATTACTTAACGAGAAAGGATAACTTTATATTTTTATTTTAGACGTCTTGTGCACCGTAATTATGGTATCAGTTCAATATCGCGAGGTTTCAATCTCAGTAAAGAATAATTAATTAAATCGTATTGCCTATTTTTGCTATTTTGTTAAAATTATTTTAAAATCATGACATGTTGCAACCGGAAATTATAAATTAATTATATTTATATATTCGTTTTTAAGTTTCTTTAATTTTAAATTTAATAAAAAATATTACGAATATTTTTACTCTAAACATCTGTAACAATTTAGATAAAGTAAGTACTTAATTTAAATGTGAAACGACGTTACACTAATGAGTGAAGTCACACTTAGGTTATGTAGCGAGATTTATCGAATTTTAGTTACAACAGAAGCATATGAGAAGATTCTTTAAGTTAGATGACACGTAAGAAATCCGTGATTCTCCTATAATGTTCGAAATGTTATTATAATAAAATTGGAACTAATTTCACAGCTACTGTCTAGTGAAAGTGAAGGGGTTAGTCCGTGACAGCTCAGTCAGGCCGGCCGGCTGTCACACCGCAAGGCGACCGTCCACCATAGGCGACGGGAGCAGGGAACTAAAAAAAATACTATTATTAAACTCCCTTTCTATAATGAGTCTGCCGTTTTTTTTTTAACTTGCCAAATACGTTAACATTAATATAAAAAACAACTTAATTTATCTATCTACTTCTTAGCTTCTATTTTAGCGGCGTTTTGTCTACAATCTTGTACCGACAGACGTGGTAAGTGCATTTATTTTTATTAAAATGTAAAGCTGCCCTTATTACGTTTTAAAGGAATGATTTTTTTTTTAAATCCGTGATCGTACATACATTCGGTGAAACATGTCACATGTGGTATATTAAATTGTACTTTTTTAAACCTTAAATAATACCTACTTGTAGATCTGTCGGCAACTAAAGATTTCAGGGAAGAAAATGAAAATATAAAATTTTATAGTTGCTAAGTAATATTGCAATATTCCAATTCAGCCTCAAAATGTACGAAAAACGCGCGCGACTGTTAATGAACGAACGAAGTTGTACTCTTTGGGCTTTGTTTGGTTACTGACAATATTTACTCGCTGCTTCTTAACATCTACACACAGTGACTTTGAAAATATTTAACAAATTTTAAGCAAGTACAAAAACGGCTTTCATAAATACAGGATCAGGTAACAACTGATTTTATAAATAAAAAAATACTAAAAACTTAACTAATTAAAACTTGCTAAACATTTTCAACATCACTGCGTTAACTAGCAACTAACTACACAACATCAATTTACGACAGTCCTTAATCACATATAGCCGTTAGTAACGATACATATCACTGATAAAATATCGAGAGATCGATAAAATCAAATAGTCCATCGCTACTAAGTTCCGTTTTTGTTACTCTACTAACCCGCACTCTAAAGCTTCTAGGTTCCACGTGGTGGCTTGCCGGCCGGTTGCGCTGGTTCCATTGGTGGAACACATAGATTCGGTCCTAGATCCCATAGTCCGCTGTCTGCAGAGGTACGGCGTTACTGTAGGAGAGGGTGTGCTTTGCTCCTGGAAATCCTGGAATGTTGATAAAACTGTATTATAAGAGGTTGGCTATTTTATTTCAAAACGTGGAAGCTGCTGCCACCAAAAACAGTCAAAATCCCCCAAACGATTTTTAGACTTTGTGTGTACTTAATCCACATAGTATTGCCATGTTTTAAGAAAATGTTGTGCCTCCAAACTACAGGATCCCACCGTGTATGCATCCCCAAACGAAAATCCCGAAAACCAATAAAACAAAATACAGAAAATCTATAACGCTCACGCGTTTCTAATCTATTTCAAATACAAGAGGCATATCTGATAACAATCAGCTTGAAAGATAAACAATAGTTCTAAAGCAACAAGATTTACAACGCATCGATAATGTATCACAATACCAGTGTGTATTTTTAAGCGCATAGATACCGATACTTGGCTACAAGTACTTGATAAATAGTGTGATAACTTTGCTAATTATATTTAATTTCCCTCTGTGCTTTGAGTAGGTACGACGTGTTGAAGTAACGGAGTAACATTTTATTACCCTGAATTTACTTATCATATAGGTAGGAAAACTGTGTGTATGTGTCTACCTACTAATTATTGTATGTAAATAAATACCAACATATTTGGTATAATAAAAATACATGCTATACGTCTACATTAATTCAATAACATTAGATACAATACCTACTGGGTGCGTTCAACATAAAGTAAATGTTTACCTTTATATTATTTCTGAGTAAATTGCCGTCAGTTAGACAATTTTCATAGTTGATATATAGGTCGTAACAATTACGTGTCCTTCGGAAAATATGCAAGGATATTGATCTTACGGCAAAGCGGTCGCCCAGTGCTTCACAAACGATTAATAAGTACGTTACGCCAATTATCTTGAGAGCACTACAAGCGAAAAGGCATTCTCCTTGTTTGGGACAATCACATTTTTCTGAAGAGCAATTTAAATAATGTAGGATATTCAATCTTGGAAAATTGCCACTTACTTTATCTTAAATATGTAGACTGATAAACTAATACAGGAACAGAAAAATGTAAGGAATCCAGGAAAACGAAGTACTAGGTAATTAAAAAGGATAAGGATTGTGAGTTAGCCATTTAACCTTTACTTATAAATATTTGTGCCCATACGACTTCGTCCAACTGTGAACTTAAGAGTAATAAGGTCCATTACAGTAGCGTATGTATAGATTAGTGCTGCCACCAATAGTCATGCAATTCTAATGTTTATTTATCATTATTTCTTCGATGTCACCCTTTGTACAAGTTGAGTATAATATCGGAGACCGACTAGCTAGGTCGACTGTCATCTAAGGAAATTAAAGTCCAATAAATTGTAAACATTTTACTATTTTTATAAATCTTTTACAACAAATGAACACAGCCTCGTTAACAAACATTTGGCATTAATACAAAATCACTTATGATTTAATGCACCTGTAATAATAATAATACAACTATATGATTCAACAAATAACTTCCATACAAATATATCTTCTATACATATAAAATATAATTAGTCTAACGATTTCTACATCAGTTTTCAGTGAAAATCTTGATATTGTTTGACATGGAGAGGGTCGGGGTGTTCATTTCGTCCTCTTTTAACGGAACCGTCTCCTTGAACAAGATTTACCGAACCCTTACCGTTTCTAAAGTGTAAAACTGTAATTGAAATACAAATAATACTGCTGAGTGACTGACAAATAAAATATAAAATAAAAATAAATCTTGATTTGATTTTAGACAAAAATAAAAATTCCGTTTGAAAAATAAAAAGCAAATAGTATGGCATAAATTCATTTTATTGTGATTTCCATCCGTAGTTTATGAAGTTTTGACAAAAATATATTTGACGCTTCCATTTGATAAAGAAGACGTGATGCAAGAAGCGTATTTGTTAAAATATTCACGATTATTTACTTGCATTATATGCTTAAGAGATTGTGCTTGCCCAGGCTTTATTATACAAACATTGTCAGCAATATCAGCAGATTTCATAAAGGCTATAAAAACATAACCTTTTTTTTACACTGTCCCCAATTATCGTAATTAGGGGCGTCTCGATATTTCCCTAAAGACTAGTACAACTATTCTTTGGTCCTAAAGATATTTTTATTCAAAATCGTTCTTTACACTTTATACACAATATACATAATATGTACAATGGGCCACTTCAACAATTATCCCAAAACCAATTTAGATAGTGTACTTTATTACAACATAATTTATGAACAAAAAATCAATTGAGACCACTTTTTAGAAGAAAAAAAATCCCTGTTTCAAATAGGGGTTATTGGAAACCACTTTTCAGATGTTTGAGTGTTCTTATGAACATATTAATTTAGCTGCCCAAATAGACCAAATTAGAAATAGTGGTTCATCCTAAACTCTTAACAGGTAGGGATAGAGGAAGTTGGAAAATTAGTTAAGACGGCAAGGTTTGAATAAGATAAGCTCGGAAGATCGCTTAGCAGATTGGCTATAGGACCCGATGTGTCTGTACTGTAATTAAGGCGCAGTGGCTAGCTACTAAATAATGTCTTCTGGTAAAAGACGCACCTGTTGGTTGGGCCCGCAACACGTTGCGTTGTGGCAAATGTCGTTCGGTGGACAGTGGAGTGCGCAGGGCGCTTCTGCTGATGCCCCGCTTATGATCTGTAACAAAATACATGTTGTTTAAAATTTACAAGCTTTCGGTTACACTCAGAGTCGAAAGTCTAAACGGAAACTGAAGCTATCGGGCAACGACGCGACCATACCGCGATGTGGTCAATATAGGACAAGATATATTTTATAGAAAACTACCTTTTGCCGGCGGCTTCGCCCGCGTGGTGGTCGGTGTATTATACATATAAACCTTCCTGTTGAATCACTCTGTCTATTAATGAAAACCTCATTAAAATCCGGTGCGTAGTTTAAAAGATCTAAGCGTACAAACAAAAAGCGACTTTGTTTCATACTATGTAAAGATGTAGTAGCTAAGCAAATGCAATTGCTGTTGATCCAAATAAATATAGGCTTTGAAGAAGAAACCATACAATCTTTTGCTGATTTTACTAAAGTGACTGAAGTACATCTCATTAATTAACTAATACAGTTCAATAACTTTTTGGTTTACAGTACCAATGAAGTTATGATAAAATTAGACAAAACGCGCGGCATAGCGGCGGCGTTTGCAGCCCTCATCATGTTGCAATATTTCTTGATTTCCAAACAGTACCTAATGCGGTCGCTTTGTGTAACATTTTTTAAAATCTAATCTGTTTATAACGCAGTAGTACCTCCAGATAAGAGACAAACTTGCAAACACAATCAATATTTTATCGTTATCGTGATAATTTAACGAATAATCGTTTAAATAGTACTAGTTTATGGTACGATAACCATACTAATTTAGCATAACGACATTTTATAGATGGCTTTATTAGATGACGAAATTATGATTTTGAAGATAGGCATCTTTGATTAATTATCGCTACATGTCCAAGAAACCTTTTCGTTACTTTTTTTTTTTCAGGTATTCATAAAATTTTACATTTGACCACCATCTCACCTGAAGATAAGCGATGATGTTTACTCAACGCTTGTAATAGATACTCTGGTTATAAGTAAGTAGCATACTCTCTAAGTCCGTCAAAGAAGATACGGGTCCGCCCGCAAGTACTTCTGAGTATACCTACACCCGATTATTAAAATTTTTGAGACGGGCAAAAAAGAAATTGGGAGTAGAGACAACTGTCAAATCGTGGGGTCATTCATTTTTAGATCGGGCCCGAAATCCAAAACTACGGATTTCGTGCCCCCCTGATTCGTCGTGATTTCGTGACCTCCTTTTACCGGCGGGAAACACACCTAAACGTTCCCGCAACCCGGCGCGAAGCGACTCTAGTAGAATAATTTCTATGACATTTCATGGAATGTGTTCTACTAGAGTTGCGTCGCGCCTGTCTCCATTGACATAGATCGACTTTGACCCCTGAGTTTGTTTCGCTATTTTTTCTCTGTGGTAATGTCAACTACATCTAGATTCTTCCTTAATATGACGTATAAAAGTGATTCTGATATCATATTACAAAATAATACAATTTCGTTTCATTTCACTGGCAAGAATACTTGTTTTATTTTTTATTTTTTTACCAGCTGACCTGACGTGATCCATTCTTAATTATGAATATTGAATTCGCATTTTATACAAGGTGTAATTTTTATCGCCGTTAACCTCATAAGAGGTAATTGTACTCATCATTATGAACATTTTTACTATGGGCTTTTTTGACGAGTTATGCGAACATAAACATAGGGAACAGCTGATTTTATTTTCGCGATTTCAGGTTTGGGCCAATAGTAAAAGTTGTTCATATCGATGAGTACAATGACCCCTTATGAGGTTGACGGTGATTAAAATTACACCTTGTATATGTTACGCGCAACTTTTTTATTTTTTTCTTTCATAAAAACCTTCTCCTGACAATAACAAACACAACAAAAAAAGAATTAGCTAAATTGGTCCAGCCGTACACGTGTGGTGATGTGACCAAGGGAAATAGGGATTAATTTATATATATATAGATTACCTCATTTCCACCAATAGGAAGCTCTACGAATTCAGGTTGTATGGTGGTTGAATGGATGCCTTCGTTATGGAAGAATTCTTTCACCTTCTCTGCAATCTTCATATACTCTGACAAATTTCTACACCTGTAACAAAAAAGATATAACATATTTTACGAAACTTTGTAAATGTTGTGTTTATTTTGTTTTTCCCCTATAAAATATGTGCCTATGATAGCAAACTCGATTATTACTTTGGTCAAGTTGTAACAATCGGCATAAACATTTCTTACAAAAGAAAGTAATAACTTTTTTTTACAATATTACTAGTTTTTGCCAGCGGCTTCGCCCGCGTGGAGGTCGATGTATTATACATATCAACCTTCCTCTCTATCTATTAAAAAAACCCGCATCAAAATCCGTTGCGTAGTTTTAAAGATTTAAGCATACATAGGGATATAGGGACAGAGAAAGCGACTTTGTGTTATACTATGTAGCGATTTTGCATTTAAAATATGTGTTCTATCACCTTCACTTCAAAGCTACTTGAGACAATTCCACCGCACCCAAACACGCCATTACACAAGTCATGATGTGAAGCCAACCGAGTTGCACTATCGAAGTCGTGCCATACTTTAGAACAGGCTATCATAATTGAATACGTTTATAAAATTTCGTGCCTATGCAGTTGACCATTGAGATCTCTCGTATGGAGTCAATCCTGGGTATAAATCCGGTCATGTAGAATAAAAATGCATTGTCCTTGAAACTGAACCAATATGTAAACTTCTGTAGAAGAGGAAGTGGTTTAAATTCAGTTGCAAGATGAACTAAACAAATTAACATACAAACAAACATTTCAAGTTAAACAAAGGATTGTAAAATTATTATAAAAAAAGAGTAAAAAAATTATGGGCATAGGCAGGCCCCGATACTTTTGCCATGAACATATGTATGCCTAGTCTTGGCCGTAGGTATAGGTACGTAACGCGTATACAAATAAGGTGGCAGGTAACGGGCATTTTCCTGATGACCTATTCTATTGTTAATTGTTGTTGAAATCATTGTCGTGGTCAACAGAAATGAGAATATGGTAAATATAACAGTAATAGGTGATTTAAATACCTCTTCAATAATAATTTGTTCTTATTTACATCGGAAAATACTAATGAAAGAGAGTCAATGTATTTCGATAATTTTCTACGTACGTGACCATTTTCTATGGTTTGAGAAATCATTGTGGGGGTCAATAGAAGCGACAATATGGTAAACAAATCAGTTTTAGGTTATTCTAATACCATTTTAATAATAAATTGACCATATTTACACCGGAATATACTATTGAAAGAGTCATAAATTTCGATTATTTACTGCATTCAGTACCTACGTGACCATTTTCTATGGTTTGAGAAAATATCGCAGTGGTTTACAGAAAAGACAATATGAAGAATAAATCGGTAACAGGTGATTCTTGCAGTTCTCTAATATTAATTTTCCTTGCAGGTATACATCGGAAAATACTATTCAAAAACTTATCAATACATCTATACATATAAATAAAATTGGAATTTTTAAGTGGTCTGTTTGTAATATTAAAATAACCTTCTTTGCTACATGCATATGAATATTTATATATGGTACATATACCAAAATAACATTTTTTTACAATTTTTGTCTGTCTGTCTGTCCCCGCTAATCTCTGAAATGGCTGGACCGTTTTTGACGGGACTTTCACTGGCAGGTAGCTGCTGTAATAAAGAGTAACTGAGGCTACTTTTATTTTAGAATTTTTATTAGTTTTTATTGATATATAAATAATAGTAAAAAAACTATTCCGCGCGGACGAAGTCGCGGGCACAGCTAGTTGGTCATAAATTTCGATAATTTACTGCATTCAATACGTGACCATTTTCAATGGCTTGAAAATAAGATGTTTTCCAAGCAATATTCTCACACAATGACGATATAATTTAAACAAAGAGCATTTATCATTGATTGTTATTTCAACACGTTAGTATTGCTCTCGCTTCGTAAAATATACAATGGCGATGTGTATATTATTTCTTTTTGCTGAATGACCACTCTCCTATGTAGGTATTTTGTGATTTATTTAAATACTAGATTTTGCCAGCGGCTTTGCCCGCGTGGAGGTCGGATATTATCCCACGGGAACGTACTACCGGCATAAAAGTGTCCTATGTGTTAATCTAGGTTATAGACTATCTGTGTACCAAATATTATACAAATCCGTTCAGTCGTTTCTGCGTGATTAAGTAACAAACATACATCTACAGGATAAGTTTTTATCCAGTGCGCAAACTGTAACCATGAATTCAGCATATCATTCTAGACCCTCTAGCGTAGAAATTTTTTGTCGGTTTAAAAAAAAAAAAAACAAGCTGTTTCATAGAAAAGTGCAATACCTATACGGTCAAAATGTATGGAGCAATGATTTTTTTTGACGATGACGAAAAATTTCTACGATAGAGGGTCTAGAACGATATGCTCAATTCATGTTTACAGTTCGCGCACTGGATAAATACTTATCCTTTATACATATGTATATCCAAATATACAAACTTTCTCATTTATAATATTAGTACGATTGCAGTGATTATTTTGAGATATGGTAAAATGTTATGTTTTTCAACTACCTAGTTCTGTAACATGTATTTACCTTAAAAGGTATGATAATGATTTGGGCACCTACGTAATAATTGATGATCACATCAGCCGCAAGACGTCCACTGCTGGACATAAGCCTCCAAGGGGGGGATTTGCCATAATCGCCACGCTTGGCAGGCGGGTTGGCGATCGCAATATGGTGGTCAAATGCATAGAGAACGCTGCTGCCCATTCTCTAGTAAGTCCCTTAGTCGCTTTCTACGACACCCATGGGAAGAAACGGGATGGTGCTATTCTTTTACGTCCGGCACCACACGGAACTTAATTAAAATAATTGATCATAAATACAGGAAAATAATTTACCAATATCGGACAGTCGCAATTGTGAATTTACATAATTATGTCGAGCTTTAATACACAACATAACGTTCACAAATCCTTCTAAACGTAATGAAATTGTACGTTACTAACTTTGTAACATGAAAATATTATTTCAAAAGAAAACAATCTACACTACAGAAATGACGGCATCATCTAAATGGGCCAACAGCCCGCACTGGGCTTTTGTGGTGGATTATGGCCCACTCCCTATCACAAAGAGGAGGCCTGTGTCCCAGCAATGGGAATATTGGCTGATTGTGATCTAAATGAACAATGAAATGAACTCCAAAATAATATACTATAAATACGTTATACGTTAACTTCAGAGTTGCGGACACCCAGCCCGTATTACCTATCTCCAACTTTAACTCTGCCATATTTCAAGCAATCATTCAAGTAAAGACGCAAAACAATGTAACCCATTAAATTAATTTTATCAGTTCGGGGTCAATAATTTAATAAACCCGCTGACACGCACAAACAGTGTAAAATAAAGGCGCCAGCGCATTGGTTCATTGACATTGATTCTGGGACAAAGACTAGTTGGGATTGGCTGCTTGCCAAAAGCAATTTATTCGTGAAACGTTTTTCAAAAACAAACTACCGGGTGAGCTGGAAAACTGGTTTTGTATGAAAAATAAACTTTTAACGCGCGTGGTCACATACTTGAATACGCCCACGAAAAGTATCAGAATAAAAAAAGAAATTTCAGAATAAAAAATAAATTATTATTAAATTCTTGTTATCAACGAAGTTTACCCAATCCATTGGTGTATTAATAGCATATCAATTAATTTTGTTACGTTTTCAGGTTTTTTTTTTCTACCACTGCCCACATAAACTACCTATTACCTGAATTCGCTGGTTCATCAAGCCTATTAATAGCGCTACAATTTTATTATATCTAAGCTTTCCTCTTTGTGACAGCACAAAACAAAAAAAGTTACAAAATGAAATATAAGTGATTATATTAATCATAAAGAAAGAATCAAGCGTAACAAAATGTAATAAAACTTATAATAATGACAAAGTAGCAAATTATGTGTGTTTAAGTTTATACATGCTACTATGTATGTATGGACATTGACACAGTCTCTTCACAAACCTTATCAAGTTATCAGGCTGCACTAAAAGGCTTTGCTTATCACACGCCGTTATTGGCTCGTGTAAACGACAGACCGACTGTTAGCAAGCGAAGGAAAAGTTTCGAATGTTTAGATAAATACACCGTGTGTACATACTCGTAGTATGACGTACTTGACCCAGTTGCAATAGACAACTTCTGATTTATACGCTAATTTGTACAATGTTACGTTGTCAATTTGTGTTGGGATAATATTTAGTTCACAATTGAATGTAAACAGACGTTGATATCGTTATAATGGTGTCGATGTTGTATGTACGATATCGGCTAAGTAAAAATGAATGAATATTTTGTTATGAGTATGACAGATAACAAGCAGTGATGTTGGAATTCCTACTGCTTTGTTGCAGATTTAGAAGACACCTCAAGATACTCATTCGGCAACAGAAATGTAAAAAAAAAACAATTATTTGTCTGAAATTAAATAAAGAATTATTTTAATAAAACAAACTTTTTTCAACATATTAATACCACAGCTCGTTATGTCGCCCTATTTCCAACCGTTGTTGGTTTTCATAAAAAGCTACACTACAGTAACTCAAACCTTTTTACTGAAGTCGAGGTTTTACAGAACTCTTTGTCGCAATAAAAAAGAAACTTCGTGTAAAGAATTTCAATGGCGTGCCGTCTAGCCTAACTATAATTCCTAATTATCCTACAAATAGGCTGTATAAGAAATCGTGCCAACATTCTTTAAGTATTTTTAGTGGTACCCAAGTTAGCCTAGTTTTCGTACGATTTTATTTTGTCTCGTATTAAGTAGTTAGGAATTGTGCTAGGTATTTATTTTTCACACAGAAAAAATATTTTACGGGAATATCAGTATGGGAAAATACTTAATTTACAGAACTAAATTTTTGATTAGTATCAGAAAAACTGAGCGAGATTTCCTCTTATCCATTATGGCAAGTGTTTGCTTTTTTATGGTAGGTTAGGTGATGATAGGCTGAGGAAGAACATGACTAGACAACGGTACGGGTGACGAAGATGTAGTGACCAAATTGAAAGAGTATGCTAAGATGATTTGGTCATGTTGAAAAGGTAAGTGGAAGGAACAGGGCAGATGTAAGTGGAAACGCCGGGAGGGGACGCCCTAGGAGAACATATAGTGACCTCATTGGTGAAGTTCTTCAGAAAGATCAGAGGCCTTAGTGTGAGTTTCATTTAACCATCTCGATCAAACGCAATGAGCGTGTTTGGCGCTCCGATTGGCCCTGGATTGGTGACGGACCAATCGGAGTGGCGAACGCGCTCACTGAGTTTGATCGAGATGGTTAAATGAAACTCACACTAGGGCCCTTGATTGGCCCTGGATTGGTGACGGACCAATCGGAGCGCCGAACGCGCTCGAAGCGTTTGATCGAGATGGTTAAATAAAACTCCACTAGGTCCACAGGTGCGTATTGGTCGCAACCGGCGTGCATGTATAACCAAATGTATGAACATAAACGAGGCAAAAGGAGTATGTAAGGATCGTAGCAGCTGGCGTTCTGTAGTTTCTGCCTACCCCCATGGGAAGTTTAAGTATGTATGTACATTAGATATATCCTATTTAACAAACAGACAAACTTTCAAAGGTTATATTAGAACATTGTTTTCCAGCGACGCCTCTTCGACTAATTGAATTTGCTCATCCATTTCGGTAAAAGCTCGAAAACTTTGCCTGACATCGATATTTCATTACCATCAATCATCCCTAAAACAAATGAACGATAGAAGAAAACCTCGTTTCATATTACAACCCTATGTATCACAAAATTTAAGGGCAACACTGAGATATTTGCCGACAAAAAAAATCGTTCCAAAAATTGTCGAAATAATAAGCGCTTTTTTATAACATTTATATTGTCATTGTACCCAACATATTATAAATTATGGCATAAATAGTACCAGCCTATAGAATAGTCCTAGTGCATGACAAGGGCCTCTTCTTATGCAGTTAAATATAAAATAAAATTGCCTTTTAATTCTTCCTGTTTGAATTACAAAAAAATATATATCTTGCATGCAATCATAATTTAACATTTCAATTCATAATATAACATTGGGTTTTTTTTTTCAAGTAAACTCATTTTTCTTTACTATGTCTATCTAATAAAAAAATAAATGAAATACTGTTATTTAAGATTAAGATTTTTTGCATTGTTACATTGAATTTTTATACTTATTTTAACGTTTTTTTTTATAGATTTTATAGCAAGAACCCCACCTTATTAGTAGGTTGAGACCGTATACAGTTAAGGGATACTTTTATTGTAAAAAAGTTCTAAAATGGTCAACAAAGATAATGTGATCGACAAGTGAATCTTCAAACAACTGTTTATTTATAGCATTGCAGGATTTCATGGGCCGCTTTGTTTACAGTCCATGATTAATTTGACTGTGTGAAAACAAAGACTTTCAGGAAATACCGAGAAATACAAATGCGTCTCATAAAGCAGATGACCCTATTTATAGAAACTTCATGTATTCTGTTGAAAGGTAAATTTTTAGTTTCCTCTTTGTAATCATAAATTATAAGTAACCAAGGACATTTTCGTAACAAAATAAGAAACAAAGACAGGAACGTATGCTTATGTTGGTACTTATTTCTGCACTTCTGCATTTGCTACCAAAGAGTTTGTTATTTGCTCTCATTTTTATTATATTGCCACTTTGTCCCCTTTCTATGTAAATGATGTCTCTGCTTTGCTATTCCAAACTGTCACAATTCGCTTGACCTCTATCTTACACGTGTTAGAGTCTGTTGGCTTTTAGTACAAGTAGCGTCAATATCTCGTAGCTTGCTGCAATGATTACTATATACATATTGAAATCCATACTTACACGTGCTATCTATAAGTCAACCATTTATGACGGGGATCGGAACTGTTTCTCCTAAACACAGGTTACTTTGTAACCTATCTAGTAGAACAGTACGGCACCCACTAACTAGATTAAAGAAACGTATGATTGTGCTTCATATTATATTACCTTTCCATGTAATCTAGTCCTAATTCAACAATAAACGTTATTATTATTAAACGTTATTATTATTATAATATCGGGACGAACAGACTGTTCCAAATTATCTAAACAACTATGAAAATTAAATATTACCTCAATGACACAAGGAATGTTTCAGAATGAAGACAGTACACGACAACTGTCACTCTGACAAAATCTTAGACCAATTGAGATAAAGTTTAATTTTCGTGGTTGTGGAGATCATTTTGAATAGTCTGTTCGTCCCGATATTTTTGATGCTGACTGTACATATCAGTTTTAGCAAATACCTACCCAGTAACTGGATAAAATTATTTATTATGTCAAACTGCATTCCACATAGGTACATAAACTCGCGCCTTCTTCCCCTGGCGGTAGGCAGAAAGTACAGTACGCCACCTGCCACGATACGATTCTTACGAACTCCTTTTGCTTCGTCATACAAGGTGAATTTTTAGTCACCGTTCACCGTTCAGGTTGATAGTACCCGTGAAATTGAACAACTTTCTCCAAGGAACATGGGTCGAAATATCAAAAAAAAAATAATCGGACCTCCCATGCAAAATCAATAGTCAGCTGATCGATGTTGTATGGGAGGTCAGATTTTCTTTTTTCATATTTCGACCCATGTTCCTTGCATAATAATTAATTTACCTAATAAATAATAATAATATTATGATAATGTAATATGATTATGATTATAATTATTATTTTATTTTATTTTATTTATTTAGTAGGATTTTTTAGTCACCGGTTAAATTTTTCAGGGTAATAGTTCACCTTGAAAAATATAAACGGTGACTAAAAATTCACCTTGTATATCAGCGTAATACACTTTCAATCACAATCTGAATCATTTTGAAAGATATTGCTAATCCATTGCTTTATACGCTCGAAAAATGTGTATGCTCAAAAACGTAAATAACGCAACAAATGTTGGTGAACTGCCAAAATGAAAGCCATTGCTACTGATAGAGGGTTACGCAACTAAGCCACTGGTTCCACCATTGCAGGTATCAGAGAAAATTCACTCCTTGCTTCGTAGCAATCACGACATACTGCGTTCACGAACCCGTGTCTGACGCTTACATAATCACAAGCAGCCTATTTTCTTTTTTAATCTTGCAGTCGGCTTTATAAGCCTTTAGCGCAGATGCGTTCTGTGCTTGTTGGCGTTTCGAGTACGGTCGTCCAGAGAGGGCCGTCCCTCTTATTGTTGCTTGTATTTTCAATCGACGGTGTTTCAGTAGGTTGACCCGTACAGAAGCCAGAGTGTTGACGTCCTTTTCAATGCGCATTTTGTATTATTTCGGTCTGTGTTCAATCTCTTCCTGTACAGTAGTAAATTTGAAGTAGTCATGTAGAGACATTTTAGTAATCCACGGAGGCTTGTTATAGTTTTCAGGACTTTATTTTGGTATCTTTGCAGGATCTCTACATAGGAGTTTTGGCTGTTCCCCAAAATTCAATTCCATCGGTCTATACCGGGTTCAGGAAGCAGCCTAATATGTAAGTATAATCATGTTTCAGAAACCCGCGGTACAAAACCCATAACTACTTTCATGAATGATTTATTTTATATTGTATTATGATTTCACCAGCAGTTTAATAGTCTACTAATAATATTCGACTAATTAATAACTTGCATGGTAACACGGTAAATAAATAAAGGTAAAACACAGATTTATAAGCGGCTTATCACCGGGCGCGGTGTGCAATTGAATTGAGAGGACGTGTGACTAATTCGATACATTTCAATGAATGGATATTATGATCAGCTGCTTGTTGCATTCGATTATGAACTGTCATTATTACTTACGATTAATTGAACAATTATATTATATGCGTGCAATAAACAGATGACTAAACACAAAAATAAAAGCGAATATGACGTCAAATTCAAACCAATTAAAATTACATGGAGTATGATAAGACTTTAGTTTAGCCCTCAGATTTCAAAATCAAAAGTCATTTATTCAAACTAGGCTGAGAGTCAGCACTTTTTGAACGTCAAAATTACATAAGACAGTCCCCCAAAACGCCCGCCCTTCACCACTTCCTAGTGCTTTAGCTGGGAAGAAGAAGTAGCGCAACAAACTCTCCAGCAGCACAGCTGTCTGTTAAGTTTGAAGAACTTGATTCTATACAATAATAGCATATAATTAACATTCAACAATAAATGAAAATTTTATTGACAAAAATTAAAAAAAAAATGGTTTATGCAGTCAAGTTAAATAAACAATGATATGAAGTAATTCATATGACCTGTCAGTAGTTAAGCTAATTCTGGTGAAAGAGCACAAACGTTGTTCTTTTCTTTTTCTTGTTTTATTTATCTCAGTACTAGATTGTCGATCTTCCACTTCTAATCAACTACCTAAAACTATAATAAATGGACCTTTTTCAGGTTTGGATCAGTGCAATGTTTGCCTCGTCCATTCTCTCCTGTCAGCCGCCATCTTTTATTTTGTCTCCCTTTCTCTCTCTCTCTCACGTTATTTTATATTCATCACTGTATTGGTCACTTGCTTTCGTGCCTCCTCATCGCATACCCATATAAAGACAAAGATCTTTTGGAGATTTTTAACTCACCTAATATGTGCACTGGCGATGATTCTGTCCCCTGCAAGCTGCCACACATGGAACTCATGAACAGCGAGCACGCCGTCGACCTTTTCCAACAAACGTCTCTGTATCGCGTCCACCTGAACAAATAAATAGCGTCAGAAAATACTCGGCGGCTTATCAACAACCAAACAATTGTAACAGCCGTGTTTATTAACTTTGTAGAAACTGGCTCGCGTCGAAAATATTTTCGAAAATTGAATGTCAAGATTGTTTATTTAAAATCATTTGACAGATGTTCAAACTCGAAGGGGTGTATTCATAAACGTTGATTAAAGTTAAGAGATATTTAAACGTCAAAAATGTATGGTTAATCAGTCGCTAATCATTACTTAACTTGAAGCAGGAAAAAAAGAAAGGGGAAGGGGATAAATAAGTGGGAATGGTTTAAAGATGGTGTGGGTCGTTCGAATTTGAACTTTATGTTTATGGTATTTTAAGATGTCCCGAGGATTTAAGGACCTAAAAAAACAATTGACAGACGGAATCGCCTATTGCCTGGGAATATGATTATGTGACTATGAATTACCGAAAACAAAACATAATCAAACTCGGTCCAATTTGGAAATCGATATAGGCATCACGTTCAATAGTTGCGCTTGCAGCCACAAGAACTATTCGTTAGAAGTCATCATCATAATGCCTAGCCGTTAACCAACTATGTAGGTTTCGGCTTCCAATCTTACCGAATGCAGCAGAATATCAGTACATTCGTTAGAAATGAGTGTTCAATTTATTGTGGTATCGATAATCACTACAGAAATGTTGATCGGAAACAGGAGTTCCGCATTTCACTGTGTACAATGGAATTCTAAACAATGAATAATTTTGCAATTCATTATTACAGGGTTACGTTACAGCTACCGCAGGTGTCAAGTTGCAAGGTTTTACTATTGTAATTTATAGCGTATCACCAAAAATTCAACAATAGTTTAGAAACAACTCTTTATTTGTATTATTTGTATGGATGTTTGTTCGGGTCAAATCTTGTAAGCTGGATTAAAACAACTTCCTCTAAACCTACGGAGCTGAAATTTACCATTTTGATTCTGTTTCGAAGACAACTCATTAAAAAAAAAAACTGAAAAGAACACAACAGAACATTAATCTTTCTATTTATCTTTCAATGTCTAGTAGCGAAAATTGGACAAGGCCGTTTCAAGCAAATATTTATAGTTTTTGTTTCTCATTTGCTTTATGCCCTAGTAACATAATCTTCCGTAATGTCTGTTAGTGCTTAGAAAGTATTTGCTAAAGACAATGATGAGTGAAACAAAAAATGCATGAATAATTATATCTGTATTTCGGAGCAGTTGGGTATTTTTTATAATCTGATGAAATACCTGAGACAAATAGAAAAAGAAAAGGAATTAGGCTAAGTATTTTCTTTTCAGCTCGTTAGCGTTCAATTGGAGATACTCTTGTTCAGCAGTAGATTGCTAAAAAAAGTGTGTAAAGCATCGATATTATTATAAAATGCAGTCAAATGTGGATTTTTCTTCTCTAGTCGTCATCTTGATCTGCCAAGCGTTTTCCCAACAATATAGGGATCGGCTTCCAGTCTAACCGGATGCAGTTGAATACCAGTATTTTACATGGAGCGACTGCCTATCTGACCTCCACAACTTAGTGACTGGTTAACACGACACTCCTTGGTAAGGCTGGTTGTCAGACTTTCGGGCTTCTGACGACCCGTAACAATCCACGAATGACAGCCGGGACTAACGGCTTAACGCGCTTTACGAAGCACCGAGGGGTCTTAGTATGCAAAGATGGTCACCATCCACGGACTAACCGCATCAAGAGTAGCTTAACTTGATCGTTCGACTCGTATGGCTCTTCTTATTTGTCCCAAGCCCCTTTTTTTTCTCTCGTATTATCAAAAATATCTGCAAGCAATGAATTGTGGTGCGAGGCTGGTTTCAAGTTAAGTTTCGACCGTCGTGGAGCTATTTTAATGTTATAGAACATCTTACCTGAATATGTGTTGGCACAGTTTGCAGGAGAATTAACGAAGACTCTCTGAGTAGCGGCCATACGGACGCAAGTATCAAGATGACTAGCACTATACTGAGCGCGGGATCGATGTAGTATTTGTACTCCCAGTCGGTCAGCCATACTACTAGAGCTGATCCTACTACGATTAGGGAACCTAGAACAAAGGAGAGAAAAGTTGGTTACTTTTTAATTCTAGAAAGAAACACCACATCACGCCTGTTTTCTTCGAAAGGTTAGGCAGAGGTATCTATAGTGGACCCACAGTTCGCCAGTTATGTTTAAGTCCCATGGAATAGGATTGAATGGTGTGTTCATTCCTAGAAGGCTAATGATCACTTGAGCTGAGCTCCTGATGATGCATATCGCAAACCAAGAGGTCCCTGAGCACAACATCCTTAGTTACAGCATTTCCTACTACGTATTACCTATGGACATAAGATTAGTTTGGGGTACGGACTAAGAATTCATTCTTAGTTCGGACCCCAAACTAATCTTATGTCACACGATTTGGCACTTGTTCTTACTCTCGATGTGTTTAGCCTGTCCGACAAAGTTAATTAATAGGGGGTAGGGTTCACTTCGAAGTGTCGATCTACTTTCGAACGGGCCCGTTTCTTCGTTGACGGACTTAGAAAGTAGGCCCCCGGTCCCGCTTCGCGTTTTGTTATTATCAAGCCCTTGTACATGAACATACAAAATGAGGTTGGAAAATCTGGATTTCTGGAGCAGCATTTATTGGTGCTTAAAATTAAGTAAGAGTATAATTACGAGATATATTTGATGGCTAGCTGTAATATTAAAACATCACCTTTGCACAAAAATATACGCTATTTCTGAGTGTCATACTGAATTTCAACTTCTCAGTATTTTAAAATATCTTTATATCGTCAACATTTTTTTAAACGGTTTTATACCAAAACAAAATAGGGGTTATCAAAGCGCCATATGATATCACCAGGTATTTAACGGATGAGTTAACACTCACGATTATTGTTTCCCCCGTCCCCATACACGATAATTACCTACTACTTACTTGTAATTACAAAACAATCGATCATGAACAGTTATCTATATGAAACATACAATTAGTTACAAAATAAATTAAATCGTTACCCTAAGTTCGCACGGGTGCTCCTTTAACACGACGTTTCCTGGCTGGCACTGGATTTTCAACACTAGGCTTAGGGGTGTGAGTTGAAATGTAACGGTTTTCATCGCGATGAGATACACTCTGTTGGATTCTCAACGCTCTGCTCGACGCCGACAGTTGAAAATCCCAGAGCACGGTCAAAAACATGAAAACGCGTTTATCTTGTACGTTTCGTAATTTCTCACAGTGCTAATCAAGGAATGTATTTGTTTACTATGTAATGGAATCCTTGAAAGTAAAATAATTGATAAGTTGACCGATGATCAGAGCAACCGATCAGATTACGTTAACGATAACACACCTTTCGTGAAATTGTTACAAGGTTACTAGTATTTCGCGTTTGTTTTCGGTTCAAAATAATGTCAATGACAGTCAATAGAGGATAAGAATATATTAAAAAAACGGTTAACTGTTTTTTGAGGATGAGACACCAGTTTTTATACTTACTCAAGTATGTGTGAATTCGTAGATATTAATTTTTTAATTTTATATTATTTTGATGTTAATTATTGTATTATTGTGATTGTGTCACCGTAAAATCGTAAATACCGTTAGATTATAATCTATACTGCTTACCGACCGAATACGTTAGGTTAGGTTAGGATTGCGACCAAACGCGCGCGAGCCGAGCGAGCGAAGCGAGTGGTGCCGCGGCACCGGCCGGCGAGCGCTACTTCCAAGTTAGTGAAAGTTACTTGATTATTTAGCAATAGCGCAAGGTACTATCCGTCTTTATACCAGTTCACAATTTGACGGTTTCACTTCGATAGATTATAATCTACCGAAAAATAATGCGTTAAATTGTAAGCAGTATGTTACGGTTCACAAACTTTCGACAGTTTACAATCTCGCGAGATAGATTATAATCAAACGGTATGTACAATTTTACGGTGACATATACATATAATAGGCAAAATTCTAATTATTATTATAATAATATTCTTATACTTATTCCGAAATGAATTGCATACCCATTTGTTAAAACAATAACTAAGTAACACGCTGTCAAACTCGTGTTAGCTTTTGCGGTTGGATAACTGAAATGCCAACACTCAATTAAATCACTAAATATTGGCTTAAGATTAACAAACTACTTAAGTTCAATAACTAATCAGAATCCGGGGATTAAACTAAAAAATAGCCCAAAAATAAACCTATTAAGCTAATTTACTCTTACCCTACGCTGTCCCACTCCTGGACAGAGGCCCCCCTTCACTCTTTCCATTTTTTGCGAGCCCACGTGTCCTCCTTCCAATTTGGACGGAACCTATCCAACTCGTCTCGCCGTCTTCTACGTGGTCTGCCGCGACCCCGCCTTGCTACGCTCCAAAACATAGCTAGCTGACGTGGCCCAAAAGGCTGCCCAACTTAAATGGGACTGGGCAGGACATGTCTGCCGCATGCCAAGCAAACTGTCGGCCCAAAAAGCACAGAATTGATGCCCTGAAACTTTACTCTAAAATAAATAAAAGAAAGGCGTCGATAAAAATAGAGACCCTAACCTTCAAATAATGCAATGTCAACACTTTACCTAGAAACTGTCCTTGGAAAAGAATAAACCATCAAATGCAAAGAACCTAATGGAGCATAAGTGGATGACATTTCCTCAATTTTCTATCTTTACGACTTCGTGGAATGATATTAGTAGTTGACGTGCTCCAATTTTCTTTCTACCCTAGACCACTCCAGACGGCCATTGCCATTTATTATGCACTAGGTTCCTTTGAATCTTTGAATACGAAACCTTACGACTTCAAAGGTCGAGTTAATTTTGCAAGACCCGATCAATAAGCTTTAACAATAGCTGTTTATAATAACATAACAACGTAGTTGGTGCATAATAGGTACAATAGTTAAGTGATTATGTTTAATTTATACGCTTCCTTGAAGCGTAGGCACTGTAATTTGTAGACAGGGTAAGTTTTTATCCAGTGCGCAAACTGTAACCATGAATTCAGCATATCATTCTAGACCCCCAGCGCAGAAATTTTGCAATACCTACGCGTTTAAAATGTATGGAACAGCTGATTTTTTTTTGTAAAACCAACGCCAAATTTCTGCGCTAGGGGGTCTAGAATTATATGCTGAATTCATGGTTACAGTTTGCGCACTGGATAAAAACTTACCCAGTATAATTGCAAGCCTAAGGAGGTATTATAGAAAAGCATCAGACTGTTCAACAAGGAAGAAGATATTCAGTGAATTAATAGATATCATACATATACATACAGCCGTGGCGTGTAGGTCCGTGGGTACGAACCTAGGCAGGCGTTTTTTTTGTTTTTTTTTCCATGTAGGAAATCATCAAATGACTTCTCCCGCTCTGGGTGGAGCAGGAGGGCGTGTCAGACTTTTACTGACTAAAACCCACACGTGTTCCCTTAGTTGCCTGTGTGCCAGGAGCCGCGGTATCTCTTTCGAACAACCCGCACTCCTGGCAGGCATCGGCCCTTGCGGGCCCCATCAGTTGTTGCTGACATCTCTTTGAGGCGCGCGTGGAACACAACGCGCCGTCGACCCGGGCTTGGTCCTTACCGGACAGCGAGCTACCCATTACTCGCCGTCCGCAAGCCCGTGAATCGTCGGGAATCAGCCTGGGATTCCCGACGCCCAGGGCGTCTCCTGCGAAGGCGACGGCCGTGAGGGCGCATGTACTGCATCTCCCTCACGTGTGCCGCCTCCCTCTTTGCGAGCATCACTGCTTCGCTGAAGGAAGCGACTGCTAGCCATGCATTCTAGCTCCGTACCATGGCCTAGACCAGGGCCGGACGCAAGAGATCGCCGCCGCCGATCGCCTCCATGAGGACACGGCGGTGAGGCGCTTTACTTCGTTTAATAATTTCATCACAACGGTGAAGGAAAACATCCTGCACTGGGTCCGCGTGGTAGAATACAGCTTACTGCCTCTCGAAACTGTGTCCTAGCAGTGGGAACATTATAGGGTAGGTAGGTATTATGGTATGCATACACTAGCAATCATTTTTAACCGACTTCCAAAAGGAGGAGGTTCTCAATTCGTCGGAACATTTTTTTTTTTTTTTTTTTTTTATGTATGTTCCCCGATTACTCGAAGATGGCTGGACCGATTTGGATAATTTTTTTTTTGTTCGTAAGGGTATACTTCCCAGGTGGTCCCATGATCATCAAGTCAGGATCTGATGATGGGATCCTGGAGAAATAGAGAGAACTCTTCAAATTTTATAGGCACACTTGAAGCAATTTGTGTAGTTTTTGGAAGAATACTTTCTCGGAGTGGTTCCATTTCAATTTGGTGAAGATCTGATGAAGAACTTCGGAGATAGGCAACGGAACTCCTCAATAAATGATAGCAAATGGACAGGGATTGCTGAAATCTCATGTCTGTCAATTGTTTACACCAGTTAATAACATAACATCACGCCGGTACGCTGTGAAGGGGTAAGCACATGTGAACCACTAAAAAGTGAAAAATAAAAAACTTTTTTCAAAAAAATAAACAACCGACTTCCAAAAAAACACTAAAAAGTGAAAAATAACTTTAATTTCGGAAGGCGGTGACAAAAAATTAAAATACATATCCAAAGTCACCGACTTCCGAAATTAAAGTTATTTTTCACTTTTTAGTGTTTTTTTGGAAGTCGGTTGTTTATTTTTTTGAAAAATGTTTTTTTATTTACCTAAGGTTGCCGATAAATTCTCAGAGTCAGACGCATCATACAAATTTTTAGAGACCCTTTAATTAAACACACACGATTCGATAAACGGAGCTAGGCCATTGACTCTTTGGGTTAATTGAACAAGTTGATATGTAGGTAATCATTTGTTTACATAATAAACTCACCACCGAGTATCGGTTTTTCTTTAAGACAAAACGAATCATGAACCTAGATTCGACTTGTACCCAAGTGCCAAACGTGCCAGAAAATAAAAAAGAGGATTGAGAATATCTTTCGAATGGTACAAGTTACTTATGTACAAGAGGTAATTTTCAAGTTCACAACTTTAAAAAAAACTTAACACTGCAATGCTTTTACGAGAGCTTATCTTTGTAAGTAAGTAGTCAAATGTAGTGTTCAATGCCATTGTCCTTTTTATTAGGTAACTACTTACGAGCTAAACAAAGTCGTGTAAACAATATTAAGGACCTACTTGTGGCCACAATTAAAATAATACTAAATAACTGCTAATTTAAAAATAAACTAGTAATGAAGTAAGTAGCTGTAGCTAGCTATTCAATCCGATAAAAAACACTTCAATTAAGTATTTTAATGGATCCTGAAATGATCATTATAATTTCCATGTTAAATTAAACATTAAAGTGTTTGCAGTAATTTTACGACTTAAATTAAATGTTAACAAGAATAAAACATTCAATTCTGCTTTTCAATTAAGTTGGAAAATATTTGCAGGGTTTTTTATTCGAGTTTGTCACGGCTGAATCAGCAATTTCCTTATCGAAAGCATTTAGTCAATGTCAAGGCAATCTTGGCTATGCATCAAGTGCACCAAGGTTTAGTGCTAACCTACAAGGACCTTCATTGGCAGTGAATGGAGAGCAGGACAATATACGTCACAGCGCGTGACTTGCGTTAAAAGGGGTCAAGTTACAAGTAGTGTTGGTTTACGTGAGTTTGAGGGAGTATTTTGGATGATATGGATCAATTTTTAACAAAATGTATAGATAACTGGCTTTTGTCAGTTTGAAGTTCGGAATTTAGCCCCCGGGAACGTACTACTGGGATAAACAGCCTATGTGTTAATCTAGGTTATGAACTTTCTTTGTGCCAAATTTCATCCAAATCCGTTCAGTTGTTTTTGCGTGATTAAGTAACAAACATCCTATAATTTATAATATTAATAGGCTGACACCCAGGGCTCCACGGGAATGTGATGTTTATTGTCTATAAGATTAGGGGACGACCAAAGAAAGGATGAATAAATTGTGCGAAAGATCATATGGTTAGAAAGGAAGTAAAGAACGGAGTTTTTTCGAAGTGTGGGAAATAATCAAATAACTTCTCCCGCTCTGGGTGGAGCAGGAGGGCGTGTCAGACTTTTACTGACTAATACCCACCCGTATTCCCTCAGTTGCCTGTGTGCCAGGGGCGACGGTATCTCGTTCGAACAACAGGGTTAGGAGAAGAAACCATACTGCGTCGACCCCAAATGAATTTAGATTTTTTTTTTCTGGGTGGGAAATCATCAAATAACTTCTCCCACTCTGGGTGGAGCGGGAGGGCGTGTCAGACTTTTACTGACTAAAACCCACCCGTGTTCCCTCAGTTGCCTGTGTGCCAGGGGCGGCGGTATCTCTTTCGAACAACCCGCACCCCTGGCAAAATGAATTTAGATAAGGGCAAGACGAAGATGAAGATTATGCTGAAATAGTAATACATTGCATCACTGTGTAACAAGATAGTTAAATTAGCAGTTTAGTTTTTAATACATTGCGCAGATGATAAGTATCTACATTATGTATATAGTGAAGAAAAATGTCCCCCTTTTTTACGAAAATTACGCCAACGGAGCAGTATGAAATTTGGCACTGTTGATATTTTTATATAATAATGAGTTAGAAATACATAAAGTTTTAAACGAATTATGGTCGAATCTCGACCACTAGGTTCATATAAATCTGTAAAAAGACAAATTACCCCCATGGAAATCCACCCATGGAGACAGACCTTTTAGCCTCGTGGACATATTAGCCTCGGGCGACTATTTTATTTCTAGTCGTTCAGATTATTCAGAAAGTGAATGCGGTTATGAATAGATTATGCTCTTATTATCTTCCCACACAATCCAGTCTCAGTTAAATAAAGGGTTGGATAAATATCAACTTTTATTTTTGGCAAACAAGGTTTGAAGAGGTTTTTGGCACTGAATGGCGCCCGGTTATGGCAGTATTGACATTAATTTATTATATTGTAACAATGATACAATATTTTTGTATGTATCTGGTCCAACGCCTACATTTTTAAATAACATACTTTCCTGTTTTTTTTTATTACTTGTGTGGGATGAAAGAAATGATTCGCTTTAGTTTCATTTCGAAGGAAACATGTGTAGGTTTCCAAGAGTGACTACGATTAAATAATAATATTGTTTTAATAGTGGAAATACCATATGAATAAACATAGAAATCCACGAGGTTATGGTTTTCTTGGTACCTACCTACTTGAATGAATTCTCTGAGTTAGTATTAATCACCTTCTGAACGAATAAATATTTATACAAATGAAGCTGTAAATAACATTGCAGCATATCAATGAGGTAAAATCCTTCGTATTGGGTTTTATATTTAATTTCCTTATCATCGCGTTTTAAATACCTAGCCTCTAACCCCCTTATTCATAAACGATGATTAAAGTTGACTAATGATTAGCGTCTGTTTAACCATACATTTTTGACGTTTAAACACCATTTAACTTTAATCATTGTTTATGAATAAGGGGGTAAATGATCTAGACTCTGCGTAGGGGACGATATCACAATTTCGCCTGCAATTAACAACCGCAGAGTCAAAAAGCTTATCCATTCAGTGAATATTGTAGCAGATCTGAATGTCCAGGGTGCGCTGGTCGAGCTTGAAATCCTCACTCAACGCTCTTTAATTAACCCGCCGGTTCTAGAACACCTCAAAAGCATTCATTGATAATAATTATGCAAAATCAATCCCATATGAATCAAATTCACTCACTTGTAAATCATGACGTAGGCTACAAATAAAACGATTGATCGCCTTTTCGGATCAATGGTGTGAATTTCACACGCGATATCGCAAACAGCCGATAGTGTTAACCGCTAGTTCAACTAAACGTTTCTAGGCTAAGGCAGTGTTCGTTGACCTAAATGTTACACTGCTTTGATTAACACTAGTCCCCGCCCCCAGGTACACAAGGGTTAGCTACCAGCGGCGAGGTGTCAATTTTTCTAAAAGAGAAGCCGAAGCGAAGTCGGCTTTAATTTACTGACTTATCAATAAAGAATACTTACTATCATTCTAAAATTACTACCCGTAGTGTAACTATATTTTTTGATAACAGTAGCCACCTATTGACGTGCCATTTTTGAATAGCGATAGAGTTGCCGATGCGAATCCCAGAAGGGAAGCCGGTAGGAATCGTGTTATATAGTGCTTTCGCCACTGTTATCTACACTAGTATTATAAAAAGGAAAGATTTAATTGTTTGTATTTGTAATCATCATCATTATCATTTCAGCCGAAAGACGTCCACTGCTGGACATAGGCCTCCCCCCAGGCTCCTCCACTTCGACCGGTCTTATGCTTCCCACATCCAGCGGATTCCCGCGGCCTTCACAAGGTCATCGGTGTATTTGTAATGGATGAATGGAATCCCATGTCGATTTCGGCTACGGTGACTGTTTTTGTTTTCGACAACTATAGGTTACGAGCGTGTGCTCTTATGTGGCAAATGTAACCTATCTTAACTGTAAAGGTACGTACACAGTGCGGACACTTGAGAATGCCGTTATGGTAATGATATTGTATGTTGGAACTCTTATATCTTCTCTTTTCTTCTCTCCTTCTTATATTATTCTGGAGTAACGTTAGCTATAAATTTCAAGCGGACGAAGCCGCGAGCGAAGTGCTAGTGTTCTATAATTAGAATTTGGCTTCACTAATATTTTTTCGCCTCACGTGTTTGAACTCCTGGATCGTGATAACAACTCCTTATTTAGGCGACTCTTGCCCAAGTTTTCATTGCAAAAGAAAACTGGTTTTCCTCAATAGTTGGTAACAGTTCCTATAGAAACAAAATTTAAAAGTCTTGAGGAAAATCCAGCCAAATTCACATAAATATCCGATTTTTCATCGCAGAAAAGTACTGATTTGTCTCAAGGAAAAGCCAGCTAAAATCACCTAAATATCTGATACACATTCTACAATGTCGGCAATATAAAGACTAAAGTAATAGACGGCGATAAACGACAGGCATTGCTAACGCAGTTGCCTAAAACTCGTTGAGTGGATGAGATGCAATTTAAATCCGCGTGTAAACAGTCCTATCTAACTTTCTCTTATTATTTGATTTGTCTACAGCACGTAGAACAATTTCTGTTTCATGCTTACGTTACTTTAACATAAGCAAACAATGAATATCGAAATGAATCATACCTACATGCTCTAAAATTATAACAGTAAGTGTGGACGTTAAACACTTTGCTAAAGAGGTATGAAATAAAGCGGCCGTAATGTAAAAGAGAAAATCTAATGGCTAATGACGTAATTGTGTCATCGGCCACATCAGCCGTTTTTGTTCTAGCCGCCTACGGATTGACGTTGTGGGTTTCGATGGTATAATTTAATAGAAAGCGTTGTTGCACAGGTATGATTTTTCCATGAGCAGAAGTCATGCTTGGTAATTGAATACTAGGTATTACAGTCACGGCGATGGCGACACATAAATGATTTCTGAATGAACTTGTGAATAGACTCGGAGCTTTCAAGTCGGTTCTTCCACAAACAGTATACTCTAATCGCCACTTTGTATCTGAATAAAACGTATTTAATCGCCGTATAGAAATAAAACACAACACTATCGCTAAGCAACAAAACAAACAAAGAATCACTCACCTAAAGCATCAGACAGGACATGCAAGAACACGCCTTTCATGTTCATATGTCCGGGATCGTGGGCAGCTCTGCAGGGCGTCTGCTTCTTATTATTTGGTACTTTGTTGGGTTTCGGCGGGACCATTTCGTCAGTCTCTTCGGTGTCAGTCGCGTTATGACCTAAGGCCATGTCTGCATTGCTGTTGACGATCTCTGTGAGATGTCTCACGTTGGATGGCGGTGGAACCCCGCCATGGGAATGACCGTGGCCGCCGCCGTGATCTGCGATAAAAAGGTTATGTTTAAAAAAATATATTAGAATATCAAAATTTCGATATTCCCCCAAATTCTTCGAGGTTTGAATTTCTGAGCGTTTAATTTTAGCGCCACTGCGAAGCAACCTTTACAATGCGCGTCTTGGTCGTCTCGCCAACTCTTTCTTCGACCAATGATAATACAGACTTGTTGAACGAAGACTGTCTTATATTAGGAAAGGTAAAGGATCCTTCAAGACAAAAACAAATAGAATACACTTCAAATGTAGAGCAAGCTGTATCGGTGATTATGATAAGGTAAGGCGCTGTGTCTATTTTGTATTGTATCCGAGTTTTGAATTATTTGGTGTGTGCTTGATCCAGTTTGCTTCAAATAATAACAATATAAATGAGTCAATCTCTTTTGTAAACACAAAACAACTGCATACTTATTTCCAGGCAGAAGTTAGTTTCAACTTTTGAGTACTACTGCCGAACTAGACTCATGTCCACGTAGTGGTATTCAGCTAGGCTTACTTTTGGTTTAGAAGCATCGGGTAATCAAATATTCTTCAGATATTCGGATATTCTTCAGAACATGCAGCAGGCTTAGCATGGTGTTTTATATTTCTACGAAGAATTCTATTCTAAAAGACAGTGCTTTTTCAATACTAAGTGACATTTCGTTTCTCCATTGTTGACATTGCACCGTAGATATCCTCCTATCTGTCATTTTGTCTTTGGTTTCTAACGATCTTTGTCTAGGTCTTCAAAAATGTAGACTATTTCAGAAGAATATTTCTTCCCAAACTGTCAAAATCACAATGACAATAAACTTTCTACTCGACGGCCACAAAGTACATACGATTATCTACAAAATCATAATTCGCTTAGAACTGTGTTTAAAACGCATAACTGTGATAATTAACAGAAAAACATAGCTATCTTTTCATATTGTACATCATTTAGTTAATAGTCATGTCTATTCTTCCGTCGACATGTCGGTGTCCGTGCTAAGTCTGCAGGGTTATGCATATTCACCTATGCATTCTGCAGAACAGTTGTTTTAGCATTGAGGTACAATTTTATCTAGGATCACATTTTTCACTTTCATCTACATCAATATTCAATCTAGTGAGAATTGAAATGACTAACAGAACAAAACAATAACTTAACATTGGATCAGCTACACGTTAGCTGACATAGTTACAATATGAATCATGTTTTATATTATTATTACAGCTAAAACATGCCTTAACCAAGTTCGATAACTCCAACCGGAAAATATCGGTTAGTCGCTCTACAAAGGAAGTAAAGAAAACGAACGTTAGTAAAATTCCAAATTCGATTTGGATGATGTTAAATGTGAAAAACCAGTACTTAATAAATATTTATTAAATACGTCCATGCCTGGACCGGTCGTAAAGAATGTTAGCATTGTGACGCAATGGCAAGGTCGAGGTACAGTTAGGTTCAATTTACGCTCATAGACTGCATCTCGAGAAGGTTGTTGAGATGAGGTCTTAATTCATACAAATATTGTTTATTGGATTCTGATACTGCTACAAAAACTGAATAAAGGCTATTAAGGAAGATGATTGTGGAATTTCAAAGCACGCAACTGTATCGCGTGTAGATCAATGGTTAAATATTCTGATTGGTACAAAACAATAAAATTTTAAGCCCGGGACATAGCGGCACGCAGGACTATTGAACGAAGTTAGAATAAGGAATCAATGTCTTTGTGTTTCCGTTAACTTAAAAAAAAACCAGTGAATCACTCTGCTTCTATTGGAGTTGGATAAAAAAAAATATTTATAGATTTTTGTGTACAAACCTACATATTACTGATAGTTTATAGGTCAGTAATTCGTTTTCATTTATAAATATTTACACCGATGTATCGTTTTTGTAAAGGAGGAAAACATATTAATCAGTTGGCACTACTATCTGGAACGGATCGATTTTAAAGTAGATATCCCGCAATTATCCATTACGAATCGTGTCATTAGTTTTTACGTGTTTTCAAAGACACTGATTGTACAAAAGAAAATCAGTATTTCCTAATTAGTTTCGGTTTATTTGGACCTTGATTTGTTTATGTCTATGAGACCTATGAAGGTGGTGGGAAAAAAGGGAGTGAACTAAATAGACAGCGCGCGTTTTCGGAATGAGTAAATGTCTACAACGACATAGATAGGCAAGTCCTTTAATCTTGTTAGGAGTGCAATAATCTACATGTTAGAAAAGCCGATGGGTGATAGCGAGTACTAATCAATGTTTACTTTACGATCAAAATAAGACATAAAAGTCTTCCCCTAACATTGTAACGTTTTCGTTGCCAAACTTATACTTACTTACTTACTAAATAAGAATTAGTAAACTGATATATCCAGTCGACAGCAAACAAAAAAGTTTACATGTATTTTTTATTTTAATCAGGTAGCCTTTCTCCAACTATGTTAAGGTCAGCTTTCAATGGACCCGGATGGAACTGAATACCAGTATTTTACATAGAGTGACTGATCTGACCTCCATGTAAATAGTCTCCTTGCAAATTTTTGTGTTGGTTTCAGAAACCGGGTAAGTTCAGTGGAAACGCGACAAGAAATATCGCTTACTCTGAATATCCCTTTTTTATCGCATAGTACAGGTGGATACTCCTGCGCATAAACTTCACATTAAAGTATACGTCACTAACGAACTCCAATAAGAAATGATTACACACAGATTTCCTTAAACGCATAAAAATACTCACCGTGGAATAAAAACAGGCCCACAATATTGAGTATCAAGCCAAGGGTCCCAACGGCGACCAACAGCCTTGCGTCGTGTATCATCTCGATCTCAATAAATCTCTTCACAGCCTCTACAGTGATGCTAAAGCACAGTGCTACCAGGAACACCGCGTTGACCAGAGCGCCCAAAACCTCCGCGCGGGCCCATCCGAATGTATTCTTTGACCATTTCTTTGGCGACATCTGGGTGAAGAAATGTAGTGATTAATATTTACAAAATACTTTTTTTTAAAGGGAAGGTTACGGCTTGAAATCAACCTACAACCTGACGAGACCAACTTACTGACCTGCAAATTGCAAAAAAGTTAAGAAAATTCGAATTTCGGGCTACGTTAGCACATCCTCCGCATCTTTAGCATCGCAGCGTGGCAATGAGCTCCACCCTCTGATCTAGTTCGAAACGGGTCGGACAATCCCGATAAACCATGCGTTTTCTTCGTTTTTTTTTTTATTTCCCCGTCTCTATATTCTTTGAATATTTTGTTTATGGAACCACTTTAGTGGCGCCGAAAAAGAGTTGAATCGTCCTTTCCGATTATTGTAAGATGAATCATTATTTATCCTCAGCGCTTAATACACAGGCATTTACATTATTTCCTAATATGTAATTACGATGATGTCATGAGCCCAATCGGTTCATTGAGTCAATACTATGAGTACGCTGCTGTATAACATCGCATACATTCGTGAGAACAATCTTGTTATACCAAAGTATAAGGGAAACTTTATTTTGTTTTTCCAAGTTAGCAAGAGACGTTTATAAATACTAGTGGTCGCCCAGTCGTCGAAACTCGACCATAATTCATTAAAAAAAATATCAATAATAATCAAAAATATTAGCTTTCTCCATATAAATTAGAACTGTGCCAAATTTCATACTCCTCCGTACGCGTAATTTTTATAAAAAGGGGTATTTTTTTTTTGTAGACTCGGTAGTTTTTCTGGGCTTAACAGTAGATGCCAAGCTTCAGTGGGGATTACATATATCAAGCCTAGCGGAAAGGCTCAGTTCGGCTGCCTACGCCGTCAGAAAAGTAGGACAATACACTGACGTTGATACAGCTCGGTTAGTTTATTTTAGTTATTTTCATAGCACTATGTCCTACGGCATTCTGCTGTGGGGCAAAGCAGCTGACATTCAAAATATTTTTGTTCTTCAAAAACGAGCCGTTCGAGCAATTTACCAACTAGGTGCTAGAGTTTCTCTGAGAGAATTTTTTAAGGATATTGGGATTCTCACGGTCGCATCGCAATTCATCTTGGCTAACATCTTATATATTAGGCAAAATATACACTTGTATACTAAAAACAGCGATATTCATAATATTAATACTAGAAATAAGGACAAACTACGTGATCCCTTTCACCGGCTTCATAAGGTTCATAACTCTTTTGTTGGTCTTGGTATAACTTTTTATAACAAGCTTCCATCTTCTTTGCTAAATTTGCATTTTAATGCGTTTAAAGCTAAAGTTAAATCCACCCTCTGTTGAAAGGCTTACTATTCTGTCAACGACTACTTAAACGATAATAATTGTTGATCTTTGGTTTGTTGGTTTTTGTATTACCAAGGTACAGACGCCAGCACATCAAGCTATCCCAAACTTTTTTTTTTTATAAATAAAATAGATACTTTAGTCACATTACAATCTAGCCTATTAGCTAATAAGTAATTTTAATATAACTTAAACTGCTAAGTAACTATTAAACTAAGAAATCGTCCAATAACGTCTTTCTTATTCACTGTAAGTTTAGGGGGGAAAACACTTGATTCACGTTTTCTTTCTTAAAGATCAATCTGTCTACCTAAACTGTCATTTTTTTCTAATTGAATAGGAACAATAGACTTTTGTGTTATAGATGAAAATCTATCAGAGAAATTTGACAGATTGGATTATCTTGATGTGTTGGCGTCTGTGCCTACTACTAATGTTTTGGAATTTGCGTGAAGGCAAAGTTTTAATCTTATCTGTCTGTGTGAATTTACATTAATTGAAGTTTAAAAGACAATTTGTAAATAGCTTATTGGAGGCATTAAAGACTAATCTACTGTCATTTAATTTATTCGTTTTTACATTTGAATAGACTGCATAAAGACCCATTCTGATATCACTAAATTCAGTTACAGGTCAGGCTGAAAGGATTAAGTTTTTTTTTTTTTTGGGTTTTGGCTTCGCGGCCACGGTTTGTGCATTTAGCCAGTGTCAAGTAATTTTTCTTTTCCATCAGGTAAATGGCCCGATATCGGGCACGAAGTTACATAACGGTCATAGTCGTGTTTAGTCAGTCAAGTCAAAGTTAAAGCGGTAGTAACTTTACAACAACCTATTAGGAGTTTTTGGGGGGAACACGAAAAGTCCACGTTAGTCACTTATTTTCACCTTCACTACATTTGTGCACTCACACGTAATTAAATTGCATAATTCACTTCCAAAATTATACAATTTTATTCGCTATTTCACTAAATTTCATGAAAATAAAAAGTCGTGCGACATGTTCCAACGCGATTCCGCCAAAAACTCAGGATTAAGTTTATTAAGTGGTTATTCACCATTTTTTTTTAACTTTTTTTTTCATATAAGCATAGTACCTAACGTAATTTTTTTTTAAGTACCTCATGCTATGAAAAACATGGTCAGAAAGGCTAATGGATCGATTATCTCAATGTTTTTTTATACAATATAACAAAATATAGACATAATGTCTATATTTTGTTATATGTTGTTATATGTTCCATACATTTTGACCGCGTAGGTATTGCACTTTTCTATGAAACAGCTGATTTTTTTATAAATATAGACATAATGTCTATATTTTGTCAGTACAAATTATGTTAATAGAACAAGCAAACTTACCTTAACTGATAAAAATGCAATAACAAGTGCAGCAACATCGCTTAACATGTGAAATGAGTCTGCTACCAGAGCCATTGAGTTGGTGATGTAGCCGACAATCAGCTCCACGAAGAAGAAGCTGCCTGTCAGCCATAACATCGACAATAGTCGGCATTTCTTTCCTGAGAACCTCCCCATAGTTTCTGTTGAAAATAAAGATAAATTATTAACAACCTGTTCTATGCTGGAACTTGGATGCTGCATCTCTACAATTTTATTCTATTATCCTCATGGCTTTTTGCACTCCCACTGACAATGCTGTGAAGTGAAGTTTTGCACCAACAAATTTAATTCACTGTCATGCCAGCAAAACAATGAAGAAGATTCTATGAATGGTTAGATGTAATTGGATTTACTGGTGGCAGTCTAGAACTTAAACTAGTGAAGGTATTAAGCGCTTGTGCCTCGCACTGCACAGTCAGTTTCACTACCAATTACCAACCTGCTTACGGGCTAATGTTTCTACCACTGCAAAAGTTACAATTGAAAACAATGCTATTGCATAAACTATTTTTGTAGGTCCTCCACCTCTCGCAAATTTTAAGGGTTTTCCACCAATTTCACATTCTAAAATGTATGTTTTTGCCAATTAATTTTACCCATGAGTCAACTAATGTATTTTGTAAATGGAATTCCCATTTAATTCTTTGGGATAACAAAGAGAGATAATGCTACAAGGCAGCTATCTATGTATTTAACAACCATATATTGTAATTGATACATTTCACCACCAGCTAAAATGTGAAAGATATAATTAACAGTAAAATTATGATCAGTATCAGCATTAGAAAGTCCGACACGAGTATTATAATAATTATTAAATTGTGCTAAGAAGCATTAGAAATTGCTTTCATGATTACAATAAACTAGTAACTCACCCCTGCTTTGCAATGGTGATATTTCAAAAGATCGAGCTAACTGTGCTACATAGCTATGTTAAATATTAATGTCATCATCTGCCTAGCTATAATTTTCTCAACAATTTTTCTATTTGGGCTTCTTGTTTTATCGGATACAACTGAATACCTGTATTTTACATGGAGCAACTGCCTACCTGACCTCAATAACCCAGTGAGAGGGTGACAATATCCCTTGGTAAGACCGGTTGTTATACTTTTGGGCTTCTGACAACCCGTAACAAATGTGAAAGATCCACGAATGACAGCAAGGTAAATGAATGTATTATTCACATAAACCCAAAAAATCATTAATGAGAAATAACATATTGAGAGGGATTTTGATGTGGTTTTCCCGTAAAAGCCACATCCAGTGTTCAAAAATGCATTGTGTAGTTTCGAAGATCGAAACAATCTCAGGCAGACACTAAGCAACTTTTTTTATATGATACAGATACATTTTTATAAAGTTGTTGGAATCTATTGAGTAATGTATTGCTCATTGCTATGTCTTTAGTAGGATATGTGTTTATGTTTTAATTAAGAATATTAATTTGTATAACTTTCACGACAATTTGTGTAGTCATGTTCTTTTTGAAGTGAAAACTTCTTTAGGGCATTTTTTGGGAAAAACAATTGAACTGGTGACACTGTTAAAAAAATACACTCGTAATTGTTCAAGTTTTCACTTCTGTCAGCACTCTCGGAGTGCCACTTTTTTCTTTAAGAGAAGAGTAGAGAGGGAGGAGAAAACTCTCCTGCGGTGAGACAGTTACAGTTTATGTTAATATTGCCATTTCAAATAATCATTTAAATAAAATATGTTTATTGTTTAATCAAAACAAAGAAAACACAGGGTTTTAAAATGAATAAAGCAAGGTTTACTTTAGAACTAAATTGAATTACCAACTACATTATTTAAATTGAGTGTAAAAGACTTGCCTATTTGTATTTGATGGCTACACAGCTAGCTAGCATTATATTATGAACTTATTTGCACACTCCTAATTTTTTTTTTTTCAGATCAATGGTCTATATTGTTTCTTGAATGTATCAGTCCATCCTACCATTACTTTGAGATTACTTCACAATACTAATTTACCCCACAACAAAACACATGTTTATATACCTATTCTGTTTATGTGGTATATCTTGGCATGACCCTTGAAATACTTGGAATACCTCAAATTAAAGACCTTACACTTTTGCTACCTAATATATTCTAAACAGGTAATTGTTTATTCATATCAGAAATAATCTTTACAACGAAACGCGTGTGAGTCATGCATATTTCCAAGATTTGGGGTCAGGCACCAAGAGCAAAAAATATACTTACTTGGTATTAAATTCCTGAGCTTTGGTGGCGATGCTAATCTTCCATCAGATGCTCATAACTTATTGGTACACTAAATATGCACACTCATTTCACAACAATAGGTTAACGTTCTAATACAATATTGATTCTACTCTACCCAGGCATAAACATAGAACACCGCGAATACTTGATAACATAAACATCTAACACTACTGGGTAAATCGAAAACAAATATTTTCTACTGTTGACCGTTGATTTCAGTGGAAATAATCCCATAGAAATGAAATTCTAATGTGAAAGCTGATGGGTTAACCGTGGCGCAACAAATTTTCGTACACTTTTAATTTTGCTGTAAAGCCAATGAACAAAGGACACAGATAACCGTTTAGCGCGCCGTGGATAATGTTAATTCACTATAATGTAACAAAATTTAAGACGGATCGCTAAGCTCGATATGCCCCAGCGAATTCCACACAATAATCTGTTTGATTTTGCCCTGCCCAGTGTTGCCAACTCAGTTTTTTAAAGAGAGCTAGAGTACCTTCGAAAAAGAGCTAAAATAGAGCTAAATTTTTGGAAAAAAAAGAGCTAAAATAAAAGAAAGTTTAAAAATCAACATTTAAAAAAAACAAAACATGATATTATTTTTTGTTAGATTAATGAGAGTTTTTTTTTATTCGTCGTCAGAACTATCGAAATTGTGGTTTACGAATTGTAATCCACTTGTGCTTGGTCCTGAGTTTTCCACATCATATGTTGCCATGGTACCAATTTTATTTATGACTTCTTTTGGCACTTTATAGTCGTGGCAGCATTTTTTTGTCCGTCGTAATCCAGATCTGACAGTTAAAATCGCATTGGTGGTGTCATTTTTAAGTCGATTTCTAGATTTGTTTTTGACAATATTTAGTTGGCTAAATACTCTTTCTACTTCTCCGTTTGACCATGGCAATGAAATCATTGCAAGAGCAAAAGAACAAAGTTCTTTGAAGGGATTTATGTCAGCCGCATTTTTGTACTCGAAAACTTCAGTCCAGAATGCAATTGTGTTCTCCTTCTTTTGCCATGGCACCAGGGTTATGCTGTTCCATTGCATTTCTACTTTACTGATAAATTCTGCATCGTGGCCCATTTCCTGCACCAGTGGTGCAATATTCTCTTTGACTTGTTTTAAAGTGTTTGAAACTGATAATTGGTTCACTTTTTTTAAAATATGGTAGTTGTCTGGCAACCTTTGTTTGAGCTGTTTAATTAACGCTATCGTAAAATTTATGCACTTCTCTCGGAATTGTTTTTCATCTTCTGCTGAAAATCGATTAGTGTTTCTGATCTCTTGGAGTTGGCTCTCTATTCTGTATCCTAAATAAGGATGTGGAATCAAAAAATCTTCTAAATTTTGAACTTCGAATATATCAATTCGTCTGTTGGGGTTAAGGACCTTTTTACCAAGAGATTCAATGGTAATTAAGAAATCATTTAATAATTTACTAGGGTCAATATTGTTCGATTGGAATATTTTCACGAGACTTTGCAAATGTTCCAAAACAGAATGAATATAAAGCAAATACGCTTCATTTGTAGGATTTTGGTATAGGTTGTATAGAGTTTCTGCGGCGTAACAATTTTCACTACGTCTCGTGAGGTTAAAATGTAATTTTAATTCTGTCCACTGGTCCAATATTTTTTTTACTGCTGGTTCTATTGAAAGCCATCTCGTGGCACAGGCTTCAGTTATTTTTAAAGGTGCTTCGTCATTTATTGTCAAATAAAGATTTTTGTACTCGTTTTGCCTGTTTGAGGACTGTGAAAACCAATTATAAGTCTCCTGAACTAGATATTCTAAATGTCTGGGTAAGTGTTCGGCAGAAGCATGAGAAACAGCGAGTTGTATAGAATGACAAGAGCACTTGATCATAATAAGATGAGGTACATCCAATTTCAGTCTTTGGTATACTCCATTGTGTATTCCTGTCATAACATTTGCATTGTCAACTCCGATACCACAAAGTTTTTTGATCTCAAGTCCATATGACAGCAAAGTACTTTTTACAGCTTCTGTAATAGATTCAGAGTCCCCTTTGTTTAACTCTGCTAACGTAAGAAAGGAAGTGACAATTTCGAATGATGTTTTGCTAAAATATTGCACTACTATTCCTAGTAACTTGGTTACACTTATATCGGTGCTCTCGTCAAGCAATAAGCTATATGGTCCATCTCCAATATCATTTCTTAGGACAGAAATAAAATGTGGTGCAAGTACAGACGCCAGCACATCAAGCTACCCCAAACTGACAAATTTTCCCAATTGAACATGAACCTTATTATTATGTAATAAAGTCGAAAATCTATCAAAGAAATTTGACAGATTGGGGTAGCTTGATGTGCTGGCGTCTGTACATTCTTTATTACTGCGGTGCACTTAGTTCGGTGGATTTTAATTTCGCTTTTGAATTCTTTTTTGCAAAAAACTTCAAGATGATCTACCGACAATATAGAAGTATGAGCAGCTATGAATAATGATAAACAAGCCTCAGCTGAACTTTTTGCATCGTCAAATTTAGGTTTGGGTTGGAAGACCAATTTCTGTTGTCGTGATGTAAATGGCTCTGCAGCTTTGATATGTTTTTTGCGTGTAACGTGGTTCAATAAATCATTTTTTTTCGCATTTAATTCACATCGACAATAGCAGCAATACGCTTTGGTTTTGTCATTACTAACTTCTTTCAACCAACCTTCAAAAGCAGTCTCGGAGAGCCATTCTTTACGGAACTTTTGTGTGTATGGCCTACTCGATGACATTTTGCTTGTTGCACTTTCCTATACTAATTTATTGTAATTCGCACTACAACTACACAAATAATCAACACAGTACTCCACCACGATCGTACACCAATTATCAAAATCAAAGAATGAATTATCGAACGAAACGTAGTAAGTACATAAATGAAACGAACGAAATAAAACTATACGGTAATTCCCCGCCCGTAGTTCAAATCACAGACTAAATATGGCTCGATGTATTATTTTACTCGTTGGTCTGCATGAAATTCGGATACACACCTAACATTTTGAAGAACAGAAGTTTGTTTTTCATGCATTGGAATGGAGCTGAAATTTTAAAATTAAAGAGCTAAAGAGCTAACATCGTTTTTATGGAGCTGATTAATTGAAAATAGAGCTAAATTTAGCTCTAAAAGAGCTAAATTGGCAACACTGGCCCTGCCTGCCTGTGCCTGCTGTCAATATGTCAATTCAATATCACTCGGATGTTATTCGACTAAACATTACAAAATCGTCTAAATCCTCCACATAAAAGGCTTTTTATACACTTACGAATGCCTGATTGTTATATTGTTTTTGTAAAATTGACCTATGCCTGTGCAGTCTTTGCACACGCATAGGTCAAACACAGCCCCTCTATTTCCATAGAATGCGGAATTGCAGATCCTCGAAAACCAATTCCAAACAGAAGGGCCACCAGTACAGTACACAAAAACAGACAACCGTCATTCCGTAAATCTTTATATATAAAATACAATGGGATGAATGTATGTCTACAGTTAAAACTTGTTTACGTGGAATTTTCAGTGTAAATTTGGCGCACGATGCACGCAGCCTAACCCCTTAGGGAAATACAGGCGTGATGTTGTTTACCCATTTAAATAATATGTCAAACCACACTATTTATTAGTAAGATAACAAATATAATAGGACACATAATAATCATTTAATTTTTGCCAAGTATCTAAATGATTTCCTACCTATTCCTTAAGTGATTTTTTCAACTTTTCCGCTTGGTGTGTCCATGGGCATTCGTCTTTAAGCAGAAACAAGCACAGTGCTTGCGTAAACTTACGTGTGCTTAATTAATTCACCCCCCGTGGTGGCCGTGGCCACTCGCGGCATTTTTCATGTAAAATATCAGCCGTTGTTTTATTTGTGCTAGTTGTCTGTTTATCTGTTCTAGTAAACATTTTCGAGTTACATTTTTGCTTCTGCGTAAGTAAAACGCATGCGTAATATAAGCTTAAGGTGGGAACATAGACACAACTAGTAAGGCTCAGAACAACGTGTTCAATGCATTTTCCGTATCGGTAAAAAAAATGAGATCAATGGTATTTTTTTTTACAGAGTTTTAAGTGCTGTCAAGCCAAGTGTCAATTAAACTCATCTGTCATGATTTTGTCAACAATGTCACCTGTGAAAAACGAAAATAATAATCATTTGTGATGTTTTCTTGACGAATTATCTACTGCGGTGACAGTGACTATAAATACATTAGAATTGAACCGATAAACTATGAAGCAATGGCAATTTCCCTAGAATAGTAAAAGCTTCAATTTTTAAACCTAACCTTGTAAAATGGCCTTTCTGAGGTTTGTTGGTAAAGCCTGTGGCTTTATGGGATATGCTCTACAAACAGCCTGCATTACGCATTGCGCATTCGAATATGTTGGAGACTTTGTTATGGTAAGAACAGAATGTAGAATAACTATCTGGAAAACTGGTTATGGACACCCTCGTCGTATTACATGATTTTTGTAACTTATTGCAGTGCTCTGGTCCGTCAATGGAACCTACGCTTCAAACCAACAACATACTGTTCACTGAACATGTATCTCCTCGCATTCAACGCCTGCGGCGCGGAGACATTGTCATATCTAGGAGCCCTTCAAACCCTAAACAGAATATTTGTAAAAGGATAACAGGCCTTCCTGGTGATCGTGTTAGAGGTAACTTCCCTAAACGTAACCAAGTTGTTCCTAGAGGTCATGTATGGTTAGAAGGTGATAATTCTGGTAATTCAGCTGATTCAAGAGTATATGGGCCTGTACCTGAAGGACTCATCAGAAGTAGAGTAGTTTGTCGTGTTTGGCCGTTAGATAAGATTACGTTATTGTCCCAATATTGAGCCTTGAATACTAGGAATAGCTGGATTGATATTTTTGATTTATACTAAGTGCCCAAGTGATTTAGATAAAGTGACTTTAGTTGGCGCTAAATAAGGTTGCACTAGGCATTGTTGGCCTTTCCCTCCTCGTATGACAATCTATACAGAATTGTCTTTCATTTCTCTTTTATTAGGACATAATAGGTTAATGGATCAGGTATCCTGGATATCAACAGACTTTACTACTGCCTCGTTGGTCTAGTGGATGCAAGTGTTACTGCTGAGCATGAGGTTTTGGGTTCGATTCCCAGGTTGGCAAAGTGTTTTGGGCTTTTCTATCTGGAACTTCTCAGTAGTAACCTGGAGTCTGGATATGTTCCCGGTTGATGGCAATAGGCTCGGCCTATAACATGGGACTTAAATACATAACTGGAGAAATGTGAGTGTGCTTTGGGTACACCTCTGCACAACCTTTCTGGGAAAAAAGGCGTGATGTTTTATGTTTATTACTGTAAATAAATCTGTGTGTCAATGGCCACTATTGGCACCTTTATTGGCACCAACTATAATCTCACAGTATGTTTAGTGAAACCTTTTTATATACAGCACAAAATGTGCCAAGTTTATTTTTATTTATGTCTTTGTCTAGTTTTATTTTGATAAAATGTAGAGGTGGTAAAATAATAAAAATATATATAAAAATGTTACAAAAATAAATAGGTCATTTTATTTAGTGATGAGTGTTTATAATTCTAAGGGTTGACTTCCACTGTCTTCACGGATTCGGGCTCCATTGTAATTTCAATGTATCTATTGCTGCTTATATTTATTCGGACATTCATTTCTCTTCTTCGTCTGAAAATAACCAAAAAAATATGAATGTAAGAGAACATAACACAAAAAAAAATAAGTTGGCAGTTAGTCTCAAGTCTCACGCAAATATTTAATATTAGCTTTTTCCCGCGGCTCCGCCCGCGTGGGTGTCGGTTATTGCGTCAAAAAGTAGCCTATGTCCTTCTCCATATCCCAGGCTATATCTCTGCCAAATTTCTTGACGATCGGTTCAGCGGTTTAGGCGTGAAAGCGTACCAGACTGACAGTTGCTTTCGCAATAATAATATTAGTAGGGATTGTATTGTTACACAACTTGAAAAAAATCTTTGAACAAAATGGGCTGCAAAAAGCTGAAATAGATTTATTTGTGATACGAGTATATCGTCATAATTCAGCCAATTTACAAAAAACGTTAATGTATTATAAATTTATAACCATAACCTTTCTTATGAATCTGTCAATTGGTGAAAACCGTTCGAAACTCCGGTCAGTAGTTTTTGAGTTTATCACGTGCAGAGAGACAGACGGGGACCGGCGGGGTAACCTTGTTTTATAATATGTAAGAGGTGATAGACAAGTACCTGTTCTGAAGCACAATAACGAGATTTCCATTTGATTTTCTTATAATAACATTTTCTATGCTTGCAAGACTTCTTTGAGCCACTCGCACTCGCCGAGAGCCCCTCGGAATGAATTTTGAGAAGTGTCCCATTGCGTAGAAGATTGGTTGCTTGATAAATTCGTCATCATCGCCGTAGACTAGAATGGGCGCGTCTACGAAGTTATCTACCCAGTTTGGACCTCCGTGGGGATTCAGGGCAAGATTCCAGTCAATCCATCCAACAACATAGTGGTTCAAATCCTGTGATGAAATACATAAGTGAATTTACTGTCACAAACAGTTAGCCCACACTGGATTTTCAACTTTCAGTGTTGAACTGAGAGTTCTGTTGGACTCTCAGTTCAACACTGAAAGTGTATCCAAGCGTGTTGAAAATACACAGAGTTCGATTTCAACTCGATAAGTTTCTTGGCGATAAGCAGTGCGTTGAAAGTCTAGTACGCGAAAAATCCCGCTGCGATTTTATTACGGTTGTAGGAACATGGGCTTTTAATATTTTTGAGGGTGGAAAATCATCAAATAACTTTTCCCGCTCCGGGTGGAGCAGCAGACTTTTTCTGACTAAAACCCACCCGTGTTCTTTCAGTTGCCTGTGTGCCAGGGGCCACAGTATCGAACAACCCGCACCCCTGGTAGGCATCGGCCCTTGCGGACCCCACCAGTTGGTGCTGACATCTCTTGGGAACAGGAGTGGCCAAATTCGGAACTAACTCTGCCATCTTGTTTCGAATGTTCAGCTTGTTGGTGAACATTGGAAACAAGATGGCAGATCGCCCGCCTGTCAATGTCATTCAGGCGCCAAAAGATCCTTGTATCACTCAAAACTTTGAAACTTTTTCATACATACTTCCAAGATGCTCTTGACGTATCTGCCTGCTCGTCTCCAAGATCCAAGAACAACTTTTTCTGAATTCCAAGGCATTGATCCTGAAAGTGTTAATTAGTTATGTATAAAAAAACCTGTGCAATTCAAAAGACAAATATTGCCAATACAGAGAGGCTGATCAACAATCTACAGCGGGTCATGTGAAGTTCTTGGATTAGACGAGTGTGCGTCAATCATTGTAACTTAAACCTTATGGAACACATAGGCACCTAAACCTCTGCCTAATCCTTCGGGAATTACAGGCGTGATGTTATGTTATAGCAGAGATTGTTACTTTCTTGGTGATTAAATATGGATACGTTCCTTGGAGTAGTGGTGGCGCAACTTACGACTTGTAGCTCGGATGTTCGAAACCAGGCAGTCGCTTTACTTTGTGTAAATTATTTCATCACCACTGCTCTCTCAAAACGGTAAAGGAAAATATCCTAAGGAGACCGACATGTCCTAGAACCGAAAATTTTAACACATGGGGTACCTAACCGCACTAGGCCCGCGTGGTGGATGACGGCTATTTACGGCTCACTTCTTCTCACAGAGAGGAGACCTGTACAATATTATAGGCTGATTATGCTACGCTCCTTTTATGGCGTAACAAGAAAGTAAACTACGGTTTTCTGGGATTTTTAACATTATTATGTATTTTAGAATTTTACCTTCGCAAGCTTCTGTAGCAAGAAGTATTTTCCCCGGATACCTGCTTTGTATAGCACTTAATATTTGTGGCGGGAAGAAATTCCCATACCAATGTACAGCTATCCCATCCATGTAATCAATCGATTTCGGAGCTGCCAGTTCCATCTATAAATTAAAAAGAAACGTAGGTCACTGAGGTTACGGTTTATTATTCAATGTCAGCAGCTTTCTCTATGCTTCTCTATGCTTCTCTTTGATCAGACTTAGGTACTGCTGATGTTATTAATTTTGGCGTGTGTTTTAATTTGTGAGTACTTACACCTGCTAAATAAACAGGAAGGAGATACCGTTGATCGTCAACAGCAATAATTAACGTTTCGTTGTAACGGGAATTCTTTATTGTAGGACCGAGGTTTTCGGCTAACCAGCGACCCTGTAATCATAAAATAACACAGTAGTAAACAAACATAGTCACGTAAAACTTCGTCATGAAACAGGCATGTCCTTGGGCACGCCACAATTACGGCGGTAAGTCCCCTCTTTGAGGACAGGATTGAGAGGCGTCACGGCGTCCTCACCTTCCGCCTGACGCAGGTCCTCACCGGACACGGTTGTTTCGGGAGGTTCCTGTTTCAGATAAGGCGGGAGGAAACGCCTGGATGTTACTACTGCGTAGATCGCCTGGAAGACACGGTGGAGCATACGTTGGAGGTCTGCCCGGCTTGGGCGGAGTACTGCTGTGTCCTCGTGGACGCGATCGGCGGCGGCGATATCTCGTGTCCGGCCCTGGTTCAGGCCATGGTACGGAGCGAGAGTGCATGGGAAGCCGTCATCTCCTTCTGCGAAGCAGTAATGCTCGCGAAGAGGGAGGTGGCGCACGTGAGGGAGAGGCAATCTATGCGCCCTCATGGCCCTAGTCGCCGCAGGATACGCCCTGGGCGTCGGGAATCCCAGGCCGATTCCCGGTCACCGTAGGCGCAGTCTTGCGGACGGCTAATAATGGGTAACTCGTCGTCCGGTAAGGACCAAGTCGGGGTCGACGGCGCGTTGTGTTCCACGAGCGCCTCAAAGTGATGTCGGCACCAACTGGTGGGGTCCGCAAGGGCCTTTGCCTGCCAGGGGTGCCGGTTGTTCGAAAGAGATACCGTGACCTCTGGCAAACAGGCAACCGATGGAACACGGGTGGGTTTTAGTCAGTAAAAGTCTAACACGGCCTCCAGCTTCGCCCAGAGCGGGAGAAGTAATTTGATGATTCCTTCCTCCCACCGATCCCACCCTTAAAAAGTAAATAAAAAATAAACAGGCATGTCCTACAACCAAAGATTCTGAAGACTTGTGACTTGTAAACAAACTTATGGTCTTTCAATCCATCTTTACTTTCGTTTGCCTCTTTTTCTAATAGCTAAATTCTTTATATCCTTATTCTAATTAGTACCAATTTCTGTACGTACCAACTGTGGAGGAAACCATCCTAGTGAGTTGAACTGCACAAATGGTACAATGCCGTTGATCGGTTCGTTCGTTGTTGTTATAGCCCAAATCTTCAGATTCGCTTTATCGTATTCCTCGATGAAACTGAAATGACAAATTGTATACTTAGTTGAAACATGCAGCTGATAGAACAAAGAATCTTAAAATTTGAGAAAAGAAAGAAAAACTCTTTCAGCGTATTTTGTAACAGGCGTCGATCTATAGGGCCTTCTTTCTTGATAGCACCTCATAATCATCATCAGTATATCAGCCGAAAGATGTCCACTGCTGGACATAAGCCTCCCCCAAAAGGGGGGCTTTGCCATAATCGCCACGCTTGGCAGGCGGGTTGGCGATCGCAGTATGGTGGTCAATTGCATAGAGAACGCTGCTGCCCATTCTCTAGTAAGTCCCTTAGTTGCCTTCTATGACACCCATGGGAAGAAATGGGATTGTGCTATTCTTTTACGTCCGGCACCATACGGACCGATTGATAGCACCTGTCTGTGTAAAACTACAAACTTTCTGTAGATACCAATACATTTATCAAGATGATCATGATGATTAGGGCAGTCTAGCACAACCAGTTTTTTGTTCAGAAGTAGGCGTCTACTTATAGAAGGAAAAACATATCATGAAAAATATTTCGTTAGTGGTAGTGAACTTACCGTAGATGGTAATCGGCAAAAGCCTGGTAGTACTGAGGTTTCAGTTGTGCGAATCCTGTGATCGCTTCATTTGTCTTCATCCATATTGGTGGCGACCAGGTACTGGCAGTGATCTTTATCTCGTCTGTCGCTACTCTTTGAGCTCTCTTGATCATTGGCAGCTAGAAATAAAAAGGTTTGTAAGTAGAAGGTATCATTTAAGCCTTCGATTTTCGACTTAGGGAATTGCTGAACTTAATTCAATATTTTACGTAGACAAATTCACTGCATTATTAATCGCACGGGGTAAGCAAAAACTTTGTGGCAAAGATATTTCTGTAGTCAATGCTGTCTGAAAAAATAATAATCTCAAAAGTACTGCCAGATTTTGGAATCAAATCTAGACCCCATACTCGCCAGCTGCGTTTAGTAGACCCGTAAAACATCGGATTACCTAGATTTTTTTGGCAACATTCTATGTTCCTCAGTCTTTATTTACCTTTAAAAAGAAGTCATGTGACGTCAATGAGAAGTTGGAGAGAGTAGTATCGTGCCAAGGAGTTTCGGCATACGTGTAAGGATACTCGGAAAAGTCGCAACCAGCGATCGGTACTCGAATCATGTTGTACTCTAATCCTTCGGGGCCAAAGTAGGTCCTGAAATTGTGACACAATTTTTAGCGGTTGATACAAAATCTGGTGGTTTGTAGTTTACAAGCCGGGGATGGAAAATTCCAAAACAGTTAGCAGCAATTACATTTTGTTGTTTAGGTGAATTAAACGCTTAGAAAAACTTGAAGAAGTAGTTCATGCTCTCTTTTTGTTAAGGAGAGATAAATACATTTCCAGGCTAGTAAATGCCACGATTTGTTCACGATAGTGCAAATGGTTGATCTCCTTCATCTTGAAGTAGACGAAGTAACTGTCTTCGTGTTTATTAAAAGAAAATAAGATGATCATCTTACGTGATAAACTTCTCTTGTGCGGCATCTGATAGTTTCCGCCAGTTGATCGCAGCAGCGTCAGTGACGGACCCGCCGAACCCTTCGATAACTTGGTAGCGGACGCTCGGGTAGACTCGGAGGACCACATTGCTCAATATTTGTGGGACTGTAACGTAAAGTTTCGTTAAATGAAGGATAGTTTTTGGGAGATTGGTCGGAAAAGGCGAAGTGGAGGGAACAGTGGAGTACCTTTAATGCTCTCCTGGGACTCAGGCCTTCTCTTTTTTTTGCGAGTGTGGGCTGAAATCACCTACGCTGGCCCAGTGCGGGTTGGTAGATGTCACGTATCCCGTTCGTGTCACCGTTTTGAGAGCAGTGGTGATGAAATTGTTTACACAAAGTAAAACGCTTGGCTGGCTTCGAACCAACGACCTACAACTCATAGGTCGGGCCGTTACCACTGGGCCATCGCCTCTTGAACATTTGTATTGCAGGCGGGTAGGTACTTAAAATGGCCTGTGGCCAAGCACGGTCCGAGGGGGACGGGGTCCTAGGGGTCATGACCAAGGCCGTAAACGTAAAGCACAAAATAGTAATTTTTCGAAAATATAATACATTTTCTTATTAATATGTAGGTGGTCTTTGTCTGTGACCCCCCCCCCCCCCCAAAGTCTTTGGCTGCGACCGCGTCTGCCTGAGGCCCGCATCTCCCACGTAATTGACCCATGCATACACGTGAATCTTTTGCCTCTCAGACGGAATTGGCATAAGGAATTGCGATGCCGTTGTGGTATTGCGGATGTCGATGATGTATGTGGCAGTGAAGATAGTTTGACAACTAATAATATGCCATATTCGCAGATCAGTAGGATTTCCCGATGTTGCGGCGGTGGATGTAGCTCTACGTTGACTGTTAATTGTATTCTAGAAGATAAGTAAAATTGTTACTAACCCCATGGAATCCGGTCTGAATTAAAAGTTATCTATTCGACCGGAAAAAAAACGCATCAAGCGTACATATTTAATGTGATTCAATATATTGTTGATATGATTCTATTTACATCCTCATTACTTACATAAGTACTTTGGTCTTTGATCATTTAATCCCTACAATAAAACTCGCCACGAATCCTGCTCGTACCTGTCTGCTTTGGGTACATGTGTACGTACACAATTTCGCCAAGATTCCACAAAGATCACTAATTACCATAAAAAACGTTTGTAATCAAGAGATACGTACTTCCAGGTCCAACGACATCGTCTTCCTCATCATCTTCTTCTTCAGTAGTCGGCGGAGGAGCCAAACCGCCTTCTGGCATATCAGGGACAGGTTCCGGTTCAGGTTCAGGTTCTAGGTCTCCAGGGTCATCCTCAGGCTCCGTAGGTGGTTGTGTTTTGATTTCACCGTTACTCTTTTCGAATCTTTTGCCAGCCTGTTACAGGTTTTTAGGGAAAAGAATTAGTTTGAAGGTATATTTCAGAAGTAATTTTTGATAGTTAAGAAGAAAAGGCGAAGAATGTCTTGTATTACTATTAAACTTTGAAACAGAAATGTCTGTCATTATAATCTTGAGTTGTTGAGGTTTTTGATTATCATTCGATGTGCTCCATCTTCAAATTCATCCCAAACCAATAAAACTAAATCGACGTCCACATGGACGTTATAAGATCGTGGTGGGATTTTTTTACGCCCTGGATCTTGCGCAATATGGCGCCGAGAGTTGAAAATCCAACAGTGCATCCCGGCGCCGCCGCCCTTGTCGAAAATACACACTGTTCGACTAAGGTGAAACCTTTTTGATTCGGGTGTACATAAATTTATCAATCATCTATTGACCTTTCAATGAAAGAAAATCCAGAATCAAGAAAAACAGCAAACACTGATGAATAAATCAAAGGGCATACTTCATGACAACATTGATAATTTCGTGGGTAGCACTTAGCGGGTTTAGTACCTACCTATCTGTTTCACTTTTGTCCATACAGTTGAAGTCTGTCATCATCGTCACTAGTTATTAAATTTGACTACTACATGTAGGCATCTCCGAACGCTCGCCATTTACTTGATCCTTGGCTTCTCTCATCCAGCGGCGCTCAAAAATCATCACTCCGCGTCCAGCTTTAAAAAGGTTACCTACCTAACGTTTCCATGTCCTACTTTCCTTTTTAATAATTACATGGACTGACTGCCTCGTTGGACTGAGCACGAGGTCCTGGGTTCGATTCCCAGGTCGGACAAAGTGTTATTGGGTTTTTCAATCTGGTATTTCTCAGTAGCAGCCTGGAAGCTGGATTTGTGCCCGGTCGATGGAATAGGCTCGCCCCCTATTACATGGGACTTTAACAAAACTGGTGAAATGTGAGTGTATTATAGGTACAAATCTGCAGAACCCTTCGGGGTAGCAACGCGTGATGTTATGTTATGCTTACATTGTTAGATGTGTAGACGACGAACGTGCCTCGTGCTGGGTTCTCTCTAGTGATAGTGTCGCAGTACGTGGAGTTGCATACGCAGACCACCGATCTACCTTCAATGCCAACATCGCGAGGTTCACACGGCAGATCTTCTGGAAATTAATTATGATATTTGCTCAGCTGTCACCACCAATTTGCTGAAACTGTCAGGAGTAGGCAAGTCAACCGCGTTGCTACCGATCTTGATTGATAGGTCGTTTACTTATAGAACTGACTGCTGCTACCGATATTTCGCACCTTTAGAATTATAGAGACCTAATGCGAAATTATAAGATTTCAACTTTGACTCATAAAATATCCTTGCATGACCGCATCTTCGTCGACTCTTGGCGAAGAAAGGGACAAACGTATACTTCGGTCTCTTTCACTCTGTCCTTCCCTCCACGTCTGTTCAGTTCGCCGCAATCAAAATAGGTTTCTATCATTCTAAAGGTTCGATTTATTAATTGGGTTTTTACAATCAGAAAAAGAAGTCTTGAATTCGGTTGAATGTATTAATCCACCCTCTGCGGGTTGTTCGAAAGAGATACCGTCGCACCTGGCACACAAGCAACTGAAGGAACACGGGTGGGTTTTAGTCAGTAAAAGTCTGACACGCCCTCCCGCTCCAGCCCGAGCGGGAGAAGTTATTTGGAGATCATTTTCCACCCAAAAAAAATCTCTGGTCCTGAGGCACTAATGATAGTAGGCGAACGACCTTAGTTATTAATAGGTGTACAGGGTGGAAGGGAAATCGACGCACAAACTGTTACCGTAGATTCGGTACATTCTTCTGAACCAAGGCGCAGCAAAACAGTAGATTTTTGAAGAGAAAACTTCTTTAGGCGCGTGGGGAATTTTTTGAGATGGGAAAAAAACAATTGAACTCGCGACACTGTTACCGTTACCGTTACCGACACCTCTGAAGTATGTACATATGTTGTGTATGTAAGTACATAGATACACATGCATGACGACATTTTTTGAGATGGGAAAAAGCCATTGAACTCGCGACACTGTTACCGTTACCGTTACCTCTGTATATAAGTATCTACATAAATTGGCCCCGTTTACACGAGAGTTGAGTTTGGGTTGAAATACATTGATAATATAACTATATATAATAAATATAAACATATATTGTGTATATACGTACAACATAGATATTATATATTCAGGTCGGAACTTTTCGAATCGAAAAAGAAACAAAAAAATCCTGTAAAATAATAAAAAAAAAAGTCGGCGGCTTTTCGTATGCTAAGTATATAATGCACACATGCAATGTATTTCTACCTAAACGACGGCGAACAATCTAACACACTTTCGATTGCGAGAATCTCTAAATCGCATAACAGTTCAATACAATTCAACGCACGTTTCTGTAAATTCAACATAGATATTATAATTGTGACAATTCTTGAAATTCATTTAAAAAAAAAAATTGATTTACCTTGCTACAAATAATGTGTCATACAATTAACTTACTAATGTGAAGTGTTAATAATTATATACTGTATATTGTTTAAATAAGAAATATTGAACGGCAGTGCTTTTGAGTTTCAATTTGTAAATCTATTATTGCTGATAAAATAATAGAACTGCTGCTCATCATCACGTAAGTAAATAATTAAATAAATAAATAAATAAATTTACGTTCATTATTTTTAATAACAAATGAAAAAAAGCTAACACGTGGATAAAAATGTGTATCACTATATACCTAGTATAATAATGTACACGTCAGCTGACTCTTTTTCTTCTTATGTTGGTCATGAGATCCGTACAAACTGTTACGGTGCAGGAATGCAGCGCATGCGCGCCTTCTCTCTGCTTTCAATTTTTGAATACCCAAACATTGAGCGCTAAATTTAAAACGTAATTATAGTATCATGAAAAAACTTCCAAAAGTATAAATAAACATGTAAAACTTCATAAATTTTAGAAAGCTTGGTCTTCTTCCTGGAACGATATTTATGTAAAAATGCAAAATCTAACGTGTATATAAGTTGACGCAAAAATCTGTCGTTTCTAATATGCTTACTCCCCTCGCCAAGGCCCGCGATAAAAGCTATGCAATAGCGTAAAAGTCGTCTCTTTAGAACAATAATGACGCTGAAGCACTCAGTACATAAATTAGGTACCTACCTTAATTTTAAATATCTGGATGGACCGAGCTTTGCTCGGTTATTTTTTGGTTTGACGTTTTCTAAAAATGAAACCTAACTAGATCGATTTATCGCCCCCGAAACCCCCTGCATACTAATTTTCATGAAAATCTTTGGAGCCGTTTCCGAGATTCAGATTATATATATACATATATACAAGAATTGCTCATTTAAAGGTATTTTTAATAATAAGGATTTTACTTCGGTTACGTTAATTGAGATATATATTGGTTATAGTATTTGTACAGCTTTCAAATAATCTATACTTTTGGTTTTAGGTTTCACTCAATGATGGCAAAAAATACGGATGATTCTCACGAAGACCGAAAAAGAAAAAGACAGATACATGACTCATCTGATGATGAAAGACTAGAAGAAGAAAGAAATCGAAAAAACAAAGAAAAATGTAAGCGATACAGAGAAAAGAAAAAGAATAAGGTCGCTGCTCTGCCGATCTGTGGCTCTTCTGATTCTGATGAGAAAAAAAGAGAAGAAGAAAGAAAACAAAAAAATAGAGAAAAGACTAAGCGATATAGAGAAAAGAAAAAGAATGAGGTGGCTGCTCTGCCCATCTGTGGCTCTTCTGATTCCGATGAGAAAAAAAGAGAAGAAGAAAGAAAACAAAGGAATAGAGAAAAGACTAAGCGATGCAGAGAAAAGATAAAGAATGAAGTCGCTGCAGTGTCCATCAGTTGCCCTTTTGATTCCGATGAAAAAAAAAGAGAAGAAGAAAGAAAACAAAAAAACAGAGAAAAGACTAGGCGATACAGAGAAAATAAAAAGAAAAAGAATGAGATTGGTGTTGCAGCCCTGTCTATGGCCACTGCTGGTTCTTCTTCTTCTGGTACAAAAATGGAACAGGCAAGACAAAAACAAATAAAAAAATTGAGTGGGGATTTCACCATCAACTTTGCAGATGATAAAAATTTACCATTAATTGAATTTTTAAATAGGGAATTTGATTTAACGATGTCCAATGATCGCAATCTTAGCACAACGAGTTACAAAACTACAATTGATGCCGTCTTTAAAAGATGTTTAAATAGATTCGAATCAAAATTGTTTGTTTCCTAATTCAGTTACCATAAACCTATAGTATCAGTTTTGGAATATAATGATAATATTGATGATTATGGAAGAGTTGTTGAAATTTAATGAAAATTCATAACTTTAATTCATATTCATTTCAAAGAATACCAATGAATTAAATTTCATATTTTATGTATTCGTAAATTTACGTTTTAAGCAATAGTTTGCAATTTTTGTGTGTAAAATAATATGCATTAATTTTCATGTAAACACGGCTACACATCAAGCTATAATTTCCAGTTTACGCTGACCTCGCACTGTACCGAAATCCTATATAATGCAAGACCAGCTTATAATGGAAATGTAAAGGTTGATGCGTAGCCGTGTGTACAAAAGCGCACTAAATGAAAATTATAATATAATTTTTGTAGTAGTAGTTTATAATAATGTATAAAAACACTTAATTTAAAAGTATTTCCTGCACATAAAAATATTTCCTGACGATTCAACAAATATTTCCTTACGATTCAAAAACTACACACGTAATTGTTCAAGTTTTCACTTCTGTCGGCACTCCCGGAGTGCCACTGTTTTTTTTGGTCATAATCAACGAAAAGTTTTAACGCTAGGGGTCGACCATGTTTATGCAAATATGCTGTGGATGTTTTGTGCAATAAAAACCATAATATGCTGAATTCATGGTTTCAGTTTGTGCGTCGATGTTGCCTGTATACTCTAGAGTTGAGACAGAAGTGGTTACTATCAATTTCAGAATTGTTTGGTATTTTAATGAAATGCCTTGATTTCATCTCTGGTATCATTCAAAGTCAAATTACGAAGGAAGTTAAATGATCACAACATAACTAGCGGAATGGGTCCTTCAGGCTTCAAAACTAGGTATATGAACGTCAAAAAAGTTCATAATATTTTGACAAATATAAGCATCATTTAATTGTGGTCAAGATTTACATTAATTAATATGTGACTACTTTTTCTCATAATTTTTCGTATTATTGCCTAATGCACAGCATGTATTATTGAACCGTTCACATGATGTCCTCATGTGAACGGTATTTTTAATATACAGGTTCTATAGAATTTATTGAGCTATTCAACGCTCACAATATTTTGAATCCTCGACTGTACACCACACCACTGGCTAACCCTGCAGGAAATCCAGGCGTGATGTTATGTTATATGTGTGTACAGAAATAAACCTATATTAAAATCATACTGTAGCTTTACTTACCACTTTTTCCTACCGTGAAGAATGAACATATTATCAAAGCAGAGGCGATCAACCCCACTTCCCTGGAGACCGCCATCTAAAAATGGTAAGTTATATTACTGCCGTAGGTATGCAATATGTACCACAAAGATCTTGCTAGATTTCTTTCAAATAAACTAAGTACAGTTTTTTTATGTTTTGGGTTATCATCGTTTAGCTTGTAGCTAAGTACCTTATAACAGCCTCACGAGTCGATCGATCAGGTTAAGCTACGCTTACCGTGGTCGGTCCGTGGATGGGTGACCATCCTTACATACCAAAAACCCTCCGTGCCATGAAAAGCATGTTAAGCCGTTGGTCGCGGCTGTTATTCCTGGTTCTTTGCAAGTCGTTACAACCGTGTCGTCAGAATCCCGAAAATCTGACAACCAGTATTACCAAGAGTTATCGTGTTGCCCAGTAACTGGGTTGTGGAAGTCAGATAGGCAGTTGCTCTAGGTAAAATACTGGCAGCTTCAGCTGTATACCGTTAAGACTGGAAGCCGACCCCAATCTAGTTGGGACAAGGCTAGGCAGATGATGAACATTCAGCCGAAAGTCTTCCACACTTTTGGACTTAGCTAGGCTTCTCCCAAACATCGGCAAAATTACCTTTTCTATGCAAGTCTTCAATGTCAATTGTAGATATAGATAAAACATTGAGTACTTCTAACACCATGATTCATCTGCATTCTTGAGATCCATCAAATTACCAAAAATATCTCGCATATTTTACGGATTCGCCAGTCAATTTTACCTACTTTAGTTTTTACTGATAGTAGAGCGTTTCAGCTCTTGAGAAATCTTCTAAGCTCTTAATAGATAAGCAGTTTTTAGAGATAAGTATACCTATATGCTTACTTACTAAGAGTTTGATTCAGGATTATCAGTCCAGGATACAATATATCGTAGGTATTATTTCAGTTTCATCCACGACAATTTTCCGTTTGGATTTTACTTCTGAACTCAGTCTATCGCAGATCACTGCGGAGCAAAGTGAACATAGGCCAATCATGTCATTAGGGCAGGATTAGGGATGCGGTTGTGTAGGATGCAGTATCTTACCTGAGGGTTGCAGAAATAACTTATGCCGTTTAACGGTGGCGTTTGAAAAAAAAATCAAATCAAGCTACTTGGAAGTAAGGAATGGGTAGTTGACATTGGTCTGAACAGCGTTATTTCACTGGTAAAATAAATCCACTGAGATCAGGTCGAATAGGTACTTATTGAGAAAACATCAGTGACAGATGGATTAGAAATTGATCTTATGGAGGTTCCGTTTTTCACTTTTAAGTCGGAATCTTGAAAAAGAACACGTATGGTGGGTCTCGTCCGGGACTTCGGACTGGTCTTTGTGTGCTCAAGAGCTCCAAAAGCCCCACTATAGGCAATACACAGTTCCGTCCCCAACTCCGATTACTTCGATCAATATAACTTAGAAAAAAAAAATCGAATGCACTTACCTCCACGAATATCACTGACAACTGAATATATTTTGTTGATCAGACCTTGGAAATGACTTTAAATCTTATCTTGAATAATTTGGACATTATCTTGGGCTGATTAATAAATATCTGTAATTAAATACCTTTGGTATTTTATCTATAACATACGATACTTTTTTTTTGCGTGGGAAAATCATCAAATGATTTCTCCTGCTCTGGGTGGAGCAGGAGGGCGTGTCAGACTTTTACTGACTAAAATACACCCATGTACCCTCAGTTGCCTGTGTGCCAGGGGTATCTCTTTCGAACAACCCGCACCCCTGGCAGGTATCGGCCCTTCCGGGCCCCATCAGTTGGTGCTGACATCTCTATGAGGCGCACGTTGAACACAACGCGCCGTCGACCCGGGCTTGGTCCTTACTGGACAGCGAGCTACCCATTAATCACCGTCCGCAAGGCTGCACCTACGGTGGCCGGGAATCAGCCTGGGATTCCCGACGCCCAGGGAGTCGCCTGCGGAGGCTACGGCCGTGAGGGTGCATATAATGCCTCTCCCTCACGTGCACCGCCTCCCTCTTTGCGAGCATCACTGTTTCGCTGAAGGAAGCGACTCAATCTCGCTCCGTACCGTGGCCTGGACCAGAACCGGACGCGAGAGATCGCCGCCGCCGATCGCCTCCACGAGGACACGGCGTTGCTCCACCCAAGCTGGGCAGACCTCCACCGTATGCTCCACCGTGTCCTCAGGGCGATCTTCGTAGTGGAAACACCCGGGCGTTTCCTCCCGCCTTATCCTAAACAGAAACCTCCTGAAACAACCGTGTCCGGTGAGGACCTGCGTCAGGCGGAAGGTGAGGACGCCATGCCGCCTCTCAAGCCACTCCTTAAAGAGGGGACTTACCGCCGCAATCGTGGCGTACCCAACGATACTTGAGGTCATCATCTATTATAGTGAAAGTCTTGATTTAGATTTCCAGGTACCAACCTATCCGAGGTTGGTCTTCCTAAAATAATTTTTGAGCAGTAGGTCGGACTTTTGAATTGCACTTGGTAAGATGCAATAGTCGTGACTCAGTTATAATAGCCGCACGGTTCGATCAATCAGGTTAAGCTGCGTCTGCCGCGTTCGGTCCGTGGATGGGTGACCATCTTTACTTACCAAAACCCCTCCGTACTACGGAAACCAACTAACGTGGTCACGGCGGTCATTCGTGGATCTTTGACAGTCGTTACGGGTAGCCAGAAGTCCGAAATCTGACAACCAGTCTTACCAAGGGTATCGTATTGCCCAGTCATTAACTGGGTTGTGGAGGTCAGATAGGCAGTCGCTCCATGTAAAATACAGGTATTCAGCTGCATCCGGTTATACTAGAAGTCGACTCCATTATCTAAAGTTGGGAAAAGGGCAGGTTTTTTCCGGGATGTCATAATTTCGTTGCACTAGTGGACCTATATTATGCCATAGGTATATGAAGTGCACAATGTATGTAATTTTGTTTCAATTTTCATGGTCCTGCTGCTTTAAACAAATTGAATCTGGGGGTCTACTATCAAAGCGCTAAATCACACCGTACACCGTATCACCTACGGACATAAGATTACTTCGGGACCCGAACTAAGAATGGATGACAACATTATACCTAGTATATCGAAGTAAAGGTCAAATTAAATTAGCTGGCAATGCTTTACCCAAGTGTTGGGTGAAGATATCGAAAACTAATGCAATAAAAAAAAACATAATTCCAACTTTATTCAGAACTTTTAAGGACACTGTGACTGTGACATTAAGGTATCCGTACGAATTTTATGTTATGGTATTTGGAAATTCTTAAAAAAATATCTAAATTACAAAAACAGCTGACCGTTTACGGGTATTGATTAAACTTAGCTCATCGCATGACGAAAAAATGTTTTTGACCCTGTGTAAGAAGGTAAGAAGGTAATAGTTTAGTGTCTTGATTGATACTTACGTCATGTTCATTCGGACGGAGGTCCGGTGGTCGATTTTCTACCAATATTGAGTGAAAGTGCTGTGTGGTGCCGGAAGTAAAAGAATAGCACCATCCCATTTCTTCCCGTGGGTGTCGTAGAAGGCGACTAGAACTTACTAGAGAATGGGCAGCAGCGTTCGCATTCTCTATGCATTTGACCACCATACTGCGATCGCCAACCCGCCTGCCAAACGGCCACTATAGCAAATCCCCCCCTTTTGGGGGAGGCTTATTGTCCAGCACGTCTTGATATGATGATTGAGTGAAAGTGTGAGTTTTCAGACACATAAGGAACCCCAAAATATACTATCGATTATATTTTATCTATTTCTTGTATTATTATAATTTGTGTTAAGTGTGTTGATTGAATTGTACACAAGATAACTCATTTAAATGTTCTAGTGATAATCCTAATCCGGATTTTCTTCATGGAGGTTGATTACAAATATTTATTAAGTTATCAATTTATCAGGGCGTCATACCGATAAAAAAGAGATTCGGAAATAATAATACACATGATTTTATGAAGACAATATAATTAAATTTTCATACAAATCTTTAACGTAGTATTATCTTTAAAATACTGTACACTGTCGGCTAGTATTGTAAAAAATCATTTGCTATGTCGATTGAAAAGAAATCAACAAAGTAATATTCTTCAGAACTTAAGAGAGTCAAAACTATGTTTAAAATAGAAGGTAATGCAGCCGATTGCAAATGATTGTCTCCAACTCTGCCGACTAATTCTTTTTATATTTTCATATTGATATGGCTGATTGTCGATATGAAAGACTTGTAATAAGCAAAAACCGCTTACAAATACTAACTGAAAGAAATGCGCTAAAATTATTTTATTTACACAACACGACCTAACGATATCTATACTGAATATTGCCATCGGCATCAAACAATTCCATGTTTTAAGTTTAGTCAACTATATTCGACTCCGTTGCTGTTGCACTAGATTCGAATAATTTGAGTTAATCTCATTTGATTGAGTACATATTAACATTAAAAATATAAAATCACAACAGGGCAGATCTCTTTTACTAATTTATTGAACACGCCGTCGTATTGCAAATAGAAAATCCCAAAGTTGTCTTAATTTCGATAAGAATTGTAAAAAAATGTAATTTCGATCAAACAAATCGTATAACAGAGTATTGTACAAGGAAATCTACAGTTGCAACAAAAATTAAGTTTTTTCTTAAGTACTAAATATGTGACAACTTCACGGATAAGTTCCTGAACGACTATCGCCATATAAAAAAAGAACCTTAAAGCTAGTCACTTTACAATTTATCTAATATAACTCTATCAAATAAATACAAAAATCTCTTATTTTTATTATCTAAGATAATATTTTCCTACCTCATGTCTTGAAACTAAACACTATTTAATGCACATAAACTTAACACTGTGTAAAATTAAATGAGCGCACCATAGCACGCACGGGAGGACCCTAAATATATTTGACTAAAAGAGAGATCAAATCATTGCCACGTTAACATATTCATGCAAGTATGTCGAGTAGTGTGGACACTCATTTGTACTTTGAAATTGGAAGCAAAAGCGGCCATTATTGCTTTATATTAGTTTCATGAAAATATAAATGTATAGTGAATATTTGTAGAAATGGGAAACGCTGAAGGAAGGGTCTGGAGGGTAAAGCTGCCTCGGAACGCGTGAAGATCGCGTCAAAGAAAAATATTTCTGATAGTCAGATATGTACATATTGTAGGTACACGATCATACAAGATTTGTCATAACTTTCTTATGATACAATTTTATTACACAATTTTAGATCTGGCAGACCGTGTGAACACATGGACACTATTAACTTTACGTACATAACAATAGAATATGTACAATTTAGGTACAATACCATACCCTAAGTACCTAGTATTTAATGTGGCAAAGACTGCAAATAGTAAGTCAAATCTGGCAAAACGTACATAGAAACTAGATAAAATGCTATGTCTCAAAAAGACCTAAAAATAACAAGGCAAAATGAAATAATAATTAAAGCAAAATAAAATACTCGAAAGAAAATAATAGATGCCAAATTATAAAATTAAGAAGATAATATATCTATACTAAAGGACAGAAAGACTTGGACTGGTTTAAAAAGACAACTAAATATAGCAACGGTAAATTGTACCACGAGCACTTAACTGAAAAAGAATAGGTGTCGTAACTCTATATATATATACTTATTAAACCTATTATTTTCATGGTACACTACACTAAAGTTTAACCTTTTCACTCGTGCATTATTATCTAACAATTTAATTTCTCTTCAATGTTTTAATGCAGTGAAAAGACTAAATATGCTCAAGTAATTTATGTTAATGTAACATAATTATAGAGGCACTGTGTGTATTCAAATCTATATAATTTTTATATGATATTTTTTACACGCGAAGTATACCGAACGATATTTCGTATTTTAAGAATTATGTAAAATATTATTGTTACTCTCTTTATCTTAGAACTTACTTAGAGAAATCATTTTAGAATGAGAGTATTTCGAAAACCATAATGTGAGAATAAAACCTACATATAGACAAAGTAGTCTATGTTGACGACACCGATTGATCAGTTGCCGACTCAAGGGACCAGGACTACGATAGACAATATTTAAAATTGAGCTATGTATAATAAACACTCAGTTACAAAAATACTTGTAGCGTAATTTTCAGATCACATTTTGCTATTTTAGGTTTGATAACAAATATTTTTATTTTTGGAATCTAACGAGAAAGGTAGGATTGAAATTAGGACAGCACTCGTTGAGCGTCCGCGAGGTGGCGCCAGCAGCGGAGCGGCCGGCGGGTCGCGGTCGCGGAGACTATGAACTATACAGACACTTCTTCCTATGTTTATCACCCGGCGCACGCACACATAATAAACGTTCGTTTACATCAAATTCTTCGTGAAAGTACGGAATCTCAGTCGACGTTACCTTCCGACGTTAACTTCTCGTTTCATGATCCGTATGCGTACGCCGGCCGACGTTCGCAGCAAGTCAGGTATCCATGTAGATAGCCTGCAGAGGCTTGCGTAAGGAATGGTTGTACGGGGAGGCGTTGTGCGGCGTGCGGAGCGCGTTCAGTCTTTAACGAGCCTGTAGATGTGATGCTGCGCTCCGTGCTCACTGTTCGACACTTCAAACACAAACGCGGCACATAATAACGTCTCTTGCGTGTCTCGGTTTGACACCACCTGTGGGAGAAAAAGTTTAAAGATTAGTACATGTTGGCAACCTTTTTTTTTTCTAATATTATCCTAACCACATGAATGAAGTGATAAATCAAGTAGGCTGAAGTGGGACTGGGTGGACCTGAGTCGTCCCTCTATACGGTCGATACTAAAACCAGAGGCATAAAAAGGGTGGGGCAGGCAGGGCACGAGCCCTGGGCGCCAATCGAAGGGGGCGCGAAAAGTCGCCAATTATTAAATGTAATAATAAAAAAAAACTTCAAGAAACCATTATACTGTTTTATCTAAGAAATCTGAAGAGCTACCTGAATTAATTGTGCAGTATGGGGATGAAAGCGTATTTCTGCCTATTTCTGTTCAAATTCTGCTTAGAATTGCAGCATTGCAAGTAATGAGCGATTTTTTTGCAAGTTGAAATAAATACCTTCATTATTGAAGGCTATAATTGGTCAAGAAAGGTTATGCGATCTAGTTTTGTTCAGTGTACATCGAGAAGATAATTTACGAAGGGGTGCAAATGCGATGCGTGTCCTAGGGGCCATTTTCTATTGGTACGCCCCTGGCTGACACACAGACGTCGTCGCCAAGCTAGGCATAGAAACCGCGTGGCGTGATGACGACAGAGTGGCCAGAAAAAACAATAATAGAGTATAGAGAAGCATAATCAGCCTATTATAATCCCACTGCTGAGACACAGGCCTCCTTTCAATGAGTGGGAGTGGGCAATAATCCACCACGCGGGCCCAGTGCGAGTTGGTAGATGTCACATGTCTTAGAATTTTTGGTTCTAAGACATGCGGATTTCATTCACCGTTTTTAGCAGTCGTGATGAAATACACTAAGTTAAGTGCCTGCCTGGTCGTGGCCAACACCACCGGGCCACCACTGCTTCACCATAGAGAAGCGTGAAAGTGGGAACAAATCATACCAAGAAAGACAGAAAAGGTTCAGAAAAAAGCTATGCTTGTTTACTTCTCAACGTTAGCTGACTTATTAAACCGTGAATGCCACTTGAGTATTCTGGTTGCGTAGTTATATGCCCCACATGCTCGTGACGGGTAGCGCAACACAGCTCTGTAACTATCATTAAAAGTAGGTAAACAACGTCGATTAAATGCACTCGCTATTTAATTGCCAAGTGTCGCATTTTTTACTGATTGTGTAGTAAAATGTAATTAAAAGTAAAGGTGGGTTTTTAGCGGCAAGCGGTACAGAATTTAGGTAAATAAAGTTTAACGCTGCAACGTTATTTAATCTAGAAAACACCTATACCCACTGTACACCTTTTTTTTGGTTGGGAAATCATCAAATAACTTCTCCCGCTCCATGTCAGATTTTTACTGACTAAACCCACCCGTGTTCCCTCAGTTGTCTATGTGCCATGGGTGGGTATAGCTACAGGGTAACATCGGCCAACAGATATCCAAAAAAACAGCAACTGGTAACTACTACCATAATGGGTTACCGTTATCTATGTTAGTCCTTACCAAATTTTGTTCCGTATTGGTAAATTTAATATGGAATAAAATTTTAACCAGTCCGCTGTAACTATGATCAAAATGTTGGTTGTGCCATACATTTTGATCCCGTTACTGCTACTGTTGTAAGCGTCTAGAAAGCTACTAGTCTCAGATAAATGAAAAAAAAGAAACGGAAGAGGATTAGGAAATAGCCATAGCACTTTAGAATAAGTATATTAGGTATCACCCACCTGTAGTATAGTGAAGTTTTCTAACACGCTGTTCATCATATATTTCTCTGGCAGATGCTTCAGCTTGTGTATGAAGTTGACCATGTACTCGCACATGGGCGACCGGTGTATGCGGTACACGAACCGACCGCCTTCAAAGCGCGCGTACTCTGTTTCCACTTTTTCAACAACTTGTTTGCCGAACGAGCAGACCTTAGTACTACATGTTATGGTCATGTTCTCATTGCTTTCGTACCTGTAATTATGAAGATGATTTTTAAGATATGTGGTGGCATATTGAATTATCTATCTAATTAGGTTTTCCCAACAATGTTGGCGTCGGCTTCCAGTCTAGCCGGATGCAGCTGGATAACAGAATTTTACAAGGAGCGACTGCCTATCTGAACTCCACAGCCCAGTTACTGGGTAACACGACACCCGTTGATAAGCCTGCTTGTCAGGGGTTTCTGACTATTCCGGGACCAATGGATTTACGTGCTTTCCGAGGCACGGAGGTTTCTCGATATGTAATGGATGGTCAGCCATCTAGGAACCGACCGCGGCAAACGTAGCTTAACCTTCGATCCACCCGTGCGACTGTTATTATTTAGCCACGAGCCCCTCCTACCCTGGTGTATAAATATAGTGCAGCGTAATTTCCGGTAAAGAGTTGTAACCCTTACATTCTCGCACCGCCGTGTCCTCGTGGAGGCGTTCGGCGGCGGTGATCTCTCGCGTCCGGTCCTGGTCCAGGCCATGGTACGGAGCGAGAGTGCATGGGTAGCCGTCACCTCTTTCTGCGAAGCAGTAATGCTCGCGAAGAGGGAGGCGGCGCACGTGAGGGAGAGGCAGTATATGCGCCCTCACGGCCCTAGTCGCCGCAGGAGACGCTCTGGGCATGGGGAATCCCAGGCTAATTCCCAGCCATCGTAGGCACGGGCTTGCGGACAGCGAGTAATGGGTAGCTCGCTGTCCGGTAAGGACCAAGCCCGGGTTCACGGCGCGTTGTGTTCCACGCGCGCCTCAAAGAGATGTCAGCAGCAACTGCTGGGGTCCCCAAGGGCCGATGCCTGCCAGGGGTGCGGGTTGTTCGAAAAAGATACCGCGGCCCCTGGCATACAGGCAACTGAGGGAGCTCGGGTGGGTTTTAGTAAGTAAAAGTCTGACGCGCCCTCCTGCTCCACCCAGGGCGGGAGAAGTTATTTGATGACTTCCCACAAAAAACCCATACATTCTCTAGGTACTTTGTTCAAGCCTAGTGAACTCTATGTCCTTGATATATGTCATCTCATATGCAAGTATCTACGTCGGCGATCAGCTTTAGCCAAGATCTTTGAAAATATTGTTTCTCAATTCAAAGTTTCCTGGTGTGAACTAGGATCCAGCCTAAGGTGGCTTGCCGAGGATGTTGAGTTGGGCAGTAATATCCACAGGTAAGTAATTTTACGTAGTGTTATACTGGCTAGTATAGTTATGATTTTTGATGACAAAGTATGTGTTCATAAGTATGGTGTCATAGGGCTTGGCATGATATCAATGTATCAATCAATACCTGATATAACATTCCGTATTATTTGACGTAGCAGGTCGGAATAGCTACAATTTTATCGCATTTTTTGGCGTCACACTCGTTAAAATAATATCATGTGGCATTACTTAATAATTCCAATGTATCGTTTGACGCAAGAAATATAGATATTACGTGCATTGACGTACGTCATCTACGCGCAGATGGCGTAACTGTAATTTAGTCACTTTTGCGCTCACGAACTTGCCCTCTTTGACATCCACCAAGAACAGAACATTGCTCAAATCGACATTATCCCATTAATCAATAATTATGATATCTGTACAATCATTCCTATCTATACATACATTTAGATAAATAAAATTGGATTGTCTGTTTGTAATATTAAAATAACCGTTTTTCACTAAATTGATGTATCTATACACTGTACATAGGTACATCATAATAACATTTTTTTACAATTTTTGTCTGTCTATCAGTTTGTTCCGGCTAATCTCTGAAGGGGCTACTTTTATTTTAGAAATTTTGTTTATATTGATTAATATATGTAATATAAATAAATAATAGAAAAGTAACTATTCCGCGCGGACGAAGTCGTGGGCGCAGCTAGTGTTATACTAATAATAAAGCTGAAGAGTTTGCTTGTTTGAAAGCGCTAATCTCTGGAACGACCATGTCGGATTTGAAACATTCTTTTTTCATTTCATAGCCCAATTTTCCAGGAATATTATAGACTATTTAACATCACGCTGCACACTACACAGGCCTCCTCTCGGTGATAGGGGGTGGGCCGTAATCCACCACGCGGGCCCAGTGCGCGTTGGTAGATGTCACATGTCTTCGATTTTTTGGTTCTAGGACATGTCGGTTTCCTCACGACGTTTTCCTTCGCCGTTTTGATAGCAGTGGTGATGAAATAATTTACAAGAAGTCACCTGTCTGAGTTCCAAACTACGACCTTGCAACTCTTAAGTCGCGGCTGTTACCACTGGGCTACCACTGCTCTCTAGCGCCACTGCGCTCTCTCAAGTTAAATTAGTCAACTACAAATTTATTTTGTGCCCTATAAAGGTTTTTTTTTGAGGGTGGGAAATCATCAAATAACTTCTCCCGCTCTGGGTGGAGGAGGAGGACGTGTCAGACTTTTACTGACTAATACCCACCCGTGTTCCCTCAGTTGCCTGTGTGCCAGGGGCCGCGGTATCTCTTTCGAACAACCCGCACCCCAGGCAGGCATGGGCCCTTGTGAACCCCACCAGTTCAAATCGGGGTAAAGGCAGGAAGAATTTTTCGCTGATATTAACAAGTCTTCTAAATCTTTGGTTGTAAGACATGCCGGTTCCATAACGCAGTTTTACGTGAGTATGTGTAAAGGGTTAGGTTTATCAAAATATTTAAGTCGAAATATACTTACACACTGGTGACCCCGTAGAAAGCCCCTGGATCGTCCAGGTTATTCGTGTTGAGGTCCGCCCAGAATTTGACCAGGAAGAAGGCATTTCTGGGTCCCTTCTCATATAACTCTTTGAGGCCACCTTTCTTCTCAGGGAACTTATCGTTAATCTGTTGTACGTCTACCGACTGTGGATGAAAAAAGGATGGATTAAGATAAAAAAAAATTGGAACAATTCACTGTTTTATGGGTTTCCGACCTTAAAAGGAAAAATGGAACCTTTACAAGACCGCTTTGTTATTTTTAAATATTGAGAAGAGATAGTAAGTAGTAAGTGCTCCTTAATTTATTTGTTTAACAGATTAAAAAAAGGTAACAAAGACATTAATAAAACTGTATATTTGGCGGGATTTAACACAAGCCACTCTTTTTATTAGAAAGGCAATAAAATTGCTATCTAATCGCTTCGTAAAATCTTTACCAGAAAATGTTGAGGTAAGGTCTGTTTAAGAAAGGATATATAGCAGTACACTTACCTCTAATAAAGGATCTGCGTATGTAACTGTGCCGCCTATGTGTACGAATAGATGTTGCGCAGGCGCCGAACTGGGGTACTGGAAACAAAACAAAGGTTACGGTTAAAAATGTGCGTAGAAATCTTGGACTGTTTTTGAATTCTGAAACCCTTTGCATTTTGCTACGAAAATGCACCTTAGCGGTCACCAAGGTTGAAAACTGTGTATGCAAAAATTACCTGTACAGATTATTGTACTAACGTTTTTTCTAATTAGCATACTATATCAAGTTTTTTAAACACAATATTCAGGTAGTATTTATTTAAACATACAAGTTATAATGTCAGTCAAAGCGAGACAGTTACAATTTATTATTTCACGATTCCAAAAGTTCAAGGTGCGTTACTTTCAATTTGTTAGTGAACGCTGACAGTCCTTTAGTTGTTGTTATATATTTTATGTACTCTACGTTACATTTATTTATTGTTTCAAAGGTCCAAGGTAAAATCTGTATTCGAGTCATGGAAACGCGCACCAGTGTACTTGTAAACGCCCAGCTGAACCCTGTACTCTAATTGCGCTACAGGTTACACACTATAAATCAGAATCAGAATCAGAATCTTTTTGAAAGATACCTATTGCTAATCTATTGCTTAAAATGTTCGAAACCAAAAAATCTGTTCAACAAAGTAAATAACGCAATGAATGTTGTTGGACTGTTAAAATGAAAGCCATTGGTAATGTCAGTGTATTACGCAGTTAGGTACCCTGCTGGTTTTGCCAAGCCACAGTAATATACCCGTCTCAGTCCATTGACTCAGGTGACAACCACAGACATGATGAGGCCTTTCAGTGTCACCCATACTGGGGGTTTTCGACGATGTCATCTTCCTCGGAATACCGACATAGAGAGGCAATGTAGGTACTTGTTGAGAAACATTTTGCTACCAACTAAGTACTCTTTCAAAATATTTTACCTGGGTCTTGAGTGTCATCGACGAAGACAGAAAATTAGGTAACAAACGTTAGTTTGGGATCCTACGAAAGAAGCCTACCAGTGCCACATTCTGCATTCAACAGGGAACCTAGTCCTTAAAACCTTACCGTCTCTGGATCCCGTGGGTGTTCGACGAAGGCGGAGAACTCGACAAGACGTAGCTTATGCGTTGCTATAGCGCGTCCCTCCCACGGAGGTGGCGGCGCCACATCTGTCCCGCTCGGTACTCCCACGCCCCCTACACCGGGGACTCCTTTGTAGCCCGCTCCAGGAAACGGTTTTACGCTGGAACAAATAGAAAAAAAAAAATTGTTTATTTTCCAGGTAATACGGTAAGCAGGTTTATAGGTTAACATAAGTTCAGACGACATGAGACGGTTAGTATGTATATCAGGGAACGCTCAGGGGGCCTACTCCCTAAGCGAAATCCGTAGTATCGGCCGTCGTTACGAGCGCTTCGCTCCCTGTCTAACTTACGGTATGTCCGTAAGTGAGACGGAGAACGAAGCGCCCGTTACGATGGCCGATACTACGGATTTCGCTTAGGGAGTAGGCCCCCAGGTACGAATATCGAAGTGGAAACTAGAGAGGTGATTTTAGGTGCGGTGTGGTATTTTTGATCTGTGTGTTTGCTCCTATTGTGCTTTGTTTGATCCTGACTCAGGTAAGGGTCTTTATAGAAACGCACTAGTTCAAGAGAGTTCTGGTGCTTCATTTTTGAAAAAATCTGGAGAGGTCTTTCATGTGGAAAGGTTCTGGTTATCATGACTCCCGCCATTTGGTCGCCGATGATGACATGCGTCATTCGTGTGTAACGTCATTTAAAATAAGCCAAAAGCCGTCCATGGGGGCTCCGTCAGCTATTGCCAGTAGGAGTGGTAAACATGTATGTGGTATCATTGTACAAGACAATTCTCCAGATTTTTTGCTAACAGTTAGAAAGAAGAAAAGTGATCAGACGTTAATCCATTTGCTTATATTTATTCTTCCGGTGCGACTATAAGACGTTGATTTAAATCTGGTACCTAATAGCATTTTGGGTCAAGTGTTCCGCGGGCGGGTGCCCTGTTTAACGTCAAGTTACAATACCAAGACACATTGTATGCTAGTTTATTCGATAATAGAGAAATTATCGACAGTTACATATAAAAAACACCCGCTATTCCATACATTTTGACTGTGTAGATACTTTTGTACGAACAGGCTGGCTTTTTTCTTTATAACTGAGGTAGCATTTCTACGCTGAGGGCACTAAAATCATGTCAAAACATGTTTGCCCGTCGATTTCCTTACATCTTGTAGGTATATAAAACGTGAGTTTGGTAAGAGTAGTAATCTAAGTCTCCTCTCCTCCTCTAGAACTCTAGTGATCACTAATTGCGTAACACTAGCAATTAGAATCTGAATCATTTTGAAGGACAGCTTTTTTTTGGGAATGTCATCTCGCTGTTCAACCTATAGGTTGTCGTCTGCTTAGCCGGGCTTGCCTGTGATAATCTTAATAAATTGAGATTACCAGCCAGGGCTTAAAAAAACCTTAAAATTAGAGCGACTGCTCGCTAAGGGCACCCCCTGTGGGTTACGGTCCTCGGCTTAGGGCATCGCTGGCAAGGGACAAACTAAATCGGAATGATTATTATTAGGGGACGTACTTAATACTAAAGGCTCAGCGGCGCGGGCTGGCTCGAGCACAGGACGGGACGGTCATTGAACGGGACGTCGCGACGGGCCTCGGCGGCGAGGACGAAAGGACGGTGGTCTGCGACGGTGTACCCTGAGGGTGCTGGTGAGCGTACTACTCGTCGAGAATGGTAAGAGTATGTCTCGGTCAACGAATCTTACGAATACTGGAGGGAGTGTAGCGGGCAGCTGCCGCGATCAGGGGATTGGGATGCTTCACAGCTGACTCGAAGAAACGTTTGAAGAGGCGTTTCATGAACTGCTGCTTAGTGGGCATTCTGAGATCCAGATGGAGATTCTTGTTTCAGACATAGAAGGGGCTCCCGTGACCTTTCTAAGGAAACGGTTCTGAAGGGTCTGCATCTTATGTATGTGATGGGGCTGAGCGTGTGCGAATACGACGCACGCATAAGTCCTTGTTGACCGCGGTGTACATACGCAATTTGCACCTATGGGACAATTTGCTACGGGCGGTCAGTACGAAGTGGAGCTTACCGAGAGCGAAAGCGGCGCGAGAACGAGCCGTCTTTATGTCCCTGAAGGTAAGTTGGTGGTCGAGGATCACTCCTAAGTACTTGGCTTGCTTCTCCCAAGGGATCGGCTTACCGTACATAGTGATCGGACTGGTTTGAAGGACAGCCAATTCATTGTCTTCATAAGTACGAAAAATTTGTGTGCTCAACAACGTAGGTAACAAACATAATGAGTGTTGTTGTACTGTCAAAATGAAAGCCATTCCAACTATAAGTGTTTAAATTAGGTAGCCTTCAGGTTACTTCAGTCAAGTGGAGGAAGCAGGCTTTGCAAAAAAAAACATCTTTGAAGAACAACTCTATTCATTACTATACTTACTCTTGTGACGGTCCAGCTTGTAGACCCGGTTGCCAAAATTGCTGCAAAAATAAAAGGCTCCGTTAATATCTTCGTTATTAATAACTTTATCCAGTAAGCTTTCATGTTATTTTATGCTCAAGTTGTTAAATTCTACACACATCACTTGAAGCATTATTTTGTTTGTGAAAACATGGAGACATGGATGTATTTATTTTTTAATGTAGTGCACGCCCTGAACAATGACTATCTGTAAATATGATTCTTTGTATTTTCAATAAAGTTTTAGTCCAATCCAATTACCAGTCAATTATTTGTAATATGGTAGAAAAAGAAACAAAAAAATGTGAGTAAAGCAATTTCATTATTCGATCGGTGTTATTGTCCCCTATTCTGTACTTAGTGCGTGCAATCTGGCAACATGCCTAAATAGTAGTGAAGCAACACAATTTAAAGGCGATTTAGTTTTATTTTTACTAGTATAACACAAAGGCATGCCTTTTGCAAGTTGAGTACCGTATGGTGGTACGCTGGGTGCGGTAACCCGGCAACGATCTGTGCGCTAGATAGTGTGCTCATTGACTGCATGGCCTTTTCTTTCATCACCCCACCGTCCTAAACGCCATTCATATGTATATTTTAATACGTTGTGTCTTCTGTGACATGATTTAATTTTCATATTCTGTGACATGATTTAATTTTCATATCGTGAGCACGGATTGAAAAACATTCATCTAATTGAATCTTTATAACCAGCCTATTATGCTACCCCTGCTGAAACACAGGACACCGCTCTTTGAAAGGGAGTGGGCTGTAATCTACCACGTGAGCCCAGTGCGGCTTGGTAGATGTCACATGTCTTCGAATTTTTAGGTTCTAAGACATGCTGGTCTCCTCACGATGATTTTCTTCACCATTTTGAGAGCAGTGGTAATTCAATTAAATACACAAAGTAAAGTAGCACCACTGCTGAATGTCGCTTCACTAGTAGATAAATGTTTCATGTAAAAACAATGCTAATTGATATTGAATACATAAATACTGGTAGGTATTTTGAGTGATACTAACCACTTTGAGTTTGGCCTGTATTTCCCGTAATTTTCGTCTAGCTAGCACCTGTATGTGGGATGATACTTGTTTTCTCGTGCGCGTCTTTCCTGTTCTGAGTTTTATATACCTTGCTATCAGCTCGTTTCTTCCTGTAATGTAAATAAAAGTGTGGTTAGTGAAAATGTTAAAGAAACGGATTTTTAATATTGTTACCGATAACATTTAGGAAAATGTAATCTCAAAGTACAGGGTCAGTTTAAATTACCTAGCGAACCTCTTCACGCGTGATGGCTATTGATATTTAAACACGATAAAATAAAAATGTAAAATATTTGATGTTTTTTTGGGGGGCAGATCGACCGGTAGGAAATGTTGTTACTTGAAGTAATAACACTCCTAGAACCAACCATCAGTCCTCTGACCATCAGTCGTACTCAGCGCTTCTTCTCCACATTCATTACGCCCACAGCCAAAGTGTGAAACTCTCAGTGAGCGTGCCAGGAAGATGCCTGTTCACTTTTGCTTTGAAGGTAGACGACTAAAATGTGGAAAGGAACACAGACGCATCTGTGTTCCTTTCCACATTTTAGTCGTCTCGCTCGCTCCATCGTAGACCTGATCAATCGCTTTCCATCAGGCATGATCGAGTTCAAAGAACAGGCCCATTCAGCAATGAAAAAATTTAAATGAGTTGAGAAAATCTGTTTTCTTTTCATTTATCGTATTTAATATCGATAATTATGTGAAGTATAGGTACACAGTAATAAAGAGATCCATAGGAGAACCAAGGTATACATAGCCCAAAAAATTGCCAAACTTATGACACAAAAAGTGGCAGTGGGCAGGGCACATTGCTCACAGAACAGATGGCTGGTGGGGCCGAAAGATTCTGGGGTGGTGACCGCGTATTGGAAGACGTAGCGTTGGAAGGTCTCCCTCAAGATGAACCGATGAGCTGGTGAAGGCCGCAGGCATCCGCTGGATGTGAACCACAGAACTGGTCGAAGTAGCAGTGCTGGGGAAAGCCTATGTCCAGCAGTGGACATTTTTCGGCAGAAATTATGATGAGGTACACAAAAAAAAACCGATGTTTCAAGTGTGACTACAGTAACTGCGATTGATTACCCCACAAAAAAATGGTTACTATATTTTTTTTGTTGCATCATGTTTAGATATTTATATACCAACTCGTCTGCGGAGTTTAGCTAGCTTATTTAATTTGACCCTGTATAAGAATAAGAATATCAGCCTCTTTCCAGACACGGTTGTTTCGGGAGGTTCCCGTTTCGTACAAGGCGGGAGGAAACGCCCGGGCGTAGATCGCTCTGAGGACACGTTGGAGCATACGGTGGAGATCTGCCCGGCTTGGGCGGAGCACCGCCGTGTCCTCGTGAAGGCGATCGGCGGCGGCGATCTCTTGCGTCCGGCCCTGGTCCAGGCCATGGTATGGAGCGCGAGTGCTTGGGTAGCCGTAACCTCCTTCTGCGAAGCAGTAATGCTCGCGAAAAGGGAGGCATATGCGTGAGGGATCTCCCTCACGCATATGCCTCCAATGTATGCGCCCTCACGGCCCTAGTCGCTGCAGGAGACTCCCTGGGCTTCGGGCTGATTCCCGGCCACCGTAGGCGCGCGCTTGCGAACGGCGAGTAATGGGTAGCTCGCTTTCCGGTAAGGACCAAGCCTGGGTCGATGGTGCGTGGTGTTTCACGCGCGCCGCAAAGAGATGTCCGCACCAGCTGGTGGGGTCCACAAGGGCCGATGCCTGCCAGGGGCGCGGGTTATTCGAAAGAGATACCGTAGTCCCTGGCACACAGGCAACCTAAGGAACACGGGTGGGTTTTAGTCAGTAAAAGTCTGACACGCCCTCCTGCTCCACCCAGAGCGGGAGAAGTTATTTGAAGATTTCCCAACGAAAAAAAAAATGCAGCTGAATACCACTATTTTACATGGACAGACTGCCTATCTGCCTCCACAACACAGTTACTGGGTAATACCCCTTGGTAAGACTGGTTGGCAAACTATGGGGCGTCTGACTTCCCGTAACGACTGTCAAAGATGTACAGATAACAGCCGGGAGCAACGGCTTAATGTGCTTTGTGAGGCACGGAGGAGTCTCGATATGTTATGGATGGTAGCCTATCTACGAACCGACCGCGGCAAGCGTAGCTTAACACTGCGATCGACTCGTGCGGCTGTCATTACTTAGCCACCACCTCCTCCAAAAGTATTCTAACAATATGTCCTAATCCAGAAATTCCAGAATCCCAAAAACCAAACTGGGTACATTTCATTTCAGACAAATTAATTGAACTCACAATTGAGTTCCAAACATTCAGGCTTCCGGATTTATATAATAATACCTTACATTGAGATATTCCAATTAAAGTAAAAAAGGGGTTAAAACATGTGCCAATTGCCCGCGGAATATTTAGCATAGCTTGTTTCAGACAAACGCGTAGAATGCAATGCAGGCACAGCGCTGCCAATCCTGTTATGAAACAATTTTCAAAATATTTTGAATAGCTATTTTCAATCATTGTAACTGCAGGGAGCCGGAATGCGGGGTGGATCGTCCGTAGTCACTGTAAACTGGTATTGTGAAATAATTTTCAGTTGGTTTACATCGAATAATGTTGTCGATAAATATTTAATATTTTCTTTTTGTTTTGATAGAAATGTAGTTTATTAATATTAAATATTTTTTTTAGTTTTGTGTTTTACTAGTAGTCGTCCAGAGGATGAAATTCGATCACAATTCATAAAAAAAAATTGCTTTCTGTACTCCTCCAAACTGTAATTGTGCAATTGTGAAATTTTGCACAATTAAAGTTTATATGGAGGAGTACGGAAAGCAATTTTTTTATGATTTCATACTCTCCGTTCGCGTAATTTTTGTAAAAAGGGGTACAGTTTTTGCTTCATGTATAGATACATAGATTTAGGTGTTACCAACCAAATGGTACGGTATTACCTGGGTATATGTATATGCATCGGGTTAGACTGGTAGCCGAACCCTACATAGTTGGGAAAAGCCTAGGCCTGATGATGTTTTATTTAGGTGCGACCGTGATCTTTAAGTGGGTGGTTTAAAAATGTTAAGAGTATAACATTTTGTTTCTGAATTCAAATGAAACGTTTTCAGTCACTACTGTATTGATTCTTACGCTGTTTTAAAGTAAGGCAATCCAGTCTATCTTAGTTTAGTGGAGTCAATTTTATTTGTTAATAAACTAAACCATTCTACAAGACTATATATAAATAAGGAAACTACAGCTAGAAACGTTAAACACCAGTCACTAAACGAGTGATCAAAGCCCAATTGAACCCAAACGTAGCTTTGTGACGAAATTTTAATATACATCGTGTATTAATTGATGAGCATAATGGAGGAAGAGCCGGTCAGGGCAAAGTAAATTGAAATCTCATTGAATTCGGGGAATGCGATGGCGACGAGAGGCGGCTGCTGGTGCGAATTTAATTAACCCCTTGCCTGCTCGTTGAGGCAAATGCGTACGGTATACGTACGAACTATTTGTATCTACGTGTATTGATTAACAGTACAAAATTTGTCCATCATAGAGGAACGTGGCAAAAAGGGGTTAGTTACTGCTCGTTTTTTACGGTTCTAAAGCGCTTGTAAGTTGTGGTTGTATCTGTGTTTTCCGCGTGCGATTAAATCCGCAATAAAAATGGTTCAAAGAATCCTATGTCTGTTATTGCCTATAATAACCTCCATCATAATATTCTGCATTGCGCCTTTTAAATAACACGCTACAACACGGCCCCTGCTACAAGATTAAAGCAATATCAGTTATTTTTATATTAAACTAGAATGAAAGCTCAGATCTCGAGAAGGAAACTCTTCAAGACTGTTAAGTCAAACATTCTTGAAATTACTTCGAAATTATGGCACCGTCGTAAACTTTTCACGGCGGGTGTTAAGCTAAAATTAGTAAGTGCGGCCACTCTAACAAATTGCTGTTAGCACGAATTAGTAAAGTGAATATACACGTCGTATGTTATGCGCTGTGAGAGTAACTTCCACTTGTGACATACGCGCCCGCGAATTGAGCATTAAGAGTGCTTTCACCCGAAACGTCGTGTGCATCCTTCTATAAATAGTGCGGTGCAGAGAAGGATCAAGTCGAAACGTTTCTATTCCACAGTGAATAGAAAAACAAGAGATCATTATTTATTAGTTCGTTAGTTGGCTAATTTGGTCCATTGCCAGCGCGACGCGCCACGCTCTCGCGCACTCCGCGAGGAAATTGTGCGTGCACGCTCCGGCTACATTATGAATATTAACTATTTTCTTTTTGAACATATCTGTTGCGATTATAGTACATTCATAATTAGTGGTTTGTTTGTTTACAAGTTTCACAGTTTTATGTGTTTGCAATTAAATCTATGTTAGGTGTTGTAATTTTTTTGCTTTTCCCGATCCTCTTCTTACGCTTAGGGCGTTTTGAAAAGTAATTTATTCGACAACTGGGGAGATATTGGAGATCCATCAGAAATACATTAACGTCGTACCTGGGGCATGACTTCGCGATTGTTTTTGCTTATAGAGCTTTTACCCACAAAATATATTCCCATCAATAATATATATCTATTGGCGTGAGTTTGTGCGTGTCCGTGCATATATTTTTTAGAATAGTAAATTTATCTGAATGATTTGTTTCACTGTACTATTTACCTTCTAAAAATCTTATTTTCTTTCGGTTCAAAATTCAACTTCACTGACGCATTTAAGACCCAATTATTAACTTTAATGACCAGTATTAAATTAATATTATAACAAGGCTTATAATTTTATTTCAAAACGGCATATTTTAGGCCCATTTTCCGTGTGATTTAAGCTAATTATCAACCACTACCCCGCCGATCGACATCATGATTCGGTTATAATTAGATACTATCTAAGACAATTAGGGTGCCGCCAACAATGTGTTAATAGGGAACAACTGAGCATTTTAATGACATGGAAATAAGGCTAGACTCCAATATTGTAGTAATAACGACAGTTCGTCAAAAATGAAGACCTTTGAATGACAAAGGTTCTGTGAAAGATATTGGACTTTGTAGAGTTACACGGGCGTCGTAGCAGAATTTCACGCTGACCCAAACAGGAGCTATGCGGAGCAAATCCTCACGGAAAGGGTTGAGTTGCGACAGGTCTAAGGAGGATTTCTTGGGAGACAATCGGGAGTTATGCCCGAAGCGGGCGGGGCGCTAAACAACGGGCGCGGGCGGCCCGCCCCTTCTTTATATTTTCTTACTGCGTTCGCCGCCTAGCGGCGCGGCCGGGCCCCTTACACGCTCGCTCGCTCACTAATTGCGCATTCTTCGCATAGTTTAGCCCTCCCGACGAACCCCTCGCCTGCCACCCCCGGACCACGTGAAGCCGTGCGCCGACGAAACTTTCATACTCCCAGGATATTGAGCGGTTTTGAATGTCTTAACTCACGAACGTGCCGCCAGCAGAGCTGAGCACTAGCTTGGTTGGCAAACTGTTCCCAACTGAAGTCTTCAACAACGCGTGAGCCGTCAACCGAACTCCTACACCACCACGTGTATGACATGCCGTACTCGCCTCACTGATGTTATAACGAAGCCGATAGCTCAATACGGTGGCACATGAGGGTCTCGTGTGCCACTGTGTTGATATTCAATACTTAGATCTTATGACGGGACCTAGTATTGGATATCTAATAAACATGCTGCTGTTTCAGTGTGAGTGTCGCCGAGCTAGGATAGCTTTTATCGGCACTTGACTTCAGTTGTCATAAGTTTCAGATAAACGTGCCTTGTGTTTAATCTGCTGTATGCTTTTATTTGATCAAGGAGCTGTTGGGACCTACAATTTCTAGAAGACAACCTTCTAATTCTACTATAAGAAAATAAATAAAAGAAGAGCATTTCAACTAAGACCTTGAATAACTTCTAAGCTGTTTGAACTTTTTGCCCCAAGTTTATTTAGGTCGACATTGTCACTCATCCAAAACAAAACATCATAACTTCCCAACTGCTGAAATAGAAAATAATTTCCCCATTACTCTTTTAATAAACACACAATAATATCGCCCTAAAAGAATGCGGGATTATTGCAGCACATGACGATCAAGCAAAACAGTGTCCCGTGGAACGTCACGGCAAGGGAGAGGGTGGAAACGGACAAGGGTGACGCACTTTTACGTAGATTAAGCGGGAGGACACGTCCTCGTGTAATGTGGTCATATATTGTCCGGGCGACGCGACGCGTGTCCGCAATTATTATCCACACAGATAGCCATTATCAACATCTTTTGCACATAGTAATAACAGTTAGACATAGTTGTTTACAAATAGAGTCTGCGTAGCTGAAGTGACAAAGTTTTCCGAGTTAATTTCAGGACCTATTAAGTTGTTTTGCTGTTTAGTCTGACATAACGCCATTTATTATTGTGTAGAAGTTATGTTTTAGATGTGTGGCAAAAAATAATTAGAGTGAATTCCTACATCAAAGCATTATCATAGGCCTAAAAGATGTTGGGCATTCCCGTAATTTCCACTTCCGCAGTGTGAACCGTAAGATTTGAAGTAATTTAAACATCGCATTTCTTTACGCCTATTAAATCACTTAAGGTGGACACATCGCCTGTGGTAAATTTGTTTAGCAATTCCATTTGGCACCGCGACGAGGCTGAGCGGGCAGTCCTTTAATTAAAACCGGGACGTATAATGTTGGGCGCTTGACGCAAACTTAATGTGCGTCCGGCGGCGTTGTAATGGCACTGCCACCCTCTGATAATTGTCCTATGTCAATTCTGCTCCATAGCACCCGTAATATTACTTTTCGTAAAGCGTTATGGAACTATTCTCCTCGGGTTAAGCATGCAAGACTCAAAACTAACCCACTTCCTTTTAACTGTTTTATTCAAACTATTATTTTCTTCATAATACTTCGTTACTACGAGACGACCCCTGACAAGCTGACAACAGCCGGGATTAACAAAGCCACGCAAAAGAAGACTTTACGCCTAACTATAAAATACTAAAGCAACACAAACAGTTTCCTTTGGCAGTTAATTTACTGGAGGCAAAGCGTTGCTTTTATGTAGCAATCGTCACGTTCGCGTTAACGAGCTTTCTAAGTTAACAATGTAACGTGAAAAAATTTTGCTCCTGCCTCCCTTTCATGAACAGAGCTTTCATTTTAATAATCGAGGCTTATTGAGAACAAATTGGGGGCTAATTTGGAAATACTTTTGTGGCGATGTAAATATAAGGGGCATAGCAACATTGCTGACTAATTACCACTCATAAGTAAGTATTTGTACACGTGAACGTTGAAACAAAAGCCACGCGACAATACATTGGTTCTTCGAATTGGCGACATGGTCCGATCAAGGGAGATAATAATTGTCGGTTCACGTCTTTCCGCGGAATCCTATTGCGCAAACGGCTTTGTCGGCCGACTTCAATAGGTACTACAGTGGCTTTTGTCTCGTGCCACTGCCATTGTTCATTTTCGGCGGAGTGGCCTTGATATCTCTCCATTATTTAACTTAAGTGACATGTATAGGTAAATCGACGTTTGCGTCGGCAGTTTTGATATAATTATTTGTTACGTTTGGGGGCCTATCATGTCATGCATGTGTTGTGGGGGGATTTTACTTACCGCGCTGTATCTTAAGAACCATTATTCCTATCGTTGCACAAAGCAGAATCTTCTCACAAGAATAATTACCGTCTTTATCGAGATAAGCGTCTAGCTTCCTAAATATTAACAATTTAGGAAGCCATCTGGTTTGAAAGCTAGTGCCTACAAAGACTTCTAGCATGTTTGGACTCACCGTACATCTTGCCCTCGTCGGAGAGAATAATTTTGCGTCTGCCACACGGCGGGTAGATGGCCAGGGCCTCTTGGAAGCTCTGCTCAATGTCTGGACTCCACACTCCCTCCGCATCGGCCGCTGACATGTCCTGCGAATACGCTTTGTTATAAAAACATAACTTATTTTAATATCGAAACAATGTAGAATCGATATAAATTTTCCCATGCAGGTAAAGATAGACGTCATAGCAAACACGTTTTACGCAGGCCACGATTGTTTTAAAAACTAAAAGAAAACAAACGCGACAGAAAAGAAAAGTAAAATCATAAATCATAGGACGTAAGGAAAGTAAGGTCTTTCTGGGCAATGCAAGAGTTTGGTAACCAGAAAAGCTTGAAAGTCACATAATTACGCCAATAATGTAATTAACTACATATTCACTTAGTTGGGGAACAATTGCGTTCCGTGCAAACCCCGATGTTCTAATGGAGATGCTACCAGTAATAGCAAATTCACATACTCGTAACAGTTGGTGGCCAGTGCAACTTTTGTTTTAGTGCTAGCAAATATGAATTTTGTGGACCAAAAGTTTGTACACTGTAAAATGAGTAATTTATTTGCACGAGTGTTATTAGTTTGTATCAAGAACAACAGATTTTGATATGATTCATTATCATTATAATCATGATTAAAGACTGATTTGTACATAATGTTCCCACTGCTAGCATACGGGTCTTCTCTCGGTGAGAAGGAATGGGTCGTAATCCACCACGCGGGCTCGGGCGGGTTGGTAGATGCCACATGACTTCGAAATTTTCGTTCTAGGACCTGCCAGATTTTTCTTTTTCGCCGTTTTGAGAGCAGCGGTGATGAAATAATCTTCACAAAGTAAAGTGCATGTCTGAGTTCGAACCTACGATCTACAACTTGATTTGGTTTTTTATTTTTTTGGTTGGGAAATCATCAAATAACTTCTCCCGCTCTGGGTGGAGCAGGAGGGCGTGTCAGGCTTTTACTGACTAAAACCCACCCGTGTTCCATCAGTTGCCTGTTACCTGCAACTAATTTACCTACTGGTTAGAAATATTTCTCCTGGAGTTGCGTCGGAATTAAACTTGTTCCCGAACGCAGTCTCTTGCTAGCTGTAACTGTATCGAAAGCTTGTTACGCCCCAATGAATCGAATCATACGATACGATCATTAATCTTATAAACTAAATACGTTTCGAAGATAAACTGTTTCTATGTTAGCCTAGTCCACTTCCAGAGAAAACGAAACAAATTCAGAAGCCTTATTACATGAAAACTAAGTAGTAACACTGAACAGATAGAGTTATTATGAACATTTGTAAAGAGAGTTTGCTTACAGAGTGTTACAACTCGAGGAGTGCGTCATTGTAATTAATAGACTCGCTTCTATTCTCAAAAGAAAATAAAAATAACGCGCTGCCCTCGACTTGGTCCAACAGGCCGGATCGAAAACATCGTGAATCACTGTTCCTTGGAACTACTTGAAACGTAGCTGTTTCTGGATTTGTTAACTATTAAGAGTCAATATTTACTTGCAATTTCTGACTACCGCGCTTACTAATATTGTTTTGTTTTAGTAACAGTTTACAATTTATTTCGTTATCAATCAGGCGTGGTGTTCTTTAAAAATCTATTAATGATCTGTTTACTGTGATCCGGAGTAAAATAAAGACGGTTGATAATGAAGCGCAGAAGAAACCAGTTGAAATTATTGTAAAACTTTTTTTTAGATCAAGCGTTTTTCGGGCTTAGACACGCGTGGATGACTCAACCGAAAGATTCAGTGGAACTAATGGAAGTCTATAAACACGGGATACATTTTATGTATCACTTTACACGCTATGATAATGGCTACTAAAGTTACCCCTTGTGCGACCTGCAATCGCGAATGCGTGTGACTTTGAACTTTCTGTCCTCTGCAAATTGCAGCTGTGTGTTTATGTTTACACGAACGTATACGGTTAAGTGCCCTCTTCTAATCCGGACTTTGCTAATAGTTCTACAAACAATGCCCCCACGGTTGATGACTTACGAAAGGGAACTAAGATTTACTAATAACCGTGCAATAAAATCTACAAATATGAGTTCACTGTTTCGTTTATTGAGAGATTGGTGGCGATACATGAAGTTAACGGTCAACCTTCAATCCAGAAGGCGTTGGAGTTCCAATCCTAACCATGATCAACGGAAATAAAGATACAGAGATACTGGGAAACGCCTGGGTCGACCGCGAATATCTTCTTACGTTTTTTTACAATTTGTTACGGTCGCAACCACTGACTCTGACCTGAAAATTGCAAAAAACGTAAAAAAAACATCCTCCAAGAAAGAGACAAAGAAATAAACTACTTTATACTACGCTGGTAAAGCTAAAATTGGAAGAAATTCTAAGTATATTCGTCCTTGAAAAATCTAGCTTCAACAAAAATCTTTAATACTGAAAAATCAAGTCGGTTCCTACTTAAGCCAGTGACGGCTTCAAGTCTGTACCGTAAATAGCTGAAACTCGTGGGAAACACCCACCCATCTTAAGGTGAAGATCGGCGTAAATATACGCTAATATTTACGAGCAGTTAAAATCGACACGTGTTCAGTGCATCGGTTGGCGACTGACCAGCAATGATAATTAAATTAATGGGATAGTTACGTCTGCTGAGTCTGGACCAGTTTGTGCTTCACATATATTGGGAATAGAATAATTCCAAAAAGAGAAGAATTCATAAAACTGCTGCAAGGGAGTTTACAGATCAGAAGGCCAATTCTCGTAATTAAAAACGTTCTAAATCAAGTCGCAGTCTCATCTCGGCGACAATCAAATGTCAAAAACTTGTCAAAAATATATGGAAACTCGAGCTATTTTCGACAGATTAAGACTGAGATCAGACTGTGAACGTTCTTAAAATTACGAGAATTACCCCCACATAGATCTCAAAACATAGACTCTGTATATGCCTGGCATCATGGCTTGTGGCCAGGGCCGTCTATTCCATTGGGTACTCTGGGCAAGTGCCCAGGGTTCCACGAACAATGGAGCCCTCTAGTTTCTGCTAGTGTCGTAGCTAGAGGCTTTTAAAAGAAGACCTAAGTTATCCCGCTTTGCTAGCTCATGCCTACATCCGACACATAGTTTTCAAACTTTTCTGCACAAGGCGACAAAGTTACTCCTATTTCTGTATGCATGGTCAAATGAAAACCAAACCTATCCGAAGCGGTATGCTAAAATTATCCCCTAAAATAAATTAGCCCCTTTATCCTAGTGCCCAGGGCCCCCAATAGATTAAAAACGGCCCTGCTTGTGGCCTGGTGATTGTTATGATAGATATTCCAGAGTCTTTCTTATCTAAGTCTTATCGGGCAGCTGACTCAGAGATACTTAAGCCGTTTGTTTGATAGATAACACTTGTGAGAGACGCTATTCGATTTACTTTAAAATATAAATTTAAACCATATGTTAAGGTGATAAACCTTGTTAGACCGAACAAAGATCTAAAGTTGCAAATAGTCCTGATTTATCTAGTTTTTTGTAACAGAACTCGTCCAAGCAAGTAGGTAGTACCACTGTTCCTATCCTTTTGCCTAGCCTTATCCTAACTATGTTGGGGTCGGCTTCCAGTCTAACCGGATGCAGCTGAATAGCAGTATTTTACATGGAGTGACTGCCTATCTGACTTCCAAAATCCAGATACTGGGTAAGACTAGTTGTCGGCCTTTCGGGCTTCTGACGACCCGTAACGACTGTCAAAGATCCACGAATGGTAGCCGGGACCAACGACTCAACGTGCATTCCGAGGCACGGTGGGGTCTTGGTACGTGAAGATGGTCACCCATCCAATGATCAACAGCGGCAAGAACAGCTTTTTATTTTATTATTTATTTATTTCCAAAACATTTAACCTATTACATAAGTGATTTTATACCCACACAACGAAAACCTCTCAGGGTTTATCTGTGTGATGGCGAGCCGCTCATTTCAATTTGAAATGAACAATTTTAATGCAAAAAAAAAAATACAATATGCAATTAAATATGGGACTTGAACTTAACACAATATTGAAAACAAAAAAACACAAAAAAAAATCAACAACAAGCAATAAACTACATTAATCTGATTCATCGAACCATGTAGCTGTTATTACTGAGTCAGTAAAAGCTAATATTTACGTCCCCATGTTTCGTTTTGAGAGGTATCGGTGGTGGAGTACGGCCTTCTGCTGATGAGCCATTGGCTTCTTTGCTATTCTAATAACATGAAAAAGAGATATTTACCTTCTCATCGTCACTGGCATCGCCGACGTCCAGGTGCTTTGCGTCGGCGCCGCCCGAGCCATTGGTGTCGGGCGCGCCGGCCGCCGTGCTCCACGGGGACGCAATGGTGCCGGCTGCGAGCGCGCCGCTCGCTGTAACAGGAGAAAAGGAATGGTTAGTATTAAAATTAATCACTTTCTTGTACTTTCAACTCGTAAGTCGCGGCTGTTACCACTGGACCACCACTGCTCAAGTCGTAGGATCGAACCCAGATAAGCTCTTTACTTTGTGTAAATTATTTCATCAACACTGAGGCCTTAGTGTGAGTTTCGATCTAACGCAACGACCGCTCTCGGCGCTCCGATTGGTCCTTCACCAATCCAGGGCTAGCCGGAGCGCAAAACGCGCTTGCTCGATGCGTTCGATCGAGATGGTTAAAAGAAACTCACACTAGGGCCATAGGTCTCAAAACGAACGAGAACACCGTTTGGAAACCGGTATGTCCTAGAGCAAAAAATTGGAAGACATGTGACATCTGGGTCTAGCAAACCACACTGGGCCCGCGTGATGGATTTAGGCCCGCTCCTTCTCGCTAAAAGGTGGCTGTGTTCCGACAGTGGCAACATTATAGGCTGATTATGCCACTTTTTTGCACACTTAGATGTGTTATGGGGTTTTTCCATCAGGAATATCTCAGTAGCAAGCCGCAGTCTGGATATGTGCCGGATCCCGGATGATGGCATTAGGCTCGCCTCCTATTACATGGGACTGAAACATAATTGGCGAAGTGTGGGTGTACTCCAGGAACACCTCTGAATAGCCTTTCGGGGAAAACAGGCGTGATGATATATTCAATACCAATGTACGGCGGTCTTATTGTAAAAGGCGATCTTCTAGTTCCTACAAAATCTTTGGATGGACTGAAGGCAAGGAGAGACTGGAAGAAAGGGTAAGCATTGTTGCACATTTAATTTTTTCGGGCCTTCTTTAAAAACGGCTGTAGACACAAATCCATGATAATTGGACTGATATGGGAAAACCGTAGATTTGGTAATCATCACTAATGATGTCTTCCTGGGTCTACCTACTATTGGGTTTACCCCATTCTTTGTCTGTATGGCTCTGTCTCGTAGTATCAATAGTATGTACTATAGCAATCGCATCCATAATGAGGCCTAAACTTTAAATGGAAGTGCCACGGTAGCCCTCAACATATAAATATTCTTACGTTTATTGCAATTTGTAGGTCAGTGCCAGGTTTTGAACAAAATATGATTCGTGACCGTAAAAAATTGGTTGCCTGTAAAGTCGGTATACGGGCGAAAGTTTTACGTGACAACGACTTTGAGTGGTAAAATAATTTTAATGTGAATATTCATTCGTATAGTAGGAAGAAGGATGAAATAATAATAACAATTTAAAACATTTATTTATACAAAGAATTATATTTAAAACATTAATTTATACAAAGAATCTCGCACTGAATTTCATATTAACAAAATTTTATTTTTACCTTTACACATACATACGTATTTATATACAAATATACATACAATAACTTGCACTTTTTATGTCTGTCTCTCTCGCTCTTAGGCGGGCTAACCATGCCCGAGTGGAAGGGACGCGTGCCTCTCACTCGCTCTCATTGTGAGCGCATAACGTGAGCGGAGCGTAACGCAGTTTCTTGAAGTGTCACCCGGCAAACCAATTTATAAGACGTTGTCACGGAGTTTTTGGCGGGATCGCGTTGGAACATGTCGCACGAATTTTCATTTTCATGAAATTTAGTGAAATAGCGAATTAAATTATATAATTTTGGTGGTGATTTATTTAATTTAGTTACGTGTGAGTGCACAAGTGTAGTGAAGGTGAAAATAAGTGACTAACGTGGACTTTTCGTGTTCCCCCCAAAAACTCCTATTAGGTTGTTGTAAAGTTACTACCGCTTTACAATAACTTTGACTTGACTGACTAAAGACGACTATGACTGTTTTGTAACTTCGTGCCCGATATCGGGCGGGCCATTTACTTGATCGAAAAGAAAAATTACTTGACACTGGCTAAATGCACAAACCGTGTGAAGCCAAAACCAAAAAAAAAAAAAAAAAAAGACGTTGTCACGTCAAAAATAGACTTTACAGACATTAGCAATTAAAATCATCAATATAACCCTCTAACTTGATTTAATCCCAATGAATGACTTTCTTGAAAAAGTCATTAAAAAATGAAAGAATTTTTGAATTTTGCGGGCTACCTATGGGGCCTATCTTAAACGATAACTTGGTAAGATAGATTCTAGAGATGGACCGACTATGACTTTGGCCGACTAGCCGACTAGTCGGCTGCAAAATGGCCGACTACTCCGCAATCATTGCTTTCGGTTGAGTTCGGGCGACATCGGTAATGCTCGTGACTACGCTTTCGGCTCGTAGGTGCACGGCGCCCAGGCGGAATTGTCGGGACATGTTTTTGTTTACTTTGCATTTATTGTACATATAATTATTTACGTGCGAGCCGGCGTTTCTTCCTATCCTAATTTCTATCCTATTCTAGATTGCACCGAAAGTAAACTGTAAAACTGATTTCTATAATATTTTTTTAAGCATATTAATACTAGTAAAAAATGGGCCGATTAGTCGTCGGTTTTAGCCGACTAGTCGCCGACTATTCGCCGACTACAAATATCGCCGACTAGTCAGCGACTAGTCGGCACATCACTAATAGATTCAATTACCTACCTAGGTATTAAACATGTAGCTAAATATAAAATTCCCTTATTTAACAACTGACTCCGAACGTTTCAACAAAGCACAATATAGAGTGTCAACACTTTGAAAAGTTTCACAGTTTCCCTAAAAATAAACCCATGAAAAGCGTTTGTCGCAACAATTCAAAGTTTTCCGACAAGCGATAACCGATTATATAACAATCAGTATCGTTGTACCATGTAATTCTCGAGTGTAGATAATGTGTGTGACCGTGAATTGTATTATGACGCACCCATTACGCAAGGAAAGTATTAATTTGACCGATTGAAAGTTATTATTATCCTTTAAAAATGCCTTCGGTTTCTTGTACCTTTATAATTACTGTGACGAAACACTGAGCTTGAGTGGAAAGGAAAAAAATAGACGTTAATTAATGTTGTGTAAAACAATCTGTAACAAGGTAATTTATACAGTAGTGAAAGTATTAAAACATTCGAATCGAAAAATCTAGAACCTTTTTGTTGATTTATTGTACTTATAGATCTCACAGTTAGACGGAAATCTGTCTCCACTTCAGTGTAAATATGAAGTTTTATACCGCTAAAAGTTTTTATAACAATCTTTTCCTAAGAATTTTCCTATTAACAATATTAATATAATGAAAAACATTATTGCTATTACTGAATGGATTTGTCTGGTAGAAGTAGATACGCGTCTCGGGCTCTCGGCTCGAGTGCCTCTGACGTCAGACCGCTTGTTTGTTTACCGTGTCGGATGCTCGTCTTGTAAACTTCCAATCGTATTGTGGCCGATACGATAATACATCGGCAAAACTGTGGTTAGTCCGCACCGGTACTATTTTTAAGGCAAAACACAAAGCTTTGGCGAATTGCCGTCAAGTTTTTGGGACTGTGACTAGATATTTCATGCGAGCTTACATTTGAATTGATTTCTCCACATTTATTAATAGCAACATTTAAATTAACATCTTATTTACATAATTTAATAGTGTAAAGTCGACATTGTCTGTCGATAGAATAAAGTTTCTCAAGATTTATTTATATTTCGTTAAGAAAATAAAACTGGCAAATGAAGCCAAGGAATACCGAGTTCAAATTTTCATAATACCAAATAAAATCTTTGTTCCCTCAAGATCGGAGGCGAGCTCGGAGGCATTCCGGAAATTTTCATATTTACTGTTACAAATATGCAGGTACGAAACATTTACAATATAAATATAATATCAAAACGGAGAATTTCTTTATGAAGATCGGATCGAGAGTTGAGAGTAAAGTATGTGCCCGCCTGCCTTCGCGACGAGCTGTCCTCCTCGCTACTTTATAAATCCCATCTTTACCTACCTACATTCCGGCTACATTTATACCAAAAAGTTCCTCTTGCACCCACATTTCAATCTCCTTATTCTGTTGATTCTCCTTACTCTAGTTTTCCAGACAAAAACTAAACTAGGTCGATGCGTCTAATTAAATTATTCTCGCGAAATGTCATTTCACAATAATAATGACACCGGTACACTGACAAAAACTTGCAACTTAGTATATTGTACTGTCAATACGCCCCACATTGACGCAACAAATTCGCATTGTCTCCGTCGCATACTTATTGAGAAATCGCCTTTTAAAATGAGAAATTGACCTCTTTATAATCCAGAACGGTTTCTGCGAACAGTTTTATCAATCAAAAATAAGGTCTACTGAGTATTTGTCTTTTTATCTTTACGCTATCACGCGTACATTTCCATATAGTACGTAATATTATCTATTCACAGTCAATAAGCCTACTTACCTAAGTGGTGGAGCGACACAACTCCACAAGTTGTATCAAGGATCTTCAATTAGGACAATTATTATTCAGCAGTGACTAATTCGAGCAGAGCGCTCGCGGTTGGCTTGGCTGACAAAGGGCGCATCGTGAACGTGCAATAATTAAAATAATAAAGCATGGATGTTCATTGTGCTGATATGACAAGTGCCCGCAATAAGTGGGACCCTCGCTACGCCGCGGTGGGGTCGACTCTTGATCATATTTAAACCGGAGTACGGGACCCATCTATTTCATGCGTGCGATTTATACTGTTGTGCAATATTAGCACTGTTTGCAATTTTATTTATACGAATGAACTCGTGTGCTTAAGTCTATTGTTATGACATGAATGAGATTACTCATAAAATCTCCGTTGTATAATTTATAGGAAAATATTAGGGTTCGGTATTGAACATTTCATCGGAAAGGCGAATGACGAAACCAGCAAGCAATATAACTTCGATAAATTCATAATAAGACGATGAATCAAGAACAGAACTAGGGTAAACTCTCCAGAACATTTATAACATATCCGAGTGGGCGTTACAAAAGGCACACGCTGTATTTATAGACAATGCCCGCAAAGTAGGTATGTAAGTACGTACGCAATATTAGTCACATCGAGGTAAAAGACAAAACTGTTGGGACGCTACTTACCCGAGCATAATAGTTACGCGTCGCATACAGAAACCTTTGTGAAGCAGATGTTTATACATAGTTTCATCAACCACTCTACCTACTACAGTAATTTTATAAAGTGAATCGTAAAATTGTTTGTGCGAACAAATATGTACAGACTTTCAATTTTTAGCTGAATTGCTTTATTGGACAGACATTGATTGAATTTGAATGTCATTAAGTTGCTTTTTCAATTCAGTTTTGAATTGGATTTACTTTTATAATTATATCCGTCTCGTTTGTATTTACCCAAGTATAACTATCAGATTTTAATTTCGGTATAATATTTCAGTAAGCAAAATAAATTATCCCGAAAGTTACAGAGGGATTCTGTAACTTTATAAACATGTCTAAACTATATACGGCTATGTGTTATTGTTTTGTACATATGTGTTGCACGCGATTCCTGAAACAGGAATGCATTTAACATCAACAACGGAATAATTCCGGTAATTTAATGCTGTATGGCCCTTCCATATCGCGTGCGCCTTTTAAAATCTATAAAAGCACCTCTGTTTCGTGGCAGCACGCTTTTTTCCTAACGTTTGCTTATTATCCACTTATGCAATCGCAACATTCGCAGCCATTCTAGACCTTGTTTCGCTAATTATTATTTATTTACAAGAAAGTAAAGGAAAAAGTAAATAAAACGTAAAATGTATGAAGAATTAAAATGATCAAAGGACAATTAATATTTCTGACGTCAGTAAAACAAAATACAGATAATGTATTGTGTAATATTGTCAAATTAATAAGTTTCAGTACGCCTGTTGCTTGGTTTTCGAACTCTGGTCGGGACATTTTTATCTAGGAGGTTATCCTAGACTTTTCGTCATTGTCTTTCAATATATTCAGAAAAGATTTAGGGTCTGTTGCTATCCATGGTATAAAGAGTAGACAATAAAGAGAAGTAACTACCAATGTACCAATTAAAATAATTAAACAAAACAAATGTTGATTCTCATTCAAGTTTGTGGTTGAAATCCCGTTAAAGGTATTTCGTTTGACTACTCTACTAGCAATCAGACACATCAAATTAACTTCATATAGGTAGATTTGAAATGCAGAGATAAATGTTTTCAACATCAGATTACCTACCCAGGGCTGGCAATTAAAGAATTTCCTGAAACTAGTTGATGGGTTTTCTATTTAATTAGCCGCTAGGAGCGTAAAACGAATCTATAATATCATTACTAGAATCTAAATGATATATCTGGATATTAATACTATCATAATAGAATCAAAAGCTTGTAGGTGATATGGAAGAGCGGAGTCTCTTAATGCATGCATTGTTTGCTTAAAAGAAGGCTCCAATCACGTCTAAATGTAATGTTTATGCTGATTGTGACAAATAAATTATTTAATATTGTATTTGTAATTTGTAGGTACCGGAAGAGCTACATATTTGCAGTTCTGTAAATCCGCAGTTAAACATCGTTTTATCTCTCTTCGTATTCGAGCGCGCGGGAAATAATAAAAAACAAAATCATGAATCGTTATGGGAACATAAAGCTTTACAAAGGTGGTAGCCCTAGTTGTTGGGGTGTGTGCTGTGGGGGTGGGGGGCCACCTGTGAGCGTACCGTCCAACGGTCGAGGGTTGCGCGCCAAAGTATGTTAATTAATTTTCGGTTGACCGTCCAGTGCTCTACGGGTTTGCTCAAATCGGCCCACCGTGCGGTTTTCGTATATTTTGTTTTCAGGAAAGGTCAGTCATGTATTCCAACAATATTGTTAATACGGTAAATGGAGTTACGGGTGTGTTTGGTAATAAATTAATAACTTGTCAATTAAGGGATCATGTTTGTTTAATTAAAATCGTGATCACATGTCATGATATTCAAAGTATCCAGTTACGAATAATCACGTAAACGATCGCTAACAAACAATTCGTTGACAAAACATGCGTGAAGTTCATACATAATCTTCGGTTTTACCGTCGTCTGAGTTCAATTAATTATTCAATAGCGTTAACCGCTAGGAAATGGGGCAATGGGTTTTTATTAATTCCTCCTCGGAATATTAAAGTGGGATCGGATGATTAATGATTCAGCACGATTATTATGTTTATTAAAATGTGCGCGTGCGGTGGTACAATCAAGCCGCATCACAAAGATGTTTACTAGTCGGCCTGAATGTTTACAAACGCGATGTGGACGACACAAAGGCGTAGTGCCTAGTGCATGGTCCACGTGGCGCGTGCACTGTGCACTGTGTATGGTACCACACCACAAGTCGTCATTACATCGTGCACAGGCCGCAGAATGCCATACAATGGTGTTACCCCCTATCTGCCCAACTGTGACCTGCGCTACTCCGCAGCCACTGCGTCAGATGGTCAGCAATATCGCAGATCGACTCATATGGAAACGTCAAATGTTATGCAACCTAAAAAAAACTGTAATGCTGCTTTGCATGAATTGCGATTTACCTACGTATGTGTACGTATGTGTAGTATTTTCAATATGGTCAGCCTAGGCTTATGTATGTCACACATAATGACGAATATTTTCATTGATATTTGGACTTAATGGTAGATTCGAAGTACTTTGTCACATGATAAAGACGATGAATCGACGAATCAAATGCCCAATATACTTTTTGGCACTCTGACCCTGGCAACAGACCGGGATAGTGTTTGGTAGAAGGCAAAAAATCATGATTCACCAATAGTGATTCAACTTTCCAAGTCACGAATTGGACGCAACAATAACTTCGCAAATATGTATTGAAAAAACTTCTGAGCTTCCATCTGTCAAAGAGAATTAAGATACACATAAAAATTAAATCATTAAACCGTAAAATTTTGTAATGATCGATGCCAATTTTTTTAGATTTAAAAGTTACCGAATTCACGAAGATGATCAAGAGATCTCACCTCTGAGTCACGTAGCCCCTGCTTGCCTGCCAACATCGAATAATACTAATACAAAGCATAGGTATTTATGTAGATTGCTACGCCAATTTAGACTTTGATTCAATACGACAACAGTTCGCAAGTGAGCGTAGTAGGAGTGAATCATCGTACTCGCTCCGCCAGCTGCGAATTAAGACTCAGATTGCAAGTTCTCAGCTAATGTCTTGAGTCGTCTTGCAACATTAGCTGTAAACACTAAACATTATCACATTTTATGTGTGCGGACTAAGCCTTATCGGAAAAATCTACATAAGTCGTCACAGAATCTATTTCTTTCAGGTTCACACGCAACGCGAAATTTTTGTTACCCTCACAAAATCGCTTTTCATGTTAACCCGCGTTTCAAACTGCATAAATACATATTTAGAAAGAATTTGTATGCCATTGATATGTGAGCTACCAATTCGTTGGTTACAAGTTTGTCAATGAAGATTTAAGTGTCACTTGACACACCATCATTTCTTGTGCACACTATAACAAGACCTACGGTTCGAGACATTGGAATTCGCAGTTCAGTTCGGAAGAAAGAAAGACTTTTGATGATAACAACGAGGATTCTGATTTTTAAGTCCCTTAATAATGGAATAAAAGATGTTTTATAGGACGCTGAGTTCCTAACTACAGGACCTAAAGCAAAAAGGCCGAAAAGCGAAAATAAATTAGCAGTCCCTTCTGCTTCATTCTCATAAAACGATGAACGACGATTTCGGACAATACCTAGGATAAACACACCCGATAAAATCCTAGAACAGCTATTACTACCGTAAATAGCTATTTATGCTCAAGTGTCACGTATAATGCTCAAGAACCACGCGAAGGGCTTCGTTACAAGTATTTTTATTTTGAATTCGCAAACATAAACATCTCTTTTACTTTAATCGATCCAATAATAGTGTAATAGTATATGTTATTATTTGATCGTGGGAAAAGGAGAGAAGTTACTGTTTTACTATTTACCCTTTAGAAATATGCACGAGGTAATTTAGCCTTTGTTATGCAGTTTGCAGTTTATATAATCTAATGAGTAAATATAATTAGCGAAACGGGTTTGTTTACATAATGCAAGTGTGCAGCAATAAAATATGTATAAATTTATGGGCAAAGTTCACAGTCTGCTGAATTTACATTATAAGTGTTATCACAGATTACTTAATGGTTATTATTTACTCGGGAGCATTAGTAGCGTAGTGGTATCGACCCGACTTATGAGTAGGTCGTGAGTTCGAACCCAGGAGGGCATTTTACTGTGTCTATTTAATTTTATCACCACTGCTCTCAAAACGGTGAAGAAAACCGCATGTCTTCGAAACAAAAACTCCGAAGGCATGTGACATTCACAAACCCGCACTGGGGCCGAGTGGTTGATTTTGGCCTACTTCTTCTCACAGAAGAGGCATGTATCCCAGAAGTGCGAACATTATAGGCTGATTATGCTAATATTTATTAAGTTCAAATAAGAGTCGCATGTGAATGCCACACTTGAAGTAAACGAAGGAAAGAAAGGAGCTAAAGAAGATAATTTGGCAATTATTGAAACAAACTAAGCCAAAGAACCTTTTGCTCACGTGAACACATCAACCGTTTTGAACGACACGCGACGTATCATGTTATAACAAAATAAGTCAATCCTTGTGCAAAAAAATAGGATCCTTCACAAAAAGTTGGAAGCACCAGTCCCTAAGAAAAAATGTAGGCAAATGACTACCATGAAGCATACAATCTAATTGGTTTTGGGTCCTCTGAATTTGACCCTTCTTGAACATATCCAATAAAGCGAGCGGGATATTACTCAAATATGATATAGATGGCCTGGTAACAAAGAGATACTTATGAAATTAAGGCGATAAATCAGCGTAGTCTGAGCGAGGCGGGCCATGAATGAGCACAGGAACAACGACTTATATGTAAATAATGTCGTATGCCGACGCCCGACGACCGCTCGCCTGAATATAAAGTAATATGTCACAGGACATTACATGCCAGTGATCGAGTGCTAATAGTCTTAGGGACTTCCACGACATGTTTATAATTGATAAGCTAAAGTAAGTCTGCAAATAACAAGACGATACACATCGAAAGAAAGTTGTACACTTTCAAGTTGACCAGGTGAATGGTACTGAGACGATTGGTTTTGCAAAACGGACGTTCAAATTACTTTTCGTATGGCGTAAATGAGAGGCGTCAGCGCGTAACGTGGCCGCAACTGGCAGAGATAACAACTCACTGTAGTCTGTAAGCAACCACAGAAGCGTTAAACGATAAATGTATGGCTTGAGTATGAAATAGCCATTAGGTCGTTTAGACTACTTCTCTATTTGTTGTTGAATGTTCCCCGGTGCATTAGTTTTACCAAGACGTAAATTGTAATGATGGGGCCATTATGTTGATTACTATTTTGTTAAGATTTTTACTTTGCCTTGTCTTTGTTTTACGGTAAGATTGATTTTATCGTTGACTAAACACGAGCAAAAGAGTTTTCTAATGAGTATGGATTTATATTATAAACGCTACCGATTAATTAAAATTGACTGCTGAGAGAAATGTTTAGACACATTTTTTCCCACTCAGTAATTCTATTGTTCATTTGTTTTATCTAGTCAATGGTCAGTATACGGCGATCTGAAGTAATCGACATGATAGTTGAGTAGCCACACTAGAACGGATATGTAGGTCTGCTGCGTGCGTACCTTGCCTTACTATACAAATAGCTAATATTGAGTTGTAAATTGTTGCAGAAACCGCGCACATAACATATATATACTCGAGCATATATGCAACTAACTGAATCTTCAAAGTTTCGAAACATTTCCCTCTACTAAACTGTAATACCAATTCCTGATCCGTTGACGAAATATTATATATATATATACCCAATAAATCGCCAAGAAAGTCCCATCTATGCATTACTATTCAATAATATGCATGTCTTTACATTAGGGAAAAATTCTAAAAACTCAACCCATTCAATATATTTAGATCTTTAATATTCCCTGTCCGTACAGTGTTCAAACGTGACCTGAACTCTTTCGTATTGTGGTTCAATATCAACGACGACGTCAAAACAATGAATTCATGACCAACTTCCAGCAGAGTGCGTGAGTTTGGAACGCCCGCCATCTGAATATTGAGTAATAGTTTAATGTACATATTAAAGCTCCCAAGTGCGTCTAATATACGAACGACTACGAACCCAGCTAGAAATGTATCTACAAATATTAGTTAGACATCCAGATGTTAGATCGTGTTTGTTTCATTATGCCGCAGTCTCGCGTATGTGTAGATACCTAATGAAGGGAATCTGAGAGCTTTAGTGAGATCAAGGTGCGCTGATAATCGAATTAATTTGAACTGCACTGAAGCCAGCTATGTTGCCGACAGAGGGTTTAACTAAGTTTATGAGTATGCTAGGTACGCTCTTAGCGCAACAAGTTTGTTGGAAACATCTTGAGTGCTTTGAAATCGGTTAAGCCATATAGAACCGTTGAACTGTTGTGTTCAATAGTTTGGCTGGTTTGGCGCTCTTCACTTTGTTAAGTCAAGTGTCAAGAGATACTGTGTTTCTCTAATTCATGCTGTATAGGGTCGTAAAGTGATTATAGCCAATGCAATTAGTACTAACGGTTGTGGTGGCCAGCCCAGCTGCGTTGTGATGGCGGGAGACAATTGCTGCCGACAATTCGCAAGGGGTTCAATGACCACTCGGACGATGCAAGCAAGACGCGCTCAAACACGACGATTTTCTTCTAGAAAGTTTAGCGTTGTCGACGTGGAACATCTACGTTTTAGCAGATTCCTCTCGACACTTCATTGATAAGCGGAAAATTACACTTAACTTTAGTTTCTTTCCTGCGGTGATGTGAATAGGCAAGTAGTTCCAACGTGAAATGACGTTCTTTGTTCGTCAGTGGATGGTGAATCACATGTCCAAGCCATACTACTTCAACTATTTATTGCGGAGTTGAAGAAATAAAACTTAGTTTATAAAAAATCAATAACAGGAAATTAATTTATAGTGTAAATCATATGCCTATGTGTTATAACCATAGACGGGCAGGCCAGCATTGTGTCCGTTTACGATTCTCACAGTAATTATAGTTGCCATAGTAAATCAGCGCAATAATATTTCTCGACGGTATCAGGTATAATTGGATCGCAATGCGAGTAGCATCTATGCGGAAGAACGGGAGCAACATCTCTCGTTACATTCTGTGTCTTATTCTGTGAACACCATGGGAATACATTGGCGTACTTGAAACGACATAAATATCAACCTGCACATAACACTCATTGTTCACAACTTTCATATAAACTATCTTTTAAATTAATGTCCGCACAAATTTTCCTAATTATAGTCTGGGAATTAAGAAAATAGAAATAAAAATATTTGCTCACCTCTTTCACATACACGGAGACGATTCTTATCATGTGAAAAACTAACTGGACTAAGCTATTAGATTTTAATTTGCACCAAGTCAGTTCATCAAGATGTTTCATAATAAGGAAGACATTAGCATCATGAGAGGAAACGAAGTTCCCTAAACGCCTGTAACGATCCAGCCTTCAAAAGCAAAACACACCAAAAAAATCTCCATTAAAATCGACAGAGCACATGAGGTTAAGTGAAAAACTTGGGGAACAAAGGCTGGCGTGGTCGGCTCACTATTTAGTATGCATTTGGAAAGGAGTTGAGGCGAGAGCAATAAGTTTGAGCCCGCGATTTGCATAGATTGTGGCGCGCGGCGGCGGCGCGGCGCGGGCGCGTGTTTGGTGATTTACTTGCGCGGCAGCGTGGGCGACGGCAAGATAACACCTGCACTGCTATTATGATGACACCTCCGCGAACTGAACCATAGTAGCACGAATGTTACAAAAACTGGCTTGATTCTGTTAAAAATGTCTAAACTTTGGTCTTTATTCCAATTTTTTAAGAACCTTTGCCATATCCTTAGCATTTATATGTTAATGTGGTTTTGTGTAGTAGTATGCTGATTAGTAGTTAGTGTATTTATATGGAAGCTTTTAGTAGGTGTATAACATATCAATTCTAAGTCATAGGTAAATAGCATATTATTACGCCCATAAAACGACAACGCCCAAAATAGTATGCAACTATGCCCCTTACTGTGCATGGATACCTTGTACATATTTCATGACTAATAACGTCTAAAATGAATTTAATTGGTAAATAAATGTTTCAGAAGATCGGGCACAGGTGATACCAGTGTAAACAAGATTCCACCAAATTCTACCATAAAGACTACTTAACACGTAAAAAGTTTAGGATTTATTTGATTTATGTTTTTCTACATTTATAAATTCCCAACGGAATAGACAAAAGTAAAGTTGAGTCAGAAAAAGAAGTCTGCAGCTTTATTAATGTTTGTATCCGTAAATTGGACCGCTGCTGCACGCTCGAGCCATTTTCTTTTCCATTTCTGTCGTTGAAAACAACCATGTGTTTAGAAAATGACAATACAAATTAATCCAAATAAGGGAAACCTGGTCCAAAAACTAGTAGCGTTTACTAAGAAAAACAATAGTAACTCATAATCATAAGTGGTGGCTGTCTTGTAGGCTCAGCTCGACAGTATGGCGCGCCGAGAAGCCTGCTTGTGGTTAAATTACACTCATTTACCGCAGCAACAACGTCCGTGGCATGTGCAAAATGTTGCCAGCGACGATTAGCAGAATTCCTGCCTTGCAATAGAACATATAAATGCTAAAAAACAAGGCCCTTGCGACACACATATGTACTTAATGACTGGATAGGTTAGTTGTTTTGTTGATTTACCATTTACGTTCGTCATTCCCTTGTGTGATGCATCAACCACCTACCGAGATAATATTCTGTCATTCTGTCAGTTTTATTTACCTGTATAAATGGTTAAGTAAGAACCTTAATTAGCTATAGTAGTATTAGAAATAATAGCCATAGTCTGTTGTTAGTTGATTTAATGATTTGCAGTTGCCATGTTACACAATAAGTTCGCTAATGGAATTGATAGCAGTAATTAGAGAATGAGCGGCTGCGACAGCCTGCGGCACGATCCATGGAGTTTCGACACAGACAATCGCTGGCGCGTTTACTATGCGGGTTATTATAAAGTGCAATTGTTGCATTCAGCGTTCGTAGCGCATTGACGATGGCTAATTTTATCTTTAACACCCGCGTGTTTTAGCGACGGCAAGTTTCACTTATTTATTTTTAAATCACGGCTCATTATTAGTTAGTATCAAGCGGCCAGACGCTTTAAAAATAAAAATGTTTGTGAAGCCCTTGAGAGAATAATTAGCATGACTACGTGAAAATGAACGGCAACAACTTTCCTTATTCTTGTAAACATGTTTTGTGAGCGATGTAACGATAACCACGGTTAATTTAACAAATGGGTTACATGATTGAATTTTAGTTGGCTGATGAAGGTCGTGAAACAAAGTTCAGGTTTTGTGGTCGACGTCCGTAGAACACAATGAAGATGTCGTTACAACTTCACAAGTTTACTGAGTATGGAACCATGTACGTCATAAACGTTATAATACTGTATCACTCTATTCTTACCTATAAATAATTTTCATATTCAATAAACTTAGTGTCTAATTATTACATTATAATAGTTTATCATGATTACAATAGTGGCTCTACGGCAATTGAAAATCATAAGACTCTAATTTTTTGTATACCTAGTTGACAGAGGAAACTCTGTTATTTCTTGTAGTTCCGTTTTCAAATCAATAGTTTTCTTACAGTCAATGCATACTGAAAATATTGAAGGTTTGAAGAAAGTTACTTTATAAAAGGTTCTATTATATTTTAATGAAATCTACAAACATCTTAAAATATTTATATAATTTAAAAGGTAAGTCATAAAATAATAATATGTACAAGTAGGTATATAAAAACAAAATAATCACAGAGCATCAAAAAAATCGACCGCATCTTTGTCAACAGGAAAGATGGCTAAAAGGCTGACAGTATTGCCACGTTGTAAGTCCAGAGCCAAGTCAAGTCAAGTCCAGGCCAAACATAGGCCAGCTCTCTGGGCACATGAAGAGTCCACCAACATATTGGTAACGTCTCGAAAAACTAAGTGGGCACTGACCCCATGGCCCTAGAGTTTTAACCACAAACAGATCGAACATTTATCCAATAAGATTGGAATATTTGCGCCATTTAAGGTTTTCCGTACCTGCAACATCCGCCCCAGCAAAGCCCGCCGTGCTAGGAGGAATATGGGATGGCACGAGGGTGTCAACACATGTTGCATCCCACACCAAAGTCCGACCTAACTTCCAAGGCATCATGGTCATTCCATCTGGGCTTTTATTCACTATGACTACTTAACGATTCCTTACTCGTAACCACGTCAATCACACACGAATTCTGCTAATATCGTATTAATATAATCGGCAAATTGTCTTGGGACATACAGAATATGACATTTCGATTTCGATTTCGAAAAAAAAAACGATTTTGACGTAGTTTAAACGTAGTAAGATTCTGCGGGGAATCATTATAACGATACAGAATTGTGGCCCAAGGCCCTGGGACAAAACACATTTGTGTTAGCATTCACGCCAAACGCTACGTCAAAATGTATGGGAATGACATTCCCTGCGGAAAGGACACGACGTAATCTTTCCGCAGGTAATGTTCACGTACATTTTGGCGTAGCGTTTGGCGTGAACGCTAACAGAAATGTGTTTTGTCTAGGCCTACTGGTCTCTTTCCGTCGCCACGTACCAAGACATTCAGGTCTAGAACAGCTAGCAGCCCGGTGGTGACAAGAGGACGACGGATGAAAGTTACTTGATTGTTACCCTGAACACATTTTTTGCCAAACGCCGTCTACCAAAGCTTTGCTATATTTTGGTGTACTAAAGTCTGCCTAACCTTTTCCCAACTATGTTGTGGTCTGCTTCCAGTCTAACCAGATGCAGCTAAGTACCAGTGCGTTACATGGAGCGACTGCCTATCTGACCTCCAAGTATTCGGATCCTATTTGATGGTTTTAGACTTCAGCTTCTATACTTACTGGTACATGCTATATTAGCTACTAAAAACGTAATTTATGACTTATGCCAGCGGCTTCGCTCGCGTGGAAGTCGGTGTATTATACATATAAACCTTCCTCTTGAATCACTATGTCCATTGATGAAAACCGCATCAATATCCGTTGCGTTGTTAAAAAATCTAAGCGTACAAACACGAAAAGCGACTTTGTTTTATACTATGCAAGGATTAGACAGTTAAACCATGTTATGACAAACTAAGCAACCACAAATGAATTAGATAACAATCTTTCTTTTAAATAATCACATTTAGACTCAGCAATCGATTTTAACCTAACATCTAATTAACCGTCTTTCTAATTGCAGTAATTGTTGACTATCACGTTATATAGATAGATCACCTCACCGAGACTTTTAAATCAACTCATGCGCGGATTACACGGATGATTAGGCACCCGTCAGTTATTTAGAACGCTACTGATAATACTGAATAATAATCCTTCTCATAATATTGAAAAGGTTTAATTTTAGAACTCATTCAATAAATCTTAATTCTCTATCATATGTCGGAGTCTATTGCAGTTCCCAGAAGTATGACTATACAAATATTTTGAGAATTCCAATGTGCTTGAATATTCTTCAATCGATTAAGAATTCTATAAGCTCAAGTATCCGACGGAACTTATTAATCTCAGCATTGATCACACTCCTGGCCGAGGACTTTATGTGCTCATTTATCGTTCTTACGTATCAGTGTTTTTATTTTATCATTCACATAGGATTTAATTCCAAATTCTTACAGATTTATGTGTCCACATTCGGAGGAAACTATTTTAATTAGGCTCTTTTTCTGTCCATAATATTTGATAATGACTGCTAGGAGAGGTTAAAAAACCTAGTTCTCTAAATAAAACGTTCTCGTCGCTTCTAAATAGCATTCAGAAGATTTTATTTACGCATTTCCATTTTTATAGCCGTGCAAACACGGAGCGTCAATCCACACCCTTACGTATAACTGTAAAGGCGTCGCACCGGTCATGGGCACTGTGCCAGCAACAACGGTGTTTCTCGCCGCTTCCGAATGAGTGTCGCTCGACCACTTGTCATTCAACAGCCGCCGATAATTGAGGTGTTTACCTAATGATCATTAAAAATCGAATAGATCCGCGTTATGCAATCGATTAGGAGCTAGACACAGAATCGAATTAGGAGTAAGCTGTTGAATAAGTGCGGAATTGATTAATAACAGTTTTTGTCTCTGTTTTATATCGATTGTAACAATGATTTTCATTGCACTATTTAAATAAGTTGTCGGAGAGTTCATACAGATTCTGGTGCACTAGACATTGTAAATAGGCCAAATCGATCACGCTTCGATTGGAGTGTTGAGCTTTTGCTCCTACATAAAGCATCGTTAAAACTACCTACTTGTTTGATCTTTAACCTCCGTCGCGTCGGTACACTACATGTAAATACACAAACATGGCTGCGTTTGTTACGTTCAATAATTACCTACAATATGTAAATTGTTAATGGTGGACTTTAGAGAGCTTTCAAAGCCCACAATCAAAAATGTACATATTTAACACACAATTACTAAGCGTTATCTCATAATTTGTTTACGGTTTGTTGGGTTGATTATGTGATGTCTTCGCATTTGATAAACGGTAAGCACATAAACAAGTTTTTACGAACAACAACACCAAGGTATCCTAAGTGGTTACTTAATAAAACATGTGCGCGCTACAACAATGAAACAGTAGCAGTACAAAACAAATTCGTGTCGATAAGGTTATTACTCGCTCATAAATATAGCAGTGACAAATAATGTTTAAGACACTTAAGCGGCTCGTATCAGCGCAGAGGACATGACGTAAGTACAAAGGGTGCAGGCGTCCAAGTTGTCAAACGAGAAGTTTTTATCGGGCGGCCTGTCGGCGTTGAATAGAAATGAGCCTTGAATAATGCATGTGTGGTGCGGCCCGCGTCCCGCACCTCTCCAAACTGATTTGTTGCAACCGACGTTGCAACAACGCGATCACGCTCATACACAGGTGTTTACGTTTATACCGAGCGTCCGAGCGATTGTACGCTTCCAGTCTATGTGTTCGAATGTCAGCGATTCGAACTCCGACCGACTCGCTGACACCGCATTATGTGATATTAGCAACGTTGTAATACGACTCTAAACCGACTGTGAGAACATTACTGCTGGATTAAAACAACTTGATAAAAGGATATTAATAAGCATGACCTACGTTGCACTACACAGTGTGACGTAGTTTGGTTCTATGACTCACAAGTCTATTACGTTTAACAATGTTTCGTCAAGTTGAGCGTGTAATGATCCTTCCAAACTAAACTGTTAATGCTAGCGGCAAACAGAAAAACGTGGAAGAAAATTATCCGTTTTATAGCTAATCAAAAAACTGCATCAGTGCTCAGCTTAGTCTTCAAGCGTAGGCTTGTAAAGTGTGTGAGCTTGTGAAACACATACTTAGCGGAGCCGAGCGCCCCGAGGCTGGTTTCACTTCCTGTGCTTTAAACCCATTGATGCGGCATCAGATATTCATCTTTTTCTTGCAATATAGTAATACAAGAATGAAATTTCGTTACAGTTTTGTTGCTACATAGGTAGAGTAATGGTTGACTATTGGGGTTGTTATAGCTACTGTCAGTTTATGTTTCCGCAAAGCAAAATATTACTCTTTGTTAATGTTTAGTTGCTGAAAATTAAACGGGTACATAGAAGGAACGGTATATTAACTAGTTGCGTTCAAAGCGGGAATGAAGCGAGCCATTTGTGGCCGTGCTGAGGTTCTGGTTTGCTCCGCCAAGATGGCTATGTTATAAGACGTAGAACGCAGCCCGGTACACATTTTTGCGCAGTTACCTCCATTCTTAACTAGAAACTAACTGGCTGTTTGATTTACTGCGAATTTACATAAAAGATGCACATCACACGAACTGCAGTAGAAAATAAAGAGATGAATCTAGAAATTACGAAGAAAATTATATATTATTATCTTAAAGATTAGAAAGTCAAAGTAGAATTAAAAAACAGTATATATTCATATTATAAGAGCCTATACAACTATCCATAATGGAGTAACATTAAAATCTAGGTAACACAAGATGATAAGTTCATCCGCAATGGTATCGGAAATATCAAACTCAAGATTTTTATCCGCACGGACATAGAAAGTTTCAGTTGAAAGGAAAGTTGCGTAGGCACCTCATTAATTTTTGCCTAAGTTCTAATTAATTGTATGACCATGGTTGTTTATTATAGTAGACGCAGAACCTGTTACCATGGATTCCGTAGGTACTTGATTCTGAACCTGCGTCGAAATTTTTTAGCGGTAAAAAAAGTGCTGATCTATTATACATTTTGACCGCGTAGGGTTTTTCTATGAAATCAGTTTTTTTATAACCGCCGAAAAATGTTTACTCTAGGAGATCTAGAATCAATGACCACTCGGACGATGCAAGCAAGACGCGCTCAAACACGACGATTTTCTTCTAGAAAGTTTAGCGTTGTCGACGTGGAACATCTACGTTTTAGCAGATTCCTCTCGACACTTCATTGATAAGCGGAAAATTACACTTAACTTTAGTTTCTTTCCTGCGGTGATGTGAATAGGCAAGTAGTTCCAACGTGAAATGACGTTCTTTGTTCGTCAGTGGATGGTGAATCACATGTCCAAGCCATACTACTTCAACTATTTATTGCGGAGTTGAAGAAATAAAACTTAGTTTATAAAAAATCAATAACAGGAAATTAATTTATAGTGTAAATCATATGCCTATGTGTTATAACCATAGACGGGCAGGCCAGCATTGTGTCCGTTTACGATTCTCACAGTAATTATAGTTGCCATAGTAAATCAGCGCAATAATATTTCTCGACGGTATCAGGTATAATTGGATCGCAATGCGAGTAGCATCTATGCGGAAGAACGGGAGCAACATCTCTCGTTACATTCTGTGTCTTATTCTGTGAACACCATGGGAATACATTGGCGTACTTGAAACGACATAAATATCAACCTGCACATAACACTCATTGTTCACAACTTTCATATAAACTATCTTTTAAATTAATGTCCGCACAAATTTTCCTAATTATAGTCTGGGAATTAAGAAAATAGAAATAAAAATATTTGCTCACCTCTTTCACATACACGGAGACGATTCTTATCATGTGAAAAACTAACTGGACTAAGCTATTAGATTTTAATTTGCACCAAGTCAGTTCATCAAGATGTTTCATAATAAGGAAGACATTAGCATCATGAGAGGAAACGAAGTTCCCTAAACGCCTGTAACGATCCAGCCTTCAAAAGCAAAACACACCAAAAAAATCTCCATTAAAATCGACAGAGCACATGAGGTTAAGTGAAAAACTTGGGGAACAAAGGCTGGCGTGGTCGGCTCACTATTTAGTATGCATTTGGAAAGGAGTTGAGGCGAGAGCAATAAGTTTGAGCCCGCGATTTGCATAGATTGTGGCGCGCGGCGGCGGCGCGGCGCGGGCGCGTGTTTGGTGATTTACTTGCGCGGCAGCGTGGGCGACGGCAAGATAACACCTGCACTGCTATTATGATGACACCTCCGCGAACTGAACCATAGTAGCACGAATGTTACAAAAACTGGCTTGATTCTGTTAAAAATGTCTAAACTTTGGTCTTTATTCCAATTTTTTAAGAACCTTTGCCATATCCTTAGCATTTATATGTTAATGTGGTTTTGTGTAGTAGTATGCTGATTAGTAGTTAGTGTATTTATATGGAAGCTTTTAGTAGGTGTATAACATATCAATTCTAAGTCATAGGTAAATAGCATATTATTACGCCCATAAAACGACAACGCCCAAAATAGTATGCAACTATGCCCCTTACTGTGCATGGATACCTTGTACATATTTCATGACTAATAACGTCTAAAATGAATTTAATTGGTAAATAAATGTTTCAGAAGATCGGGCACAGGTGATACCAGTGTAAACAAGATTCCACCAAATTCTACCATAAAGACTACTTAACACGTAAAAAGTTTAGGATTTATTTGATTTATGTTTTTCTACATTTATAAATTCCCAACGGAATAGACAAAAGTAAAGTTGAGTCAGAAAAAGAAGTCTGCAGCTTTATTAATGTTTGTATCCGTAAATTGGACCGCTGCTGCACGCTCGAGCCATTTTCTTTTCCATTTCTGTCGTTGAAAACAACCATGTGTTTAGAAAATGACAATACAAATTAATCCAAATAAGGGAAACCTGGTCCAAAAACTAGTAGCGTTTACTAAGAAAAACAATAGTAACTCATAATCATAAGTGGTGGCTGTCTTGTAGGCTCAGCTCGACAGTATGGCGCGCCGAGAAGCCTGCTTGTGGTTAAATTACACTCATTTACCGCAGCAACAACGTCCGTGGCATGTGCAAAATGTTGCCAGCGACGATTAGCAGAATTCCTGCCTTGCAATAGAACATATAAATGCTAAAAAACAAGGCCCTTGCGACACACATATGTACTTAATGACTGGATAGGTTAGTTGTTTTGTTGATTTACCATTTACGTTCGTCATTCCCTTGTGTGATGCATCAACCACCTACCGAGATAATATTCTGTCATTCTGTCAGTTTTATTTACCTGTATAAATGGTTAAGTAAGAACCTTAATTAGCTATAGTAGTATTAGAAATAATAGCCATAGTCTGTTGTTAGTTGATTTAATGATTTGCAGTTGCCATGTTACACAATAAGTTCGCTAATGGAATTGATAGCAGTAATTAGAGAATCAGCGGCTGCGACAGCCTGCGGCACGATCCATGGAGTTTCGACACAGACAATCGCTGGCGCGTTTACTATGCGGGTTATTATAAAGTGCAATTGTTGCATTCAGCGTTCGTAGCGCATTGACGATGGCTAATTTTATCTTTAACACCCGCGTGTTTTAGCGACGGCAAGTTTCACTTATTTATTTTTAAATCACGGCTCATTATTAGTTAGTATCAAGCGGCCAGACGCTTTAAAAATAAAAATGTTTGTGAAGCCCTTGAGAGAATAATTAGCATGACTACGTGAAAATGAACGGCAACAACTTTCCTTATTCTTGTAAACATGTTTTGTGAGCGATGTAACGATAACCACGGTTAATTTAACAAATGGGTTACATGATTGAATTTTAGTTGGCTGATGAAGGTCGTGAAACAAAGTTCAGGTTTTGTGGTCGACGTCCGTAGAACACAATGAAGATGTCGTTACAACTTCACAAGTTTACTGAGTATGGAACCATGTACGTCATAAACGTTATAATACTGTATCACTCTATTCTTACCTATAAATAATTTTCATATTCAATAAACTTAGTGTCTAATTATTACATTATAATAGTTTATCATGATTACAATAGTGGCTCTACGGCAATTGAAAATCATAAGACTCTAATTTTTTGTATACCTAGTTGACAGAGGAAACTCTGTTATTTCTTGTAGTTCCGTTTTCAAATCAATAGTTTTCTTACAGTCAATGCATACTGAAAATATTGAAGGTTTGAAGAAAGTTACTTTATAAAAGGTTCTATTATATTTTAATGAAATCTACAAACATCTTAAAATATTTATATAATTTAAAAGGTAAGTCATAAAATAATAATATGTACAAGTAGGTATATAAAAACAAAATAATCACAGAGCATCAAAAAAATCGACCGCATCTTTGTCAACAGGAAAGATGGCTAAAAGGCTGACAGTATTGCCACGTTGTAAGTCCAGAGCCAAGTCAAGTCAAGTCCAGGCCAAACATAGGCCAGCTCTCTGGGCACATGAAGAGTCCACCAACATATTGGTAACGTCTCGAAAAACTAAGTGGGCACTGACCCCATGGCCCTAGAGTTTTAACCACAAACAGATCGAACATTTATCCAATAAGATTGGAATATTTGCGCCATTTAAGGTTTTCCGTACCTGCAACATCCGCCCCAGCAAAGCCCGCCGTGCTAGGAGGAATATGGGATGGCACGAGGGTGTCAACACATGTTGCATCCCACACCAAAGTCCGACCTAACTTCCAAGGCATCATGGTCATTCCATCTGGGCTTTTATTCACTATGACTACTTAACGATTCCTTACTCGTAACCACGTCAATCACACACGAATTCTGCTAATATCGTATTAATATAATCGGCAAATTGTCTTGGGACATACAGAATATGACATTTCGATTTCGATTTCGAAAAAAAAAACGATTTTGACGTAGTTTAAACGTAGTAAGATTCTGCGGGGAATCATTATAACGATACAGAATTGTGGCCCAAGGCCCTGGGACAAAACACATTTGTGTTAGCATTCACGCCAAACGCTACGTCAAAATGTATGGGAATGACATTCCCTGCGGAAAGGACACGACGTAATCTTTCCGCAGGTAATGTTCACGTACATTTTGGCGTAGCGTTTGGCGTGAACGCTAACAGAAATGTGTTTTGTCTAGGCCTACTGGTCTCTTTCCGTCGCCACGTACCAAGACATTCAGGTCTAGAACAGCTAGCAGCCCGGTGGTGACAAGAGGACGACGGATGAAAGTTACTTGATTGTTACCCTGAACACATTTTTTGCCAAACGCCGTCTACCAAAGCTTTGCTATATTTTGGTGTACTAAAGTCTGCCTAACCTTTTCCCAACTATGTTGTGGTCTGCTTCCAGTCTAACCAGATGCAGCTAAGTACCAGTGCGTTACATGGAGCGACTGCCTATCTGACCTCCAAGTATTCGGATCCTATTTGATGGTTTTAGACTTCAGCTTCTATACTTACTGGTACATGCTATATTAGCTACTAAAAACGTAATTTATGACTTATGCCAGCGGCTTCGCTCGCGTGGAAGTCGGTGTATTATACATATAAACCTTCCTCTTGAATCACTATGTCCATTGATGAAAACCGCATCAATATCCGTTGCGTTGTTAAAAAATCTAAGCGTACAAACACGAAAAGCGACTTTGTTTTATACTATGCAAGGATTAGACAGTTAAACCATGTTATGACAAACTAAGCAACCACAAATGAATTAGATAACAATCTTTCTTTTAAATAATCACATTTAGACTCAGCAATCGATTTTAACCTAACATCTAATTAACCGTCTTTCTAATTGCAGTAATTGTTGACTATCACGTTATATAGATAGATCACCTCACCGAGACTTTTAAATCAACTCATGCGCGGATTACACGGATGATTAGGCACCCGTCAGTTATTTAGAACGCTACTGATAATACTGAATAATAATCCTTCTCATAATATTGAAAAGGTTTAATTTTAGAACTCATTCAATAAATCTTAATTCTCTATCATATGTCGGAGTCTATTGCAGTTCCCAGAAGTATGACTATACAAATATTTTGAGAATTCCAATGTGCTTGAATATTCTTCAATCGATTAAGAATTCTATAAGCTCAAGTATCCGACGGAACTTATTAATCTCAGCATTGATCACACTCCTGGCCGAGGACTTTATGTGCTCATTTATCGTTCTTACGTATCAGTGTTTTTATTTTATCATTCACATAGGATTTAATTCCAAATTCTTACAGATTTATGTGTCCACATTCGGAGGAAACTATTTTAATTAGGCTCTTTTTCTGTCCATAATATTTGATAATGACTGCTAGGAGAGGTTAAAAAACCTAGTTCTCTAAATAAAACGTTCTCGTCGCTTCTAAATAGCATTCAGAAGATTTTATTTACGCATTTCCATTTTTATAGCCGTGCAAACACGGAGCGTCAATCCACACCCTTACGTATAACTGTAAAGGCGTCGCACCGGTCATGGGCACTGTGCCAGCAACAACGGTGTTTCTCGCCGCTTCCGAATGAGTGTCGCTCGACCACTTGTCATTCAACAGCCGCCGATAATTGAGGTGTTTACCTAATGATCATTAAAAATCGAATAGATCCGCGTTATGCAATCGATTAGGAGCTAGACACAGAATCGAATTAGGAGTAAGCTGTTGAATAAGTGCGGAATTGATTAATAACAGTTTTTGTCTCTGTTTTATATCGATTGTAACAATGATTTTCATTGCACTATTTAAATAAGTTGTCGGAGAGTTCATACAGATTCTGGTGCACTAGACATTGTAAATAGGCCAAATCGATCACGCTTCGATTGGAGTGTTGAGCTTTTGCTCCTACATAAAGCATCGTTAAAACTACCTACTTGTTTGATCTTTAACCTCCGTCGCGTCGGTACACTACATGTAAATACACAAACATGGCTGCGTTTGTTACGTTCAATAATTACCTACAATATGTAAATTGTTAATGGTGGACTTTAGAGAGCTTTCAAAGCCCACAATCAAAAATGTACATATTTAACACACAATTACTAAGCGTTATCTCATAATTTGTTTACGGTTTGTTGGGTTGATTATGTGATGTCTTCGCATTTGATAAACGGTAAGCACATAAACAAGTTTTTACGAACAACAACACCAAGGTATCCTAAGTGGTTACTTAATAAAACATGTGCGCGCTACAACAATGAAACAGTAGCAGTACAAAACAAATTCGTGTCGATAAGGTTATTACTCGCTCATAAATATAGCAGTGACAAATAATGTTTAAGACACTTAAGCGGCTCGTATCAGCGCAGAGGACATGACGTAAGTACAAAGGGTGCAGGCGTCCAAGTTGTCAAACGAGAAGTTTTTATCGGGCGGCCTGTCGGCGTTGAATAGAAATGAGCCTTGAATAATGCATGTGTGGTGCGGCCCGCGTCCCGCACCTCTCCAAACTGATTTGTTGCAACCGACGTTGCAACAACGCGATCACGCTCATACACAGGTGTTTACGTTTATACCGAGCGTCCGAGCGATTGTACGCTTCCAGTCTATGTGTTCGAATGTCAGCGATTCGAACTCCGACCGACTCGCTGACACCGCATTATGTGATATTAGCAACGTTGTAATACGACTCTAAACCGACTGTGAGAACATTACTGCTGGATTAAAACAACTTGATAAAAGGATATTAATAAGCATGACCTACGTTGCACTACACAGTGTGACGTAGTTTGGTTCTATGACTCACAAGTCTATTACGTTTAACAATGTTTCGTCAAGTTGAGCGTGTAATGATCCTTCCAAACTAAACTGTTAATGCTAGCGGCAAACAGAAAAACGTGGAAGAAAATTATCCGTTTTATAGCTAATCAAAAAACTGCATCAGTGCTCAGCTTAGTCTTCAAGCGTAGGCTTGTAAAGTGTGTGAGCTTGTGAAACACATACTTAGCGGAGCCGAGCGCCCCGAGGCTGGTTTCACTTCCTGTGCTTTAAACCCATTGATGCGGCATCAGATATTCATCTTTTTCTTGCAATATAGTAATACAAGAATGAAATTTCGTTACAGTTTTGTTGCTACATAGGTAGAGTAATGGTTGACTATTGGGGTTGTTATAGCTACTGTCAGTTTATGTTTCCGCAAAGCAAAATATTACTCTTTGTTAATGTTTAGTTGCTGAAAATTAAACGGGTACATAGAAGGAACGGTATATTAACTAGTTGCGTTCAAAGCGGGAATGAAGCGAGCCATTTGTGGCCGTGCTGAGGTTCTGGTTTGCTCCGCCAAGATGGCTATGTTATAAGACGTAGAACGCAGCCCGGTACACATTTTTGCGCAGTTACCTCCATTCTTAACTAGAAACTAACTGGCTGTTTGATTTACTGCGAATTTACATAAAAGATGCACATCACACGAACTGCAGTAGAAAATAAAGAGATGAATCTAGAAATTACGAAGAAAATTATATATTATTATCTTAAAGATTAGAAAGTCAAAGTAGAATTAAAAAACAGTATATATTCATATTATAAGAGCCTATACAACTATCCATAATGGAGTAACATTAAAATCTAGGTAACACAAGATGATAAGTTCATCCGCAATGGTATCGGAAATATCAAACTCAAGATTTTTATCCGCACGGACATAGAAAGTTTCAGTTGAAAGGAAAGTTGCGTAGGCACCTCATTAATTTTTGCCTAAGTTCTAATTAATTGTATGACCATGGTTGTTTATTATAGTAGACGCAGAACCTGTTACCATGGATTCCGTAGGTACTTGATTCTGAACCTGCGTCGAAATTTTTTAGCGGTAAAAAAAGTGCTGATCTATTATACATTTTGACCGCGTAGGGTTTTTCTATGAAATCAGTTTTTTTATAACCGCCGAAAAATGTTTACTCTAGGAGATCTAGAATCATAAACTAAATGTTTGAAATGAAATTAAATGTTTATATCAGTAAGTAGATCCTATAAGACACTTTTACACGTCAATATTTTGAAAACTAGATGGCGCCGGCATTTCCTAGCGGACTGTTCCCTGAGAAGAAATTGCCAAAACAAAGTCAGAGGTCACGGGCTTTCGTTTGCGCGTCGATGTCCCTGCATCCCGATATTATTTTGTTTATAAGAGTTTTAACTATCAAAGTTACCTCACAGTGAACGGACTAAAAAAGTGAACGCTGAAATAACTCCTTAGTTACCTATTGATAAAATGATTAAATACGTAGTCGTTATTTACAGTCAATATTAATAAATGAAGACGTGGAAGTGATCAAAAGATTCATTACTTCATTCAGTTGCTTTCAGTTCATATTGTAACATTAGTTTCTGCTCGCCACATTAACTTTCGCTTGGACTGCATTAATAGAGGCTGACATTTATTTTATTATTTATTTCTCAACTCGTGTGATGAAATTTATCTGGTTTCCGTTTTCAGACTACAACACGACCACTTCAATCAAATCAAAATGAAGCGACGCGTATAAATAAACAAGCAGACATTCTGAAAGGACTTCTCCATTTTTGTCTATTCTGGAAGTTATTTTTAGAATGTTTTATTATGTTTTAACTGTGGTTGGAACACTTTTTGATCAGATTTGGTTTTAAGCTCAGTTTTGTTTTAGGATTCTGTTCTCCTGGGGGGAGCGGGTTGCGTAAAATATGGCTGAGGATTATGACAGGTGGGAGACAAAAACCATCAGTCTACTTCGGTAGACTAATGCTTGTTTCCACATAGCGAGAAGAGCATAGACTCTCAAAGAAACATTGGTTTTATCTATAGGCAAACTTGCCAAACCACCAATCATCATTTCAGATACTTGATGTCTATTTTTAGTATTTTGGAATCTTTTTAAAAGCGGTATTTTGGGCTTCTTTACAAGCTTGGAAAATATGAAGATGGATCATAATTCAAGCTAAATTTAAGGCTGACAATTGAAGCCAAAAGCTTCGTAAAAGTCACAATTTATGCGCAATAATAAAAGAGTCGTAAAGCCTTCGTAACATTTAAGTGGATATCCTTCAGATATAAAGCGAGAAGCAAATATGTGTCTGAGCATTATAAATAATGGACAAGATTCTGGCAAAGAACCTATTTTTTGTCACAACGGTAAGTAACCTACCTACTCGTATCTGATCATTGTGGTTAAATTCAAGCAGAGTAGTTAGTTACAAATTCTACGTTTAGTCCACTCTTGGCCACTCGACCCCCAATAAATAATGTCTCCACTGGAGCTCGGACTATAGTTTATTCTCGACCCTTGGGGGTCGAGAGTGAATTTTATTTCCCGACCAAGTTTTAGTTTTCTCTCGACCCCCAAATACTACTTTGGGTACAGTACCTTACTGTAACAAAATATTAATTTTAGGTACTTACCGAGCTAGGGGTCGAAAGTCGAGTGTGAACTATGTTTAAGATTTGAGAGGAACCAAATCAAATCTTTTTCTAGAGGTCGAGGGGCCGACAGTGGACTAAACGCAAATTCAAAATGCGGTTGTGCTTAATACCTATCAGTTTTATTGTTTCTCTTTTGTAGAAGTTATTTAGGATCTCCTGAAACTTTCAGTAATCCCATTTAACTGTAAATCGTTTCCTTATTGAAATAAGATGAGTTTTTCAAATGGCATGCTTTTTAAAACAAACAAATACTGACCGGTTGGATAGTTAAATATAGTATTCGTGAATAAAAGAACATATTAGTGAAATCAATGCATTTAATTTAGAGATGGGCCGACTATGACTTTGGCCGACCAGCCGACTAGTCGGCTGCAAAATGGCCGACTAGTTGGCCGACATTGCTTTCGTTTGAGTCGGGTGACATCGGCAATGTTCAAAATGGCAAACCTACTGATTGACAAGTGTTTGCTATAGGTTCTTCTTTTGACGTGACGTCCTTTCGTTCGGTGTACTGGTACTCTGGTATTAAGTTCAATATTTCTGACCGACAAAAACATGTATGATTTGAAACGCTAATAACTTCGACAAATTGAGTGCTAACTTATGGTTGAGTATCCAAAAGATAGATCATATTTACAACTATTTTTAAGCGGGGCATTATTTACCTATGACGTCACACTGCGTATGCATGCGCATGCGCGCGACCCTCTATTTTTCACTATGAATCGAAATTAGAATTCGTATAGCGCAAAAACGCGTTTAGTTAGAACAATGATTCTGAAATCGTTGTCATTAGTTGACCAAGCACTACTAGGGCATAGAGAGAAACAACAAAAATATTGGTCAAAATAGGGTTAAAAATTAATATGACGTTAACAATAACAAAATAACTCCATATATCGTATCATATCGGCTGTAAATATGTTCAGAAATGGACAAAATCCCAATCGAACAAAGCTTGCATCAAAAGGAATGCAATAAGCCTAAACAATCTGGTACCGATCAAATACAATACCTGCGGCAGTGTCTAAAACTTTAACAAAATTTGTTGCAAATAGCAAAATAGTTTCAGATGTCGTCTAATATTGGCAGTATATCTGCTCAAAACTGAAAAAAAAAATCATGATCGGTGAAAGCTTACTTCATAAGGAATGCAATGAGCCTACTAAATCTAGTTTCAAGCGAATACAATTACGGCTACAGATGTGTCGGGAACCATAGGAACATTTGTTACCAAACCCTAAGTAAAAACATCTTGTATAACGTTTTCACGAAAACAAACGGCGCAGACTCGAATTGCACCTGCTTAATTTTTTTTTGTTTTTAATTAATTTTACTTTATTCAATTTCTGGATCTAAGTCCAATTAATTAATGGACCAAACGAAAGGTTCCTATTCCTTCCTATCCTAATTTCCTATCCTATTCTAGATTACATTTAAAGTAAATTGTAAACTGATTCTATAATAAAAAAATAACAGTTAAGATTTCATTTTTATTTTAAAAGACGGTGGCCTTTAAAAAAAATATGCATATTAATACGAGTAAATAATAATGGGCCGATTAGTCGGCGGTTTTAGCTGACTAGTCGCCGACTACAAATATAGCCGACTTTTCGGTACATCACTAATTTAATTATCCCATGATTGCAGCCAGCTCTCCAGTTATGTTTCACAAAAGATATACATAATAACAACGACAGATTATATTCAGTAGCTGTCATAAAAGTGTTCATTTGGCCAACATTAATTAAATAATGTGGTATATAAAATAATAAAGTACAATATTTGCGTAGAGGTCTCAAGTGAACGGATCTATTACAATGCCACGGTGAGAAAGCTCGGTCGTGTCGCTTGCGTTGCAATGGCGCCGGCACAATGCTCACGTTTGCGACATCGCAATCAGCATCGTCAGCTCTATGTGTATCGAACTATAAAAGGTCAGGTAATATAGCAACTGGCAAAGTCGCAATTCACTTGCTGGTTCCATTCCGTACATTTTTTACTATAATTATCTGCGCTAATTAAAGTTATAGACTTGTATTTGCAGACAATGTTAACATTATTACCTACAGTTTTAAATGTTTCCTTATACCAACAAAAATAAAACTACATAGCGGTTTTGCGAGACATAATCTGTAACCAGTATTCAGTAAAGGACAAAATAAAAGTTTGAAATAAACAGAAATATCACCAGACGTCTGGTTATGTTCAATGTGGATGACAGCTGAAGATAAGAAAGAATTAAATAGTTAAAGAAGAGATAAAGAGGAACAATCCGTTAGTGAAATTGAATAAATACTTTAAGAACACCTCTGTAAACAAAGCAGGTAAAGCCAAAGGAACTGTTTTAATATAAAAGACCAGACTGCCTCACGAAGAGGACCCGACGCGGTGAAAGGTAAATAACACTATGAGATATAACATAACAATGAAGTTTTAATGAACCACTGTTTCAAATTCTATTCAGCAGACTTTTCCGCTATTGTGTTTATTTTGAAATAGTTCAGCTATTCAGCTTTATAACAATTAAACGAAAATGAAATCGTTATAAAAATGATATAGACTCTTCGCAGTAATGTATTATTCTTAGTCAACAAAAACGATAGTAAGTTTGTTCGAGGATCAAGGCGAAAGAAAAAGTCAAAGTTATCTAGTGTGAATAGATACTTGGTGAACACAATAAGCTCTGCCCACGCGCCGATGAATCATGCGCCCGCGCCGTTGCCGCAACACACAGCAAGAACAGCAAAAACATTACCTACTTTTGAATAAGTATCCTTTCTCTTTCTACACCTCCGAGCGTGCACCGCGTTCGGCGCCACTCGTTGTATCAATAAACAAATGAATCATTATCAATACATATCTAATAGGTTGACTTTGACCATGATTTGAGTCAATGCTAACCAAACTAGCGTCATTATCATTACACAATATTTGTTGTTTTACCTTACAACATAAGGACTGGAATTGTTTGAAAACGATACTAAATAAACAGAGAAACATCGTAATTGAATTCCCAATGATAGTGGGAATCGCAGGACCGTTTACTATGAGACAGAATCTAGACCTAGAAGATAGCGTATGGGCAGTACTTGATAGTATATCAATAGGTGGGGACTCAATTGGACTGAATATAAGATAATTATAATAAAATTCCAGAGTATTGTAGAGTCAGTATCCGCTGAAGAAAGTTTTAAAATAAAGTCCATACCGGAGACGAGAATGTTTATACGAGAACACGCCAAATGGCATATAAACGTTTAAAGTGTTGTAAATTATACTCTTAATCTCGATGGCATTATGACAAATAAAACGTCCTTTCACCTGGGAGACGCTTTTGGACGCGATGAAGAAAAGAAAGATATTAAAAATTTTGAAACATTGTATGCACTTCGGAAACTATATCAATGAATTCAGCAGTTGACTGCTCTTAAAAAAAATCATCAACGTATTTCCTGATCATATAACATGGCGCACAATTTAATCCCTCGGTTTAAAATGTAAAATTAACATTTGTGTAATTAATTACGCCCATTGCCCTGAATACAGAAAACACTATTGAATTGCAACTACATATTAAAACTCGTACCTACAGTATCAATTGAACCAATGAATGTGCGTCGGTAATATCAAGCCTGATTTCAAAATGTAAGAGCGGAACTGTATGATCAAAAGTTTTTTTTGTAAGAAATCTATTTACTTATTACATTGGACATTAATTTATTGTCGCATTAACTGACCAGTCATAGCAGCCAAAGCGTGACGGAGGCGAACGAGTGGCCATGAAGTGCGTAGAGCGACTGGCCGGTGTGATACGTAGAAACGGTGACTCACAGAGAGAGAACAGAAATATGCATTACTGTGTACCAGATAAGGACAACAGATTTCAGAAAACAGGTTTGAGATTTCGAGTTTCGATCCGATATTCTCTTGTCTGTGCCAAGTAGACTCCGCTTGAGTAAAGCTGCCGTTCACGAACTTGGGGAAGTCGTACATTACAACTTTTTATTTTTATTCGGCTCAATACTGTTTAACAATTAGGATTTACTTTAACTGGCCTTCGTCTACTTCTCGATTAATGGTTGTTATCGTAATTAGTCACAGACCGGTCTCGATAACTTTCCCGGCCTACTTTAAAACGACTATTATTGTGAATTAGCAGATTTCGTTCTTTATCTTATCAAGTAAAGGTTACCTACTGAACGCTTTCTTTATCAAGACATGGTCTGTGTCGTGGTGATGTCACCACTACTTCGGTTCTCTTATCTTAACGACGATAAAACGTTAGTTAGGAATGTTCTACAGACGTAAGTTAGCTAATAAAACGCGTACCGACTAGGCATCCCGTCATCACCGCAGTTATCCCATCTAATGAAAAGGTTATACGAAGCTTGTATTATGAACATAGTTCCGCGAAAGACAAATAGACTACAAAAAGGAGATAGTTTGCAATGTGTAACTGAATGTATGCATAGTAGTTGATTCAGAATCGTTTACTGAAACCATTTCTTTGTTTTTATACATGTAGGAATGTTTTATCCTAAAAATAATTATAAACTACGGTCACATTTCCGCTGTACGGTCAAAACAAACCAAAATGGACAATGTACCTACTACGCTAGACCCTTATATATACGTGTGCGACTGTGTGCGTACGTGTGTATATTTGCAATGTGACCACAATTTTCTCCCACAGTCAGTTTAAGAATTTTTATAAATAACAGGGCTTTAAATATAATTGTCAAAATTTTGATATAACCAAATTTTGTAATTAAGATGTTTAGTGGTGCGCGTTAATTCTGCGACATATAGTAGATGTTGTAGCGATATTGTACGTTAAGCCGTCAGCATATCAACATGTGTTTCGCGTGTGATTATCAATCGGTGCAGTGATCGCTGAAGAAAGTCTCGAGCTACACGATTACAGGAATTTTCCGACTCGGTGGAAATCATCGCGTCTCGGTGAATCATTACATGTTTTTGCTTCTACGTCGCCTACAGAGAAAACGCGCGTTTCTTAGTCTTACACGTTAATAAAATCAAACATCAAAGTTGACGTTTAAATTGATATTTTCAATTTTGCGGGCGTTCCTTGTAAATCGTTAGAACAAATCACAATACGGTAAGTAGTGCCAAAAATGGGACAGTCATAGCCAATGTTGTCCACGCGGCTGTCTTGTCTCTGTAATTTATTGAGTACAAGCCGGCGTTTAAAAATATTCAATAGTAAATCTTAATCACTTACATCAGCGTGTTTGTCCGTCAAAAAAGTACAACGTTGCCTTTAACGTTAATGGGTCTATTTTTAATGATAATAGGTTGCCGATAATTGTGTGGTAGTATTGACGTCACGGCTAGTTGGCAACGTAAGCGGTCTATAGGAAACATGCAAATTTGTTGGCTGATTCCTTCCACTATCTTCTAACTTGTCTGTGTTAGTATTGTTATTAGATTGCGATGCTACAGATTTATTATCTCAATTGTGTTGGCTTGGTAGTTCCATACAATTTGAGCATTTCAAGTTTGTATTTATTCTTTAAACATAACTCCTAAAACATCAACTATACTATTTATATATAATAGAACCAAACGCGGAAAACCTATCGATTATTTGCAAATTAACAGCATGTTAATAATTATTTACTTATAGGCTCGGAATTTACGTATAAGCAAATTTATCTAAATTACATGTCTGTGTGACTAATAAGGCACACAGAGATGCTATACAAAGATGGCAGTACTTATCTTAACATCGTCAAATATTTACGTAAAAACAGTGTACCGTTATAAATATGTTCTAATTTGTTTACTTCGAATATGTTCTATACCACGCACAACGGACCGAATGGGAGTCTACGTACGGAAAAGGGAGTCCTATCATCATATGTTCTATAATGAAGATTTTTTTTTAAACAATGCGCTTCCTAATGTTGCAGTTGAATTGAACGCAACAGATGCAGTGTGTGTGTCGGATCTGCGACGCGTTGCTAAGTTTTAGTTGAATACAAATCGGAACAAGGTATAATTTGATCGTGGTCCCAACAATCGTTAAGGCTACTGTTACCGGCCTGTGCGGCAACCGGTTTGTCCACTTCCAGTGCCGAAACGACGCCAATCATAGCCTTAACACCAGAGACGCAGCGCCTTTTATTATTACACTAACTGACATCTCCACAAGATTATATTGCTTCCTTACTTTTCTTGCATTAGGTCATACATATACTTTCATTGAAGTTTAATGCGCTGATTTAGTTTGAACATCGGGCAATAATGAAAACACAAGTTGTTATTATAATAGGTGAAGAAAGAGCAAGTATTTATAGTAAACTGTAAATGTAGTTGCCGCCGCTGCAGCGCTGACGCAATTTTTCAGCGTACTTGTTGTTCTATTGACACAGTTAAATGACAGCTTTTATCAGAACGGATTTAAATTGATTCAATGACAATAGTGTAGTTGTTGTGGCGGTTTCTCTCAATATTTGTAATTTATTCTGCAGTTTCGATTCTATTGCTTTTTGTTTCCGATGAATGCAATTAAATTGGATTACTATATTGAGAAAGGAGATGAAGTATTAGTTACAGTCATATTTTCAGCAGAATTTCTTGTTATTCATTGGAAATAGTGCCAAGTGTCCTGTAGCGTTCGTTTTCGTAAATTCTATTTGTCACAATACAAGAGAAATAATATGTTTTATTTTTATTGCAAGGTAAACCAAGAAAATCTTAATCAACATCGTTTTGTTTTATTTTCCTGGTCAGTAATGTATGTGTATTTTGAATTCCTTCGATCGATGCATTGTTTTCTTACACATGTAAAGTGTTTATTAGTACAATTGAAATACGATTATACAATCATTGGCAGCAATCACTAAATCTCCTCGCAGATGCCGAAATTATCGCGTGCATCGGTGCCAATAGCTGCCTGATTGATGGCTGATCCGGCGGGCATTTATCCATTCGTGAACCCGAGTAGGCGGATTGACAGCAAAAATCAAGAAAAGGCTAATCAAAACAAGGCGAAAGCGCTTCCAAATCGCAACTTCCTGTGGAGCCCCTCAAATTAGCCGAAAGCGTAGCAGCATCAGCCACTGGAAATTATCATGTGGCGTGCGGGAAATTGGCGTGCAACTACTTATATGTACCATTTTAGAAATGAGTAATTGCTGTCGAAATTTAGCGCTCGAGGGTGCGCACCTGCGGGCGCCGAGATTCATTCATGAGAGGAGCAAAATAAAGCGGCGAGAGGTCGAGAACAATCCGCGGGCGATAATAACAGTTGGCTTTTCTTAGAAACAGTGTGGCGTGGAGGCTTCGACGGAGGGTGTGTTCGCGTCTCGTTCGCACGGTTAGGGAGTGAGCGAGAGGGCGTGGGCGGGGCCGTGTTATGTCACGTCGCGGGCGGTGAAGGCGTCGGGAGCGGAGTGCACTGCTGCACGCTGCACTCTCTGCATCCGCCACACTTCCCGACTTTTCATTATTAACGCTTGTTAAGATCGGAGGTCAGCGGCAGATAAATATGAAGTCAGGTGGTACCTTCATCACCGCCATTCAGGTAATGTTCGGTGATTAATGTGTTAATCGTATGGAATCTGTTGTGCAGTTAGTATAAGGAAATTATTGTGTTAAACAGTACATACTTCATGGTGATAAGATTTGGGTGGCTACTGATATCGGTAAAGATTAGTCATCAGAACCAGATTTTAAGTGGATAATGAAACAGTTAAATTGAATTATACATGTTTTCCGAGTTGTATTTTTTATTGTACATTCGAAAGTAACTCTGTCTGTATGTTACGCCTAAACCACTGAACGGATTTCGATAAAACTTGGCAAGGAGATAGATGGCATCCTGGGAAGGACCTAAGTTACGTTTTGTCGCGGTAGTGGGACGTGGGATAATATCGACGTCGATACAGGCAAAGCCGCGGGCAGTAGCTAATATACTTAACCATAATTAACATCGACTAATACCTCTACTACCTTAGTACAAGAGAAAATAAGATGATATGTGTGACGTACACAAACAAGTTGAATGTGATTTACATTCTCAATATCTCAAAGGCTTTACATCAATGGATTGTTATTGAATTAGTTTCCATGTCATTTATTGTCCGGGTATGTATAACATAAATTACTTGTGGCTTAGTAATAACTGGGGCACGGGTCGATTGATCAGGAAGCTACGCTTGCCGCGGTTAGTCCGTGGATGGGTACCATCTTTACATATCAAGACCCCTCTGTGCCTCGGAAAGCACGTTAAGCCGTTGGTCCCGGCTGTCACAGGTGTATCTTTGACAGTCGTTACGGGTCGTCAGAAGCCTGAAAGTCTGACAACCAGTCTTACCTTGCTAAACGGTATCGTAATACCCAGTAACTAGGTTGTACAGGTCATATAGGCAGTCACTCCATGTAAAATACTGGTACCTATTCAGCGGCAAACGGTAAGGCTGGAAGCCAACCCCAACATGGCTGGGAAAAGGCTAAGCAGATTGATTGTATAAAATAATACCGTGAGCCAAACACGATCATTACTGAACCAATGTCAATGACATTCCCACACAAAACCACGAGATTAAATATTCATAGTTCGATTACTACTTGTCGGCTCAGGGATGAATAAAGTGTTTTATGTGTAAATTACCGGTGGGCACAAATGAAAACATTTTTATGCATAAATAAGGCGCGTTCGATAGAAACGGCACGATTCAGCCGCATATGGCACAATGCGACGGTTTTATTACACGAGCCAATGGTGAGGCGACGTTTATAAATCATACTTTTATGGTTATTCTTAGCGATAAACCCGACATTTCTAGCGTTGATGCGAACATTTCGAACGCGTGTGCGCCTACAGCAGCGGGTGTTCCTATGCGCCCGCGCCATGTGCCATGTGGATCGCGGCATTTCCTTTATTCCTAACAGACCAGGAAAACACTGCTTTTTTACTGCATTGATAAAACGAATGAATGGGAAACAGGAATTCTATTGTGGCTGAACGATTAGTCAAAACTACGAACAATAAATTAACTATTATTAGCGTAATAACGAACTAATTTATGTCGATCATTTTATTAATTAGACCTCTAAAGCTTTGATAAACATCAATTGCACAGCATAGAGTAGAACGAAAGTAGGTTGGCCAGGATATAATAGCATACAAAGATTTAAGGCTAATCTAATTTGCTAAGAGATTAGATTATACTGCCAATTAACCAGTAAAATGAGAGCAAAAAATGTATACCTATTGATGTTTTATTTATTTACTTGGTTTTCTTCCTGTAGGTATTACGTACTTACGTCAAACATGAGGACTTCCCGCGAAACTGTGTTACCTACTTTAAGACAGACGAATGTTTTTTATCCTTATAATAATATTGTGAGAACCGGTACTTCATCTTAATCAGTTCATTTATCACATCACGACAAGAAGGCAGCATGCTGGTTAAAAAATGATCTTTCGTGTCCAAAATGATGTGAGTAGTTAAACTTTCCTCAACGTTGAGATCATTTTGTTTAAGTTTGGAAGCTAAGTATACAACATTACAACGATTTTTAAAACGAAAGTCTATTTCCTATTTATTTATTCTTTTTATAAACATCGGTCCATCGTACGACCGACTAAATAAGGGTTTTAAGTCGTAACCGAAAAACGGAAACATAGTTCATTGATTTAGTGATGGTTAAATTTTAAAGTACAATAATTGGAATGGTGTATTTTAAATCAACTTAAGAAAATGATTGTTTGAAGTTATTAAAGTTTCCTAATACAATACAAACAGTTCATTTTCTGTTTATTTCTTCTTTTTATAAGTATCGGTCCATCGAACGATCGACCAAATAAGTCTTTTAATCTGTAACCGGAAAAATACAACATTTTTTGTCCAAAAAACTTAGTGATAGTTCGATGTTTAAACTAAAATGTTACTCGCAGAGGTGAACGGTTACCTCATTTGAAATTCGATAAATACATAGTGTTTTTTTGTAGATTCATGCAACGATACCTACCAAATCAAAATCCTATTTATTATTTTTAAAGGCATAGGTCGATCTGTCGAACAGCCAAAGTAGACTTTCAGCTTGTAATTGAAGAGAAACAACAACGTTTTTTGTCCAAAAAAGTCAGTGATATGTTTACATTGAAACGTAAATTGGAGACACAGCTATCCATAATAGATTAACTGAAGAAAAAAAAAGTGTTTTAAAGTTATTTTATATACTACGTTACTTTTGCTACGTTATTTCTTTTTTTCTTCTTCTAAGTTCTTAGTAATTTATTAAAGCCTAATAGACTACTAAGCAATTTAACTGTAACTTAATATTTTACGTAGTAGATTACGTTACAACTAAGAATAGTGTAATTTTGCACTTTTACACAATTCCGTACACTTTCTTAGAGTCTGATAATTAAAAATACACTTTGTTTATGTGTTCTATGTATAGCACATCCCTGTTACTATTATACACTACACTAATTCGAATGGTTTAGCTCTCTTTAACCTACGTACTATGTCCGTGTTGTCTAGCAGTTGAATTGCCTCGATGTTCACATGTCGGTGAAGTCTGTGTTCGTGAGATTCAGCAAATTTTTGGATGATGGTGGTGTCGAGTTCTAGTTTAAGGTGACGGTGGAGGTCGTCATTTCTAATGTACCATGGTGCATTTACAGCATCCCTGAGTACTTTCTTTTGGATTTGTTGAATTATTTTAACGTTGCTTTGTTTGGTACAGCCCCAAAGTTGGATGCCATACGTGCAAATCGGCATAAGAATTTAATGCTTGTATAATATAATTTTAATTTAATTTTAAAGTTATTGAAACTTTAGAATAATAACAACGATAATATGCAGTTTCTTTATAATTTATTCTCTATATCAGCATCGTTACAAGGGTCACTCGACCAAATAAGTCTTTTAACCCGTAACCGGGAAAAAACAAAGTTTTTTGTCCAAAAAAGTTAGTGATAGTTCGGTGTTTAAACTAAAATGTTAATCGGTACGGTCACCTAATTTTAAATTCACCAAATCAAAGAGATGTTTTTCGAAGCTTAACCATAGTAGATACAACACTACCAACAAAACAACCAACCAAAACTTCCAACTAGTAAAAGAAAAAAAACAAAAGTTTTCTGTCCAAAAAAGTCACTGACAGTCCGTTCGATGTTTAAACTAAAACGCAAATCGGAGAGGAGGGCTATTAATTTTAAATTAGCTAAATAAGCGTGTTGCCCTCGAACAGTTTGGCAGTACAGGGTATTAGTGGTGTATAAATTGGCCAATCAATCGGTTCCCGACTCCCGCTTCGCTACAAACAACCTGACTATAGCAATTAGAGGGGCCTATTTGTATTACCAGCCAGTGTATACGGACTACAAAGGGAAATTGGCAATATTTACATGGCATTGCTATTGGAGAGTATCCATTCCACGCGAAAGGCTTCCGTCCTTCATTTGTTTTGTTAATCAGTGGTATTGAATCGAAATATCATATTGAATTGTGTTGAATGAATTCCTATTAACTATAATTTCATATCAAAATATTTGACACCTTCGTGGAAATAAAATACATAGAAAGAAATAAGATGATTTTCAAAAACACGGTAATTTTAGAGTGGACACATCATCTAGCTACTATAACTCTAGACCTTGGTGGGAAATCATCAAATAACTTCTCCCGCTCGTGGTGGAGCGAGAGGGCGTGTCAAACTTTTACTGACTAAAACCCACCCGTGTTCCCTCAGTTGCCTGTGTGCCAGGGGCCGCGGTATCTCTTTCGAACAACCCGCACCCCTGGCAGGAATCGGCCCTTGCGGGCCCCATCAGTTGCTGCCGACATCTCTTTGAGGCGCGCGTGGAACACAACGCGCCGTCGACCCGGGCTTGGTCCTTACCGGACAACGAGCTACCCATTACTCGCCGTCCGCAAGCCCGTGCCTATGGTGGCCGGGAATCAGCCTGGGATTCCGGACGCCCATAGCGTCTCCTGCGAAGGCCACGGCTGTGAGGGCGCATGTACTGCATCTCCCTCACGTGCGCCCCCTCCCTCACTTTAAGTTTTATTAACATTGTATTTGAAATCACTTAATGAATAATATTATAAGATACTAAGAGTTTTGGTTATAGATACCTAATAGGTTATTGGTAGGTCTAGATTTTCAATCAACAAAAAATATTGGAACCTTTGTCCATTTGCCCTCATTTACATTTATGACTAACTTAGTGTAATTACACTAAGTTCCAATATTTTTAAAGCCCTCGATTTAATTAAATCGAGGGCTTTCATATGGGAAGTTATATATCCATCTATCTTTACTAATCTTTCTATCCTATTAATAATAAAGCTGAAGAGTTTGTTTGTCTGTTCGAAAGCTCTAATCTCTGGAACTTACCGGTCAGATTTATAGTAATCTTTTTGCATTTCATAGGTCATTTCTCGAGAAAGGCTATTTAGCATCACGCTAGGACCCTTAAGAACCGACCAAAAAGAAAAAGTCGGAAAGAACGAAAACGAAATAATAGCGCGGGTAGGTGATGTGTAGGGACGGGGTGGGTCGGCAGATCAAGAAACTTGACGTGGATGAAGGCTCGGGTAGAAACTAGTAAGATAACGGTTACCATCGACATATTTAAATAGGTATAAGAAATGGTTCGAGTGAAAATCGGTAGGTATGAGAAAGTATTTTTTTCTCTCTAGTCATACAGGGTAAATTAACCAGTGCGCAAACTGTAACCATGAATTCAGCCTATCATTGTAGACCCCCAGCGAAAGAAAAATGAAAAATCTGCTGTTTCATAGAAAAGTGCAGTACCTACGCGGTCAAAATGTATGGCAGAGCAGATTTTTTTTTGTATATCCGACGATTTTTTTTTTTGCGCTGGGGTGTCTAGAATGTTATCTGAATTCATGGTTACAGTTTGCGCACTGGATAAAAATGTATCCTGTCTATGAGCAAGTTTCAGCATATTGTGTGATATTGTGCAATGCTAATTTGCCGTCTTGCCGACCGGTTCATTTAAATTACTTTGCAAGTCATTAAAAGTCAATGATATTAAAATATTCACAGATCAACTGTCCCGTCAGATGATGAAAAGGTATTACATCAATACATAGCTGTTCTTAAAAGTCAACTGTGAATTTCACACTTCAACGCGAAAAATTTAACCATCTGCAAAAGCGCAGATAGCCAGAATGACACCATTCTATTCAGCCTATAATGTTGCCACTGCTGGGACAGAGGCCTCCTCTCGATGAGAGAGAGTGGGCCACAACGCTAAGCCCAGTGTGGTTGGTAGATGTCACATGTCTTCGAATTTATGGTTCTAGAATATGTCGCTTTCTTCAAGATATTTTCCTTCACAGTTTTAAGAGCAGTGGTGATGAAATAATTTACGCAACGTAAAAAACCTCTCAGGGTTCGAACCTACGACCTACAATTCGTAAGTCCGGGCCCATTCCGCTGGGCCACCACTACTCTCCCTCTCTGTCTCTGAATGAGACCCGATTTGATCGGAATCAAAGCGCATTTAGCACATTATTAAATATCAAATGAATATTCCCTGTAGTCTTCTACCTCACATTTTATACCCTGTGTTGCCCTAGTGCCGGACAAAGGACTTCCTTTTATTTCCCATCTTTTCAAATATATTGAATCTGGCTGTTAGGAATGTTCTGATTCCTCAATCACAGTTGGACGAAACTCACCGAATTAATTCATGATATCAGATGAACGAAGACATTTCAGTGTGGAAAATAAGTCACTACAGACAACAGAGGATATAAGTTAACAGGCAGCTAACTAATATTAAAAAAAAAAAACATTTTTATGCGTAGATACCGGTTTGATTTATCAATTAAGGTAATATGCAACCCGATAAATATTAGGGTATTTTACTCTATATGAGAAAAAATCTAAAAATATGTTATTGAGATAGCGTAGGCAAAATGCAGTCGGAAAATGTTAGTTTTAGTTCATGAAAATAACAAAATAAATTTTAAAATACAATTTACATAAAGATTTCAGTTTTTTTAATCTGTTTTTGAACCATGAAATAGTAGTCGCCATGTTATTACGTCACACGGCATGTCAACTGAGTAACTTTGTATTTTTATTATTTTCGTAACCAAACTAATTTTTATTTAAATAATATTTTGCATTCAGGAACAGCAAACCAACGATAAGTTCAAAAATAACTCATTTTTTAAATTATAAACAATTATCTTATAAAATATCGGCGCATTTGTTTGTATAGCAAACTGATGTCATACCCACAGAGCAATATGGCGTCCGTTGCGTCCAGCGTTTTCTTCAAATTACGCGCGAAATTTGAAAATGTAAAATTTAAATACATTTTTATGGCACTAAACGATGAAATAAAAATGTTGTGTTTTTAGTGGTTTTTAGCATTTTAGAATCTAATTATGAAACTTTTCAAAAATGGGTGTAAATACCCTATTATTATGCCATGGAAAGTGGAAAGAAGTTAATCTGTTGGAGTCAGTCTATGTGTAAAATACTGGCATTCATTATTACAGAATGCTGTCTAACTCTAGTTCTAGCCGAAAGCTTTGAGTCAGTTTTTGTATGTATTTCCAACTTTAATTCGATTTGAGTAAAGGCTTCTTCAAATAGGCGCGACGCGACAGCGCGACGCGACACTTGTAGAACAATTTCCATGAAGTTTTCATAGAAATTGTTCTACGAGTGTCGCGTTAGTCTACACGAGCCTTAAAGTTGTGGGTTGTGGTTGTTTGGGTGTCATTGGGGCTGACCCGGCACTGCAGCGCATCAGGGATGTTCGCCGACGCCCGTGTCGACTGTTTCTACGCGACGATGCAAAAGTGGTGTGCATCTCTGGGGCGCAGGCTCCGGACCACCTCCAACACCATCCTGAGTGTATTTGCGAACAGGTTTGATTGTCAGTACATTAACCATTGTTATATGATTAACGTAATGACAAACAAACAAGTGACTCAAAGGCAGGCGTATTAATAGTCGATTTAATTTTATGAGTTTAGTTTAATTTTATATTTTTAGTTTAATTTTATAAATTTTAATTTTGATTTTATTAAACTATTGAATTAATTATTTTTACTTATATTTATTAAGACTATAATTTTAAATTTCATTTTATTGCTAATACTAATATTATTCAAGTATGATCTAAAATGGATTGAAATGAATGAATTTGAATTTGAATAATGACGACTTAGCTCTGGACTAAGTTGTTAGTTTCGTAAAAGGAACTGTATTTCTGTTAGGTTCTTATTTCAAAACCGGGCTCGATTGTTTAAATCATACCTAAAGAAAAATCTTGTTTTGTGGAAAGACTGGTTTAGTTCTAAAAGTAGGCAAGACTGCAGGTAAAGCTAGTCAGTTTGTAAATTAACTATTTGGCTTTGAGTAGTGTAATAGAGAGGTTTCTGATGGACCGGAAAGGGGTAGTTGGTTTAGAGAGGTTGTGGAAGACAGAGAACCGAATGTTTTAGTGTGCCGCCCTTTGGGGCTTATGGACAAACTGTGGATAGCGAGTAAATCGCTGTTCAATTAATTATTAAATGAGAATTATGTACATCGTAAGGTAGAGAAACAAGAGATTAATATGTAGGTAAAAGAAGATTAACTTAACTTGTAAATAATGATACTTCAGTGAGCACACAAGCGTTTTCTAAACAATAAAGTTAAGGTAAATAGAATGCCACGTACATAGATACGTGTAAAAACATGACCCTCTTGTTTTTGCTGACGCGCAGTCCAGCGAAAAAAAAGAAGAGGAAGAGCGTATAAGAGACCAAATGAGAACAGAGAGGCATGGGACCAACTGAAGCAAAAGTTAACTAAAAGTATGAATCGTGGATAGATTAGAACAAAAATTTGCCATTGCCGTCAAGAGTATAGGCACGCCACGATTGCGGCGGTAAGCCCCACTTTGAGGAGTGTATTGAGAGGCGCCACGGCGTCCTCACCTTCCGCGTGACGTAGGTCCTCACCGGACACGGTTGTTTTGGGTAAGACGGGAGGAAACGCCCGGGTGTTTCCACTGCGTAGATCACCCTGAGGACACAGTGGAGCATACGGTGGTGGTCTGCCCGGCTTGGGCGGAGCACCGCCGTGTCCTTGTGGAGGCGATCAGCGGCGGCGATCTCTCGCGTCCGGCCCTGGTCCAGGCCATGGTACGGAGCGAGAGTGCATGGGTAGCCGTCGCCTCCTGCGAAGCAGTGCAGTGATGCTCGCGAAGAGGGAGGCGGCGCACGTGAGGGAGAGGCAGTATGCGCCCGCACGGCCCTAGTCGCCGCAGGAGACGCTCTGGGCATCAGGAATCTCAGGCTGATTCCCGGCCACTGTAGGCGCAGGCTTGGGGACTGCGAGTAATGGGTAGCTCGCTGTCCGGTAAGGACCAAGCCCGGGTCGACGGCGCGTTGTGTTCCACGCGCGCCTCAAAGATATGTCAGCATCAATTGATGGGGTCCGCAAGGGCCGATGCCTGCCAGGGGTGCGGGTTGTTCGAAAAAGGTACCGTGGCCCCTGGCACGCAGGCAACTGAAGGAACACGGGAGAGAGCCAGAGCGGGAGAAGTTATTTGATGATGTCCCAGCCAAAACAAAAAACCGTAAATAGTACACTTATGTTTTGTCTAGATGTTAGTAATTGTTATTGTATAACTCCTTGTCGTGTGCGACGCTTAATGATGAGCCTATATAATGTCTGCCTGTGTGTGTTAATGAAACCAGACTGTGAGTCCTCATGCTCATGAAAATGCCTATAGGCCGTAGTTAGTACAGCATATTCTCTTATGTTGTGTATATTGGCCAATGTATGTAGTTCAGAATATTGTTTTAGGTGTCCAGGATGAGACGACGATCAAGATTAGGACCGCACGGACAAAAATGTTTTCAAAAGGTCTTTGTATAAATTGTATCATAAAATAATTTTATATCTAACTTGTCTTTTCTCCTATTTAGAGGTCCCGCTACTTCAAAATGTTACACTCCATTTCCAGTTATTTACCTCTGACAGTGCAACCCAAATACAACCATACTGTAACGTAAATTAAGATCATTGTGAATTTAACGACAACAACCCTACAGCAACCAGACACTGATGCAAATTTAGAGGTAATATAACTGTGAATGGATTATAATTTCAGTTCATTTCATCGAAAAACAAGTGACATGCGAGATGTTTAGTCAAAATAACATCGAAAGTCTAGTGATGTAATTTTTATAAATTAATGATCCGTTATCTCTTTTGATCACCGCTATCAACGTTTCCATATCAGTATGATTCTACGAAAATCATAAGCTGATAAGAATGTGTACAGTACAATGTTACCGTGTATCCTCACGCCAGAGGTGGTTCTCGCAAAAATTACGATTTTTATCGTTAATTCGTTTACTATCAGTTTATATCGGTTTGCAACACAAAACTTGGGGCTAAATTAATAAAATACTAAGCATTGAATCTTCGATACGTTTCTACGTAAGGGAAAATCTTTTTCCCACTTGCTATCTCTATTCATAAAAATGATGATGTTTCGCCTCTCCAAATCCCTTTAGGAAAACATAATTGTTTCATTTTCAATGAAATGATTTATTTAATTATTATAAGGTCGTAATTTTGAACTATCTTACCAAGATTCGCGTAGTACCCTGCTGGATGCATCGCGTCTATTGATCACCGCAAACTTTCCATTTGTCACTTACCTAAAACGAATACAACATAACGTAAAGTTTAACACAAAGTAATTGTTAATTTATAGTGAAACATAAAATAGAAATAAAGTCTGTAACATAGGTAGCCGCTACGCAACGCGCTACGTATACCGCTACGCAACATTGCTACGCGTCAGTGCTACGCAACCCGTTACGCAACACTGCTACGCAACACTGCTAAGCAACTCGCTACGCCACACTGCTACGCAAATCTCCCGATGTAGCGATATCAAGAAGGGCTCAAAGGTGCTTTTATGGTCACTTCATTTTATTTTTAGCGTAATTTAGTCTTTGATTTGAACAATTTTGATAGATTATAAGCCGTAAAAATAAGGGCCGAATCAGACGAATAAAATTTGCTGTTTGACATCCTTTGTTTAGAAATATGTTAAAGCATCATATTCATTCTTTCAAAAATATCAAAATAATAATATTAATATCTGACGATTGCAGAATCGGCCCTAATACAGTGTTTTATTTTCATTATATTTTCTATTTGTATTCTTTCGCTATCGTAAAATGCTGTACTTTTTCAAAACCTTTGTAAAATTGCTGTGTCACCGCGCCAGTCTTGTGCTCATTATTCAAAGTACCTACCTACTTATTCAGAATGCAGACATAAAAAACAAATTGATTTGATGACTCAGTCAGGGTTATTTCCCTTCATTAGATTTTAAGATAATTTTGCCTCAAATTGTAAAAGTTATTTGAGACTCTGTAGTGAAGAGATAGGAAGATAATAATTTACCAGCTGTTTAACTGTGCCATTTTTATAGATACAAGAACGACTATATGAAATAATTAAACCACAAACCAAATAACGCTAGTGTGCGTTTCCCATTGTGTCATCACGTATCCCGAAATGATTTTATAATTACACTAATTAATTAACATGTACGGATTATATAGACCGCAGAATGTACCTAATAACAACGGAACATGCGTGCAGTAAATAGGTACAGTCACGAGCCAATGTCTTTTCTAGATAGACATCACATCAATTATATTTATAATCCATTTAGCGCTAAAAGTGTATTAAAACGGAAATAGAAAAACAGTACAATGTATGAAAAGAAATGATTATTATGAATTGTATTGTTTTATGCGAATAAAGTTGCTGTTACGTGTTCGTTCATTACAGAACGCAGTAAAAAAAAAATGTATTAAAAAAAAAAACAGTTTTGCACTTGAAATTTCGCTTTGAAACTGCACAGAACAAAACTCGTATCCTTTACAGAGAAACCATATCGGTTTTTGCTCTCGTCAGTTTGACTGTGAGTGTACAATTCTCAGTTAATAACAATAATCAATAACCGCACGTTATCCATATCACGAGCTACATACAACACTAGTGCGACATGAAATGGTAATCGACGTTCGATTTCACCTGTCACTGTCACATTATTCACCAACATTATTTGTGTCCAATGTGCATGGAATATTCGGCATAGGGGCCAAAATTCATGTAGCTAGGGCTGCATATTCGGGCAGTGGCATGCGGGGAGGCAAGCACACGTGGCTGCCACGGCTGCCTGCCTCGGAATCTGACCAAATGCCCATCGGAGCTCGATTGTTAGCTAAATAGCAATGGCTTATTTATGAGCTGTACTGTTTGCGGTCGACGCTACAACTACGTGTTACTGGGAGCGGAAGGAATTTTCAGGATTCAGTGAATTTATCGAGTGATAGAATAAACCAGTGAGTGGAATAACTGACACAAAGGAATATTAAATTAAAATGTACCCGTGTACCGTTTGTGGGGGGAATGTACAAATATCTGATGGCGATTTCGTACATTTCGTAGTCTCATGGTGATTTGACGTCTCGTGGTTCAGACCGTATGTAGTACAATGAGATAAGAAATATGACAAATTGTCTGCCTGTTACTAATGAAACGATTTACGCTGTTTAAGTATAGATAATCCTCATAAATAGCAATTTGCGTCGTGACAAACGATGTGCGTTGCGTCGCTTAGTTTGGAAATCGCGTATAATGCCGCTATTGTTAATTATACAAGTCACCGCGTCGCTAAACATACGATTTATTGTCAGCTAACTGGAACAGCAATACATCTAGCGTGAGATCTGTGCGGTACAGCGTCACGCCTTCGCTCAATACACTAAAACATTGAAAAATTAAGACTAATTATGATCGTCTAGTCGCACACCGAACGTGTCACATCCTTTCAAGAGATTAACTTTCCAAAACACGACATTTACTTACATACAATTAACCATTACTAAACAAATCTTAAAATCTTAACGAATCAAGTAGGTGGACGATTCTTATTTACAGTCTCATATGAATAAAGCTAGTTTACGATTTGAAAAATCGACATCTTCGGCTCTCAACGACGCAGTAATGTCTGTCGAAGTGCGATCGAACGGAAAGATAACACTAATCGGGCTTCAGATCTGACGGCTACGCTTTTTGGTCGAGAAAAACTACCGGCAGCGACCTTACCGCTTTACTTACTTAACTTATGCTTTTAACAGAAACTTATCGCGATATCAAATCTGGAGCGGCGATTAAGAAACAATAGGACATTAATAAAAACTTGTACTAGAGCGAGGCATGAAACGTTACGATTCTATGAATTTCGTGGAATACCTTTTGCGGTTATTAACATTTCACAGAGAGTCGTCGGTGATGACGAAAAGGCAATTAAATGTTACCAAAGTGTTGTTTGCTTTGCTTAAAAATAGTGAAATAGTGGTGGTTACAGGTGTCAGAGCTGTAGAGTTTGCTGAGGCTGTATATCTCTCAGTAAGCACCGGACAGAGGCAAATAAAACAATGGAACAATGAAATACGCGCGACTGAAGCGCGCCTCTGCTAATGAACTGCCGCGCCGGCTCCAAACGCTCTTGGTATTAGACCAACATTAGTTTATGTTGAAATGACTCGTTAATTTACTCCCATTATACTTTTGTTGTATTGTGAAAAGCAAAAATTCGGCAGGTGGAGTTATTTCAACCCACCTATTTGGACACCACCTCTTACTCTGATTGAAAGTTCATCTGATCGACGGCGTATCACAAAAGCTTCGCGCTTAAGTAGTTGAATTAGGCAATTTTTCAGTATTCCTTGTTTGGTCAGTCTCTCCAACGAACGTCTTTTTAAGAGGTTTTTGATTGAAAACATCATAGTTAACAACAAGCAGTGTCCTTTTCAATACGATTTAGTAACAGATAATAAAGTTTGAACGTGCAATAAATAAGCCGATTGTTTCGTGTCGTGCGAGCCGCGAGTCTCAAGAGCGTTCGGTCAGCGCGCGGTGCTAGATGAAAAAGCATCAGTCGAGGTCCAGCGCGGTATGCGCGGAATGGAGGGAGCATCCGGGCGGCTGCGATTGTTACCAGTTATCACTGAATGTTTTCCACCGGGCATTTTGTGCCGCTACAAAAAACCACATAAAGGGCGGGCGCGGCTCGTTTGAGACGCCGCCCCTGTGGGAAAATCGTCGCCAGAAAACTGCGACGCAAATAAATTATAAACTCTCTCGTGTGGAACGCGATGTCGCATATGTGGGTAGCGCTTTATGCGAAACGCATAAAACGTGCTTTGTTAAAACTGCAACTATGTGCAGGAAATAAAAACAAGCCGCAAGAACGAGATGAAGTAGCGTTTTGTGATACAAATCGTCGGCGCAATCGGCCTTTGTAAATGTCGCGTGATCTCACGGCGGCGAGGAATCATTAGCGAAAACGGAGCATCCCGGAATAGACTGACAGCGGGACGATTGCAGCGCCCGTGATGGATTACGGGAGCCGACCGGGTTATTACCGCCCGCCGCTTAATATCCACACTCGACGGGAATTACGAGATATTCAAATTACAAAAAAATAATCTCCACGTATCAGAGGTGAAGTCCGGTCATGCACCATGTATTTTAGCATACACGCGCCGTATACCTAGTATTTAAATCAAAACAACTGGTTTTATATCAACAGAGTGGAAAATTTATTTTATAACCTTTATAATAAATAAGAATAATTGAAATTCTCCGTAAATACCACGAAATTAATTAGCCGATGAGTGTATAAAGTTAAATCACAAGAAGCTGGCGACACGGCTAAGTATGAGTGCGGGACGGCGGGCTCTGCGGGGCCGCGGCCACGTCGCTCGCATTGAAAACTTGCAGAAAATGCATTTGCGATAAGAAAAAATTCAGTCCGTCGAGCACATATAAGTGCAGCATGGCGACGGTGACATTCCATGGGGAATACTCGGCATATCGAGACTTAAAGTAACCATTTACCGATTGCAGATACGCGATGGCCGACCGAGTAATCTGGTCAGATCGCTTCACTCGCATACCTGTTGCTACATATAATTTTTAACCTAAATAAGCAAGAAATACTTGTATCCATGGTGTATTTAATGAGGTTGCGAGACACTGCGTGGCTGATGACAATTTACGGTTTCTATTAATTGGCTGAAAAAAAAAATGCTTTTATAAAACCAATTTGCTGTATAGCGAACTTATAAGAAAATAGTGCAACTCCAAGCAATGAATGAGACTTCGAAATTTAAACTTTTCTATGAGTCAGCTACAAAACAAAGTTTCTCCGTCCATTGTGGACGGAACATCTTTACTTAGTCCATCATTATAGGAACAAAGTTACTGTTAACGGTTAGTCTCGTCGTGGAATAACAAAAAAGCGGTCCTGTGGTATCGCCGATGTTTCCATCCTGTTCTCGCGCAGGACATCCATTTAGGAATGAGCAGGATGATAGTGAGTTTTAATATACGGCCTCTAATGTGAGTTGGTTTTAATTTATCGTGCGACAGCCGCGCTGGTCGGAGCCGGCAGGAGCGGCGCTACATCAATCTTCCGAGCGGAGAGCGGTGGCTAAACACTCAACTCTCCGTTGAATACAAAGCATAGATTCGACTAATAAAATCACTGATTTAGTGAATTCCCAACTGTAAATGGACATATACAAGTGGACGATGAAATATTTCGAATAGACACATTCAAATATTTGCGGGCACGGCTTTAATTACAGAGATAAATTGGCGGATTAATTAGTGATATATTAGGTTTATTACAACCAAATTGTTCAGTTTACAGGTCTATATAGGTAGAGAATTTGATTGAATGCGGTAGTCTGTTAAATAAATGGGATATGATGTAGTTTAAATAACGAAACGTGGCATTTCGGACCACAGGGATACATACAGCGCGGTGGCACATGAAAATCAATATACCTACAATCATGTCCCTTTCTACCTCACCTGTCCCCTGCATCATTCACGAGTTTATTGCTTTATTATAGCATTAATATTCTATTACGAAGCTTATCAATATGACTTTGTCGATGATATCAATATCAATTAATATAGCTACAACTTATATCTTAAGGTATGCCAGGAGAAACTGAAAATTATGGGCTTTAGGTCATATAAAAACTTATTTGAAACAATAAAATTGTATAACAAATTAACAATTCATACAGAACCGGAAAGAAACAAACATTCAAAAAACTCCAAGCTTTAAACTTTGATCATACATAACTTTTGATTACCGTAATAACTAATGAACCCATTTCGATGTAGATACGTATTTTTAAAGCTGTTTCAAGATCACCCATAAAAAATACGATGAATAAAATTGACACGCTACAGTGCGTAGGGGTGAACCACAGCAAAAAAACGTCCGGGAGGCTTTGTCCACAAAGCGGAGCGAGCCAACCCTAGTTTTGAGTGTATGAAGTAAAATTATTATATGAATTCACGTTTGTAGCTATATGATTAATAACTAGAGATCAATTAATTGAAGGCAGTTTCCTGCGTAAGTATTAATGAGCTGGTCATCATCATCTGCCTAGCCTTTTCCCAACCATGTATTAATGAGCTGGTATTGAAGTAAAAGAGATTATTAAATTATGAATGTATACAAGTTAGTAGTTTATTTAAACCTTACGCTTAGGTACACACAGCGTCAATATGTGCTAACGGCTCTAGTTTTAAAATATTGTACTGCTACAACATTGAATTCGTTACGAATAATCTAAAGAATATTTTAAAAAGAGTTCATTGTTTCGACTTGGAATCGAACCATCGCATCATCGAACGTCGTCATACTCATACCCGGCAGTTTGACGAACTAGCCAGCGAGCCCATATTATTATGAATTTCGATGAAATTGTTTTAGAGATAACCGTCCAAGTTAGCTTTAAGTCTCTGTCTAATCGATAGACTTAAGTTATTCGAGGGTATCCATTAATTTAACTTACTTACGTTTTCTTTATAAAATTAATCCCTACCCTCAAGTTATATCTACAACGTTTGATGTATACGTTTACTTATAACGTCTATATGCTGAGACGTCATGACAGATCACGTGACATTTCGTTTATGACAATTTAAAATATTTCTAGCGCTTCCTATTTTATCGTTTGCGTTTTATGGATGTTGGCAAAATAATAATAATAATAATAATCCTAAATACATGTAGAATCGTTAGAAAATTTATGCAGTTGGCGAAAATACACTCTCAACCTAAAGTTCACCACTCGCTACATTTACTTCGTTTTGGCCCGTAAATGTACCTAGCTTAAACCAGCCTAGAGCTGAGAAAAAGAACACTCTCGAAAATAATAATAATAAAAAATTGTTTATTTATAAAAGGGGCTCGTTTATAATAAATACCTTAGCAACTAAAATAGAGCATAATTGCTAATTTGCCTGAACTAGGTTGAACCTGTGCTTCAGGCTACAAAAATGCAAAAATACTTAAAGAAATAAATTAACAATGTGTATTAAGTAATAACTAAAATATAAATTAGGTCAACAAAAGTAAAACTGCATGTTAGCGGTTTTATTTGTAGACAACAAGTAGATCTTCTGTCTGTGCATAATCAATGGATAGTAAATGTTTCAGTTTTTTTTTTACAGCTGTATAATTTTAATTTATAGATACTTCGTTTTCTATTTAATCTATTGTACAGAAATGGGCCTATCATAACCTAACATATCTTTGTAGAAAGATTTAATAAATTTTTAGATGTATTAAATCTTTCTATAAAGATATGTTTTGAGGTTGCATTAGTTATGTATACTATATCATTCCGTCTCTTGTTAGTATTGTCAGCATTGTAGGTAAGCATGGTGTGCTGTTTTAATACTAAAATATGTTTAATAAGTTATCTGTAAATTATCAAATCAAATTGTTAAATGTAAATCGTTGTAGTATGATTAAACTTTTGTTAAATAATAGCAATAATAAATATTGTGAAATAATTATGAAAGTATTTAATTATTCTTGATTTTTAAATTCTTTATAAATATTACTAAAATAAAATAGCAAAATACTTAAAAAAAAAAATGCATGACAAAAAACACTATTCGTGCCTAGGATTTGAACCTACAATCGTATGAACCGCAAGGGTACTTGAAACCTCCGGTCTAAATAGACGTTGTAAACAATCCGAAAATGTTTAGCATATTCAGTAAAACAACACAGTAATTAAAATAAACTGTGTTTGCTAAATACATAAGATTACAAAAAGTAACTTTGGCCTAGCATGGATTTGAACGCACATGTCTTTTGGAGGGGTAACCAGTTAATGGAGCTATGTGTACTCAACCCATTAAGGTCTGCGCCCACTAACGGCACAGCACGGCAAGGCATTTTTATGCGACGAATAGGAATATAACTTATAAGTAAGATACTAAAATTCAAATTTCAATGATGATACCTAAGGATACCGCGGCATCGTTGCCGTTGAAATTACAATTTTACTGTCATACTCTTAAGTTGTATTTCGATTCGTGGCTTAAAAATCCCTTGCAATGCCGTGCCGCCAGTGGGTGCTGGCTCTCAGTATAAGTATTTAATCAATCTATAATGTTCCGATTACTGGGACACAGGCCTCCTCTCGGTGAGAGGGAGTAGGTCGTAATTCACCACGCGGACCCAGTGCAGGTTTGTAGATGTCCTCGATTTTTTGGATCTAGGACATGTCAATTTTCTTACGATGTTTTCTTTCAACGCAGTGGTGACGAAATAATTTACACCAAATAAAGCACCTACAACTCGTATGTCGCGGCCGTTTTCACTGTTCTCAATTATGAATGAATGTATACAAGTTAATAATTTATTTAAACCTTACGCTTACTCTACCCATTAGAAGCTCATTAATTTTGCATATGTTATCGCCACTGTGATCGTCGATTTTCAGGTTAAAGTATTGGAAAATTATTATTAAAAGAAAACAAGCAAGTTTCTCTAATTAAATTGATAAATTAGAATGTTTCCTTTAGATCGGCAGAATAGATGTTGTGTTGGGGACTCTCAGTTGTCCGTCGCAAACGCTAATGAAGCAACACAAGAAACTTCTAATTGTTCGCTTCGACATCTGCCCCGATCCGATATTTCCATTAGGTCGGCGCAATTTGCAAACGAACATTTTTAGAACAGTTTTTTTTTTCAGCAAATGCTAGTGGAGTGGAGTAACGGACCCTAAAATTTTGTTCGGTCGGTCGTTTTTATGTTACAAGCACTATCGAATATGATTATTTCTAGTTCCTGACAAAACAAGTCACGATTTTTAACATCAAAACGGAATATAGCTAAGCTGCTCTACGCAGCTTCAAATTCCATGAAATACATAACCTAACTCAGAATATTTCATATCATCTTCATAAAATATCGGCTTTGTTTGCCAGTTTAATCGATGTTCCAATAATATATTCGTAGTCAACTTCTGAGAATATAACAAGGAAACACAATACATAATAATGAGCTCGAACAGTGAAAGATGAATCTAGCGTAACAGTGTAAGCGTCCAACGCTTCAAAATAAATAGTCGTTGGGTATTCTGCACACTTTGTTGTAATAGACTTTGGAGCAAATTCAATCGGAAACTACGTTAAAACTACAAATTTGTACAAGACAAAAGGTCGGTTCTCTCACAAGCCGACAGACAATCAAAGCGAACACGGGCCCAATTGCGAAATAAAACGTACAAATAACAAGTTTAATTAAATCGCCAAGACCAACCCGGAGCGCGCCCCGGGAACAATTCCAACTATAACGATAGTTTAACAAGTGAACTCAAAGTGAGCTTCATATCGAATTCTACCTGCAATATGTAGTGCACTCGACCGAGAGAATTATTTTGTTCACTGCGCTGTGATTTCGTTTCGGAACAATCTAAAGTTGAATATCAGTATATATATAGTTCATATCGGTGAAACCATAGGAATTTTCATATCGTCGAATGAAATAAAAATTTAATTTATTATTGAAACTTTCATCATGTTAAATAAAAATAATTTGATTACACGGACACAGTAAAATACATGTATTTTTCGGCCGTTCTGTGCCAAATATTATTTAATAGTTATATACGTAGGAGTACATCGGCGATGTTAGGGTTCACACGTGATTAAGGGTTAATTTATTTACAAATTTATCCCTTATAATGATTTTATACGACAATACAGCAACTGTAAAACATCCACTGCTACTATAAAAGCTTACTTATCTCCTCTATCAATGAAATCTCTCTGCATGTTCTCTGCTCTCGTCGATAAAGGACGGTAGTGGACCGAAAGCTGTTTGCCCGGAGGCTCTATCGGCAGTATTATGATGTGGTGTGTCATATTGATATTTGTAGACATCTATTGAGCTGGCAACAGTCTGCATTGGTTATTTGAATGCTTTGAAAATGAAACTCAGATTGAAACAGCGGCATGGATTGGCTTTTAGAGGGCTTAGAAAGGCAAGGGTCATTTTGGCGCTTTACTACAAAATTGCATAAATAGGCACAGTATGACCAAAAATTGTATTCTGATAGTATAAGGGTGTTTTTTAACCGCAATAAAAAAAATATGGAGTTGTATTGTAAGCACACAAGTTACTCGTTATTTCTACATGGGGAATAGAGTTAATTAATACGGCTTATAGCTGTATAAAAAGCATGGGATAAGAAACGCATAAAATACTCCTTAATGTTAAGAAGATCTAAATGAGTATGAAATTAATAAAACTGTTTCAAAAGGCCTTGTTCCGCCTCGATTGCACGATCATACTAAACTTTGTAACTGAATCTAACTATAGTAGTTTTTGTTTTAATTTCGCTATGCCATAAAGATAAACTAGACACAATTTGATCATTACTAGACACAAGATCTTTCTCAAGGGAATTAAATCCATTTGAAACTGGTTTATCTGGTTGCGCATTAACAACAATCGATCCGTCTCGTTGGCTCTAATAAATATGTACCGCAAGTGATCATTCCGTTTTATGCTAAAAAAATCTTTCTCATTTGCAAACCAACAGCTACGCTAAAATATATTTTATTACAACACCTCCGTTAAACGTGACATTTATTACATTAATAACCTATGTTTTCATCTTACATTTTCTAACAACGTGACAACGCGGGAAAAGTACCAACATTTGCTTCGTACCTCGTTAATATTGTTATATTAATTACGCACGTAAACATTTCTGGAAAGTGTTATACAAAAGTACAAGCGACACCGATTTCACACAGCCATAATCCTCATTTGTCACTTCTTTGGAGAGCGAAATTAAGATAAATAAGAGGCAAGGAGTGGGTCCTTTCGCTTCAATCCTCTTGTTGCTCGAGAAGGTCAGATGGCGCGTGTCAATGAAACTGAATTTGGACTCTATTACTTCGATGATACAGTTTGTTTGGCCAGGAGTGAGTTGGTAGTTTCACGCGAGAGTAATCCACAAATAGGAGTCCGAGAATAGAGCGAGGCTACTGGACACTCGTCGCAACCATATCTCCAGGCGGAGCTGTGAATTTTTTTAACGCTTACATCTCTCCATGACTCAATCTATGTGTCATTTTAAAAGGCAAAAGGTACAAAGAATAAATAAAATTTCTATGAATTAGTCGAAGATCCTGGATTTTTTTTTCAAAATCGTGTCTTATGATCTAAAGCTACTTTTTATCCTTAATTTGTTTTGGCTCGATCTTGAAATAATCTGGCGGTACCTCTCACGCGTTTTCTCGAACTGTTTTGGATAAAATTCATATACTTATTATTACACTACCATTCGATGCTGCGGTAATATTTTGTTGCCAGCAGATTTAGTAGTCTTTGAAAGCATCGTTGGAAGCCAACGAGTTTCGACTTCCAATTGAAAGAAAGTCCGACGGAACTCGATACAAGTTTTGGTAAAGTAAATTATCAAAACTTGTATCGAGCGCCAATTCAAAACTTACAACTTCCTCAAACGTAAAGAATCAATTTATGAAAATAAAAAGACGCACCTGTATGCCCTTGGTAGCGGTACACACGGTATTGAATGAACTGTTTCGTGGTCGGCGAGATTGTTTGGGGATTAAAGGAGTGAACCTTCCGCAGGTCAATATGGGCAGGTAGCGGTTACCGCTCCTGGGAGCTCCGCGCCATTCAACATTCGGAAGGGATTGAACACGACCATCGAATTTGACAATATATTATTGTATTATTTATTAGTCATCATTAACACGAATGAGAGGGAAAATTTATTTTAATTTTAGGTGTTTGTTAAAACTATTGCAAAAGGATGACATTTGTGAACAAGTGGTTTTGGAAGATTCGCTCCTAAATAAGTCTTAAGATAAACCTTTACAAGAGTTTGGAGTCTGACTACTCTTATAGATTTTTGTTAGTTACAATTATTGTAATATTGTAAATGACATAATTCCCCATCTAATAAGTTATTTTTTCTTGTATTTAGCTGGTTATATGTTTGCTGTTCTAATATTAAATAAGCAAGAGAATCCATCTGGGTTTCATTATTATAATTAAATGGTTAGTTGTTACCAAAAACGAATGCATTATTTTATCTGATTAAATAATTAATTTATCTGATTGTTAGCTATTTCTACATAATTTATTGGTTAATTAATATTGCTTAATTGCATGATGGTTATATCATAAAATTAAGTAAGTAAGGCATGCACAATTAGAATGTCATAATGCTCCACCATTATAGTTTTAATAGTGTTGATTATAACTATTATGAGTTAATCTTAAATAATAACTTATTTACGGACCAATTCATAACCGGAATTATAATCTAATAATATTTAAAAAAGATTCTTGAATATCGTGAACATAATTGTTTAAGTTCGATTGCCGTCGGAACAGAATTATGATTGTTTCTTCACTATGATTACAGGTGTGTAGCAGTTAGAATATTCAATCATATTTAGAGCTTTAGTCATGGGTCTAAATATAATTAAATGTTCTCCTTTTTGTGTTTGCCACTTCCATATTAACTTATTAACATACCTAATTAATATTTAGTTCTTTCTTCCCTGAATATTGTTATACGATACGAGTTTGTGTAAGTGAATGGGCAGGGCTATACGATTACAGCATCCGGAGAACGCATCAACTGTACAACAATTAGCTTTGCATTAATGTAACATCTCTATACCAGTTTATTGTACCCTAACGAACAGAAATAACCTTCTAAAGAGGTATAATTAATTAAGTTTGAAAGTGTTTTATATTTATAGTCCTGGGCCATGTGTGAAAGAGTTGACGGTATTAAAAAGAAAAAGTTTAATCAGGGAACCTAATAACCGTCTGCGAAAGGGGCAAACGATTCCAAATTCAATTTCCCTAAGACAGAATACGTGATAAATCGTTCTGAATCGGCCATTAGATGCGACGCGCCGTGAGGGCCTGGAGCGTCAGCAGTTTACACGTCTTATTGGTTGTCGTGCAGCTCGCAAGTTGTCGGCTTCGCCAGCGTCGCGACGCGCAATAAAAACATCAACTGTATTGACCAAAATAACTCTTGGCACCCATTCGAGAGTCCGACAGATACTGTAAGTGAAGCGATCTCTACCAAAACTATATACTTACGCAGCACTTTGCAGTATCAAAGACTTTGGGTAACAGTAATTAAATCGGTGAAAAGGTTTTCACATCTGTATAATAATTAGATGATTTTGTACAAGTTAATTTATAAGCAGTAGGTAATATCTAATTTTGGTAAGATTAACATTGCGTCGACTTTCAGGTTTATCATCACATCGGCTGAAATTCAGTAATTCTGTTGCCTACCTATTATGTAAGCTTTATTCGTACAAGGTAAAAGAAACTGATGTGCATTAGATAGGTACCTAAAATTTCATTTTACCGCGAAAAGTTATAGAAGCTATATTAAACTTATCAAGTCAGAATTACCATTATATTATTCATTCTTAATGTGGGTAAAGTAAGTTTTATAACTACCTTATAACTTATTTGTAAAGTTAATAAATAGAACTAGAAATTCAATTAAGTACCTAGTTGCCGATCATTTGGCAGGTACATTTTTGAAAATTTTAAAAGGAGGAAACATTTACAAGTTAATTAATAAAGGTTCTAATTTATTAACTTCTTCTTTAATAATAATAACTTATTATTCAATAGCCCTATTACAATATTATATGAAGTCGTAAAAAAGTCCGCGCAATGTAAGATTATTTACATTCAACATTTAAGAGCATGTTTCAGCTTAATAATAATAAATGCTGCTTTATGTATGTAATGCTTTTATACAGCTCATTGATACAATTAAGATTCTGTAATGCAACTATAAGAGATTTGACTGCTTAACAAATTATAGGGCCGACGGCGGCATGATAAAAATTTGCCGCTATTATTTGGTAAGTACAAAATATTTTTTTATTTTATCCATTTTAATGGAAATTATCTAATTGCATTGTGCTTAAGCAAAATTAATGGAAACAGCAATAATCACTTTACCTACCTATTTTAACGAAGTTAATATTTGTTTATTAAAACGATAATAATGCCCTTTTTTATTTACCACGGGTTATGACTTTTATAAAAAAAGGAATATCTTAGTCATAAAAACGAATTAAGGGGGTAAGTGTTTTTCAAACGCATTGGTTCACCAAAATTAAACCATTTCAAATAAATCTCCCATACGCCCAATCAGAGGTAATTATCGGCAAGCCCGACGTTAAAATCCTTTCAAACATTTAGGATATGAAAAAACAATAAAACTTTTAATAGAGTCCAAAGTAATTTGTGTAGTTTAATTAACAATAAAATATTTAATTTATGCAAGAACTTTACTCAACTATGTTATGTATGAACGAAAGTATGTTAGGAATTTTATTGTTTATTTACTATTTATTCCCAATAAATACTCACGCCTTGGGTAAAATTTCGAATAATAACAGTCCATGTCACTCGTATTTAATTTCACAGCATCGATATCAATTTCACTGTCAATTTGTTTACTATTCACTCGCGCGTAACATGTAAAACGTTTGACATTTCATAAAATAAGCTGACAAGTGACATCACTCCGCGCAGAATACGTCAAATCGCATGCAGCCACCAACGCGACTGAAGTGTATCGCAGGCGAACGATACCAAACCGCGTCTTTCGAAAATTGCGCCATCCCAGTAAGCACACTCAAGCGAATTCAACAACACAAAAGCACCTTGAGCACACTTCATTCCCGACAGCTTGCCTAAATGCAGCTGAATCCTAAAACTAGATAATGTTTACATCGCGAAATGCCGACACCCGAACGACCGGAAGTCGCAGCGAAGCAAACACGACAACTATGTAAAATATTGCAGGATCGCGATCGCATTGTTGACATTCCCTAATAAAAATCACTTATATCTTGACTTGATTGTATGAAAATTGTATCAAAAATAATTTTTACTCACCTATTACGGAGGCCGAAGATGACGTGAACGGACGAATTTTGATTAAATGTCAATTTAGGAGTAAATTTAAAGAATATACTCTTATTGGTATGCGAAGAATGGCACAAAGAATCCCGACAACGCACGCGACGAATGCGCACCTCGTTTGCGCATATGCTGACACAACTTCATGGACGTTACTCCCCTTGCCCCGCGTACACCCGGTTTACTTTGTATGTGTGCGTGTCCAGAGTGGTCAAACGTGAAATTTTATACACGTATACACCAACACATATACATTTAGTACCTGCCCTAGCTCCCGAATGCCGCCATCTTTGATATGAAAGAGATGACGCTTGTTTCTATCTCTTGTTTTCGTAACTCGTAGCGCCATCTAGAGTAAAACATTATGTAATTAAAAAGTCAATAGATGGCTCTGTTAAGAGTGTACAATAATAGTCATCTTATTTACTTTTAATTGCTTCTTTACTGTATAAAATATTGTGCAACTCTTTATATGGTATTTGTGTTTAAAAACAATATAACAGGTACCAAAGATTTTTAAGAAAGTTTAAGTAAATTTTCTTTCTGTAAGACCTCACTGTTAATGTTATTAGAAGCTGTGCTGATGTTTGTTAGTGGTGTTTCTGTTTTCCAGAAATTACTAACAAACTTATGTTGCACTTTTTAGTTGTCGTTTACTCGTAGGTATGCCTTGTAGTAATGGGTGATGAGATTATTCTTATCCATCAGGTACGTTGTCTTGCTCTCACTGATAGCGTTGCTACAGCATTTTTCTTGTACGTAAAAGTATTGTAGTTGTAGTAAAGATGCTGTTTTTGTAGACATATTCTAAATTCGTTGTTTTTCTTATAACTAGGGAGTCGGTAAAAGCATGCATCAAAACTACAAGTTATTATGAGATATTTTATTGTTTAAAACAAATGTCTGTCCACCGAATCGGACAAATGTATTATTCGTTTAGCGGATTTCAATTTAAAAGTGGATACCGTGAGTAACTATTATAAATGTAAGTAATGTTAACATTCCGTTAATTGAATAACAGCAAAAACATACTCAGTCATGTTACTATAAACTTAAGTAATAATACCTTTTCAATTCTTAATTACCTTAATTTCAAAATAAATAAAAATTACGGGGTAACACAATGTAAACGTATCAAACTTTAGCGGAAGTTAATAATTTCTCCATCTATGTCACTATTTTAAGTAAGTAATTGATTTCTGTGCTTCACATTCTTAGACATTATAATAATATTATAAACTGCAACTAGAATCAACTCTAGAATAATACACAGTCCTAAATATATTATTAAAGCATTTAAATGTACAATAAATTTCAATAAAATATAAAACGTAGGTTACCAATTTCTACCAACAAAAGTTAAAAATTTAACAACGACTTAATTGTAGGTAAATATCTCAATAATCAATTCATTGTATGTCATTTAATACATAATTTAATTTTTAATTTAGTTAAATAGTTACTTAAGTTTTTTAATAAAATTTTATATTTTGGTAAACCAAATTGTCACAAGGCTTTTTTACATAAGTAGAAATTAGGAATAACGAAGACAGTTTTTTTTTCTTTAAACAAACAGATGTATGATAATAGATACTTTTATTACAAGAGCATCCAAAAGTCGAACTTAAATGATATAATTTAAGATTAGCACTACTAATTGGGGCAGGCACTAGGCACCTAAGGGCCAGCGCCCACTGGCGGGACGGCAAGGAAAAGGATTTTTAAGACACGAATAGAAATAAAACTTAATAGTATGAGTAAAATTGAAATTTCAACGGCAACGTTGCTGCGGTATCCTTAGGCATGCCGCGACGTCCTTAGGCATCATCATTTCAATTTGAATTTTATTGTCTTACCTTTAAGTTATATTCCTATTCGTCGTATAAAAATCCCTTGCCGTGCCGTGCCGTTAGTGGGCGCAGGCCCTAAGTCTCGTGTTACCGGTGTTGCTTGCAGCAGATTAAGGACTAATCTAGGTAACAACGGTGTTTAAAAAATCTAAGTATTTATTAGATTTCTAATAGGTTCAGACAGATGTATTAATTGGGCACCCCTCACGCATTAAAATACTATGGAAAATGGAATAACCAATTAATACAATTCTCCATAGGTACCTACATACATTTGTTATACTTGCAAGTGGGTAAACGCCAAACAGATCTATTTTACAACTAAAACTACGGTTTTAATATTTATTCAGCTTTTATGTGCATTACTATGGAACCTGATCTTGTAAAGTTACAAACAAAATTAATTGCCTCTCAATTTTTGATTTTACACGTAACAGAAGGGTTTCAGATGTTATACAGCTATTATGAGAGCGAACTCTTAAATAAAAATAATTACTAGAGTTAGTAGTCCATTATTTTTAATTAAGATATGTTTGGTTTGAATACATTGTAGTATAATTAATAATAATAATTTTGGTCCTTTTCAGTTATCGAAGAATTAATTGAACAAGGCATTCATTTTAGGTACCTAGATAATAATTAGTAGGTACTTTTACGGAAAAGGCGGAATTAACCAAAAACGTCTCGGCGCATATGTGCTTTATCTAAGATTATTAATTAACCTTGTAACTACAATTTGATAATTACTTATCGAAGTTGTTAATGTCAATACTGATTACGAATCGTCATTTTAAGATAACTTACACGCTAAAATTAGGGACCAACCCTAGTTTGTTTTTCGTCTCGATGTTTTCAATCAATCATTTCAGTTTCATTATTTACCAACAGAAAAGGCAGTTTTCTTTTTACAACTAGATACTTAGTTTTTTTAATAACCCACTGCATTCGCACATCTCACTTTGGTTGCGTAAAAGTGCTATAACGGCCATTAGTTCTAGCTTAATTCTGACCTTTTTTATTTTGGATTTACAAGGCACCACTAATATACGCTATTTTAAGCGTTTGTTAGGGGTTAGGAACAAAGGGAATACGAATTTTGGACACACCACAGTAAAGACTAAAGCCCGTAGCCAGAAAGGATCGGAAATTGGAAGACTACAAAACTTAAAATACTACACAGTCATTTTAGTGGAGAGTTTAATGACACTTTAGGCTACGGCTTTGCTCCCAGTGAACGCATTATGGAATATAAAAATACCTACATTTCATAACGCTAATAATTACTGAATCTATTGTAGTATTTGTAAAGAGAGTCACTTTAATATACTGAGGATTTGAGTCGAATTAAAGCATATAAGTGTTACAGCTTTCGTACAAGGTTCATAATCGATTTTTGACAGGTTCTGCACACCATGACCACCTTAGTGGTTTCGAAATAGCGGTAGGTAACTGCTGGACACATAAAACTATTGACACACAAAATAAAGTAAAAATATTGCTATCATTAGATGTACCTACTCTCTCATTCGATGTACTTTTCTTAGAGGTCTTATTTTTGTTCCTATGTTATCATTTTTAATTTTGTCGTTAAGTGATATTCGTCAACTGGAAGTCTTTAGATCACGTTTTGATTTTGAGATTTTCGGGAATGATCCATTCATTTGTAGGTAGTGTGGTGTCGGGTCAGGTAATGGAGCAAGATCTTTATCAAAAGATACACAAAGTACTCACTTATTATAAAATACATAAGGCAAATATTATCTACTTTAATTTTATGTATCTATTAAGTACTATCTAAATACACTTTTTTATTATCATCCTGAATTAATAGGTAAAGTCCCAAAATTAACTAGCAATCTATAGCTACTTGGTAAAGCTTGATCAAACTTGACCCAAAAATTGACAAGGAAGAAGGACCACTATTTTGGTCATAATAGTAGTTTTCTTAATTAGGTAGGCGAATGTTTCTGATTTTGTTTGGGTTTACTACAAGCTATATTTCTTACCTTTCAAGATAAGAAATGATTAATGAATAAAATAACGCAAAACAAGTTCGTTATGCATAATATGGCGGTTGTAAATAAAATCACAAATACAAATTGATTTTAACAGACAGTGGAAACGCGTTCCTAAACTGTATAAATGTACCGAAATTGCCAATATAAAATTAAGGATTCTGACAATCTTTAATTTTGTTGCTTAATGTATACCGTACCTATTTATACATTATGTATAATATTGTACATACATATGTTTATCTTTGGAAAGACGTCTCAAAATATCCAGCTATACATAAGTATAGTGCCTCTCGTAAATGCTTTATCACTTTTCACTACAACTCCAACTGCCTAAACTGAAATTCTACTAATGTTGAAACTTTTATTCGATGCATGATCTAGTACATTCTATTGTCACCTTTCTAATCAAAGAAATAGGTATTAATATATTATAATCTAATATAAAATAGAAACGAATGATGAGAAACAATGCAGTTTTTTTTTGTCGTTTTTTAGTTAGATGATGCCATTAAAAATGAAACTTTTGATTTTTCATTTGTATTGTTTTGCTACTGCTTGTTGCACCATGTCTGCCACGATATTTGACCGGGATATTCGTTTCAACTGTCATATTAATATAATCGTTTTGCGATGTTCCTTACATTGATAAAGCACTTACGAGGACGACTATACATAATAATTTTTACCAACAGTGATCAATTTTACTTTACCAATCCCTTTCTGGTGTGCTAAAACATAAGGCTACTTATGAAACCTACTTACAGCGGAATTCGTTCTTTAAACAATCGTAATACAATAGCTACTAGAAATATACTTTATTTGCTCACAAATTTTTTTAACTGAGACATTTAAATAGGTACCTACATTTTCTATTTATGGAACTGTGTGGGAAAATTTGGATGTAAATAATAAAATAACCACCGTGTTTTACAAACGGCGTACAAAGTAAATATTCTCATAATAGTTTTCATTTAATTAATTAAAAACAATAAAAAATTTAAAAAAGTAGTAAAAAAATAAAAACGTATCAATAAAAAAAAACAAAATAAATCTAATACTATCAAACGATCGAACTTGGTAAGGACCGGACAGCGGATTTGGTTTGCTCTGTACCAAAATGTTCGTTCATAAAATGCCGAATAATAAGTATCGCCAGACGGCTCAGACGAAACAGTTTTTACGAATCAATCCATATTCACTAACCGGCCCGTTCCAAGTTCGATCATCTGTTAGTACTATAAATTATAAAATAACGATAAATTAAACTGAAAACAATTTAATAAAATATTAAAATTTGTTGGACTGCACAAAAATTCAAATAAAAGTGTTGGGTAGATTTATCAGCTAGGCCACATTCACTGTATAATGTGTTTAATAAATTGAAAAGCCCTCTTTGAAAATTTCTTTAGAATTTTTTTCGCTATCTTGAGAATAATTACTTCATTATTTATTTAGAAACACGTCAAATCGCGTTGATTTTTATGAAAATTATGATATATAGAATTGTGAGCGAACAAGCGATATTTTATCAAACATATCAGTAAGTTTTACCAAGGGATTTCCAGTAGGTGTGTCTGTGTCGACAAGACAATCCCGCCCTTTTTCAAGTAGTCCTTAGTCTTCTATTCAAATATCCATATTCCGTTACATGTCGCTGACCGAATCCATTCACGATCAAATTATGTATGTACACGTTCAGTTCGCCTTACTGTTAGTAGGACACACCACTTGGAGTTCGTGGAGAGGGAGGTCGCGGACCACAATGGCGTGGAATGCCATGTTCGCCGTCGCCAAGATGTATTCGCACACCGAGAACCATGTAAATGCTGAAAATGCAAATTTTCACATTATAGGCAAGTATCAAGAAGTCTCAAGTCAATAGGTCTAAGCTAAGGAAATACGTAGTATAGTATTTTTTTCAGCTTCCAGATTGCAACATATCTATGATTTTTCTGATGTACAGCAAAAGGTTCAATGAAGGATTTTATAAAACTCTTATAATGGCTTTGAAAAACACCATTTATCTGTTTAATTTATCGTCAGCAACTCACACAGACAAAAACCTGTATAAAGTGCTATTATGACGCTCCTGTTACTTTTGTACCGTTTTTTCATTGTAAAACTAAACGTTTTATTGAGTGCTAATAAAGCGGCTGTATTATATTTTTACCCTAAGGTAGGTATTATACAACCTTTTTAAAACCAACAAGTATTTGGCAGTTTAAATTACTTTACAACTGCAAGTACAACAAAAAGATCGTACCTACTTAGGTCTGAAAACTGTTAACGTAACATATTGAACATATTGAAGGGAAATTCAGGTACCGAAATGACAGGCAGCGCATAATTTATATGTCACCGTAACATTATGAACATCGTCAGTTCATAATCTATCTCGGGAGATTACAAAGTATCGAGACATTGTGAACTGCAGATGGATAGTACCTTGCGCTATTGCTAAATAGCCAAGTAACTGCCACTAACTTGGAAGTAGCGTTCGCCGGCCGCTGCCGCGGCACCGCTCGCTTCGTTCGCTCGGCTCGCGCGCGTTTGTTCGCAGTTCTAACCTAACCTAACCTATTTATATTGTAAGCAGTATGGTGCAGTTCACAATTTATCGACAGTTTATAATCTCGCGAGATAGATTAAAAACTAACGGTGTTAATAATCATACATTGACATATTAAAGGTAGCAAGGACATCTACGCATAACCTGGTACCATCGATAAGTAATAGAAATAGGGAGAGCCTACTGCTATGCACTGCCGGATAAGCCCAGATTCCGGGCTGTTAATAAGGCATTCATTATGGAAAGACACAAAAACAATTTTCCCGACCTAGGATCAAACCCAGGTTACCCAGGACTCCACATTAGGTTAGATAATTTACCGTGCTGCTTGCGAGCTCAAATCAGTTGAATAGGCAGCATCCTGCGGAGTTATTGTGTAACACACTAACAGTACCTACCAGAGGCGTAGCTAGGGTGGGGCAGCCACAGCTCTAGCCCTGGGCTCCTATCGAAGGGGGCGCCAAAATGTCGCCAATTATTAAATTTTGAAATATGAAACATGTCACTAAACCATTGCAAGTTATATCTAAGAAATCCGAAGACCTACTTGAATTTATTGTGCAACTAGCTTTTGCCAGCGGCTTCGCCCGCGTGGAGGTCGGTGTATTATACATATAAACCTTCCTCTTGAATCACTCTATCTATAAAAAAAAACCCGCATCAAAATTCGTTGCGTAGTTTTAAAGATTTAAGCATACATAGGGATATAGGGACAGAGAAAGCAACTTTGTTTTTCTACTATGTAGAAATATGATATGGGGTACGGCTAATTTGGGGGAAGGCTATAATTGGTCAAGAAAGGTTATGCGACCTAGCTTTGCTCAGTATAGACCTAGAAGATAATTTACGAAGGGGCGCAAATGTGAGGCGTGCCCTATGCGACATTTTCTATTAGTACGCCCCTAGTATCTACCCATACAAGCTTTCATTTTGGCAGTTCTACAACAATAATTGCTTTATTTACGTTATTGAGCAGACATATTTGTCGAGCATACTTATGAAGTAGTGATGTACCGGATCATTAAAAATGTAGATCTGCAGATACGGATACGGATACGGATCTTAACTTTCTTACTCAATCGGTGTCGGTGCGCGTGACCTTGATATTTTTATAGTTGACGCCACTTGACGCTTTGCGTGACAGAACATGTTTCGACTTGCGTCACATCTTGCGTTGCGCGGGTCTTTCTTTTGTTTTGTTATAGTTTATTGTGCCACTGGGCAGCATAGATAACGTTTGTGTTTGTTGTACGAGTTAAAAAAGGTCTACAAAGAAGTTTAGTAGTGCAATTTGGAATTATTAATAAGGTAAAAGATCCGTCAGAAATGTAACGGGCTACGGATACGGATCTTTTTTCTCCCGCGGATATCCGCAGATACGGATATCCGGAACATCAGTATTATGAAGCAAAGGATTAGCAATATCCTATAAAAAACTTTTCGGTTGTTATTGAAACTGTGTTACGCAATTAGAGCGCAACTTTGCACCGAGATTACTGTCGCGTTAACGCTTCTTCTGACTGCTGCGACGTGACAGCGCGACGCGACACTTGTAGAACAAATTCCATGAAGTTTTCATAGAAATTGTTCTACGTCAGTCGCGTCGCGTCTGTTTGCAGGAGCCTTAAATCTCTATATACCTGGTAATCGTACAAAAGTATAATAACTAATTTAGACGATTAAAGTAAACGAAAAAAAAAAACACAGGCTTTCCTACAACTGGCAGGAAAATTATCCACCAACCTAATAGGTAATAAATAGGTATTCTGCAGAGTTGAACGCTATGACATTTTATATTGGCTCATGGAAAGGTCACAGCCCAAATAAAAGAGAAATGCGTACCTAATAAAAGGTCACTCAATAATATCTCATCGATTGAAACCTACTTGATACTGGATGTTACTACGTCCAGTAGGATGACTACTACCAGAAATACTTAGATTTCAGATTTTATTTCAAGTGTTTTATCACGATTAGCGAGCAAGAACCTGTCTTAATCTACTGCTAAGAGCTTAAACTTAAGGTGGAACCTCCAGGGTCTGAATTCACTATGACCACTTCACGATTCCTTACTCTTAACCACGTCAATCACACAAGAATTCTGCTAATATCGTATTAATAATATCGAAAAATTGTCTTGGGACATACAGAATATGATATTTCGATTCTTTACCGTTACATTGTTTTCTAAAAAAAAACGAAGTTGACGTAGTTTGAACGTAGCAGGATTCCGCAGGGAATCATTATAACGATACAGAATTGGAGCCCAGGGTAAATCGCGAAATACTAATTTTCTTACATTTTTTGCAATTTTCAGATCAGTGCCAGGTGCCAATGATTATTTCATGAATAAGTCATTCAATGGAATTAAATTAATTCAGGGGACTGTATTGATGATTTTAATCAACATATAAATAGGATAAGTTTTTATCCATGAATTCAGCATATAATTCTAGACCCCAGCACAGAAATTTTTCGTCGATTATACAAAAAAAATCAGCCGTTTCATAGAAAAGTGTAAAACCTACACGGGCAAAATGTATGGAACAGCTGATTTTTTTTGTATAATCGACGAAAAATTTATTCGCTGTGGGGTCTACAATGATTTGCTGAATTCATGATTACTATTTGCGCACTGGATAAAAATTTACCCTGTACTAATACGTGAAGCAAAAACTTTTTTCACGAAAATTACACGGACGGAGTAATTTTGCATTATTCCGAACCTGACCCGAAATCCTAACCCGGTAGCGGGTTAGGTTAGGAACTTGAAAAAAGTATGAAATTTGTTCCGAACGTAACCCTCTTCCTAACCTGACCCTATCATAACCCGAATTGCGATGTAGATAGATTTTCCCCTCTCCTCTTTCTTAGAATAAAAAGTACCTATGTTTCAAATCAGTTTAATACTTACCTAATATACGTACCTAAGTAGGCAATCAAAATATCACACTAACAATTAACAAAAAAAATAATAAGTTCGTACGTATAGTAAATATTAAACTCTGATTCGACACATAACGTACTTTTTATTGATCGTCGGGTTAGGAAGAGGGTTACGTTCGGAACAAATTTTATAAATTTTTTCAAGTTCCTAACTTAACCCACTGGGTTAGGATTTCGGGTCAGTTTCGGAATAATCCGTAATTTTGCACAGTAAACATATATATGGAGAAGGAGTGCAAAAAGCTACAATGTTTAAATAATAATGCATTAGAAGTATATTAAGTTTTAAATTAATTATCACTACCACGACCACTACTGATTATTATTATGTAAAGCCATACTTGTAACGGTAGCCAATCATATTTTGTTCAACAAACAGGTTGACACTGACCTTCATATTGCAATAAACTTAAGAAAAATTTAATTTCGCGGGTAGCCCTGGAGCTTTAACCTTAACTCAAGTACCTAGGGTATCTAACAAACTACTAATCTAAACAATATACTGCAAACAATTACCTAACGGCCGGCATAGCAGTCGATGTCGCAAGAAGAATATAATCAGTCCCACGGTGGCAGCAATGGCGACGTAGAACAGCGTCCACACAAGTTTGTTGCTCCTCACTGGTTCCACGATATGGCTAGCGATGCAGCCGACCCGTGCGCGACACAGCATGTGCAACAGAGCCGCTACCATGAACACTATGAATATCTTCTCGTGAACGACTGGAACACATGGGAATTGGGAATCAATGTCGTGCGTTTAGTATGGAAGAATGTGGCAGTGATGTGATCAGGGTCGGGAGATGACGTAGGCGGGGAATCCCTGTATACTGAAGGTGTTTGTAGAATGAATAGACTACTATGATGGAGTAAAAATTATGCAAGTCAAATACTGGTTTAAAAACAAAACTTAATCTGTAGAAATCTAGAATCTTACCCTTGAACAAGCAGCAATATGAATCTCCAAAAGAAAATGTAAGAAAACACTTTTAATTAAGTAAGTAATTGACTAAATCGTTTAGTAAAAGTTGACACTTACAATAGTTTTCCCTATTGGAGATATAAGTAACGCCTGTTAGCGCAAACAGCTCTATGAAATTAAGCCAATAGCATGCTGTTCCTAATTTGGTCGCTGCAGTCCGAGCCTGAAAAAACAAACATCAATTTGTGAGTAGGCATTCCGATTCGTGTTCATTATTGAGTGGAGATCGCAAATCGGCAAACGTCAGGAAGGACGCCCTCAGGCTAGGTGGAGTGACGATCTTCGCAGCTGGGGCCCGGATAAGAGTGGCCGAGAACCGAAAGGCTTGCAAATTTATAAAGGCCTATGTTCAACAGCAGTTCACTATATGTGCATCGCAGGAAGCCCGGATTATTTTTAAACTTCCATTCGACCTGGATAGCTTATTTACGTAGTAACCTTTGAAGTTCAAAGGTGAAAACGTAAATCGCTTAAATTAGAAAAGGTTTGGAGCTTGATTTCTTAGGTTTTATAGGCTACCTACTTCTTTAATATGCTTTTGTAAATGAATGATGCATGATCTAGATTAATAAGTATTCCAACTTCTCCCTCATTTAGCTGATCCTACTCACCTGTATCTAATCGGTAAAAGTAAAACTGCTTTTTTGCTGTGGACATTTAAAACATGAAACAGATTGTCAAGGAAAAAAACGATCTGCACTATACGATTCAGCTAATTAACGTTTTTTATTTGATAAAGATGAATACTATGGTCTAAAGGGAAGGCAAGTCTTACCTAAAGATGCACTGTCGCAACTCGCAAACAGCTAATATAATATGGCACAACATCTAATAAACCTTTTTTTTTTTAAGAGACAGGCATTTTTGAGCTTTATCTTAACGACCCCTGCATCAAACCTTTCAAAAAGATTATCAGAAAGTTGTTTCAAATGATATGTAAAAACGTAACACTTCCTCCGTTGCATAGATCTTGAGAAGAACCTCTGTGATCAAAAAGTGATCTTAAAACTTCATTTATTTCCCCTTAAAAAAAAACATTTAAAACCGAATTACCTTTTCCTCGGTAATATGAGCAGTGCGCTCTCGATGATAGCTGTAGTATAAAGAACCTATCAACAGCCTTGGTCCTAAATGGAAAGCGATACATATTCTCCAAATGTACCTCTGAGGGCTTATCCCGGTAATCGCACTTATTGATGGCACTACATTGTAGACCTGAAATTTAAAAAGGAAGCAGTTAATTTATATAAATATAAAAGGATTTTTGCTCTCTTGGCTCTGTGTTAGGTCGATTTTTTCGAGCCATGCAAGCACTGAAGGTTTAAAATAAAGAAGTAGAGAACTGGCCACTATTTTCCATCAATTAAAAGACCAACGACAGTAGGCCGCACGTCAGTGCCAAAAAAAACGAACGTACGCTGTCCTCTTATTTTATAGAAACACCGTATCCACACGTGCGGTACTTAATAAAATCGTAGCAGGATATTTTCGCGCAGGGGATTTTCATCTCTCGGTAACCAAGGTAATGAGAATCCAACAGAGTGCAGCGCGAATGAGTCTCAGCGTGTCGCAGAAACACAATGTTCGATTTCCAACTCTCTGCGCTTAGCAGTGAGCTCCAGATCCAGTGTGCGAAAAATCCCGCCGCGATTGTATTACGTCCGTGGGGACGTGCGCTAATAGCTCCTAGGCCAGCTCTAGGTAGATCATAGTGTTAGCTACCACCGAGGTGCGGTTAAGCTTCTTGCTTATTACATAAAAACTTTTTAACAAAAAAAATTAAACCGCAAAAAAGACTGAAAAGCAAAAAATAATAAACGTTTTTTGTTTAACCTTATTAAATAAGTTCTGAAGGCGGTGACATAAAATTAAAAAAACATATCCGAAGTCACCGATTTCCGAGCTTAGTTATTAGGGTAAACAAAAAAGGTTTATTATTTTTTGCTTTTCAGTTTTTTCGGCGGTTTAATTTTTTTGTTAAAAGTTTTTATAAAAAAAAATTGTGGCTATAATCTACTAATTACTACATGCTTAATTTTTATTACTTTTTGTAATACACAACTCGGCATTAAAATCTGTGAGTGAACAATCAATCATCCTCTGTTTTTCTACCCTTAGGGTTGGAATTTTTTTCCAAATTTATATGGGACCAACTTCGGAGTAAACCCTTTCCAATAAGAAAAGAATTATCAAAATCAACTACTCTTTAAAAGCTTATGAGTGGTCATACATTTAAAAAAAATATAAGCGTCGACTTGAGAACCTCCTCCGTTTTTTCGTCGATTAAAAATGGTTCTACTACGGTCACTAGTCGGTTGACTAAGCTCAAGGTTACTGGTCATGGCACTATTACTGTAGGTACAAAGGATCATTTGTTCCCTACCACATTAATACCCTTCCAATATGATTGTGTGTTCCCCACCTATTTACAAAGATAGATAGTCAACTTTGGTAGTCAGCATGAGTCTTTTTTTAATTAAAAAATCGCAATATCTTGTCGTGCCATACTGAAAACGTTTATCGATGGCTAGGTACATCGAAATCTATTTCGATCTATAGGTACATAGGTACGAAAATTAAACCGGCAACATCACCAAAGCTCAAACTTGAAAAGAAGCGACAGAAATGGACGAAAGCCGTCGCGCCAGAGTTGTGCCGAAAAGGCGAAGTGGGTCACTACCCTAGAACTTACAAAAAAAAAAAAACAATAATAGGTAAGTAAATCTTTCGCAATAAGCAGCGTTTTCATTGAAATTCTATACTTACATTATAAGTTTGTATTATTGACACATAGCGGCTTCATTGGTCTACTGGTCACAACCGCGACTACTGAGGGTGATGGTAACCAAACCCAGGGCGGGTTTGGTTACCAAGTAAAGTAAGCCCAAGCAGGACAAATTGTTATAAGGGATTGAATAATAAAATGTCTTAGAACCAGCCCGGAGTCAGGAAGTTAAGCGGTATAGTAGGTACCTCATCCAGTGAAAGAAACATCATCATCTGCCTAGCTTTTTCCCAACTATGTTGGGGTCGGCTTCCAGTCTAACCGATTTCAGCCGAATACCAGTACTTTACATGACCTACACAACCTAGTTACTGGGTACCTAATACGATACCCCTAGGCAAGAGTGGTTGACAGACTTTCGGGCCTGTGAAAGCTAGTAAAGAAAGGAAAAAAGAAAACATGTTTATTTGGCACATTTCGTTTCATTAGAAGAAGAAGAATAAGAGGAAGAAGAGAAGAGAGAAGCGTCGTATTTGGATCATAAACGTTGGTACCTAAAGCCTTTGGTCAATCCTGGGCTTGATCTCGGCGCGGTAGTTGGATTGCCGACCCATCGGACGATCAGGCCTTGGGGAAAAAACGTGCACATATGCACGATAATCTCCTGCGGAACTACTTAGCTATAGCTGGTCTCTATATCGATAGGCCGCCGTGAGTGAGGTTACCGTGATTTAGTCAAGATCAGGACAAGAACACATAAAGTACCTAACTATGTGTCCTTTGGGCACGCCACGATAGCGGCGGCAAGTCCCCTCTTTGAGGAGTGGCTTGAGAGGCGGCACGGCGTCCTCACCTTCCGCCTGATTTAGGTCCTTACCGGACACGGTTGTTTCGGGAGGTTCATGTTTCGGAAAAGGCGGGAAGAAACGCCCGGGTTTTTCACTGCGAAGATCGCCCTGAGGCCACGGTGGAGCATACGGTGGAGGTTTAGGCCCTGGGCCCTGGTCCAGGCAATGGTACGGAGCGAGAGTGCATGGGTAGCCGTCACCTCCTTCTGCGAAGCAGTAATGCTCGTGAAGAGGGAGGCGGCGCACGTGAGGGAGAGGCAGTATATGCGCCCTCACGGCCTTAGTCGCCGCAGGAGACGCCCTGGGCGTCGGGAATCCCAGGTTGATTCCCGACCACCGTAGGCGCGGGCTTGCGGACGGCGAGTAACGGGTAGCTCGCTGTCCGATAAGGACCAAGCCCGGGTCAACGGCGCGTTGTGTTCCACGCGCGTCTCAAAGAGATGTCAGCACCAACTGATGGGGCCCGCAAGGGCCGATGCCTGCCAGGGGTGCGGGTTGTTCGAAAAAGATACCGCGGCCTCTGGCACACAGGCAACACGGGTGGGTTTTAGTCAGTAAAAGTCTGATACGCCCTCCTGCTCCACCCAGAGCGGGAGAAGTTATTTGATGGTTACCCATCCAAATGTATCCTTTCGGCTTATCACCAATAGACGCCAAGTTTTCCATATTAAGACCATTTAGGTGATCTATAAATCAGACCCACACAACTCTAATGTATGTCCATATACTTAAGTACTTAGTACCTACATAGGGTCCAGGTACTGCCAGGCACAGAGAAAGGTATTGTAATGAATACCTATATAAGCTAATGCTTAGAAGTAAAAATGTATCTAGTATGCCTAATAAAATTAAGTGAGAAAATGTTGCAGAGCCTTGCGTAATAAGTAAATAAGGGTTAAGAGGCGAAGGGTTAAACGTTGCTAGGGTTATGTAACCGCATATTTGTTTACGTAATTTACTTAATTGATAAATGTAAACAGTTATGCATGTTTATTAAGTAGATTAGCAGCTACACGTGCTTTCTTATTCACTAACTCTTAATATTTTACTATTGGTTTTACTTATCAGCACAGCACTAAGCCATCGCGGAGGATTAAATACTTACCCTACAATGCGTTTCATGTATGTCATCTGCTTGAAACATAGACGCTGTCGCATAACAAAATATTAAAGCACCTAATGGAAGCCAGAGTGCAGTTAAACATATTTCCCTCAAACCATAGGTCCAGAGCAGTCCCTTCAAAAGGAAATTGCAAATTATTTCACCGTTTAAACAAATAGCATTACAATTTCAGCACTTAGCAGGTATAACGACCTTATATTCCAATATTTTAACACTGCTATTTACATCACACTTTTCGTTTGTGCGTTCGTCGCCACGCACATCCAAATTTGGCGGCGACTGTACTTGTGCGTCATTTACCATTTTATCTTTCACTCACGCAATACTTTAACACACTGCGATCACATAGTTTTTAATGATTCCCATGAGCCTAGCCGTGCACCTCAATCAGCGCTGTAACAACCCCCATTCTGACACATTTGTGAAACATCGACGTTTCATGAATTAAAAATTACTTCTGTCAGATCGATGTCTGTATGCCAGGTATTGATAAACTTGGTAATGTAAAGCCTTCTTGTGTTTATTCACAAATGCAGTTGTAACAGTAAAAGCACAATGTTACAATTTATGTGGATGAATTAAGGCGTGGATTATATGAGGTTATTTGGACATGCGCATTGGGCCCCTGTGGAGCGCGGCGAGGGTTTGTACAATAGGTAGACGTACACCCTTTCATAATGCCTTTTGTGTTAAAAGTTAATCACTTCCGATATGTCTCTTTTTGTAGTTCGTAGTTTTGGAACACAGGCCTTTCTAATAAATATTCTGATAAAATTATTACCTATCCCTACTTAAAGATTCGTACCTACCTACTGGGTGTATCGTACCTACCTATGAAGACACCCCTACCTAATTCATTTTTCATCACGCTATATACCTATAGGTTCCTAACCCAAGATTGAAATGTTTGTTTTTTATAATTTACTAGGAATTGCAAGCAAACTTGTAATCAGCTGTGGATGGGCAATATTTTGTAAAAAGATCAAAGAATTTTAGAAAGAAACGCATATAATTTTTTTCTGAAGAAAAGTATATAAACAGCATTGTAGAAGCAAAACAGTCAAAATCAATGTGATTTTTTTACGAGATTTTTACTCTAAAATGAAGGTAATCAATAAACAAAGAATTGACTTAGGTTTTTGGGCGTAACAGTTTACGTCAAGTTTAGTGATGTGAATGAAAACTATACGACGATCTTTTAGTAATCAATGTTACAAATAGTTTTATTAATCCCTAATTAAATACATTTTCAAACATGCCTGCATTTTACTCAAATCTTAATTGAACAAAGTCGAAATAAATTTGATGCGTTGTTCAGATAGCGCGGATATTCGCGGTGGTCGACGGAACAGACAGTTTAATAAATTCTTTATCCTTATTTCGTGTTAATGGTACATTTCTGCTTTGTTTTTACTATTTTTGAAACCAGTAGTTGGCCAAATTATACATTATTAATGATAGGCGAACAAGGTTCAACAAAATCATGTGCCATCCCACCGTCACGGGAGCTAATTACGACTAAAGGTCACGGTAAGGCGATTTAAGAATCACTTCCTTCAATTTCTACTTTGGCACTTACCGTCGAGATAAACCAGTGTACGTTACCGATGGCCGGTAACATAGTTAATAATATCCGAAAGTCGCGCGACCGGCTATTCATTTTTTTACTATTATATAATTATCTTCATCGTATCGATGATTCTATTTGTTGGTTTTAAATAAGCTTCGACCAGAATTCAGCCAGTTCGATAGCATTATCGTTGGCCTCGCAAAGGTCATTCATACAGCAGGTGTAACTGTATAAAGAGCACGACAAGAGGTGGGGCTTAGTTTGCGATTTGGCTCCACAATCGCACCGCTGCCCATCGGAGTACTTCCACTTGACCAAGTTGCGATGGCAGTGGCCCCCTGCCCTGGCTTCTTAGTTGATTAGGAGATTTCCCGGTGCCATGGCAGTTTGTGGCCCGTTGGAAGACTTTCTGCAGGCTCAACATAGTGAGCGAGGGGGATGTCTGAGAAGCCACAGTTTCAATCGTTTATTTGATCAATTCCCTACTTATCAAAATCTTAAATAGTAGAAACTGCATTATCGATGGGTCACTAAGCAAGTTCTGCATGGTACTAGGATCATGGACAACTACACTAACGACGCAGGGTAACGTCGAAGTGTTTTTTTTTTTAATTTCATTGAATAACTGTATGCCGAATGCTAAGCCAATGTTGAAGTTGGGATAGATTGTACCTTGAGAAGCACATTGCTTTTTAAATTCTTTAGTTCAATTTGAATGTAAATAATATTCTCGATTAAAATTAAAATTATTTGATTAAATGAAGTTATAAACTCTTTCACCGTATCCGGCGACAGACAACCTGACTAATGAATTCGTGAGCTTTCCGAGGTTATGTCCAACACTAGCATCGGAGGTCGCAAATGTCAACGAATGTCAAGTCAATCATAAACTTGAAAAATGTCATTTCTCGCCGCTCGAGAAATCAATCGGTCGTTGTTGTTGACTTGTAGATGATAATAGTAATTCATTTATCCAGTTTTGATCGTTTTCGTCAATGAGTAGTTATAATTTTACCATGAATAATTTGAGGTTTTAGTGACGGAATTGTTTTTGAAAGATTAAAAATGAAGTTCATGAAACTTTGGTGGTTCTTTAGTTTTTGTGCCATTACGACGCAAGGTTCGACGCACTGGATGGTCACTGAAGGTGGTCTGATACAGCCGCGGGTAAGATAACTGTTTCCTGTATTAACGTACCCTTCCTAGTGAGTACTGTCTGCAATTTATAAACCCAACGTGCTGTGCAAACAGCATTTGGCCATGATATACTTATCACTTCATTCAGCTAGTTGCAGCGAACGTCTTACTAATTAACTACGCCTTGAACAGTATTCAGTATTGTTAAATGATTTAATAAGTGAAAAACATCGTGACTTTTTCATTATAATCAGTGTTGCTAAATTTGCAATAGAAATAAAAATTAATAAAGCCTCCACCACTAATAATCACACTTTACTCATGCATTTTAGTCTGGCTCTACTATAGCAATCATTACAGCTGTCTATTGAGTCAGCTTGAGCTTTGTTTTCCTAAAAAATAAACCTTTTTGTTTTAGCTGGACTCACCTTATGAACTGGCGCAACCTTATGACTTACTGGCATTCCTAAATCAAGACACGCGTTGGGAAAATATTATTAACACACACCATAACTTGTCTCTAAGACAACAGATTATAAAAAGCCTGTGGGCCAAGCTGGAACAAGAGACAAATATTCACATGTTATTGAACGAAGATGATAATTGTGTCAGAGCAGGCCAATTGAAGACCATAGACTGGTATACCTCCTATTTGGATGAAGGCAAAACAAAGGTTGGCCCTGATGGCTTTACAGTTAATAAATTAAATAATGGAGATCCTTATGTTCCTGATTGTGAGAGGCTTTCTCCGTTGACGTTTAGTATGTGTCTGTTTGAACATTTGGAGGTATGTTTATGGTTGAGCTCATTTGATATTCTTTGAAGGAATTAATATACCTAGTATTGTCTATGTATCTATATAGATTAATAAATTGACCTTTTTCCTGTGTTAGCCGGGGTGGCTGCCTTAGATTATAGTAAAAATAGAGGAATAGGACTGCTCACTTATCTATAGTGGAGTTTCTTGCCGGCTCTTCTCCATAGGAAGCGACAAATTGGAACCGTGCACCTAGCTTCTGACGTTTCATAAGTGCCCTCGCAGGTTTATGTGAAATAAAATATTTTGATTTTGATTTTTTTTTGATTTCATACAAATAAATAAAATTGAAGTGTGTTTGTAATGTCACAATAACAGCTTTGTACTAAATGTATAACGATATGAAAATATTTACCATACAATTCAATTTTTTTTATAATGACAAATTTCATGTCTGTCAAAATTTTCATGTCTGTGTTTGTTCCTGATCATCTCTGAAAAGGCTGGACCTTCACTGGTAGATAGCTGATGTTATAAGGAGTACTGCCAGTCTATTTTGCCCAGCACCATGTTCCCTGGGATAATTTCCGATATCCACGCAGGCTAAGCCACCGGCAGCAGCTGTGCCATTCAATAAATAATTAACAAAGCCTGTGATATAAATTCCAGAGTATGAAACAGAGACAAAACCTAAATGCAAATCCAGAGCCATCAGACATACAAGACCAATCAGACCCATCAGAGGATGATGCACCAAGTCCTGAAATGGCCGATATGACTGATGATCAATTTGGTCACTGGTTGGTTGAAGTTCTCAGGAAGAACACCACCTCATGGCTACACTACAACATGGCTTCTCTCTTCTGGAGGGTCAGAGGAAATGCCCCTAAAGCCATGGAATGCAGCCGAAGGGCTGTGTATTTTGCACCAAGGTAAAACATAGCATATTTTAAATATCTGATAGAATGGTGAGTTGATTAATTATCATTCTCCACAGTAATTGTTTATCTGGAAAAGTACAACATAATTAGCAACATGGCCTTATTAAAAGTATTTTTTTTTCCTGTAGTGTGTAATCATTTGATAATAACAATGTTTTTTTATTGTGTTTTAAGTGAATAAATTAGTTTCAATATTGTTGCAATTGACGTTGTCAACATTATGTTATACTGACCTTAGTGCTTTTCGCTTACAGGCGATATAAAGACATCGCTCTTTTGAGCATGGGACTAGTACTCCACCGCAGTAAACTCTCAGAAGATGCGGTCATAGTCCTTGGAGCAGCCGTAGACCATGACCATCGCTGTCCCATCAATCATTTCATACTAGCCAACTCATATGCTGTGGTTGGTGACTTCAACAGCTCATTAAAACACTTTGACACAAGCCTGAAGTTGAACCCTTCATTCGGACTGGCTGAGAAACATAGATATGGCTTGTTATGTCATATGTATTTGTTGGAAAAGATGCAAGTAGTTAAAGAGTGAGTATTATTTATGAAAATTATACTTTTAATGTTATCTGCAATTAGTTCAGAGATTCACTAATAAATAAAACTGTACCACGCCTGTGTTTCCCGGAGGGTAAGGCAACAGTGTCTAGTACACTCACATTTCACCAGCTATCTCTAATATTATTTGAAACTAGCTGCTGCTTGTGGCTTCACTCACGTGGATGTCGTTATGGATTACATCACGGAAACGTGCTACCGGGGCAAAAAGTAGCCTATGATACTCCTTATAACATCAGCTATTTGCCAGAGAAAATCCCGTCAAAATTGGTGCTTCCGTTTTGGAAATTAGCCGGAATACAGACAGATGGACAAATTTTAAAAGTTATTTTTTGTTATAACGTACCACGGAATAGTGAAAGAAGCGGAGATGCCGCAAAGCAAAATCTCTTTAGAAAGTAGCGTCGCTTGAATGCGGGTGAGAGGGGGACGGGGTACGGCGGACCCGCCCATTTTTTGTAAATGAAAGAAAAGAAAGAAAGAAAAATAGATTTATTTGTCACAGAAACACGTGCATATAAAAGATGACATAATTAACATTAAAAAAAACATGATACACACACAGATATTTATACATAGACATAAAGAAGATAAATAATCGGCAGCTGCACGCCGTGACTGTGACAAGAAGGCTTCCACTCAGCATGATGCTATGCTATGGGATGAGACCCACAGCACAGCGCTGATTTTCAGTGGTCACCCGAAAATAACGTACGAAAATCAAGCCAGGATTTCCATAATTAGACAGAACAAGTATCAAAGCAAAATAATTATAATAGACAGTACATACCTACAATTTAATAGTACCCTATAACCAATTATATAAAAAAATGCTATGAAGTCTTGAAATGCGTTCCAAAAACATAATAGGTCCCTACACAAAAATGTACCGCGTTTTGTCTCGCTCCCACTCATACCTTCACGTCGTCGCCTGCGCGTGGGCTCACAATAAATCCATCTAGCGGTGAAAGGAATTATGACAATGTGACTGAACTAGCTGTTTTTCATTTTAGTTCGCCTACTAGCCACTATGGCGTTACAAAGCATGACGCTTTTTTCCAGAACATTCTATGTACGTAGTATGACGGGACCACATTATTTATTACCCAACTGAAAAGGAAATGTGTTGTTGAAATTGCTTTTTTTAATAGTGTCATCGGGTATAGGGTAGGGTAGGTAGGTTAAGGCGGTTCACCGAGCAAAATAACCTTGAGCATTCGCTCCCTCTGCCTCACCTCTACAATACTTCGTAAATTTTACTGGCGCCATCTGGCGAACAACTTATGAATGCACGTAAAAATCACATACTTCACAGAATCTAAGAATTCACAGTCAAGTCATTCAATAAAATGAAATAAAATAACTTTAATAAGAAAGCAATAAAAATAATTATCTAATTATTGAATTAATTAGTCCAACTTTTCGCCATTTCGAAATCGCCACGTGACGGCTAAAAAAACTGACTTTTAATTATGTATACTAATAGATAGAGACAAAGAGAGACAGCCAATAATGAGAACAAAATGAAAATCTTAGACGGCAGCTACAAAAAAAAAAAAAAAATTCGTCATGGGTGTCGCTTTCGTGGTTTTCGAACATGCTGAAGCCGATAATGAGGTCAAAATGAAAATCCAAGATGGTGGCTGCAAAAAATATCAAGATTTTCGTAATGGTTGTTGTTTTCGAAGATGCTGAAGCCAATAATGAGGTTAAAATGAAAATCCAAGATGGCGGCTGCATAAAAAGATCCAAATTTTCGTCATGGGTATCGATTTCGTGGTTTTCAAGGGTGCTGAAGCTGATAGTGATGTCAAAATTAAAATCCATGACGAGTATCTAAAAATGTCAGGGTCGATTGCCAGGTTTTGAAATACTTTACACTTTTTCGTAGATTAAGTCTCGTAGAAATATTTATACGCTGCGGGGTTCAGAATCATGAACTGAGTCTGGTACCAAGTTTTCCGTCGATGTTCTGCCACTCTGTAGAAACATAACTACTACTAGGTAGGTACAAAAAAAAAATTCGCTATAATGGTGCCGATTCTCTTGTACACCGAACTAACTAAGTTTAGTTGTAGTAGTTAATGTTTAAACAAAAGTTGTAGAGAATTTAATCCTCTACAATATTTATGAAAATACAAATAGCATATAACCCATAGGAAACGAGATATTTGCAATAAATGTGTAAAAAATTGATTTTTTGACCTTTGATCTTGAAATATTTGTAGTCACGGACACCCTACGATAAGTAGATTTTGAGACAAGTTTTAGGGTGACAAAATAAAGGCTTATACAAGCTTATAGCTGACTATCTCTCATTCCGAGGTGAAACCCCTAATATTCCTGGATTAAACTTGCTACATTTATTATGTTACAGAACTTTAAATCGTCTTCGTGAAGAACTGACGCTATACAATCAGAGAGAGGCACACTGGCTTAAATCACAGGCTGCCTTATTAAGGTCTATGAAACTGGCTGACGATTTTGGTAAGACAAGTTCTATTTACAAGAAAAATCTTAGTATTTTGAGTAGAATTCAATAACACAATTTGTTAAAATTAAAAAAAACTGTCGTAATTGGCCTATAATATTGTAAGTAGAACAACTTAAAAACTATGTTACCTACATTAATTTTTATTTCATTAAATAATAAAAAAACATGTTTTATTTAATTTAATTTATAGATTACAGGGATTTTGGAAAATACTTTGACAAGATGAATGAATTAACAGGCTTGAATATAAAAGAATTAAGAAAGGAAGGTGAGAAATATGAAGTAGTACAATACTTCTTAGATGGACCTACATACAACGAAAATTGGTTAAAAGAAAAAGGTGTCCGAGCTTTAGATTACGCATATAACTTACAAAAACTAATAAAACATATTGGCAGCCATTGCAACCTTGCAACAGATACTGATTCCACGACTATACTGCAAGGGGATGATTTAAAATTTACCGATGGGCCAATACTGAAAGAAATTGGGCCCGGGCCAACATTCCCGGATATTTTAAAAGGAACAACAAAAGGTATGTTTTTAGTATTTACCATATCGTGTCTTCCCTCTGAGCTTGTATTCAGCGTTGGCGTCGACGTTGCGTTAACGCTGCGTAGATGCATGCTAGCGAACGCGTAAGGAGTTACGCGGTGACGTTAGTGAATCGCATTTACGTTGCGGTAACCTAGCGAGCGTTGCGTTTGCACAGCGTCTAATCGAGACTAACGCCACTAGCGAAGGAATTCCTTAATTAAACAAATATAACGCGAAATAAAGCAAGGTTGCTAATTGCTTTGTCAATTACGCTGACTCTCGGCCTAGTTTGAATAAATGACTTTAGTTTTGTTTTTAATTAGAATTTTCAGAAAATCGTATCATTAAAGAAGAGATAGAGAGATATAAAGGAGAGAAAACAGTTACGAAAACTGAAACTCCTAAAGTGTCATCAAAAGAAAAAACTACAGAGACACCTATATCGCCTGGAAAGAAGGCTCCTATTGACAATGAAAATAGTATAGACGGATATGATTCAGGGTTCATTAAGTAAGTGATTTTAACGTAATTCTTTTCATAATGGTATGTAAGTATATGTTGTGTTGTTTGTTAGTGTTAGTTTGTTGTGCTATCTCTGTCATTTAAAATTGTTTTATTTATGCAGAATGTACTAGAGTAACTCTGTATTTACTCCTTTTATAAAATGAGCTTTTATACTTGCAGTTAATTGATGAGCAGTCCCTTGTGATGTCGGCGTATTCTTAAATTACAGTTTAGTAAGCCGATCTAATTGACACCCTTCATCACATTAATACAAGAAACTTGTGTTATTCTCAGATTTCCACCTACATTAAAAATAAGCAGGAATAGAGAAGAATTTGACAAGGATCCGGAATGGCCGACAAATAAACATTGCAAAGATAAATCAGAATCATTTCCGGAAAATTTGGAAGCTATTTATCAAATATTTTTACCATTTGAGAATAAAGGAATAAGGTATTGCTTTTCATCTTACTACTATTAGAACTGTTTTTGCTTCACGTATATATAGAAAAAAAAACGTAGCTTTGACGCAGCGTTAGGTTCGCGTTTGCGTAGCTTTTACATTGGGTCTACGCACGTTGAGCCAGTGCCAGTTGCAAAGCCATCCTATCTTTAGAACAATCTTGTATTTGATCTTAATTTCCTTTCTTCAGTATGTATGTTTTGTTTCACAGACTAAGAACATTGTTGGCTGACATGATAGGGGTGCCAGCTAACATGGAACACGAGTTACCGTGGCACCCGCCCACTTGTCCCAATGATAAAGAGGCAGCTACGTTTACTCAAAAAAAATCGCAGAAGTGAGTTTTTGGTTACCTGTAGACGCGCATTTTAACTTTTCGGGTTCGCCGAACAATATTAACGCGATGGTCGCATGTTCGCACGACGATCGCTTTGGTAAGACCACAGTATAAATATGGACAGTATAGTATGGTTATATGGCAAGACTCTAACCTTCATTTAGCCCATTAGACCAAAGCAGGAAGAAAAAACCCGTGTGCGGTCAGAGGATTCCGTGATACTTTTTACCAGTCAGCTCTTACTGCAAGCCGCGTTAAGAAACTTCTTTCCAAAAATATTATGGATAACCTCCTTGCATCCATTTATAACAAATTATTACCTTCAAATTGAATCCAAATACTAAGACTTATGGACTGTGAGCTCTGTTTGAGTTCGGAACTATTCGGACAATGCCAAATAAAAGTTTGCGAGTTCAACTGAAACGAGTTCTGTTTATTTTCAGACCACAGATATTTAGTGAGGTGGTCGTAACGGAGCACCTCCGTCAGAAATTATTGGAGTATGTGGGAGACGGTGACTTAGAATCGGTGCGTCATATGCAGGACGCAGAGGTCGGCCAGCGGATATACAGTGCTATGCAGATGGTAAGACTAAACAATAAAAACATAAAAATAATAATCTACATAATAGAACATAACATCACGCCTTCATCACGCCTTGTTTCCGTGAAAGGTTGGACAGAGGTGTGTCTAGGGTGCACCAACATTTCGCCAGTTGTGTTTAAGTCCCATGTAATAGGGGGCCAGCCTATAGTGTTTGCGACCTCTAGCCCAACGACGTAGTCTAACTAATAAAACTAATCTACTTAGATTTTTTTTTAATTTATTCGCTCACTGACAAAGCACAGGCTCCACCGCTGGGTTTAGACTTGCATGCAATCTTGCATAAGAGTTCCCTTTAACGTATGTGAGCAATAAGGAAGAATCATTGAAATTGTATTCCCCAAAGGGGTTAAATGACACTGACGACTGATGATGGTGACACTTGTTTACACAAAGTTTACATAAAGGACAATACGTGTCCGTTGTGTAAACTGTATTCATTTACATATTTAGTAATTTATGTGATTGTTCACTGTCAGTCAGGACAGTTTAAGTATATCTTTTTTGTTGGTGGCGGTATTGAATTCGTTTTTGGGTAACGTCTATAAGTGAGAAAATTATGACTACATTGTAGTATTGGGTTTCCCACCTGTTAAAACAACTGTAAGTGTTATTAGTAAATAAATTAATAATTTTTGTACGGAATTTCGTAAATTTTCTTGACTCCCTAATAACTCGTTGTGGGAAATCCCATCAGGCAGTTTTAAATAAATTCTCAAAGGGATCAATCGATGTAGAGCTTTTGAAACAGAAGCTTGCTTGTCTGACTTCATTCTACTTCACATGAATGAATGAATGAAATTCACCGGCCCTAGCGCGGATTGACTAGACTTGATCTATTGAATGAACCCCAAACTCGATTAATTACTATAGTATGTTGCGGATTGAGGTTATAGCCGAATTTTTTTAGGACAGACAATCATGTCTTACTTCCGGGATATATTGTCGTGTTGCTCACAGGAACATAACCGCCCACAACATGTGGCTTATATAAATCATCTACGAAGCTATATTCGTGTAATGGCACTTGTAAATCAGCAATAACGTATAACGTAACGTAATAAAATCAGCTCATAACGTTCCCACTGCTGGGACCCAGGCCTCCTCTCGGTGAGAGGGTCATAATCCATCACACCGAGCCCAGTGCGGGTTGGTGGATGTCATGTCTTCAAATTTTTGATTCTAGGACATACCTGTCTCTTCACGATGTTGTCTTACGCGGTTTTGACAGCGGTGGTGATGAAATAATTTACAACAAGTAAAGCGCTTGTCTGGGTTCAAACCCACGACCTATATATAACTCGTAAATCGCAACCGTTGCCACCTGGCCACCACCTACTCCTCGCACCTCTTGCGAATCTACAAGGTGTTACAGAATAAACGCAAGTCCTGAAAGTAGGCGGCGCACGTGAGGGAGAGGCAGCACATGCGCCCTCACGGCCTTAGTCGTCGCAGGAGACGCCCTGGGCGTCGGGAATTCTAGGCTGATTCCCGGCCACCGTAGGCGCGGTCTTGCGGACGGCGAGTAATGGCTAGCTCGCTGTCCGGTCAGGACCAAGCCCGGGTCGACGGCGCGTTGTGTTCCACGCGCGCCTCAAAGAGATGTCAGCACCAACTGGTGGGGTCCGCAAGGGCCGATGCCTGCCAGGGCATGCGGGTTGTTCGAAAGAGATACCGCGGTCCCTGGCACATAGGCAACTGAGGGAACACGGGTGGGTTTTAGTCAGTATAAGTCTGACACGCCCTTCTGGGTGGAGCCCAGAGCGGGAAAAGTGATTTGATGATTCCCCCCCCCCCCCCCCAAAAGTATTTTTGTAATACAGGTATTTTTCAAAAATTATGTATTTTCAATCTTATTTCAAGGCAATAAGACTCAATTTTAAATGCATTAAGTGATCCTAGGGTCAACACGATTTGCTTAACAATTACAGTTATCTTTAAAAATAAAGTTTAGTTCATAGTATTACGCTTTTAACTCAATGCTCTAATTGGGCCGTGTGAGGTCTTGAGGTAATTATGTTATACATTGAATATGTCTTTCCTTTTCATTTCAGAAACTGGCCCCAAAATGGGTGCTATACACATTATCGTCTCTCTACTGGCGCGTTCGGCGCAACAACGTGAACGCCTTACATTGTATCCTCACCGCCAGCCGCACGGTAGACGGACGGTATAAGGACATCGTGCTGGTTTCATTAGCTTCCCTATATTTGGAGATGGGGTACTTTGATGAGGCCTTAGCGGCGGCTGAAGAGGCTTTCAAAATGAGTCTTTATGAGGTATGTTTTAAAGTTTGTTTCTTTGTTTGATTGATTGCTTTATATCATAGTAATAATAGAGGAATATGGTTGCTTACTAATGAATAATATATTCAATGTGTATGAATACGTTGATTGTTGATTTGAGGTGGTGTAATTTAACACATTGCCAAATCTCATATCGTCATATAATTCAGCATAAAGCCTATAATTTTCCCATTGCTGGCCTCCTCTTCGTGGAAGGGAGTGGGCCATAATCCACCACGCGGTTCGGGTGCGGGTGGAGAAGTAGTGATGAAATAATTTACACAAAGTAAAGCGCCTGTCTGGCTTCGAACCTACGACCTACGATTTGTGAGTCGCGCCCGTTACCACTGAGCCACCACTACTCACATATAATTAGGTCGGTGTTGTTTTGTCCGACTAATCACAACTGCTCTAAGGGGGCGTCCAATAATTACGCGAGAGAAATTTGGCGATTTTTCATTTTTCAAACCCCACCCCCGCTCTGGTGAGATGTCGTGAGGTTTGGCTCGACCCTTCCCCCCTCCCCATAATCTCACGTGAGATATTTCAAATACGTGTTTTTAGTGAAAAAACGTTAATGTGTGCTTATTTGCGTTGGATTTATGCGTCGCATTTGGCTGGCTTGGCTGGCCGGTGGCGGTTTAACCATCGAGGAGCTACTGTGCTACTTTGTGGCGTTCGCATAACCGCGATAAATATTATTTTGTAGGATTTAGCCATATTGGCGGAAAAACATGTTTTACATCATTTGTCCCGGTTTTGTAATGTTACATTGTTTCTTTGCGAAAAAAAATATAAATTACGTGATATTTGTCGAGACCCCTTATCTCCCCCACGTGAGATTGGGTGAGATTCGACTCGACCCCTCCCCCCTAAACGCCTAACGTAATTAATGGCCGCCCCCTAAGAGATTTGGTGACAGATTACCAATGACTTAAACAGGAAGTAGAAGCCTTTGTCCGGAAGTGATTATGGTCTTAACACTATAAAAACACTCGAGACATCGCCAAGCACTTAGTCGACTCTCCACGCGACCAGAGGGCTGGCCTATCCTTTGGCCAAAGAATCAGCATCGCCATACAACGTGGCAATGCTGCCAGCCTTTTGGGCACTTTTCCCATTGACAGCGATGCGGACGAATTTTTGGATGCCCTGTGATTCTTTTCTCTCTGTATATACAAGGTGTAATTTTAATCACCGTTAACCTCATAAGGGGTCATTGTACTCATGGTCACAGCTTTTACTATGGGCCCAAACCTGAAATCGCGAAAATAAAATCAGCTGTTCCGTACATTTTGTCGACTTCTGCGAACATAACTAGGGAACAGCTGATTTTATTTTCGCGATTTCAGGTTTGGGCCCGTAGTAAAAGTTGTTCATAACGATGAGTACAGTGAGGTTAACGGTGATTAAAAGTACACCCTGTATACATGTACATACTATTAATATTACTTTAAATTTATGCAAATAAAATTACATTCCTGTTAAAAAAAAACACTTGTTAGTTGTTAAGTTGCACTTCAATACATTTGAAACATTTAGTTATTTTATCTTTATCCCCAGCCATCAACAAATTTCATCCTAGCTGAGTTGAACATGATAAAGAAACACCGGAACACTCATATGTTTCACCTCAAGCAGGTCATCCGTGTGGAACCAGAGTTCATGGGCGGGTTGGCCAGGTCTATGTTGTACGGGTGGTCTTGTCTGTTCAGACAAGTTAATGTGCTACAGGACTTAGGTATGTACGTATAGATAGATAGATGGAGAGAACGCACTTTATTATGTACACCATCTAAAATCGACGGCGCGTTGTGTTCCACGCGCGCCTCAAAGAGATGTCAGCAGCAACAGATGGGGCCCGCAAGGGCCGATGCCTGCCAGGGGTGCGGGTTGTTCGAAAGAGATACCGCCGCCCCTGGCACACAGGCAACTGAGGGAACACGGGTGGGTTTTAGTCAGTAAAAGTCTGACACGCCCTCCCGCTCCACCCAGAGCGGGAGAAGTTAGTTGATGATTTCCCACCCAAAAAAAAAAAAACCGTAAAATAGCAGTATGTTACGGTTCACAATCTTTCGACAGTTCACAATCTCGCGAGATAGATTATAATCTAACGGTATTTAAAAATTTACGGTGACATATATGTAATATTATAAATGTGAAAATTTTTATGTTCGGATGTTTGTTACTACTTACGCAAAAACAGCCGACCTGATTTGGATGAAATTTGGCAAACAGTTTTTATCCCGGTAGTAGGTTCCCGTGGGGTATTTTCCGACCTCCACGAAGCGAAGCCGCTTAGGAATTTTTCTTTGGGTGACATAATTTGTGATGTTCTAAAATAATCCCTGTCGTTAAGTACCACCAATCCACTGCTGCAGTAGTAGTTGAGTTCTTTGTGAAATAGTTATGTATCTATTTCTTCCGCCAAGCAGCAGGCTTAGCACGAGCACCGATTCGTCGACGGAAGAATAGACATGACTATTAACTAAATGATGTACAATAGGAGAAGATAGCTATGTTTTTCGACTAATTATCACAGTTATGCGTTCTAAACGAATCATGATTTTGTATATAATCGTATATACTTTGTGGCCGTCGAGTAGAAAGTTTGTTGTCAGTGAGATTTTGACAGTTTGGGAAGAAAGATTCTTCTGAAATATAAAAGGACCTAGACAAAGATTGTTAGAAACGAAAGACAAAATGACAGATTGTAGAAGGATATCTACGGTGCGATGTCAAAAATGGAGAAACGTAATGTGACTTAGTATAGAAAAAGCACTGTCTATTCTTCGTAGAAATAGAAAGCGTCAAGCCTGCTTTTGTGCTTATTTATCTGTTTCTGTCTCTCTAACTTACGGGAATTTTTGTTTGGTACCGGTACTGATTAGTAATACCAATAGTACAGGTACTACTTTGTTACAGTCCAATGTAATAGGGGGCGAGACTATTGCCATCAGCCGGGCACAAATTCAGAAACCGGGCTGCTACTGAGAAATTCCAGGTAGACAATCCCTAATAACACTTTGCCCGACCTGGAAGTCCAAGCCTCGTGCTTAGTAGTAGCGCTTATGACCACTAGACCAGCGAGGCAGAAAGTTTTACATCTACTGTGAATGTCTTTTCTTTATTTATACAAGGTGAATTTTAAGTCACCGTTTAAATTTTTCAGGGTGATAGTACCCGTGAAATGAATAAGTTTCTCCAAGGAACATACGTCGAAATATGAAAAAAAAATTTAACCTTCCATGCAAAATCAATAGTCAGCTGATCGATTTTGCATGGGAGATCCGATGTTTTTTTTTTTCATATTTCGACCCATGTTCCTTGGAGAAAGTTGTCCAATTTCACGGGTACTATCACCCTGAAAAATTTAAACAGTGACTTAAAATTCACCTTGTATCAAGTCATTTTATATTTTAGAATTTGGTGACGGAGAAATATGCACGCAAGTAGAGCCAGGAATGAGTATGGTGTGTGAGAAGGACGGCACTAACTGCCATCTCACTAACGTACAGTGCGGTAACGATCGTGGTAAGTAAGTTATTAATAAATATTTACCTACCATAGTAAATAAATTTGGGATCAAAATACATAAATATGGGTACATTTAAGGAATGCAACAGAATGCAAGAGTAGTTTTAGCATATGTGAAAAAGAATCATGATAAAAAATTATATGTTTTACATGTTAATATTTAGGTATGCACAAAAGTGGAGCTACGTCTGCCAACAAATTGCTATGCAGTTTGGCAGAAGTAAATGTAACCAGCAAAAAAAAAAATATGAACACTTTTTATTTATTTATTTTTATTGTATCTATGCTCTATTTATAGGCTAAATTAAAGTTTTTACTAACAAATACTAAAAAGTCAGTACCAGTCTAACCAAGGGGTATCGTATTACCCAGTTACTGGGTTGTGGAGGTCAGATAGGCAGTCGCTCCATGTAAAATACTGGTATTCAGCTGCATCCGGTTAGACTGGAAGCCGACCCCAACATAGTTGGGAAAAGGCTAGGCAGATGATGACTAACAAATACTAAAAAGAGTTTAACTGTATTTCTCTTACCTCATTTTTCTACTGTATACAAGGTGTAACAGAATAGACGCAAGAACTGAAAGTAGTTGGTTCCTTATTGACCACTGAATCGATTTCAGTAATTTTTAATAAAGGTCTTTATTTAAAAAAAAAATATTTTGCCATACCTACCGCTGATTGAGCCAAAGAAAATCCAATCTTATTTCAAGACAGTAACACTCAAAAATGCGAATGCATAAAGTAAGGCTTCGGTAAAACACTTTTTTCATACTAAAAACAGTTAGCTTAAAAAAAAATTTGGTCATTGTATTATGCTTTTAACTCAATACTCTAATTGGGCTGTATGTCTTGCGTTAATTACATTACACGTTGTATAGCAATTGATGTGGCGTTCTCACAAGACTATTGAAGTCTGCTCACCTGGGAGCTGGGATTAGTTTGTAAACTGATTAGGAATTCAATAATGAGAACACGCCTTAAGGAGGAAGCGCCTGGGTATACAGCGAAATTCTAATTGATATTTCATGAAGTAGTCAATAGGGTTATATGAATTAAGAGGGTGAGGGCAGATGAAGGGGCTGTCCATCCTTTCCACAATCATCGCCAGTACCATAAACAGTGTCAATACTTTCTTGCATCTTGAATACGCACTATCCTCAAACTGCATCAAGATGGTTTGACTGAAACAAGCTTGCAAAAATCCATGTTTTTACAAGTTATCGCACAACTGCAGCAGTCTCGGACAATGTCTTCGCTATAGATTAAGTTCTACAGTACTAGTATATACTAAGTCTATGGTCTTCGCACATTGCGTTAATGAACCATTAATACAACATCCTTCTGGAGTAAATACTGTACAGCGACGAGGTGTCAATTTTTCTAAGAGAGAAGCCGAAGCGAAGTCGGCTTTAACTTAATGACTTATCAATACAGAATACTTATTATAATTTTAAAATGAATATAGGAATGTTAAGAATTAAATATTTATAATTGTTTTAAATATTTTAAAACATTTAGAAAAATAATAATATGTAAGACCACATTAATAAACGACATAATATTTATAACAGTTAAAAACGCTTCAATGCATGCATTTGTGACATTGACTACCATAATTGGAATTTAATCAATTGAGTGCATTATCAAAACATTCCCTTTTATTACAATTTCGTGATTCCGGTTAGGCCGTTATGATAAATTGGTGACTTTATTTTGTATAATACGATTAATAGACGTTACAATACACGGAACGCAAAAAACCTGCTTCCTTAGAATTTCGCAGGCTAACCAGACGCTTCCTCTTTAATAAAATCTCGACCACCTTTTGTTTGGGTGGCTTTTTTAATTTTACTTGATCAACTAATTTCCATCCGACTCGCCTCGTGAGAACGCTAACCTCCACTCGCCTTTCAACTAACCCACGCCTTTACCGTACCTAACATATTCCTTCCTAATTGTCGCAGAAACCAGCACATTAGTCAGAATGCTTGAATTAAAAGACGATAATATCCAGGGTGCGCCGGTTGAAGACATAAATGACGGAATTTTCGACCGATTTACCAACGAAATGCCGAAAGACCGGACTGATAAGGCAGCACATTTGAAAAACTTTGAAGCTATGATGAAGAACGTTGGCAAAGAGTTGAAGGGCTGCGGCAATAGGGGATGTGACAGTAATTTTTGTTTATTTATTTATGAGAGTTCTAAATTAGTATTTTTGGCTGTGTTAAACACCTAACTTCGAATCACGCCGACGCGCGATGGTAAAATCACACACTTCAAAATCTGAAATGAGTCTTTGGTGTATGTTGCAAAAACAAATTCAGCGCCGCAGGAGGCTAGCGTAGCTATTCACAATCATTCGACAGACTATCGTATCGAAAATTACACATTTCGATAGCCTAATTAGACTCCCTCGACAGCAAACAGCTGTCGGGAGAGTAGAGGTTGTCTATTAGATTTAAACTGACAAGATTTTTTGGTTTTGGATTTGTAAACAGCGTTTAGAGGACTCCTACGATAATATTGATTAATGTGAGTAGCTATGCAGTCCTGATTTCAAATGATCAAATTGCCAATGAATGTGTGAGCAAAATTCCCTTCAGTTTCGTGTCAGTTTATTGAAGACCATTGACCAACATTAGCAGTTGTTACCGATGTTGTAACATTATTAGATAATATTATCGTAAATTTTCGTGGTCTCTGTTCCTTTCTGGGGAAGCAATACAACTCTATCGCAGACTAACATCGATTTACTTGTACCGTCTTATTACAAAACGTATAACTATATTTCTACCATAAAGCTCTGAGCCAGATTTCATATTTTATTGGATACCAACTTTTTTTCTATTGGATAAACTTCTTAAGAGCATTCTCCCCACGCGGGCTGGCAACGGCGCATTTATGGCGGATTTCGTGATTGGTATTTTCAAGCTTGTATGCTATTTTTTTAACATTTATTTTGGTATTTATTTATAAAAATCGACATACCGTCAATTATTTTCTGTTTACATTACTTAGTACGATTAAATGTTTTTATTAAAGGGTAAATGTTAAAAATAATTATAAATACCAACGAACTAGTGCTTGGCTGAAAAAAAAATACTTTTGTTTGTATTTAATGAAATAATCACGAAAAAGTACTATAAATGCGTTGTTTCCAGCCCGCGTGGAATGAATGCTCTTAACACAAAAAAAAATACTACTTACTTAATTTCTATACATATTCGGTTTTTATTTTAAAAACAGGCTTGGTGGTTAAAACCTGATCTAAATAAATCCTTGTTTTGTAACAAAGAGATGGTGTTTCTAAAATATTAGTACGTTGTCAAGGTATTCAGCCAGAGGACTTGGAATTAACAGAAGAGGATTGCACTTATCAACATTTAGAACTTGGCTATTGGCTGCACATCATCAGCTTTAGGGAGTTGCTTGCTGATGCAGATACAGAGTAAGTAGATATTGATTTATTTATATAATATAGGGTTATTCTAGCGTTGAATATCAAGCTCCAATTGTTAAGGCAGTTTGGCATTGAAGCATAAACAAACATACAGATATACCATAACCTGTCTGACACCCGGTTTTTAGAGGGGAACATCGTTAAGCGATGTCCCAAAATTAAAGTCATGATCTGATCAGGTTCGTCATCATCTGCCTAGCCTTTTCCCAACCATGTTCGGGTTGGCTTCCAGTCTAACCGGATGCAGCTGAATACCAGTATTTTACATGGAGTGACCGCCTATCTGACCTCCACAACCCAGTAACTGGGTAATACGATACCCCTTGGTAAGACTGGTTGTCAGATTTTCGGGCTTCTGACGACCCATAACGACTGTCAAAAGATACACAAATGACAGTCGGAACCAACGGCTTAACGTGTTTTCCGAGGCACGGAGGGGGGTAGGGGGTATGTAAATATAGTCACCCACCCACAGACCAACCGCGGCAAGCGATCTGATCGGGTTCAATTACCAATCACAGCCACACTGTGTTTGAAAATTTGTTAGCTTTTTGTGTTGATTTAGATTGCTGTTACATCCACAAACTCAAGCTCGAGGCATTTATTTTAAACTAGCTTTTGCCAGCGGCTTCGCCCGCGTGGAGGTCGGTGTATTATACATATAAACCTTCCTCTTGAATCACTCTATCTATTAAAAAAACCCGCATCAAAATCCATTGCGTAGTTTTAAAGATTTAAGCATACATAGGCATATAGGGACAGAGAAAGCGACTTTGTTTTATACTATGTCGTGATACACCATTTACCTCTTTTTTAATTTGCTCTTTGAATTGTCAAGTAGTTGGTCAGTGTGTCTGAAAGTAGAAGCTAATAGTTGCCCGCAAAACGCAAATCTCTATACATCGTGAAATTTAACTGGTTGTTTGCCCGCAGCGAAATGGGTTTGTCTTGGTAATACAACCTTTTTATTAACAAATAAAATACTAGAAACAAAAAATGGCAGATTAACCATTGATTGTTGTTGTGTGATTTTTAATCACCACAGGCTAGACTTTATTTTGCTTTGAACATTCATGCACATGGGCACGCCGCGATTGCGGCGGTAAGTCCCCTCTTTGAGGAGTGGCTTGAGAGGCGGCATGGCGTCCTCACCTTCCGCCTGACACAGGTCCTCACCGGACATGGCTGTTTCGGGAGGTTCCTGTTTCGGATAGGGCGGGAGGAAACGCCCGGGTGTTTCCATTGCGAAGATCGCCCAGAGGACACGGTGGAGCATACGGTGGAGGTCTGCCCGGCTTGGGCGGAGCACTGCCGTGTCCTCGTGGAGGTGATCGGCGGAGGCGATCTCTCGCGTCCGACCCTGGTCCAGGCCATGGTACGGAGCGAGAGGGCATGGCTGGCAGTCGCCTCCTTCAGCGAAGCAGTTATGCTCGCAAAGAGGGAGGCGGCGCACGTGAGGGAGATGCAGTACATGCGCCCTCACAGCCGTGGCCTTCGCAGGAGACGCCCTGGGCGTCGGGAATCCCAGGCTGATTCCCGGCCACCGTAGGCGCGGGCTTGCGGACGGCGAGTTATGGGTAGCTCGCTGTCCGGTAAGGACCAAGCCCGGGTCGACGGCGCGTTGTGTTCCACGCGCGCCTCAAAGAGATGTCATCAGCAACTGATGGGGCCCACAAGGGCCGATGCCTGCCAGGGGTGCGGGTTGTTCGAAAGAGATACCGCCGCCCCTGGCACACAGGCAACTGAGGGAACACGGGTGGGTTTTAGTCAGTAAAAGTCTGACACGCCCTCCCGCTCCGCCCAGAGCGGGAGAAGTTATTTGATGATTTCCCACCCAAAAAAAATCATAAAATGCATGCAAATGCATCGCTGTTCCATTTGTCAGCGGTACGTGCGATTCGAGTAGTACCTACAAGATACCTCTAGTGTTACTATTGAGCAGTGTTTTATCGAGATAAATTATTTTAAAATATTTTTTTTTTACTTTTACTTTATGCTTCGAAAGTACTCCCTAAGGCAAGTTGTTCTGCTGCGGGAAACAACCATTAAAATTTCTCGGTGTAGAGAAGAACGGGCAAGAAACACCATGGAGACTCGTTTAAAATAAAGACCAAGATGTAAAGCCGTAAACTTCAATAAATTCTTTATTCACAGATTACCATCAGAAATCCTCTCATTGACTCCTACAAACAATAAGAAGGTTCCAGACTGTCATTTGGACGTCGAGCCGTTGAAGGATTTCTTTCTAGAGCGATTCAATAAGGTTGACGACGAAGGTTGGGAGCCTGTGCTCAGTCTGATGCATCTGTTTGGAGAGGCGTTCCACCACCACGATTTTATAGCGCTGGGAGCTAAGATAGCTAGATATGTGGATTTGGTAAGTTTGACGTTTTTTCTAAATAAAAATGCATAGATTTGTGGTAGAGTTTATTTCGCTGTTCACATCATCTTGGCAATTGTTTTATTGCAGAAAATAATTAATGAATATTGAAAGAAACTTACAAAAACTTTGGGTTTTATTATTTTTACTTTAACGCACTTTGATACATGGATAATATGAAATAAATAAATATTTATTTATTTGTTTAAAATGTATCATTTGCGCGGTAGTCAGTGTTGTATAATTTTATACGTCTCGCCATTGTTATGTTAATAGTTATGTTATGTAGGCCCGATGCACAACACGAGCAGCAAAAAAAATTATGAAAGCCTACGGGCTAGATACGAAACCACACATGCACGAGATCGGGCAAAACTGTCGAAGTTGTAAGCCGAGTCCGGCGAGTTGGTTGCAACATGATTGTACTTAGTAACAAACCTGTAACACATTTCATAGGTAACGAGTAACTTATTCCACGCCCACCCTTCCGAATCAGTAAAATCTCAGCGTTAATTGTTCTGATTGGTTACTGCTCGCAAGTTACGCCGGTTAAGTTGTATTTCGGGTCTTCGGTCCTTATCACAAAACGTTGTCACTGATGATAATTGAATGTACTGTCTCGCATAAAACCGCGCCCGCAACCGTGTTTGTCTGAATGACATATACTTAATTGTGTATTAATTGATGTAATGTTGTCATGTTATATCCAGCACCCAGAGAGCTGGGCCGCCGCCGCCGTGGCCGGCTGGTGGTGCGGCGCGGGCGGGCGCGGCGCCTGCGCGTTGCGCTGCCTCAGCGCCGCGCACGCGCTCACGCCGCCTGCGCACGCGCCGCACGCCACCCGCGCGCTCACTGCCTTACTGCATATGTATGTTCGAGTTCTGTAATGTGAAAAACGTTGCGTTAGGTAGTGACTGATAGTTATACAAATAATGATTTAAAAAAAATATCGAAGTGCCAAGATTTTTTTGTAGTTGGTCGATTGTTTCCTCTAGGTGTTTCGACAAAGTGTCAGAACGATATCAAATAATAGAAAAAAAAATGTATTATTAAATATGAGACGATCATAAATTATGAGGATTAAGCATGTATGCTCCAACGTAATAATTCTAAATCTTCTATTTACAGACAAAACAAGATAAAAGACGCTAAGGAAATTGCTTACCTCGCGTTGTATACGAAACCGAAGAGTCGAATAGAATCCTTCCTAGTGGCAGTGTCTCATACATACTTGGTAAGTAAAAATGTTATTTAGTAAAAAGACAATAATTACTGTTTTTTTGTACTTCTCAGCCTGGAACAGTGAGTATTTCTGACCTATGTGATCACCAATCTGGTCGTTGTACAAATACGTCTTCGTCCACTAGGCCGAATACTAGTATTTTTAATGTGACACTTTAATAGGATGAAAGACTTACATAATAATGACAAGAGCGTGAACGTAGATTTTCTGCAGCCCCTCTTAGCAGCCTTGAAATTCTTACTTCTATCTCCGTCTTTATAAGGCCGGCTCCGTCCATCTTCGAATACCGCTATCCTGGAATCAGCGTCAAGAAAACCTATTTCAGTTTCACATTTAAAAATATACTCTTGATCGCCAAAATTAATATTATTCAACATGTCATTATTCAATTTAGCAATCTGTGTTTGCGTTGGCTTGGAAGAAGAAGACATGTTGCACCAATCCCAAATAATGGGATCCCAAATTGGGATAAGGAATTGGGATGATGACATCATTATTCTCTTACGTTGGCTAAATGGAAGAACTAATACATTAATACGTGAAGCAAACATTTTGTACCGCTTTTTACGAAAATTACGCGACGGAGGAGTATGTTTGGCACAGTTAAAATTTATAAGGGTGAGGAGGAGTGCAGAAAGCTAATATTTTCATATAATAATGCAATAGTTCATAAATAAAATTTAAATGAATTTTTGGTCGAATTCCGACCACTGGGCGACTAATAATGTATAGATAGTCCGATTATTACAGAAATATAATCCCAGTTCGTGTACTAAGTGTTTTTTGTTAAATATTTATTTATTTAAGGGATTTATGTACAATGTTAATCCCATCGTGCTTTTACAAAGTATCACTTACATTTAAACTAAATAAACTAAGCTTAAGCACAGGAAACTTAACCTAATCTTATTTATTATTTAATAAAAAAGTAAATCATATTTTTGCTGATTTAGAAGTTGGATTGGCTAAGATGCCATGGAAGATTCCAACATCCGTTACCGACAATTTCAAAGAATTCAGCAATGCGTTTCTTTTGTTAGTCGTTTTGAAAGCAAAGTTGTTTAGTGGAATATGTTCTGACCTCAAACGATGCACAGCAACAATTTGACAGCGACGTACTCTCCGTACTGAGTGTTCTTATAAAAAAATTGTTATTTCCAGTCTGAATACGAGCCAGCAGTATGGATGTACCGATACTCTCTCACCTTTGACGAAAAGTTCCTCCCTGCCAAGGCATGCCTCCACGCGACCATGTGTCTGATGCTCTTCGGCGACGCGGCTAAGGCGAAAACTGAGGAACTCTGAATGAAAAACGATAATAATGATTGAAAACCGAGTTTACCACTATTTGTATTGACTGAAGCTTCGCCAAACGATCAAAAGGCCAATTATTTAGGCCTGAAATTGATAGTGCTAGCGGTTTTTGTTTGAGATATTTTCTGGTGTAACACATTTTCGCCACTGGTATATTTCAATGTTGTGGTTTATTTTACATAGGTACTAAGAACCTTTCGTGCTTCGGAAAGCACGTTAAGCTGTAGGTCCCGGCTGTCATTCGTGGATCTTTGCCAGTCATTACGGGTCGTCAAAAGCCCGAAAGACTGACAACCACTCTTACAAGGAGTTTCGTATTACCCAGTAAGTGGATTGTGGAGGTCAAAAATAAAACACTAAGCCGGTTTGACAGGAAGCTAACCCCAACATAGTCGGATAAAGGCTAGGCAGATTTAGAAAAAGGAGAGATTTTATTGAATCCCTTACTCCCTAGTGATATAGATAACCAAGCAAGTTTAGTCAATAGAAGATACGTTACTTAGCAAACTTTTTAGTTTCCTGTAATTTCTATTATGTCTATCTAGCCCCATATTACACGTGTGCTGGGATAGACTTTTCTAATACTGAGCTTTGCTACTGATAATCAGGATTTTTCGTAAACACCTGTTTCCCTAAAAACTCAAGCTGAAACCGCTAATCTAGTCAAAACCTAACTTATTATTGTAGTATGATTATGACAACGATTTAACTTAATAGTATAAGCAGTAATCCCAATTGATATTCCATAGTTCACTTCATACGTATACCTTTTTGATGTCCCATCACTTTGCAAACGCGATCTGATTGGACAAGTTATATATTAGTGTTCTACTAACATAAATATATAATCCAATAATCATAAATGAAAAAAAAAACAGTTTATTTCTTTACCTACATTTGAAGTGTCGTAAAGATTTCGTGACAATAGCTAGTAGCTTAGCATTGTCAAATTATATTCAATAGTTTTAACTTCATTTAATGTTCAAAGTTTTAGTTGAACTTTTAATTGGATATATATAATTTTTTTTTGGTTGCATTGCCGTGGTCTTTACTGTCTAGCTTTTCCGTTGGCCTCGCTGTTCTGTCTCCACCTGTGACAGGCCAGGCCAACGAAATATGGCGCAGGTCGCAAGGATAACGGGAATGTAAATATTTTGCTTTGAACGATGTCATAGCATATTTTTTGGTAGTGCAGGAGTATTTTGTTGTCTGATTGCGTTGAAATAGTATTCATATTTTGATTGATTAAAGTCGCCAAAGAGATAAATAAACTTAGTGATTTCCATCATTAAACAAAGTAATCATAATCTTAGCTGCCCCATAATAATCCCAGAATGCAACGTTAGTTAAAAAATGTGTTTTTATTATTAATGTGAGTTGAATTATTTCCGCCTATAAGATCAAATATTGACTCATTCCTTTGTCGTCGTGCTCATGTTTATACAAATATTCCACACTAGTTTATTATAAACCGCATTTTGGTTACTATTTTAAAACTAGTCATACTTTCCTTTATTTTTGCGTATAAAGTTTTACAAAATGTCCGTATACACGTTTTTATTAATTAAAAGTTCAGAAGTACACCAATTAGAGCGAGTTTTTAAATTAAATTAAGTTAAATTATGTGTTACCGTGTATACTGTCCTATTTTTTGCTGTTACATATTTTGTTTAGACATCTAAGACTGACGTGTTTTCAATTCAAATAAACTTTCTGAATTTCATTTACGTGTTTTATTTATGAAGAGCCCCACTTGCTGGACTGCCCTAAGTGCCCGTTCACCTGCACCTTAGATGACCTAAATAATGCCACTGATGCCGCAATCAACGTGGCCACCTACTGGGCTTAAAAAATATAAAAACATCGAAAAGAGTACCATCGACTCGAAAAGAAGAATATATGAAGATTGTTGTTTTAAATGATTCGTACTATTTAGAGCGATAATCACACGTGTGGTCAGACGTTAACAAAAAAGTTGGCTGACAGTCCAGTGTGCGCAGAAAAGTTAAATCTGATATTCGCCAAAAGAATACTTAATTCTGATATTCGCCATGTTATGGCTAACTCCACTGAATCGATTATTTCTAAACCAGAAAATCTAAAAATACTAGCAAACATATTTGTGTAAGTGTCGCAGCCTTATCGTATTACACGCCGTATTACAAATAGGCGAGCCCAATTGTAAAACGTCGCTGTTTTCAAATGCGGCTACCTTTCGTTCAGCCGGTTTTCAATTCGGCTAAAATAAAGTGCGCCGCATTGTATGAGCAATTCGCGTTCGTCAAAGCGGCGTAGTAACGTGGCACCCACATTCAAACGGACGCATCTTCGATACGCCGTTTTGAAATCTGACACGCGCCGCATGATCATAACAACAAAAATGGCGTCCCAATCGACAACGGTGTCACAACAAAGTGAAAATAATATTGAATTTAGAAGTGCAAACGCATGCAACATGCAGCAGGCATGGTTTCTGTCTCGGCTCCGGCGCTGCAGGACTCCGGCGGCCCCACACGAGCTTATCGTCGCAGATGGTTTTAACGCTCACCACCGCAGCTTCGGCTCCGGCAGCCTCAGCCGCGGCGGCGAGCATTGAAACCACCTGCTCCTCAGTTTGCGGGCCCCCTCGCCCCTCTGCGTCTACGCGGGCTTAAATTACGCTCTAGGGGTAGGGCAGATAAGACTACGTGGAGTCGGTTTTGCAGCGATTCGTTTCTGTCAATTTTCTGCCATTTTCAAAAGTAAATACTTTTTTTGGATCTGTTGTTCATAATTTATAGTCACCCTACATTGCTTCTTGCTGACAAAAAAGCTAAACGCTGAACGCCGCTTTGTAGAATTTATCGCCATCACGATTCGGCTGAACGAAAGGTAGCCGCATTTCAAAACAGCGACGTTTTTCAATCGGGCGCGTCTGTTTGATGTTGATGGCTTAGAATATCTACGTATTTTATTCACAGGTGCACCGATACGTCTCTAGGTCCCTGTGCAACAAACACCCCAATCAGTGTTCAAGTTACTTATGCAGGTAATAATAGCTACTATGCCTACCCATTTACAAACGGTGACTAACTACAAAGCAAAAGTAGCTCGACTTTAGCACGAATCTAGCATAGATTGTCGATGTACCTACCTATTAATATACAAGCAAAATTGCCAGTTCGGTAGTATGGTTAAAATAGCCGCAAACCGAGAAAAAAATATGTACAAAAAGAAAACACAAATAATTATGAAGGAAACCAAGAACATAGTTTCCTGCTTAAAGGCACACAGTTTTAGTAGCATAAATAAGTACAAACATTAAAAACAGGTGAGGAACACTAAAGATATGATTCTGATGGTGGCTGCAGGCTGTACTTGTACGGATGAGTATAACCGAAAATTTGCCAGCGACACTACTAGTTTGTACGTAGAGTGAACAGCTCGTTTCAGCGCAAGAATTCAAGCTATAGTATTGAGACGAACCCCGCGCCGTTTTTGTCAACTAACTTGTATGGAGATGTTGAAACTGGCTCGAATAGTGTCTGATTTCTTAATCATAAAAGTAATCCAGTCACGTGCGCAGTCACATCTCGCGTCGCGCGCGGTGTTTGCCTCAGTTTGACCAACATAGTTATTCACAGGCTTCCGAATCGAAAATAAGACAGTTTTGCGTTCCTGATTTGCCTAGGCCCCGACAGAAAATAGCTGTCGGAAGAATAGTGGTCGTTTATTTGGTTTAAACTATTAACATATTCAGGTTTCGGATTTGGGAGCAGGCAACGTTTAGAGGACTCTTTCGATAACATTGATGGATGTTCGATTCGGCACGTAATCGTATCGTATGTTTGTGAATAGCTATGCAGAGCTTCATACAAACACTGTGCCGTCTGCAATAGCCATCTAAATCATATCTGCACACATAAGGGTTGCTAGCCACTAAAATTACATTGGAGTACACACACAAGTTCAAAATGACAATCAAAAATGTTCCTTTTCGGGGCGCCTGCGCAGACCGTAGAATGTGAAGCTCCGACAACAACTATTAGAACACGCACAAGAGTATACTCGGGTTACTAGTCCTGTGCAGTGCCCAATAGTTGTCAAGGGCTTCAGGCTTTCGACGTCTTTCATTGCGCTGATGTAAGCTGGAAAGAACTTTAGTTAAGAAAAAAAAAGATGTTTTTACGAGGAAAACATCGTGAGTGAGGAAACTTAATTTTGTTTCGATAGTAAAAGGTAGCAGTTCAGAGTTGAGTCGGGAATTTGAATTGATTGATTAAAAATAGCTTAATAAAATGCCATTTTCCTAAAAAAACGTCAAAGAATGACAGTTGCAATGTGATTATTACGAACAATTTTATTGTAAATTGGTAGTCCGCTAGGTGTTTAAGACATATGGCGTGTGATTTTGAAATGTGGACAAAATAAGACTATAAAAGGCAGGTTGTGTAGTATTTTAAGAAGATAAATGAAATTAACTGTAGGCTTTCAAAGAAAGCTTTCTCAAATATTTATGGAGCGCAACAAACGCGTTGGCGTGTCGTAGCACAACGTGCTACGCCGTAGGCCGTAGCATACAAAGATGCGCCTGCTTTGCTTTTTTTGCGCGAATACTTACATAATAATTATGTAACTTTTGCAAACGGCTTTGTACGGCGGGGTTGGTGAAAATATATTAATTAATTATTATAAGTATCTATCTTCTTCTATGTAAATAAAAATGAAAAGATGTTCGCTGGCAATCGTATTACCTCAGGACGGCTTAACAGATTTTGCTATTTTTTGTATTAAAATGTTTGTAATAGTCTGAATCCGAAAAAAAAAAATTAGGAAAAGCTGAACGTTCTTTTTTCTAGGTGATTTTTATATAAACTATTCAAAGTTGAACAAGACAACGTCAGCTAGTTATAAATCATTTTAATTCTGAATTTTAATTTTGCTACATGTGTTCGAAAGCACAAGACGAATACCTACATTCAATTATATATCTCTAAACTCGACACTCAATTGCTTTCTAAACATAACTAAAATACACACATTATTTTTATTTCAATTCAGTAATACTCAGTTACTCACCACAGTTCTTTCAGAAATCCGGTTTGCGACATTTGAGCGAGTGTGAAGATGCGTTTAAAACGATGTTGAATATTTTATGTAACACGGAAGAGTTAAGTTATTAATACTATTAAAGTTATAATAGATTAATTAAAAAAAAATACTAAGCTGCAAATTGGAACAAAAATATTTTTAAAGCCGAATAAATGCCAAATAAAAAGCAACATGCAAGGTTATGTGTACTAACGCCACAATGGCAACGTGATGGATGATGATTTGCAACGTGAACCTTTCAGTCCAGTCCAGGCATATGACAAAACGCATAATTTTTTTGAAAGACTGTCATAATTTTCCTAGAATCGCTAAGAAACCAGAGCTGTCCAATATCCAAAAATAACTAAATAGATTACCTATGCACTGTCCATTGTGAATTGATGGATTGAATGTAGTTGAAAGTTTTTTAGCTTTTGTGTACTCCTCGTTGATTTTATTTAAAAAAAATTCATGTATTATTTGTGACCATTTTTTGCTTTTTTGTGTATTTGCAATGCCTTAAAATATATGAACCAAGGGTTGGGACTTGTGCCCTTAATACAAGTTATCCTGATAACTTAGCAAGGGTGCAAGTTACGACAAGTTCTAGTGCTATGCTTACATTTAAGTCTTATGTATGTAACGTCAAATAGCTGTAATGGTTGATATGAATAAATAAATTGTAAATTGTAAATTATACCTAAAAATCAAATCAAATCAAAATATTTTTATTTCACATTACAATTAGTAAAACCTACCAACTGAAAACATTTTTGGAAACTGAGAGGATTGTGAAACATTTATGAGGCTCGAATGATTCGGATGAATCTGTTTATTTGTTTCTATTTTTACCTAGGTTAAAGGTACACAAATAACTTTCAGTTGTGTATAACCGATGAACTAAATTAGTAAGAAAGTCTTCTGTGAATTCTTTTAGGATCTTTTGGAACCAGGAGAACTCTCGTTTCGTAATGTATGAGGATGCAAGTGTACCTATCTTTAGATTTAAATATACTAATGTTGATATTCGTTTCGTAGGATGTTTACGTTGCCTACTTATCTGTGGTAAAATCATCAAGCTTATCTGTGGGGGCTTGTAATTAGCAATGTAGTTTTATATTATTATTATTATAATGTTATTAGTCTGTAAGCCTTCCGAAAATAAAGAAAAGAAAATAAAATAAATTATTATCACACCTGTTTCCTCAGGTACAAGGCACAAATCCGGACTACATTCGTTACCAATCATTATTGCGTCACTGGGTTTACTTACCAAGATCAGTGTAACATAAACCATCTCCGCTGAATTCAGGTATCTAAGTACTTATAGAAATTAACTTTTGGAAGGGTCAACTAGCATCAATTCTATTTCAATGTAAATGTTAACGTTCAAAAGCGCCATTAATGCCCCCTTTTGGAAATAAATACTTTGACTTAGATGTTTATAGAATCTTTTGTACGTAATTAGGATAAATTTGCAAAATTGCAGGCGTGATTGATGTAACTACAGTATCTACCTATATCTAGGTAATCGTTCTCATGCACTTAGCAACAATTAATATTCAACTTTACATCTAGGAGATATGTAAATTAAATAATTTCTAGACTGTCCCACTGCTGAGCAAAGAAAGGCCTCCCATTGCCCACGCAGTATCACAGAATATCCAAAACAAAAAAAAAGATTACATAGATACGGGCACAAAAAATCCGGGATATCTCGCAGCATAGAGAACGATCATATCCCTGACCGGGGAGTCGGCCGGCCGTTGCCGCGGCAAAACGGCAGCGTTTTGCCACGGCAACGGCCGGCGAGTGCCAGAAACATATTTGTGAATGTAAAACCAGAAACTACTGCCAGAATCTATTATTACCTGACGGTACTAAATATTTGGCTTATTTTATTTTGCGTAAAATATGTTATACCAACTGAAATAATTATTATAGACTACATTCAAATTAGTAAAAGTGCTAGTTGGTAAGCAAGTTATTGTTTAAACTTGCCAAACATTAGGTTTTGCTAAGTAATTTGGAAAATTAAATTGTTGTGCGGAAAATTGTTTGGGAAGTGATAATTTTACTTTTTGATGAAACATGGGTAACTCTATTCCTACTTTTACCTGTACTTTAATGGTTTAGTGGCCGCAAACGCGACTGCTGTGCATGGGACACTGCTGACTGGGTTCGATGCCCAAGTCGGGCAGTATTTTCAGTTTTGTTCATAAGGAACTTCTCAGTAAGTGTCGGGATTTGTGCCTATTTGATGGCAATAACCATAACACTTACGACGTACCATAATTCTTTGCCTGTATAATCGGGGTCACTAGTATAGACGTATGAGGAACAGGGTGTAAAGTCATACTCTATAGAAAAGGGAAGAATCTCCGACCAGACGGGTGTTGTGTCTGTTGGGCGACTGCCCAACGGTTAAGTCGGGATGTTGTATCTATGCGAGTCGCGCGGTAAACTCTGATTGTGCGATGCAGGATTTGTGTGACGTGAAATCTTGCGTAGTTCGCCTGTGGCATTGTAGATGGCGCCACATCACTTTTTGTGTTTTCAATTCTTTGATTTTGTAGTTCGCATGTGGCATTGTAGATGGATGCCACAGTACTTTACTTTACTTATATTGGGGTAATTACTCGGAAAAATGACCTTTAATTGCAACTATCGAAAACTAATTTGTGAGAGTTGTCTTCGAAGCACGAGTTTCAAAACATAAAAATGTTTATAATAGATAAGTTGATGGGAAATTTCTCCTTCAACAAAAAGAGTAATCAATTATTTATAGAAGTGCAATTAATTAATTACTCAAGAATTTTTGTGATATTGTACACTAATTTGAAACCTTAAAAAGTCGGCAAGTAGATGCACAGCAGTTTTAATAACTTTCAAAAACGGAGTCTTTGATACCTAACGTAATTTTTAAATATAAGACACAAAAAAAACACTCACCCGAATGTAGTCTGCTGAAGTGAGGCATGCAGCTATAACTATGGGCTAATAATGCACTTAGCTATCAACCAAAACAAAGTAACACTAAAAAGCTTCTGACTTGTGAACGACTTTGAAAATTTAAAATAAAATCATTTATGTGTAATTAAAATCCAAAAAGCTTATGAATAAGATAGGCTAACAAATGCCTCAGTAGATACAATTTTATACTTTTATTTTCTTTGTATCTGTATTTTTTCCAAAAAACAGAAATAAAATAATGTTCATTAAAATAGAATAGGTGTGAACATTTCTACACAGGCTAGGTCCTATAATGTTTTCTGATAAATATGTCTTAATAAATTATGATTAAATACAGCTTGTATAGAGGTTCACAAATAGAAAAAGTAGATCGCAAATTGAAAATGAATTCAGTTTTTTGTAAAACAACATGATATAAAAATACAATACTACACCGATGGCAGTCCCTAAAAAGTTACGGTTAATGTAGACAGAATAAAATTAATTTAAAAAAATGTACTCTGGCTACATAGGCCTATTTTGTGCAATAAATACAATTAAAACAACCATGCAACAACATTTTACTGAAAATAAATTACAATCAGAGTACCTAGAGGAACACATTTCATGCAAATAATTAAACTATTAAAATCATAGAAAAACTGCTGATAAAAAAACACAACATTTAAGCACAGAAATGGACGAAAATAATTCGTTTGTAAGAGCATTCTCACACTTTTTACTAACGACCTAAATTATAGATTTATGCTTCCGATATACAGGGTGGCTGGGACATCGACAGCAATATTTTTTCAGATTAGCAATTTTTTTTAAAAGTGCAATACCTACTCGGTCAAAATGTCCAGAACAACTAAAAATGTCAACGCAGGGGCTTCAGAAACATATACTGAATCCATGGTAACAGGTTGCACGTCCGTGTCCCTGCCACCCTGTTTAATACAGTTTGAAGTTGAAGAGCCGATTGACACGTAAATCTTAACACTAGAAGGCTACGTAAATAAATAAAGTTCCAAATAATTAGAGCTTACTATGAACAAAAACAAAAACACCATCTCCTATTTCCTAAAATAATTAATTAATTTCTAATATCCATCTTCGTCATTCCGGATGCGGTTTCTTCTACTTCGTAGACAATGAATAGTCCGCAATAGCCGCTGTCACACGCACAAGAGTATAGATTTAACTAATCTTGTGCAGTGGCCAGCAGCTGCTTTGGGCTTCATTTTACCAACAAAACCGAAGAATGAAGACTCGTCTGTGTATCTTCTAAGACAGGCGACAGAACCACGGCGATACGTAATACAACTTAATAAAGCTAAAATGCACGTTAACACAAAAAAAAAACAAATAAATTCTAAAATTTAAAAAAGTATCTGTAAGTTAAATAAAATTCTTAATTTAAAATAAACAATTAACAAAAAAGTAACTGTCAACACAAAGCAGATTAATGTGTATCTTCAAATGTTAAAAATAATGTTATTGACTACAATCTATTTTGTGCGATAGCTCGGTCGGATGGGTCGCAAAAAACTAAGGTGACTAAGATATCGGGTGGCCGAGCGAAGCCCCACGAGGAGGAAACCATACTACCGGCTTAACTTAATGCACGCATATCGGAACATTCGATACTAAGGGCCGGTTTTTTGATCCGTAGTCAAACCGTATAACCATTTGTTAGAATAACCATAGTCAACTGGTCAACTAATGGTTAAAGGGCTATAACGTTTTTCAATATCTATTTTAACTAAAGTCAAACTTAACTATTGGTAATACTTTACCATTGGCATCATATTGCCAATCTTATGAGAATTTTTTTCCTAAAAATAGCTATGATTTTGTAACGATTCGTCTTTTTTTACGGTGTTTTGTCAAATTTTATTATAAACTGCATTAAAATCAAATAAAATACACGAGATTGAAATAAAGTTATTTTCACTACGAGTATATTGTTCTTAAATTTTCACCGCGATCGCCAAGAATCTTCTTAAAAATGTCAGGAAATAGGCAACAATCAAACAAGTAACAAAATATCTTTGTACAAATAAGTTGCAGCAGTAATACAATCAAATGTGCAAAACAGATGTTGTGTTTGAGTTAACCATCCGCCATATTGTTTAACCCTCCAACATCGGGTGGTTAATTATATTAACTAATAGTTGGTTATTTGACCATTGGTTCAACTAACAATTGATCAAAAAACACATTTTGCCGAAATTTAACCATTCGTTACTTTTTTCAACCATTGGTAGAGTTAACTACGGATCAAAAAACCGGCCCTAATACCGTGTTACTGGCCACCTCAGCAAATTGGAATATATTTTGTAAAAAAAAACAAAAGGTTAAGAACCCCTGTCGCTACGATTTAAACTCTGTATGCACCAATAGAAATGCAATCACGTGAAAATGATACTAGGTATAATTTTTCTTGATGATTCATTTAACATGTTGAAAAGTTTGTTAGTAAGATTATTCTGAAATTATTTTAAATAATAATAGAAAGTAATTTCTCCTCTCTTCACAACTGGTTGCCTTTGAAATCAATATTGGTTTTGGCTAAAAATAACTAATTAGACTATATTCCACCATTGTAAGAGACTGGTGCCTAACTGATGTAGGTTTATAAATTGGTAATTTAAATTATTCTGGTCATGTTGAAACTTTTCTTTTTATTTATTTTTCTCTGACTTTGTAATATTAAAAATAAAATTTCATCAAAATTGTGTATTGCATAAGGAACGTTTTAATGGCTTAATAGATTAAATGCCATATGTATGAGTATGTTGTACTTAACTATCTATTGTATATTTTGGATTTTCAAGTACGAAAAACTTAATTTAATGTAAATTTAAGTCTTTGGTATAATACAATCTTAACAACTGTTTTATTAAACCATTTAAAAATAAACATCTAAATAAATATAAGTACACAGTGTTTTTAGAAATTAACAAAATTGTTCCTCTCTCATTTATTACTATTTAAGAATGTATTATTTTAAACACTAATAGAGTAAACAATTAAAGATAAACTAATGTACATGGATAAACACACTTGTATTTACAAAATAATTCAAAATACTTACTGCCCTGAATTTTAAAAACACTAAAATGATTTTAAATGTAACTTGAATGATCACTATTTTCTTTTTCGAAAACTTTTATTTATAAAAACTATTTTATTAGAGCGACGTCTGTTGACAGGGTAGGTCGGGGTAGGAATGAACACGGCTGTAGACTACATTACAAGTTGGTGCACGGGCCTATATTATGTCCTGCCTCCACCCCTAGCCAGCTTGGCGCATGTCAAAGGAGGTTGTACGTAAGTAGTTAATGCGTAGGTAGGAAGACCTAGGTAAACTTCATTAGAAAGGTATGTGGAATACATGTAGCTATAGGGTATAGGCTGTTTTTTAATTAGGTAAGTAGGTAATTCCTATTTTTTTTTTTTTTGAGTAAATTTGTTTTAAGAAGTGTAAGACATAGTCCCACGAATAAAGTACTTCCTATGATTTTCGTTTTTTGTTTTATAATCGGTTAATCATTTATTATGAAAAAAAAAACGAAGTTTCTTCACTAACCCTGTTACGAGAGTTTCAGACAGGGATAGTCGTTCTTAGTCTTATTCGTTTAAGTGTTCATTTACGTCATCTAACTTTCGAAAACAGAAGAAGCTAGAAAAGTGTTTTCTTATTTTAGTTCCCGGACTGGTGGTGCGGGCATTTTCAATTTTATAAATTGAATGTTGAGAGCCTAAGAGACGAGGACGTTGCGGGACGTATTATAATAGGTACAGTAGCCCGCACGGCAGTGGTCCTTCAGCTGGCCTAGCGTAGTACGGAGTTTCAATAGAATAGGAGGCCAGCTGATACTAGTTTTGTTACCACTAACAAATTCATAACATACTAATATTATAAATGTGAAAGTTTGCATGTTTAACTGTTTGAATGTTTGTTACTCAATTACTGATAAACCGCTGAATGGATTTGGATGTAATTTGTCACACAGATAATCTATATTAACACATATGATACCTACTTTTTATCCCGGTAGTACTTCCCTATAAACTCAAAACTCAAACTCAACTTAAACTCAAACTCAAAGCATTTATTTCAAATAAACCAATTACAGGCACTTTTGAATTTTTGCCCATTCCAATATAAGTACGGATATAGGATATAAGTACGTAGGATAATTTTTACCTCCGCATGGGCGGAGCCGCTGGCAATGCCTAGTTTTTTTCATATATCCATTTTTTTAAACTTAACGTTTAATTAAAACGAATAAATTTTGCTTATAACGAAAATCGACGAATAAAGGGATGCATCTCGGTTGCGCTTTTAATTTAGACCACATGATTATTAGGCAGGGGCGCTATCGCGAGGGTTTTGTGCCACTTCGAAGAATTGCATTTTATTTACCTACCAATATTGAATTATTGACTTAATTTGATTATTATTCTTATTATTAGTAACTCTTTTCATTTATGTAGGCAGTGAGCAATAAGATTGATATGATTAATTTTATTATTTTAAATTAAAAACTTTGAATATTAGTTAGTTAGTAATAGTTTATTATGTATGAAGGAGAACCATTACGATTACCTACTTTAATTATTATTTGCAACTTTATCGAATGTAGCTATATGTGTATACCGTTAATTGTGGTACCTATCCACATAAAACTTACAAAAACATGAATAAGCATATTAGTTTTCCAACAAATCCATCCAGGTCTAATACCTAAAGAAAAAAAAACATTGAAATGTGACATTATCTCGTAAGTAGTGACAGGTCGGCAGCGAGGCCAGTCGGAAGCCCTGCAAAGGAGGTCGGCGCCTCACTCATTACAGGATTATGAAGTAACCGCCACAAAGATTTAAACCTGGAGGCCTATGCCAGACTGGTAGCTTAGGTAAGTCTATCATGAACGATGTTGTTTAAGGTGTATTAAAAAAAAAACACAAAAAAGACAATTCCACACTCGAATAGCGGTTAGACACCGCTATTCAAGTGTGGAATTGTCTTTTCATCTGTGGAATTGATAACAAATGAAATAAAAAAATAGCAACGATGTTACCGAAAAAAATACTCAAATGAAAACTATAGTAGGTACTTGGTACTTAATTAACAATGCTTTCGTATGTCATGTCTTTTTAGTGTAATTACTTCATACAAAAAAGTTACAATAACAAAAACTTCGCAAGTAGTAGGAAAATCTTCAAAGATTGGACGTTATAAAGAGAAAAGTACCAATAACACATCAGTACGCAAAGATGTTCCTCTATTACTTGAACAACTTTAAAAATAAGAATCCTCGGCAAAATTTTCGATTTTTCTTAACCAAAATTAGAAAGCTGTGCCGATTCATTTCCGCGGGCGTCTGTGTTAATGTAATTTTCTCCTGTAACCCCTTTCATTAAAACAATGTGCCATGTTTGCAATGAAGACTATAGATATTTATGAGAATCCTATAATATTATGATAAGGTAAATCATACCTACCAACTTATATATTTTTGTTTTCCATAGAAAACTTTCAGTGATGGTTATATTCAAAATCTACTAGGCTTATTGTGTAAAATAAGTGTAGACAAACAATCATTAAACAAACCTTCAAGGTAAGGTAATTTTCTTCACATATTTTTTTTAATTAATTACACATGGTTCTAGAATTTAGATCCAAAATATTTTCTTCCTAAATAAAACCGATTACTCCAAAATATACTATATATTATATGCCATTACCGTTATTCAAATAGGGGATAATTACCAACAAATAACTTCTACACAACAATGCAACACGAGTAATCGAAAATCATTAACGTAATCATGACAATACAAACAACACGTTATTTCCCTTTTTTTGTATAAAAGCATCTTGTAGTCCCAGCATTGATTTACCTGAAGCTCATAAAAATAATGAGCATTGTAGTAATCTTAATAGATCCCGGGAAGTAAAATAAAATGTTGTAAAACCATTTTCTAAATAAAAGTAATTGGCATAATAATGATGCTCAATGAATTGAAGATAATTCATCCTGAAGGAATGGAAGTCCACGTGTAATCGTTGAAAATATTAGTACATCTACAACGCGTGCAAAAATAAGTAGACGAACCGCCTGAACAGCTGAATATTTTATGTTTTCAGTTATCAAAATAAATAGATCGTTTATGTTTGAATTAAACCTCCAACCATTTTGTTTTTAAATATGTATAAGGTGGTAATCAATTGAAAAACTAATCTGTAATATAAGAATAAAGTGCTTAAAAAATCTTTCTTTACATTTGCTACTTTTTCTTCAATTTTATAAAATAATTAAAATATTACTCATAGCTTTGTGGTATTTTCAGAAGCCATACTGAACTAAGTAGAGAGGGTCTTACCTTTGTTCGGCAGCTCGCTAAGCTGTTAGTATCGGCCAAATCGGGTAGATGGCGCTAAGAGTAGCATTCTAAGTGAGTTTATGAAAATGCATGATGTATTTTGGTTTCCAAAGAGTTGGTATTTGGTATTGCTATAAGATAACTGTTGAAAAAAATATTTTGAAAATGCTTTGTAATGGCATTGAGGAATTGGCTCGCACCTTTGGATGAGTACTTACCAGTTAACTTATTTGGCAGATTATACCTACCACAGGAATTCTTTCCCAATTAATCATATAGAAAATGCCAATCCAGACACTATTAGATACTACAATAGTACAATAGAATACAAGATAGATGCGATAAGGTAACAAAATTAAAATGTCGTACGTTTTTTTGGCAGGTCAGGATGATTCAAATATGAATTTGTAAAAATGACTTTACATAAATTTTACGTAAAATCATCAAAATCAAAAACAAAAGTAATTTATTCAAATTAGGCTGAGAATCAGCACTTTTCGAACACATAGACAGTCACCCAAAACGCCCACCCTTCACCAGTTCCTAGTGCTTTAGCTGGAAAGAAGAAGTGGCGCAACAAACTCCCCAGCAGCACAGCTGTCTGTTTAGTCGGATAGACTTGATTCAATTCCTACACACAGAACATTAATTAAATAATTAATCATATGTCAGCTAGCCATGCCAATATACCGACAAATAAAATTAAAACTTAACTCAAGCACAAAGAACAAAAAAATATGTAAATAAAGTATTATACCAAAATAAAAGTCTCCTGGTATAATCATCAGTACAAACCTCCGCACCCTTGCCGGGTGCGGAGGTTTGTACTAATGATTGATGACCGGTCGAAAATCGTATATTAATCGGCACACAAGAGGTCACTGGCCTGCAAATTGCAAAAAGCCTAAGAAAATTTAAATCTCGATGGCCACACTGGCGCTTCGCCCGAAAACCAGTCTATAAAGTATCTAACCAGCTTTTTTTTTTGAGGTTGGAAAATAATCAAATAACTTCTCCCGCTCTTGGTGGAGCAGGAGGGCGTGTCACGGTGCGCTTACACTAGCAACAAAAATTGCTCCATATTGGGCAATTCTCGTTAACTATGACGTTCAGCACGATGACATTCAGTAATTTAGGGCAATGGCAACATGTAGCCACCTGTTGCCAGAGATACTGCCACACAATATGGAGCAACTTAAAAAACTTGGCAATGCGCCTCCCCCGCCGTCTCCGCCGCCGGCCGGTTCCTCTCGCAAAAACAAGACGTAGTTATACCTACGTACTAACGAGATAGAAAGAAAATTGACTAAAAATTTCTAAACCGATTGGATAATCGGCAACTCATGAAATATATGGAGCAATCAGAAGCAATACTGTCGAAACACATCGGCAATTTATTGTTGTTGCTCCAGATTGCTCCACTTAATTGCTCCAGATTGATCCATTAGTGTTGCCGAGCAATAATTGCTCAAAAAATTGCCCTTGTAAGAGAACCTTCAGACTTTCACTGACTAAAACCCATCCGTGTTCGTTCAGTTGCCTGTGTGCCAGGGGCCACGGTATCTCTTTCGAACATCCCGCACCCCTGCAAGAACTTACCAGCTTTAGTTATCTTTAGATCAAGGAATGGCTTATTCAAAGTAGGCATTGGTTGGTCCAAAAATAAATACTTAAGGGGAACCTAGTCGCGGGCTCAAACTCACTGATGGGCCTGGCTAAAAAGCACGCTGTCTCACCAGGCATCGTGTCCGACAGAGGTAGTATCAGTAATGACCAGTTAAAAGCTAGTCTACACGCACAACATTATTGAGTGAGATGCAGGATTATTTATAGTACAACAGGCGCGTAAAAAATTATGAATAGTCCTTCGAATGATCGGGTTTTATGAAGAAATCACTGCAAAAATCAATGACCAATAAAGTTTATTGAACTTTTAGATATTTGAGCTTTGGCGGTATTGACTTGATTTTTCAGATTTTACACTTCTACTGTTACTTAAACACGCTCAAAGTTAGGTTAAATTAGCAAGAAAAACGAATCTTTATTGGCTCCTAACTTTTTAATGGCTTTTTATTTTTGTATTTTGTTTCCGTACAGACAATATAAATACTGAGACAAAACCATACCATGTTTAATTTTTGAGGTGCATTGTCGAACAATGGAGTAATATACTCCCGAAGTTTGTATGGGAAAAATATGGACTAGGTTCACCTTAAGTCATATAATCGTTATTCTTTTGTTAATTAATAGTCAATCAAGCGACACCTATCAGCCGGTCTAATGGTAACAAAAAAGGACAGATAGCATATTAGACACCCGAGCTGAAGCCCCGCTCAGGAAGTACCTTCCTGTCACCCGACACCCGGCAACCAGGCGTAATGATACGACTGTAGTACGAGGCACGGCAGAGTAGCAGGCGGTGTGCTGTGGTGTGCTCTAGTGTTCGGTTGCAAGGTATGATTTGTTTTTAAATTAAATTATGTATTTATTGTGTTTTGTTTTTAACCGACGAGAAAATGAGGAGGTTCTCATTTCGACATGTATTTATAGTAGTAGCCCGATCTAGAAAATTATTTTTATATCGGAAATGGTATACTTCGGAGTTGGTCTCATCTCGTCACATCACAACACAAAATCCACCCCTCAATGTGGAAAAATGATCCCAAAAAAAAAAACTTTTAACAAAGAAGACACCGACGAAAAATGAAACTGAAAACAAAAAAATAAAAAAATAGTATAACTAAACTCCTAAATTAACGTGGGTAAGTATATTACTAATTTTCAGTCGAACAGTTTTTATATTCTAAAGTTGTACTAAATTTAGATCGCGTTTTGTAATAAGGCGGGTAATGTCCAAAGATTTTATTCACGTATATTGTATTTAATAACAATGAAGGGTCATAAAACAAGATTTAAATCGTAATAAATAAGTAGCTAGTTTTCGCCATAAGCACTTTACTGGACCAAAATTTAAAAATCATTAGAACTCGAGGAAGAAAACTTCAATAATAATTATATGCAAGTATTCCTTTTCTTTTCCTACTTATTTTAGAAGTTTTAAATAGAGTGTTTGATAACCAGAGGTCGGAGTAGGTAGATTGATTTTATATACTTGCGTCAAGATATTATAATATGGACATGCCATTTTATCCATAATTTGCGGGAAGTACCGGAAAAAGTTCCGGAATTGGAATTATGGAATAAAATAAATTAAAAAACATACAGATAGGCTAACAAAATCGTTTATTATATGAATGATTGATTGAATTCAATGAACAATTATTTTTAATTAAACAAAAACATAAATAAATTATTTTTAATCCTCATCGGATACAATTTCCATATTTTGGCTTTCAACGTTAATACAATTAAAATAAATAATCATCACAATAAATATGAAGTTCCAGTATTTTGGAGGCATATCCGTATTATCCTCTACGTTTGACGTCAACGACCTTAAATCAATCTACCTACTCCGACCTCTGTTGATAACACAAGTTCAATGTTCACAGCTTGATTCTTTCCCGGATCCATTCTCATCTGCCTAGCCTTTTTCTTTCTATGTTAGGGTTGGGGTCCAGTGTAACCGTGGATGAATAGGTACTAGTTTTCTACATGGAGCGACTGCCTATTTGACATCATCAACTCAGATACTGGGTAACACGATACCCCTTGGAATGACTGGTGGTCAGACTCACGAGCTTCTGACGACCCGTAACGACTGTCAAAGATCCACGAATGACAGCCGGGACCAATAGCCTAACGTGCTTTCCGAGGTACGGAGGGGTCTTCGTATGTAAAGATGATGACCCATCCACGGACCAACCGCGGCAAGCGTAGCTTAACCAGATCGATGGACCTGAAGGGCTGTTATAATTTAGCCAAATGCACACCATTCTTTCCCGGATCCGTTTTCCAAAAATAACTATAATGATTAGACATATGATTGATAAAATAAAAATACCTTGAACAAAGAGAAGTAGCCATTCATATCATTCAATGTCTATGAATAGGCACGTGTACGCTAATGACAAAATAATTGACGACACTATAGTATTCTAAAAATAAATACATTTTGATTCTATTATTATTTTCATAAATAAATCAATAAAAACTTCGCCAGCCAGTGTCAAACTATTTTCGGGAAGTTCTTAGTTTAATGAAATGAAACATCTATTATCCGGCTTCGAACAAAGGAGGAAGGTTCTCATTCAGTCGCATTTTTTAATGTTTGTTACCTCAGAAATCCGTCATTTACAAAGAGAGATAAAAAAAAAAACAGTGGCACTCCAGAAGTGCCGACAGAAGTGAAAACTTGAACAATTCGTGTGTATTTTTTGAATCGTCAGCGTATACTGATCAAGCTCAACTAAAACTAAATTATATACAGAGGTGTCGGTAACGGCGTCGCGAGTTCAATTGCTTTGCTCTACGCGCCTAAAGAAGTTTTCACTCCAAAAATCTCTTGTTTGAAAGTGAGTGTGAATACTTATAGAGTGGTCTCATTTAAATCTGGTCATGTTCTGATATGTGGTTTCGAGTTAGTTTCAATAATATGTATTCCTTCCACTTAGTAGAAGGTATATGAATTTGTGTGGAGTAGGTTACACAACTAAACAGTCAAAACTTTAGATATTAAGAAGTCGGTTGTTTTTTTAATAATAAAGTTTTTTTATTTGCAGCAAAATATAGTACTAGCTGTGACCCGCGACCTAGTATGAGTGAATTATGTTTTTCATAATTTTTTATCTCATAAAATATCAAGGAAGAAAGTAGCCAACGTCCTCCTACGGGTCCCAGGCATATCTGTCATAACGACATAGATAAAAAAACGGGGAACAGTCATTTGTTTACCATTTATATTTTAATAATAAAACAGGATATTAATGTCTCATTTACCGTCTTAGAAATCGCAATTAATTTAAATAGTTGTTGAAGATGTATCCGTCATAACATACTTCTAGGCGCGATTAAAACATTGTTACCATCAATTAAGATAATAGATATAAAGAAAAATAATGAATGCTTTATAATTATGAAACACCATCCCTGTTAATAATGTTTACGTATCAAACGGTAGAAGATATCTACCTACCTACCATTACATTCCATCATTAATTCCATCTCCATAACAGGGTGTTTCAAACTACGTCATGCGTCTTAGTGATATTTTCATGTTTTTGATTATGCAAATGTTCAATTTTTTTTTTTTAATGAATGGTAGTAGATAGTAGTCATTGGGTACATGAAGTGGGCTGCCGTTGTAAGACGACTAAAATGTCACGGTGTATAGCAAGAAAACCCCGTGCCACGAAAACCAAATTAAGCAGCTGGTCTCGACTGGCATTTGCACATATTTGGGAGTCGTTACGGGTACTCAGGATCCCAAAACACTGACAACCAACTCTTGTCAAAAGGCAGAGTTGTAACTAGAGTGGGGCAAGTAGGGCACGAGCCTGGGCGCCTATCAAAGGGGGGCGCAAAAAATCGCCAATTATTTTTAGGAATAAAAAATATCTCTATAAACCATTGCATACTGTTATGGCTAAGAAATCCGAAAACCTACTTGAATTTACTGTGCAGTATGGGGATGAAAACGTCTTTCCATATCTGCTAATTTTTATTCATATTATGCTTAAAATTTTAGCATTGTAAGTCGTGAGTGATATTTTAGCAAGTTGAAATTAATACCTTCGTTATTGAAGTCTATAATTGATCAAGGAAGGTTATGCGACCTTTTCTCGGTGTAGACCTAGAAGATAATTTACGAAGGAGCGCAAGTGTGATGCGTGCCCTAGGCGCCATTTTCTATTGGTACACCCCTGTCAAAGGGTATCGTGTTGCCTTAGAAACTCTGTTTTGGAGGTCAAATAAACAGCTTGAAGTAAAATACTGGTATTCAGTTTCATCCGGATAGCTTGGAAGACGACCCCAACGTATAGGGAAAATGCTAGGCAGAAGATGATAAGATGTCTTGCAAAATATAAGCACATGAAGGCCGAATTTGACTCATCGAAAACTACATTAAAGTTAGTTTGCACACACCGTTCTGAAGTTATCTTTCGCAAGCGCTTGTATATTGAGGAGGGATCGAAATGTCAAACTCTAATCATTGTCTTATATTAAGGTAGCTTTTGCCAGCATCTTCGCACGCGTTAAGGTCGGAAATAGGGATTGCAATCCCGCGGGATTGATATGCGGGATTACTCAATCCCGCGCGGGATCTCGCATCTTTGAAATTATGTTATAAAATCAAATTGGAACTACAGATTTTTATGTAAAAATCAACTTTTATTAAACATTTCTTACATAAATATAGGTATATACACCGTGAAATTTTAACGGCTGTTTTCCCGCAGCGAAATGGTTTTGTCTTAGTAATACAGCCATTTTATAAACAAATTAAATATTAGAAACAAAAAATGGCAGATTAACCATTGTGAAAAATCACCACGTACGAGAGTTTATTTTGCTTTGAATATTTATGCATCGCTGTTCCCTTTGTCGGAGGTGCGTGCGATTTGAGAAGTACCTACAAGTTACCTCTAGTGTTACTATTGAGTAGAGTTTTATCGAGTTGATGTATATTTTTTAAATTATTTTAATACAAAAAAATCTTAATGTTTTTACTTTTAATCTATGCTTCGAAAGTACTCCTTATGGCAAGTTGTTCTGCCTCGGGAAAACAACCATTTAAATTTCAAGGTGTATTTGTGTCATTTTCTATTAATTAAGTATAAATAATTAGTAAATTAATTAGTTATACTTAATTTGTAAAAAAGAAATAATGTCTGTTGTAAGTTACTAATTACTTAAAGGTACTGAGTTAATAGAAAATAAATAATTTCTGTTGCTTAATGTAAGGTATGTTCAATAAAAGTTGATTTTACACAAAAATCTGTAGTTTCAATTTCATTTTATAACATAACTTCAAAGATTTGGGATCCGCGGATCCGCGCTTTGAAGGTGCGGGATCCAGCAGATTAATAAAAGCATCGGGATCCCGCGGGAATGCGTGATCCCTAGTCGGAAATTATCAAATGGGATAGTACGTTCCCGTTTGATAAAAAGTACCCTATATGTTAATCCAGGTTATAAACTAAATGTGGACCCAATTTCATCAAAATCCTATCAGTCGTAGGATGTTTGTTACTCAATGAAGCAACAAGCTTCATTGAGTAAAAAACATCCAAACATCTAAATATAAAAACTTTCACGTTTATAATATTATTTATTTAAATACTTCACGCACATAAATGTAAAGAGGCGGACTTAATGCCATAGGCATTATATATATTATATATATATATAATGGCAATATACCATATTAAGTGGGAAGTAGGATTTATTTCATTTCTCATCCTTCTAAATTAGTAAGAAGTTAAGTACCTAAGTTAATATAACATTAGAAAGTTCAATTCAAATTCAAATTTATTTATTTCGTTTACACAAGGTTCTTAAATATACAAATAGTGGTTATACATGGTATGAAATTCTCACTCATAGCAGACTTAGACAAATTGGGTCACCTAGCTTCTGACGTTTCATAAGTGCCCTTGCAGGTTTATGTGAAATAAAATATTTTGATTTGATTTGATTTGGGTCCCAATCTAGGCACAGCCTGTATCTAGTGACCCAAACACTACACAAAATTAATAAACTGGGGCAAAATTTTTGTTACTCATAAGTTCATTATAAAATGTATAATAATGTGAGTACAAAAATAAATAACAGAGATTATACATACTATACAGTTACCCCCTTATTCATAAGCGTTGCTTAAAGTTAAGTAATAGCGTGTTTAACCATACATTTTTGACCTTTGATCACCTCTTAACTAACGCTTATAAATATGGGGGTTAATGGGAGTAAGTGTGTGTTAGCATAAACTTCTTCTTTCAGGATTTAGATTATGTTATTTGATATCCTAATTGGAACTAAAAGCTATGATAGCTAAAGGCGACAGAATTCGAAAAGCGCCATTACATTGGTAGGTGGTCGGAATACGTTTAGCCACCTGCCGCACACCCCGCTATAAATAAATCGACCTTCAGCTTAAAAATAGACGCCGCGCCGATCCCTCCCGAGCGAGGTCGGGAAATTGGGTCACTGGAACAACTATCTCTCTCGCACAGTCGCCAAGCGGAACGAGTAACAAGGACGAAGATAGGATCTGCAGCGTCAGTGACGTCGCCAAGCTCGTTCATTGAATTTTACAGGCTGAGACGTTTAGCCTTGGTGCATCGTGTTTAGTTATTCTTAATTTTTCGCGGTGGTTTAATTGTAATTTGATATAGGAAATGGAAAAATTATGTTTTCGTATTTTGATGAATTGTTCTTCTTTTCAGCGGTACATTGCAATATTATGAATGGTTTTCGTTTTTAACAATTTTGTTTATTTTAATGATTAATTTCAAATATTTTAATATCACATTTAGGATATATTTCAGAATAACTTCAGGAAAAATGCTACACATACAGCTCCTGAAGCAGTGGTGACGTCAAACGCGGGTGTGGCAGAGCCCATGACGTCACAAGGAAGCTCTGACGTCAAACCGAGCCCCTCTACACCCCCCCCCCCCCCGCCCCGCTGACATAGCCCGGCCCCCCCCCGCACACGAATTGCTTGTACAGCTTTATGGGTATTGTTTCTATGAGGTCTCTGCAGTTCGTCTGCAGTTCTGAACCCGGAAATAAGGCAATTGAAATTAAATTTATGCATTCATAAACACGACCCAAAACGTAAAAATTGAGAGGCAAACTATAATGGAAACTGAAAATGATCTCTGTATCAAAAGTGGCGCACAGCCTATTGGAAATTTTCGAAAGAGACAATTGGCTGGATGGTATTAATCAGCTGTTTTTTTATGTCTACGTGGTAAGCTTGGCGTTTATGACACCACACATATTCGAAACTCTTTTTAATCCGTGCCATACCTTGAACAAGTTCAAAACGAGAAAAAAGTCAGCCCAACAAAGAGAAAAAAACCAAAATGTTTCTGGGTTACACGAAACAATGTCCTCTGAGTCGCACTAAGATTTCTGTTGATAAGGAGTTTGCCCTTGCAACTGAAGGCCGTTTCCCGTAGTTAAAAACATCCAAAATATAGTCGCAATCTCATTGTCAAAAATATTGGGATTTTAGTGGTCAGAGTTTCATAAAATGTAGTATTACCCTGATGTTAGAAGCCAATTCAAAAATCTTGTCTTCAAAGCAATTCCTGGAGAGGATTCAATGGAGATATTGCAAAATTGGATGCAGAAATATATAGATCCCAAGATAAGCTACTTTCCACTTACTCACAAGGATTGTCGAGAAAACCTGGCACTTATGAAATTCACACAGATTCTCTCCAATGTAGTGAGATAATCAAACAAGTGCAATATTAGATAGAATGCATAAGACAATCAGCAACACCTGTGCCACCCAAGCAACCACTACTCAACATCAAAAAACTCCCTGATCAATTCAATAACTGGTGGTTCTAGGACAGTTCACCGTTTTGGGAGCAGAGGTGATGATATAAATCACACAAAGAAAAGGGCCTGCCTGGGTCCGGACCCACGACCTACAACTCGTAAGACAAGTTCTCTACCCAGGGGAGTACCAATAGAAAATGGCGCCTAGGGCACGCACCATATTAACGCCCCCCTTCGTAAATTATCTTCTCGGTCTACACAGAGCAAAGCTAGGTCGCATAACCTATCTTGACAAATAATACTGCTGCAATTTTAAGAGAATTTGAATAGAAATAGGCAGATTAGGAAATACGCTTTCATTCCCATACTGCACAATAAATTCAAGTAGCTCTTCAGATTTCTTAAATATCACAGTATGAAATGGTTCATTGAAGTATTTTTTTTAAAATTTTATATTTGGCGTCGTTTCATGCCCCCCTTTTATCAAAGGCGCCCAGGGCTCGTGCCCTACCTGCCCCCACTAGTTACTCCTCTGCCTCTACCACTGGCCTCCCACAGCTCCTGAACGGTAGTATTCAGTCATTAGAATAGACAATGGACTCACGGAACCAATATTTGTATGATCTGCAAGTAATTGTTCCGGGTCTGGGTGTTTGTGTTTGTGAGTTTCTAAGTTTGTAACCGCACCCACGATACAAGAAGAAATTCCTAGAGTGGCGCAACGTTTTTTTAAAAAAAGACAACTAACTAAAGCTACTGCTCCTAACCATCACCACCGTACTACCACCATGCTGCGTGGTTATTCTCTAGTCATTCACACTGGTCCTCTGAGTGTATTCTAGGTTACTGTAAAATTCATTATGTTATTCATGGTAATCAGACATTAGTTTCAGAACATGACTGAACTACATAAGACAGTATATGTTCTATGACAAAATTTTGTTACAGTAGCAGGCTATTGCATTTAGAAAACTCGGTCGGTATATTTATATGAAGATTCTAGAAAGGTACTACGAAGCAATACTCACAAATGAATTCAACTGATTTGCTTGTGTGAAACCTGAGAAGTAGGTGCCAATGCTTTTTAAGTTTTTATCATAGCCTTTCTTCCTTTAGAGTTCATTGAGATGAGCGTATATCATCAAGGTCTACCTGCATCTTCAATGCTGTTTTTTTCACAATTCATTTCCAAATAAGTCAAACCAACTTAAGTATCGTTGTTGGCTCATGTTTATACGAAACCTAATTCTAATAGATTTCGTATAATTTTGTGGTAATGGTTAAACATACTTCATGTACGAAGTACATAATGTGAAAAATGTATACATTCTAAAGAGTTATTTTATAGGAATAGCTTGTGAAAATAACCCTAAAAAGCATGTTCTAAACAGTCTTAGACAAGACACTTCAACACAATCAATCTTCAACACTAAAACTTACAAACTATAACAAACACTTTACGAAAACAAGATCTCAATGAGCATTTGGATTTAACACGAGAAAGTATGTTAAAACACAGTCTTTGGGAATTTATTCCTTTATCGCTAAAGTTCAAATGACGTGTGGACTTGACGATCAGCTGTAAGTGATAAACATCAAGTATCGAAGTTCCACCATCATTACAGCAACTTGTAAGTACAACTTAACTTACAGAAAAACACGAACAGTTGCTATAGAAGTAAAAAATATTAGCGGTAAGTAATTGTAATGTTTAGTTACAGACGACTAATCGTAATTTTGTGTCATTTACAGACAGAAGATCGCTGCTCCCAGAACATCGTAATATACAGGCTTTGAAATACTAACTGGTGAAATATACAGCAAGATGACTGTCTAATGGAGATAATATATGGTGGAACCGCGGCAAGTCTGTGGATGGGTAACCATCTTTATATGCTGAGACCCCGCCGTGCCTCGGAAAGCACGTTAAGCCGTTGGTCCCGGCTGTCATTCGTGGATCTGTGACAGAACGGGTACTCAGAAACCCGAAAGTCTGACAATCCGTCTTATAAAAGAGAGTATCATTCTACCCAGTAACTGGGTTGTGGAGGTCAGATAGGCAGTCATTCCATGTAAAGTACTGGTATTCAAATGCATCTGGTTAGACTGGAAGCTAACCCCAACATAGTTGGGAATAGGCTAGGCAGATTGAGGGCTTAAAGGATACGTGCACCAAGATATTATTTCCACTGAAGCCAGACGAACGGATATCTATTTGTATCGACGTTCAACAACGCCATAGTCTGTGTAGGTGTTAATATCACAGGATGTTCTGAGGATATTGGATCTCGGATATTCTTGGATGGTCCTAAGATATGCTAGACTGAATTTAAACTACCTACCTGCTGTACCTAACATAATCAGCCTATAATATTCCCACTGCTGGAACACAGGCTACCTCTCTCTGGCCGTAATCCACCGCGCGGGTCCAGCGCGCGTTGATAGATGTCACATGTCCTCGAATTTTTGGTCTGCCTTCAAGTAATCAATGATGGAATCAACGGCTATTTTGAGACAAAGTGACACTATCCCAGATCAGAGAAATGTTGACATGTATTTTTGAATAACACAGAATGTGTGATGTACTTGAAGGTGGACCACAAGATTCATGAATGTTTGTACCTAAGAGAACCGGGTGATCTATATCTCAGGATCCCCTTATCTCAGATACCTTTCTCTAGTTAAGATTGTGCAATTTATTAAACAGTGTCTGTAATATGATCTTGAGATAAATAAACATTTATGATGTATAATAAAAAGGTTTAGGGGTAATATTTATGACTATTGTTATATTCTTTCATTTAGTTCGGATTTTTTTTAAATGCGCATCGCAAAACGCATCATGAAATATCGTACAAAGGGACTTCTGATAAACGACCTTCTGACGGAAGGACTTACAAACATTAAGCCACACAGGAAGTCGGTATGAATTTAGCTGTTCTAGAATAAGGGGCAAATGTTATATTATCATTATCGAAACCTAATATAATTCTTAATAATAATTTTATTGCTAATTTATATGCTGTGCCCTACAGGGTCTGTACCTAATTCTCTTGAAACATCTTATTTTGCATTATGGAATTAAAATTAAGTAGTCCAGTCAAATAGAGCAATTTATTGCACATCAGTGATGTTTTCACACGCTTTTCATTAGCTTCACCTGTATGTTTGTTTGTAACCGACTCCTTTGGACTTGATTTTGACCCACTTCAACCGGTCAGATTTCATTTAAACTTTGTAGACTTATCAAGGACCGATGACAATTGAATATTTAAAAGAAAAACTGAAAAATCGCGTTTTTGTAGTAAGCAGAACTAAAAAATAGATAATAGATAGAGAATAGCTTGATACTAATTGATTATAAAAATACCTCAAAAAGCACCCCACGCTTTTTAAAAATGATTTTCTGCTTTTTAGTTGCGTTTTGAAAGCGTGTTTTTTAGATTTTTTAATCTATTATTTATTATTGATCCTACTTTAATTTGAATACTTTCAAAATAACTGCAAGAATTGGGACTAATTTAGTTTTAATATGATTGCATGGAAGACTCGTCTTAGTTTGAAAGAATTATATAAACTTTAGCCAATAAAATCCAATTTAAATTAAATCCAATCCTTAATTTCCAATATTGATTGGATTTAATAATACTTTAACAATAACGAGTAATACCTTTTGACATCTTCAGTTATTTAGTTTCCATTTGATAAGGTTAAATGGAATAGGATGGGGAAATAATATTTAAAAGATGTTGCAGTTTGATTATGACAACGAATTAGTAAGCTGTGTGCTTTCGAGAAAGTTCCCTAAGCTGGCAGCCAGCTAACTTTGTAAAGTTACAAATAGAGATGAAGGACAAAGGCTTTGTAGGCTTATGAGATAGCAGTTCGTTCTTACAGTATACACTTTTCGTAAGAACCGTTTATTCTGACATTCTCGTTAATATTCGTCAAATTCAATGGCATTTACATCTTTGAAAATACTAAATACACGTAATAACTGACTTTAAAACTAATGTGGTAAATATTATAAGTGGATATTTATGGGGGATTATGCAACTTTGAGATTACTCTATCGTATTAGTGAACAATGAGACTGAGTTACCAAAAAAAAATCGAACGGAAGTATTATAAACATGCTGTGGCTTACTTGTCTGTTTCAAGATTAAGATTGAGGAAAACTAGGCATAACATAAAACGCCAGATTTAGGAAATCGACGTTTTTTATAATTTAGTTTGAGGGTTCCAAAAAGGTACTTACCAGGGTTCATGTCTAATTTCGTAATTTTGCGTTACTCGATTTTGTACATTAAGACGAAAAAAAAAACGAAAAGATAGGTCCTTCTTTCTGAAAATAAATATTTAGGCACGTTTCGTCTCGGGGAAGTTCCAAAGCGTGGGCGAGTCTACAGAGCTACGAGCCAGACATCGCGTAGGCGGCGTAGCACCGTAGCAACGTAGCATCGTAGCGGAGCCGCTCGTAGACATACACGTGCTCTCGATGTAAGCTACGCTTACTTAACAGTAACTTAACGCTTTTCTTTCTAACTGCAACAACTTTTCCATTTTTTTCAATTACTTACCAAATCCAAAGTTTTCAGACAGGCGATCCTTATCGAAAATCATGCCAATATATTTATTAATTCAAAAGTCTTTGTACTATGAAAAGTTGAAACTACCAAAGAAACTTTTGCAAAACTTTTCAACAAACATAATTTTTGTGTTCCGATACGAGAGCGCGGGAGCCTCAGTACGGCTACCGCCGACGCGGCGTTCGTCCGTCGACTGCTGCCTTCATCCCGCACGAAATTCCCTTCAGGAGTTAGGCTTGAATGGATCTGCGCTGTGATTGGTTGGGAGCGAGTGACGTCATGACGAAAATCACAATGATGGCCTCGCGGCGGTGTGTTGGTGTGTGTGCTTGTGTGTGTGAGCGGAGGCCCATGAATGGGCGCCTTCTGCCGCGCCCGCGCCGCGCCTCTCGTGCCCCCTGACGTCACCAAATGTCAGCCTCTATTATGCAACCCAGCATCTGAAATAGAAGCGAGATGTATTAATAACTTTCAATTCATTCGTATACTTAGAGAGCCTATACTAAAGCTTTTTATTCATGCATGGTTTTGTTTTGAACACAATATGGCGGTACCATGGTGGCTTGTATATGAGTAACGAGTTAGTTAAGAAATACGATCGAGTGGTATTTGTTTTACAACGAGTACTAACTACACATTTATATACAGGTTTCATTAAATTATTAAAATTGCCGTGATGTGTTTTATGAGGTATGAAATTATGACGAAAGAATAAAAACCTTCCGTTATTGATTTAGGGATATTGCGCTAAAATTAAAAATAAGTTATCTCATTTCATCGAAGTTACTTAATAAGTTAAGAAGTACACCTATTAGGATCTGCTTGTAGTCTTCATTTTAAACTAAAATTATCGTACAGTTAACTTAACATTATCTGCATCTACTAACCTAAATCAAAACTAAAATCCAGTATAAAACAACATACCTAATACAACAGCAGCATAATTTGACCTTCGAACTTTGCCTATACAGGCTGTTCTTAAAATAGGTTGGATGCGACAGGGTGCGTCCGGTGGGTCGTTGACCGATGCTGTGGGCTGGGACCCCCCGCCGCCCGCGCCTCCTCACCCCGCTGTGACCTGGTCATGATACAACAAGTGGAAGTGTATCGACTCTACCCGTTTGACATTTAGAAGGAAACTGAAGGCAACCTGAAATAGATTGGGACTATGATTAACGGCGAATTATGGGGCCTTGGCCGTAATGTTGTTGCAGAAAGGTTTTGTTATTAATTATTATCGCTTGATATTGCTGTGACGGTAAACCTGTGCTAAAGTCTTTTTTTCGTAGTATTTCCTTACTGCAGTTTTCCTGCATTAAGTTTTTTTTAACAGCCTGCTGAAACTGACAGTTAGTGGCAACATTTTTTTTTTATTTGTGGCTGGATTCAATAATCCCACAGATGACATAATTTTTTTTTGCAATTGATTTATTTACACCATACTTTTTTATTCCCTTCTGTAAAAAGAAAAAACATTATTTTTTTGAAATTAGTAATAAATACAGTTTAAATACAAATCCATTTACAATTGAAACATTGTTGAGTTTTAAAATGAACAAAAATAAAAAAATCCATTTGAAAAAGTAATAACAGTTTTATATTTTTTAAGCAATTGAAATTTTCCAATCACTGGTTCCGTGAACTATAAAAAAGCTTTTTTACTGCAAAGGTAATGACAATTTCACATTGCATCAATAACAAACTTTCCTGTGAGAGGGTAAAAAAGGTGGACGGTGGCATATATCCGAAGCTAATTGAATGAAAGAGCTGCGCTTTATGCAAATCTATTCCTAAAATAGAATATTTTCTAAAGAGCGTATAGCTAGAATATCTTATAAATGAATGTAGGCTTTTGTAAAGGCGTAGTCCAACCAACGCGTAATATTAACACACGAACACATGAGCTGACTCCCACGTAGGTACAGTTTTGCATACAACCCTGGCATGAGGTTCTGCAATGCTACTTTGCTGATTGTATACCAAGTGAGCCCATTGTCTGTTGTTGTGGTCATTCAATTACAAACTGTGGACTACTATTGTTAATTGCCTCACAGAAATGTTATACCCTCTCTGATGACATAACACCGTCACGTTTCTCTAGAATTTTCTGTACACAGATCGCATCAGTGGATATGCGTCCGTAAATGCGTTGGTGGGAAATCAAATATCGAATATAACCTATAATGGAGCCATTTTGTAGGTACTAGGTACATAATATTGCTTACTTGATTTTATGAATGAATTTTACAGGTTATATTTAGAACCGCAAACACCAAACAAGTATTTATAAGGAATCAAATTGCGTGAAGGCGTGGGACGATTTGTAATTTCATTACAAAAATAATATGATCCAACGTCTGGTGACGTATTTCAGGTGTACTTCTCATGGTTGGCGTCATTTGATGACGCCATAAATCTTTCTTTTAAGAAAAAAATATTTGATATTAAAGCTGGTACTAGGTAAAGAACAGTGGACGACCCAATTACGAAACGGCAATAGCGCAAAGGCAAAAGCTTCAAATCGTAGAGGTCATGTGTTTCTCTTGACTCAAGACCAATATAAAGAACATGTGAATCAAATGTCTTCTTTTTAACAAAAAGTGAATAAGAAAGACGCGATTGGACGGTTTCTTAAATTTTTTTTTTTTTTGGGTTTTGGCTTCGCACGGTTTGTGCATTTAGCCAGTGTCAAGTAATTTTTCTTTTCCATCAAGTAAATGGCCCGCTATAGGGCACGAAGTTACAAAACAGTCATAGTCGTCTTTAGTCAGTCAAGTCAAAGTTATTGTAAAGCGGTAGTAACTTTACAACAACCTATTAGGAGTTTTTGGGGGGAACGCGAAAAGTCCACGTTAGTCACTTATTTTCACCTTCACTACATTTGTGCACTCACACGTAATTAAATTGCATAGTTCACTACCAAAATTATACAATTATATTCGCTATTTGACTAAATTTCATGAAAATAAAAAGTCGTGCGACATGTTCCAACGCGATCCCGCCAAAAACTCTCGGTTTCTTAATTGTATAGTTACTTAGCAGTTTAAGCCATGTACGCACAGGCGGAAAAATGTCGCGGCGGAATATTATCATGCACTGGATTTTCAACTCTCCGTTTTGAACGGAGCACTGAGACTCCAACAGAATGCATCCCAGCGCGTCGAAAAATTACTCTGTTCCTTTTCCAACTGTTCGTGTTAAGCTGTGCATTGAAGAGTACGGGAAAAAATCCCATCGCGTTATTTTTACGTCCATCCGAACATAAAGTAACTATAAAATTAAGAAATCGTCCATTCGCATCTGTCTTATTCACTTTGTCACTACGATTTGAGGCTTTGCCGTTGCGCTATCGTCAAATACCAAAAAAATTGCTTCTTACCGCCTCTTAAACTAACGAGTGTTTCATCATAGTCTAGGGCCCATTCATCGCCATGGCAAGTACGTGCGTCACAGGCAGCAAGGACATCACCCAGCCTTGCAAGCATGGGCCGTACTATTTGAACGCCCTGTATTTTAGTCTGATAATGGTGTTAGCTATTTTCGTTTTAAGTTGAAACGTGGTGTTAGGTATGTTGGTATACCCCATATTGGTTTGGTGTGAGTCATCGATTTTTGGGTGAACAATGAATGGTGTTGGTTGGCCAAGGCCATGATGGGGTATTGGTATTTTCTGTTATTTCAGTGAGAAAAGAAGAATCTATGCCTTTAAAGCACTTACTTATCTCTTAATATTTTAGGTATAAGTAAGTGCTTAAAGAGTCTGTTTGAATGGCATCTTTCAGCGCTAAACCTTGGAAAGCCTGAACTTATGAAATACAAAATTAACATTGATTGACATAAGTATCATAATTTGGATGAATACCTGCATGTTAGGAACATTTTTACTATGCAAAAGCCTTCATAGTTAAATGTTTCAGTATATTTTTTTCTCATTCCCTTTAGAAACCATAAACGACGTAAACCACTTACCAATTTCCCCTATAATTACATTTATTTTTATCAAATCTATTTATAGCCCAATATAGATCATTCATGCGTCAGTCGAACGCAGGTGGAACCATGTTCGATTAACAAGTCCGACCAAGAATGAACGAGAGCGCGTCACCCTGCGTGCTCCGATTCATGAATAGAGGCTTGCAACCCGGGATGACCCAGTTTTTGACTCCATACTTTGGACCCGCAACACTATAACGCTGTAACAGCCAAACTTTATGCCAGGCGATTTCCACCATTGTTATAGAACACCGTGCAATTGTTATTGAGTGTATAATAAATTGGAATATATACTTGTTGGATTTGAAGTTATCCTATGACGTCAGTTGGTGCGGAGGGGGACTGCAGCGGTGGAATTAGGTCAGTTCCATTCTGAAACAGGTTTGGCGAGAACGGGGTGAGGCAAGGCCGAGGGGTGCGGTTCCAGCTCAATCACAAATTTAGCGCCCAGTAATTATATGAGAGCCCACTATGGGGAAGTAAATTAAAATTACTTACACGGTCAAGTATGGAATTGAGATTACCTAATCATAAAAATATGCAAAAGGCTATTGAGAAGCGACTAGGCTATCGATTAAATTATAACGTTCTCCAGATTATTTCGCTCTAAGGTAGCTTGTTTCATGGAAATTGAACATTATAGGTAATATAGTTTTCAATGGCATACGATCTGATTAATCATCATGATTAACCATTATAGTTTCTAGGAAACGATTTGTTGTTGCCGTAATATATTCATTTTACGTGGAAATCATTGGATTAACCTAAATTTTTGGCATTTAACACGTTTTACAATTTTGCTTCAAGTCAGTTTGAAATATATGTCTCTGTTATTTATGCGGTTGGTACCGGCTTCAAGGATGTAACAAATTGAGGCGTTAAGATACAGCACAAGTTTAAATGATCCAAAAAAATCCGTGCACTGTCTGGACAGGTTCATTCTGTGTGGTTCTTACCTCAAAATACCATTTCAGACATCAATCTACATGATATGACCAAAATAATGTTTGGACTTTAGATGACTTCTGAGTGTTACGGCCTTTCTTCTCTGAAGTAGTCAGATAGAAAAGGCCGACCTCATCTAGGTTTTAAAATATGAATGAGTCTTTGTTCAAACCTGCTCACAGGAACAATATCATTTATCATCATTTATATGAAGTGGTAGATAGGTAGGTAGATAGTTAGTTTAGATTTCATTTGTCTTTGTCCATATCATCATTTATATTTTTATATTCCACGTAAAATACTGGTATTCCGCTGCATCGGGTTAGACGGGAAGTCGACTCCAATATAGTTGGAAAAGGCTTAACAGATAATGATGTGGTCCCCATCATAATCAGTCTATAATGTTCCCACTGCTGGGACACAGGCCTCCTCTCAGTGAGAAGGAGTGGGTAGTATTCTACCACGCGAGCCCAGTGCGGGTTGGTAGATGCCACATGTCTTCGATGTTTTGGTTCTAGGCCGGTTTCCTCACGATCATTTTCTACACCGTTTTGAGAACAATGGTGAGGAACTAATTTATATAAAATGAAGCTCCCGTCTGGGTTCAAACCTACGACCTATAACTTGTTAGTCGCGGAAAGCAGTGCTTTATCTTTAATGCAGTACGCCGAGGAAAATATCAGATAATAGGCTAGTTTGGCCTACTGCCACAATATTTAACTCGCTGAAATTTACCGGGCATATAGGCTACCTGTACAGCTAGCCTGTGGAAACACTTTTAAACCGTGTTATCGGAGGTTGCAGCACGATCCATTCTAATCGAGTTTGCGTCATGGCCGAGCTGACGAGGATACTTCATTAATAGGATTTCAGACTACGTACAAACCTTAATGCAGAAACGTAGGTACCTACTATATCTGTGGAGGGGACACTGCTGAAGTAATTTCATCCTACTATAATCCTACGAATAATATTATGAATATGAAAGTTTGTATATTTGGATGTTTAGATGGTTGGATGTTTGTTACTCAATCACTCTAAAACGGCTGAACGGATGTGGATGAAATTTGTCACACAGATAATTTGTAACCTGGAATAACACATATGATACTTTTTATCTCAGTAGTACGTTCCCGTGGGATAACTTCGCTGGCAAAAGCTCGTATTAGATTATTTGAATACCATCACGCCTGTATTTCCCCAAGGTATTGGGTAGAGTTCTTAGTAGGTATACCTACTCACACACCTAATTTGAACAAGAGTAACAGCATTGTATAGGTATTAGTATTCCCGCACATTAATTACGTAACACTATTTCAAACACAACCTGAATCTTTTTGATGGGTATTGCTAGGTAATGGATTGCTTCATGTATTCGAAAAAAATGTCTCCTTAACAACGAAATGAACGCAATAAATGTTGTTGCATAATTTTCTCTCAGCTGGGACACAGGCCTCCTCTCTGTAAGCAGGAGCGGGGCGTTATCCACCACGCGGGCCCAGTGCGAGTTGGTAGATGTCACTGGAATTTTTGATTCTAGGACATTCCTCACGATGTTTTTCTTCACCGTTTTGAGACCAATGATAACGAAATAATTTACACAAAATAACGTGCTTGTCTGAGTTCGAACCTACGATCTACTTAGTTTAGTATATTATGCAATTACTCCACGGGAATGGTAACTCCTCCAACTCAGCTATGTAAGTTTACATGTGGGTCCAGGTTATTAGCATAACAAGGTATTCAAACTCATTACCCCTCGTTTGACAGTGTGAGCTTTAAAAGTTGGGCTACTGCCATTTGTAAATAAAGCACGATTTAGTTTAATACATCATCATATCAGCCGAAAGACGTCCACTGCTGGACATAAGCCTCCCCCAAAACGGGGGGTTTGCCATAATCGCCACGCTTGGCAGGCCGGTTGGCGATCTCAGTATGGTGGTCAAATGCATAGAGAACGCTGCTGCCCATTCTCCAGTAAGTCCCTTAGTCGCCTTCTACGACACCCACGGGAAGAAATGGGATGATGTTATTCTTTTACGTCCGGCACTACACGGAACAATACACAACAATACATAGTTTACAGCAAAGAGTTATAGTTTTTTTAAAAGTTTTTATTACATAATCAACAGATTTAACAAATAAATTGTAGACGCCTTCTTTTAAGTATGAAGATACCTGTAACAGAAGACTCCGTCTTCTATATCTACATATGTGTAAAACATACAGAGCCTGTTAAAAATAGAATTTTGACATAGTAGGTATATTAGCAATACTAAAACTAGCGAATTAAAAAAAGAGTTATAATTAGATAGATACTTGAATTCGCTATCTCAGTTCATTTATATTTCATTCCCATCCACTCAAAAGTCTCAGTATTAGGCATATAGTCGTCTCGTCTCCTAACACAGGCTTATCTACTTAAAAGGAGGCTCCAGTCACTAGTTGTTAAGTTTTACTTGTTAAAATAATAAAACATTTTTAATTTTTTTCTTAAAGGATTATAGGTGACCTATGTCCAGTTGTGTGTGCATAATCAGCATTGTCTGTGCTGCAAAGCAATAATTTAACAAATACGTCGATTTGTACAATCTGTGGGCCCAGCTCGAACGGGCGGAGTAAACATTATGAAATAAATATAATATAGGTAATACGGAATATAGAAAATCAAATACCTATATAAATGAAAGCACGATTACATAAATAATAACATAATTTAATAATAATGAAAATATTAATACATAAAAATCAAAATAACAAAAATACTATACCTATATACACAAATATCTGTACATAATTATACATATATATAGATAATTATACACCAAATTATACATCTAATAATTTTGTTATAATAATGAATTGAATTGCTTGCATTTGTACGTAGCCCTCTTCCTCTCTCCTAACTCTGCTGTGCCCGACAGGGTCCATATTGATCTCACTGTTTATACCATCTTTGTAAAACATATGGAATGCAAGAAAGAATTGAGAATTGAGAATTGAGAATTGACATTACGAAAATCCGAATTATTTTATAATTGAAAATACTCGTTCCGCATAAAATTAACTTACTTTGAGACTTTATTCAAATCTATGGTTGAGGCAACCTTATAACCTTCAAAATTATTCAGACTGTTATTGATAGTCTGTGACGTAATTAAGGTGCTGGAGTGCATAGGCGTAAACACCAAAATTTGTTACGTGTACGATATCCGTCCGTGTTACAGCGAAAGGTTGATTCAATAGCTATACATGTATGTGCATACTAACTAAATCTAATTGTTGCTCTGCTTTCACCTTCAGCTCTCATTATTGGAAAAATAGCTATGCTAAAACCAGATAGTAGTGGGATAGGTACAAGGGCAGTGCCTATTTCTTGCCACATCGTAGGTAGCGCTAAGTCATATCTAAGTGGGTTCGGGTAAATTTTATGATAAATGATTTTACTTTTGTAAGTAGGTTTGTTCAAACACTTTTATGGGGTGGTACTATCCATGAAAACAAACATTCATCCGTATAACAATGCTGTGACAGTAAAAAAAAACAATAGATCATCCCGAACCACTCAACCCATCAATCAATTAAAAAAACACCTGCATTTCGGTGTGCTGTTCATAGAATCCTGGTTCTGACGTCAAAGTGCAATATGCCAAAATAGGTGACCCGGATAGAGAGTTACGTTTCTCTGTGCACGCAGTATAGGAGCCTGACGTCATAACCCCCCTTCTCCCCCCCTATCAACCGTGCAGCCCCCCTCTGGCCGACACCATAGCTCCTCTAGGACGCCTGCTTCGGCTACAATATTAAAGCTTAAAGATCAAATGAGGGAAGATTGGCTGTGGGATGGTTTTGCGGTAATATGCGTGAAAATTATAACGTTACTGATGAAATGTGAGTAAACGGACTTTCATACCCTCTGTTTATACCTTCGGGGAATTTAGGCGTGATGTTATGAATGAAAATTACGAACTTTTGTTAGATTTTCTCAAGTTGTTTTGTACTTTATGATAGGAAAATCAGTTGTAGAAATTTAGATTTAACTGAAATGAAATTGGGAAGTACATAGTTTCAAGAACAATGTTTGGTCCTTTCTTTGAATGAAAATGTATTTCCTTGCTGAGGGGTAGTTATGTACAGAAGTTATATAGTACGTCATTATGGAGTATTTGTAAAAAAATAAAGCACTTGAACTTATGATATTTATAAGTATGCCAATAAATTTTCCTTATTTAATGTTTTACTTCAGCGGTTTTCAAGGACATGTTATTGCAATAAATGTATGTTGGATAATTATAATAAGTCATAATGTTTGACCTTTTGTTTCTGTGGGCGTACTTGAAATATGTTTACAAGTTGACTGCTGACTGCTCAGTGGATGAGGGCTTGGCTTTACGCAATAAGGGAAATGGTTTCGATCCCCGCATGGAACTTTTTCCAAGGTATATTTTGTCTATGTCAAACGCATGAACAGGAGTAAAAGTAGCACTCTCCGTAACAAGTTGAAAATTTAGAATAATCTATACTTGGACTTTTAATCATATTCAGTAACTTATAGTGTAGTGTCAGTAACTATATAATAAACTAATAGTGTTGACGTAGTGAACGATTTTGCGTTAAGATTGAATGATTAAAATGGTTACATTTTAAATTAAACAGTTTTTATCATTCATTATAAAACTTTAAAAAATCATTTGTAAGATGTGGAATATAAGAATAATTAATAATTTATAAATAAAAGTAATTTCCTTTTTTTAAATTTCTTCTAATAGAAAGAAACTAAATACATTTTCTTACTACTGAATTCAAAATATGTAGCAAATTCTACAATTTTTAATAGTACTTATCATGTTCAGACAAGTTATTAAATTAAAAAAATTGCATGTAAGTACATAATTTCAAGTTTTTTCGATTTCATTCATTCTTACACCATCTCACTATATTTTCTTTTGTGAAAATCTTATACAAATACAATTAAAAGTCCAAATACAGTAGGGCTATTTTCAAGCTTTGATTTCCCTTATGAGCAGTGCCGCCATCTATCAGCGTTTCCACCAGACGCACCACATCGTTTACGGCTATATCCGCACTACCGGAATTCATGACGCCACAGATAGAACACCACAAATACTCTTGTGTTTAACACCGCATAATAAAAGTAACAGGTGGCGCTATGCAAAATAGCCTTCCATATTTATAAAAAATATAAAACAAAAAGTCCATTTAATTTTCTACTTTTCTTAAACGTAAGCTGTAACGTAAGAATACAAAAAGTTAAAGGAGAGTACTTTCATTTGTATTTCAAACATCGCCATCTAGCGGGCATTTTCCGACTTTCATCCGGAAAAGCGTCCTAGCGTTGCGTTTCATACTTGGTAAAAAGTAGCCAACAACGATCCGTTGCTCTTTGCTTAATTCACGCACTTTTGCAGAGATAGCAACACGAAAGAGTACTCGCCTATTTCAAAGATGGCGCTGCCAAAATGGGGAGCGTGGGTTGCGCGGCAAGTGAGCGGGAAAATATCCTCAATTTTTCCTTTAAACGGGTCAGCACGATTGGAACAAAGAGTATGGTAATTTACGAGTATTACCACTATCATCCCTGAATTAATTTCACGTTTGCATATGAGAATGAAACTGATTTCACGGATCGTTTCGTTGTTTATTGCAGTTCGTACATTCTCTACGGGAAACGGTTGGTATTGTTTGGTATTTTGAGGCTCATTCAATTTTCGTATTTAATAGGTCTGTGTTGTGCTATTTATCATGAGTAATAAATTAATTTCGGCCCTTTTTATTTAAGCAATATTAATTTCCCCGCATTTTTAATTTGATACAATCTTATTTTCTGAACATAGATGCAATCTGATTTGGTGTTATAGTTACTCTAGCGAATCTGCTGTCCATACATATTATGTGATTAATTAAATGTTATTCATGACAATAATGACATATTGGCAACCATGACAAAAGAACTGGACCTGTGAGTATTAAACGATTGAGAACAAAGTGTCATATTACGTATAGATAATGTAATAGCTTGTTACATATTGTTACAATCCTCTGCCAGGGGTGCGGGTTGTTCGAAAGAGATACCGTCGCCCCTGGCACACAGGCAACTGAGGGAACACGGGTGGGTTTTAGTCAGTAAAAGTCTGACACGGCCTCCTGCTCCACCCAGAGCGGTAGAAGTTATTTGATGATATCCCACCCAAAAAAAAATGTTACAATCCATCGCGTGGGCCTCGATGGTCCTGCTAACACAGGTACATAATCAGTCTATAATGTTCCCACTTATGGGACATGGGCCTCCTCTCGGTGATAGGGAGTAGTCTGTAAACCACCACGCGGACACAGTGCGGGTTTGTAGATGTCACATGTCTTAGATTTCTTTGTTCCATGTTTGTTTGTGTATTTACGACCTATACAGGGTAAGTTTTTATCCAGTGCGCAAACTGTAACTATGAATTCGAATTGTATTACCAACGAAAAGTTTCTGCGCTGGGGGTCTAGAATGATATACTGAATTGGTAGTTACAGTTTGCGCACTGGATAAAAACCCTGTATATGGTCCTGCGTATTGTAAACAAAAAAGTGCCTGCCTGAAGTTGAATTGGCAATTTTTAAAATCACGAGTTACCTACTCTGTGGTAGACAGTTATTCCACATTAATTTCGAATTAATAATGACGGAAAGTTAACGAGCTTTTGGAATTATTAAGAGAAGCGTGACTTTCGATAAAATTAATTAATTCTGTTAACTGAGCCGAATTTAGGTTTGTAAGTACGTACGAGATAGCGACTTGAATCGTCTTCATTCACATTATCTTTGCGTTTTACCGACTTCACTTTGTTGTTTCTAATTGGTTGTGGGTGTGAATCGGAGAACCCAAGAGAAAATGAGTAGAATCTATTAGTATATAATACTTTGTTTTTTTTTTAAATCATATTTATAGGGATAGCATGAAAAAAAGGATTGAATGATAGAGTGACGGCTTTTTTTTGGGGTGGGAAATCATCAAATAAGTTCTCCCGCTCTGGGTGGAGCAGGAGGGCATGTCGGCCTTTTACTGATTAAAACCCACCCGTGTTCCTTCAGTTGCCTGTGTGCCAGGGGCCACGGTATCTCTTTCGAACAACCCGCACCTCTGGTAGGCATCGGCCCTTCCGGACCCTATCAGTTGTTGCTGACATCTCTATGAGGCGCGCGTGGAACACAACGCGCCGTCGACCCGGGCTTGGTCCTTACCGGACAGCGAGCTACCCATTACTCGCTGTCCGCAAGCCCGCGCCTACGGTGGCCGGGAATCAGCCTGGGATGCTCGATGCCCAGGACGTCTCCTGTGGCGACTACGGCCATGAGGGTGCATGCACTGCCTATAGAGTGACGGCTGACAGACAAGAAAGGAAGAAACAAATGTGTTGCGCTGATCCTAAGTAGCATGCGCAAGGGCACGAAGATGATGAATTTATAATTTTACATGCACGCATAATTAATCAGCCTATAATACTCCCACTGCTGGGACACAGGCCTCCCCTCGGCGCGAGGGAGTGGACCGCTTTAGTAGCACGTAAATCTTTAAAATAGCCTATTCTGTTTTGTGTAGTATTCAAGATTTAATATGGAGGCAACAAGCAGACCTTAAATCTTTTAAAAATCCAGCCAAGCCAGCTCAAAAGAATACATTATCATCATTATCATCATCATCATCATATCAGCCGATAGACGTCCACTGCTGGATATAAGCCTCCCCCAAAAAGGGGGTTTTGCCATAATCGCCACGCTTGGCAGGCGGGTTGGCGATCGCAGTATAGTGGTCAAATGCATAGAGAAAGCTGCTGCCCATTCTCTAGTAAGTGCCTTAGTCGCCTTCTACGACACCCACGGGAAGAAATGGGATGGTGCTATTCTTTTATGTCCGGCACCACACGGAACAAAAAAGAAAAGAATACATATTCAGACAGAAATTACTCAAATCTCAAGTACTAGGAAATATTGTATAAAACCGTACAAGACGAGTTGCAACTTTATTCGCCGGCATTTTGCAGAGTACAAAGCAGTTAATAAGTAAAGCTATGCCGTGTATACATCATTCCTCTGAGTAAGCTGCAAACCGCGGCTGTGGGGAACTAAATTAAATTTTTGTTATGTTGTCTTTACAAGAAAGTTCTGCTGTTATTTGATGCAAAATTTATGGGCAGAAGTTCCGTTTCAAAGTACGCTGGCTTTATTGGTTTTTGTTTTAATGTTAGAACAAATGTCAGTTTACGTTAGGTATATTTGGCCCACCAAAGGTACCATACACCACAAGTGCCACATTAGGTTTATTTGGTTTTGGTTTGTTTGCCCTAAGTCTTAATGTCACTTGCACGTCATAGCACGACCCGAGGAGCAATTCCCGTAATTTTAAGATTGAAGAACGTTCACAGGCTGGTCTCAGTCTTAATCTGTCAAAAATACCTCGAGGTTCCCTACATTTTAGAAAAGTATTTGACGCTTGATGGTCGCCGAGGTGAGACTGGGACTACATTTTGGACGTTTTTAATTACGAGATTTGGCCTTCGGGTTTATGGAACAGTTATAGTTTTAACCGTAGTGAAGTTGTCAAAAGTGATGAAGCAATTATCAAGGTCGGCTATTATAATTAATTTCAGGAGCCCTTTTAAGTATCTACTACCTACAGTACAGCGAAGTATATGAAGAGGAATTCTGTTATTGGTATCAGCGAAATTTGTAGCCTGAATCAAACATAAAACATATCTAAATATCATGACCCAGACGACAAATCTATTTCTACTCAAATATTGATTTTGTTGCGACAATCGAACCCGATTTTCATTCAGTGGAGATCTATATCTATTTAGGTCTTCGTAAGATATATTTCAAGCAGTGAATTACAAGGTATAGGTAGTGTAGATATGGCTGCTATATCGAGTCACATTTTTTTTACAGACTTTTAACTCAGGCAATATTCTAGAATCTAAAAAAATGCTAAACTATAAAACAAGAATTGAGTAATGTTTATAAAATCTATCAGTTTCGAATCGAGATTAATGTATTAAAAACATGAATGCTTTTAGAATACGAGCCTTACCTACCCAGTTTCCCGACGATCCATCAAAAAATGCACACGAACGTTTCACAACACAAAACATAAACAAAATGCCGCTTGATTAGGCAAACGTAAGAGTTCTCCGTATGTGGTTGTCGGTTCATCTCCCTCGAATAATACCACCATCAATCTTCCAAATCCATGTTTATATTATCCTTTCTCTTTCCCCAAGGGGGGTCGTCATTACGTCACAGGAGTGCGTCCTGTTTTTATAAGTGTTTATTTATTACTCGACTGCCACAGAAGGAGATAAATGTTTTTTGAGTGCATTCGCTTGATTTGTCTGTGTTTTCCACTTTATTTCGTTCGGTTGTCAAGGTAAGATAAGCGCCTGCCTACCTTACCTTTTACATGGAGTGCCTACTCCATGTAAAAAAATAGTTGTATTCAAGAAAATGTTAGCTGATGATGAATTTCGATGCCCAGGCTGGATAAAATTTAGAATTAAATTTTCCTGGTTGAAGGTGCGCAATTGTATTCATCACACTGTATCCTACTTAGTACTACAATTTTAATAATATTATAAATGTGAAAGTTTCTATGTTTAAATGTTTGGATGTTTGTTACTCAGTCATGCAGCGGCTTTGTGGCAAACAGATAGTTTATAACCTGACTAAACACAAAGAATACTTTTCATCCCGGTAGTACGTTCCCGTGGGATAATTGCCGACCTCCACGCGGGCGAAGCTGGTGACAAAAACTAGTATCCTGTATCCTACTAATAATATTATAAACTAGCTTCTGCAAATTTCTTGCTCCCCGACCCACACCGTCGTTCGCCTCGTCTGCCCGTGCAAGTACTTCGTATTCGTGACTTTTTTCTCTGCTCGCCTAAGGGTCTTAGTGATGTTATATCGATATGTTATTCGCGATAAATGGGGTATCCAACACTAAAAGAATATTTCAATTCGAACCAGTAGTTCCTGAGATCAGCGCGTTCAAGCAAACAAACAAACGAACTCTTTAGCTTTATAATATTTTAGTATTTAAAATGTGAAAGTTTTTATGTCAGAAATTTGTAACTTAATCACGCAAAAACGACCGAATGGATTTCGATAAAATTTGGCACACACATAATTAACACATACTTTTTTATCCCGGTAATACGTTTTCATGGTATAATTTTCGACCACCACGCGGGCGAAGCCGCGAACAAAATCTAGTGTGTTATAATAGTAAGTGTAGATATTAGGCATCTATAACGTGGGGTATTACCTTGTACCATAATTCTTCTTCGTTTCTAATGTTGGTACAAGCCAAAAGATTTATAGCTCGTGTTGAGGTGAACACATTGGCTGTATGTATAGTCTGTAACGTTTATAGCTGAGTCAATTCTTTTATGTATGAAGTGTAGAGAAAGGAAGAGATCCGTAGGAGAACCGAAATAGCCCGAAGAATTGCTAAACTTAAGTGGCAGTGGGAAGGACATATTGTTCGCACAACAGATGGCCGATGTGGGCCGAAAGGTTCTGGAGTTACGGAAGACGTAGCGTTGGAAGGCCTGCCACAAGGTGGACCGATGTCCTGGTGAAGGCCGCCAGAGTCCGTTGGAAACGAGAAGCACGGAACTAGTCGAAGTGGTGGTGCTTGAGGGTGGCCTTCATAGGCCTCCCTCAAGCACCGCCAGTTCGACTTAGCACTGGACGTGTTTCGGCTGAAATGATGCTGATAATGAATGAGGTATAGTAATGTGCTAACAATCAGTAAACGCCCAGCACCACATGCCTTCATCTCTGTCTACACCTTGGGAGAATACATTCACCATGCTTATATTACAGATCCTCTTTGTTGTAAAAGCCATTACCGATAGCCGTTAGTGGGAAAAACTCAAATATTGATGCTGTGATTCTCAAATATTATTGGAGTATAATATTTGCTTGTGTATTTATATTTGTATGTATATTTACATTGTGTCCCATTTGTACATACATAAGTTCATTCGTGTATCGTTAGCCGGTACAGGCGAAAGCAAAAGTGTAGGTGTCAAGTATTTCATTGTTTTGGATTGTATAAAAACACATTGTTATTGCCAAAGATGAAGCTAGAAGTAGAGACGTTGAGGATGTTGAAAAAGAAGTCTGTATTATTCTACTGTGTGATAAGTCCAGCCCAAACTCAAAATCAAAGCATTTATTACAAATAAATCAATTACGGGCACTTTGGAACAGTTAAGGGGTCGGTCAGTCAGAAAAAAAACGCTCGTTGCCCATTTCAAGGCGCAGTAGGTACCTATGAAGAAGAACGGCCAAGAAACTCCACAGAAACATTTTCATATCAAAATATTGTTACAAAAAATTGGTTACATAATTCATGTTGAAATTATGCACGTAAGAATGATGTAAAAAAACGTGCATATTAACAGCGTCCGTAATTAAAAAAAAAAACACTGTGACTGCTAAGAGATGTCCTGTGCCTATTGACGGCACTCGCTCACGAACATGACGGATGGATCAGAACCATTCAACTTAACCATTTTGAAGGGAACTTAATGATTCAATACACGCCACCACCATCGAGCCATTCAAGTGAGCATGGCATACTTTCAGCCGCCAGGGCACAAACTCAAACTGAAAGCATTTATTTCAAATAAACCAATTACAGGCACTTTTGAATTGTCAAAGAGTCGGAAAGATGAAGCTAGTTACCCATTCCAAAGCGTAGTAGGTACTTATGGAGAAGAACTCCATGGACACTCTTGATGAAATTTTTATCAACAATTTGTTACAGAAAGTTGGTTACATCATTTATGTTCAAATTATCAGTGTGAGAACGATGTAAAACACTTTCAAGTCAATGAAACGCGTACCCAGCAAATATTAGCTTTATAGAAGGTACATAGTTCTCACACATGTGCTATGCAATATAGATCGAGACACTGAATTTATACCTGGCTGCCATGCAGTTCAGGTAAGATTTTACGAGCGTACATCCTATTTCTCCCTACACACTTCTTTTGTGTGATGAGCGCGTCATTCACAAACATATGTCTTCCAGTTCCATTTTGTTCACTTTATCAAATATTTTCAAAAATCTTTCTCAATACCCCGATATCACGAATACGGGATATTGAGAATCAGATTAGGAGCGTGTTGGTTTAAGACTTTGGATGGCACCGTTTTATATGCTTAGGAAACATTTTCTCTTGGAAATATATTGTATTCAAGTAACACGTGTTACTTTTGATGGAAAAAAAAAAACGTACAATAATCTTTATGATCTTAAAGCTCGTTAGGAAAATCGTAGTTTAACTCATGAATCGAGCTAACGTCATTCTAAGCATGAATCCTTTCAGTGATGACTGCTCTATTACCAACTGGAAGATATACCGCAACATAACTCAGAAATTAATGTAGCAAATGTTCGAATTTCTAGTAGAATAGAAGAGATTTAAAACTAAAGATTTAAGTCTTTGTATATCAGACGTAGAGATTCTCTTCATATGACAAGGGAGAAAAGTGGTGTGTACTTCTGACTCCATTTTAAATCGAATTAAAATGTTACTGTAAGCCTGTATCATCATCCCACTGCTTGGCAAAGGCCTCTCCCTATGACTTTCAGTGCTTACGATCAAGTGCGTATGCAGCACCTCCCCACAGAGCTCATCTTCGAACCTGCGCCGCATGCCCTGTCATCTGTGCATTTGATGATCTTTTGACTGCATCAGAGAGTGGAATCTGGGACCACAGATGCTTGAACTTTTTGCCTTACGCTAAGAAGAAGAATGCTAATGTGGGTCGTTTGTTTTATCCAGCTCGTCCCGCTATCATCTACGGGGTCTGCGTCTCAGCGCTCCTGGTAGTAAAATGTAGTGTTTGTTTTTAATAATGGTCTAAGAAAAAGTTCAATGCCAAATTGATTTCGGAGAATCAGAGGGGTAATGACATAATAAAGTATCAGTAGGAATGGCTTTCATTTTGACAGTTCTACAACATTCATGGCGTTGTTTACGTTTATAAACAGATATTTTTTTTAAACATATGAAAGAATGGATTAGCAATCAATCAAATCAAACCAAAATATTTTATTTCACATTAACCTGCATGGGCACTTATGAAACGTCAGAAGCTAGGTGCATGGTTCCAAATTGTTGCTTCCTATGGAAAAGAGCCGGCAAGAAACTCCACGGTTACTCTTTTAAAAATAATTGGCTTTTACAATGTTTTCAAATTACAGTGATAATAGGTATGGGAGGACAGTGCAGGCCTGTCAATAAGTACAAGGTACTCAGAGGAATTAAAATAAAGAATAGAAAATCGTCTACAAATCTAGTCTGTAAGGCCTACAACGTTCTCTCATTCGCAATATGTAAAATAATCTACATAAATAAAATGAAGTGACATGATTTCCATGACAATGACTAATAAATAGTCGATAATAGAATTGATGTATAATGTCAAATAGTGACGAGAATATGTCAGACATTGTAAAAAATAAAAAAACAAAAATTAACATTGTAATTTGGGAGCAGTTAATAGACTTTCACATAGTTAGGTATGCTGTTAATGAGGTACCAGGGAAGCCACATGTGCAGAAGGAATGAATGCCAAACTTCCCTGTCTTCAACGTAGTCTTTTATCTTATATTATGCTTTTTTGATAAGGACACGTTTGATGTGAGTTTTAAACTTTCTATCACTAAGTTCTGTAACCGACTTTGGCAACTTGGTATAGAAGTGGATTTTGTTTATTAGAAATTACTAGCTAGAATTAGTTAATCTAAATTTTGAAAATAACCGTCAAAATGATTCAGATTCTGGTTAATAGTGTGTTACGAAATTAGGGTACTGGTATTTCATACTTTTTGGCACACAGATTGACTTTGTTGACGACTGTATCCAATATCAGAGTTTTCATTTATTCCGGTGACTTGTCGTTGTTTGTTTATCCAATCATTGTCGATGTTTCCATTTGATCATGGTATATCTATTTCATTGAGGTCCTGCCCTCGGGAAATGTGCTGTTTTCGTCCTTTATTATCTTCTCACAACCTTTGTGTTTGGAACTTTTTGATTGTTCTAGTATTTGTTTTTTTTTTGCCTTTGTAACGTAAATATTTTAAGCGAAAATGCTGGCTGAATTTGAAGTGGTCTTTTTTGGATGTGGAATTGTATAAAAAGTCATTTGCATGCTAATTTTATTTATGGGTCATTCAATACGTATATTATTTTGAATACTAGATAGGTGTTAGTTACATTTTTTTTAAACCGTAGAAATTACAGTTCCATAGACTATTGTATGAGGAGTACCTATACATGAAGATTCATTGCTTTTTCGTGAATTAAAATCAAACAAACATAAATCAATAGAATAAATAATATAGGTATTAAAAGGGCAATTACAATTACGTCAAGAAAAAATATGAAAAGAAAAAGCCTTTTTATGTTTCAAAAAAAAAATCCTAACTTTTATAAAAAGAACTTCATTTGAGACATTTATCTCCGAGCGTTTGAATAAGAGTAACGTATCAAAGAGATGTTGCTATCGAATATAAAAGTGTGTTCAGAAACGAGTTCAGAATTAATAATGAAACGCTGTAATGTATGTACGTTTAAGATTCTTGAACGGTACGAGTCTTTTTAATATAAAACCTTTTGGCTTCCTTTTTACTTAAACATTAATGAGAAATAAAGTAGACAGTAGGTAATTACCTTTGTTCTGTATTTGTGATGTAAGGTTAGGTATTTCCCCTATATTTATAAACGTTGCTTAATGTTAAGTAGTGATTAGCGAATGTTAAACCATACATTCTTGACGTATAAACGTCAAAAATATATGGTCATCTTGACTTCAAGCCACGTTTATAAATAAACCCCAAAATGTATTAAGTTAAGAAATAATGAAGTAGCAAATCAGTTAGTTCTTGGGGAACAGTCGAGAGTCTCTATGAGTGACGACGAATAATGTAGGCTGTACGTACTTACTTAGATGTACGCAAGTACCATCACCTATACAATAAATAGCACAGGCCTGCAATTTTTTTTTTGCGGTCTATTCTATGTAATAATTTGGTTAATTAACCTTCGAGAGGCCGTACGGAGTCGTCAAAACATTAAAGCTACGTACAGGTTTGTATCGATAGATAATAATACCTACTGTTGGAGTATCACACGGGATTGCCCCAAAGACGTTCATCGTAGAAAATCGAAAAAAGAAGTTTCTAACCTGTTGATTAATTTAATAAAATGTTTCTAACCTATAAAATAATTTAATAAAATGGTTTTAATTTGAAGAATAATTTAATGAAATGGTTTAAAATCGTTTATTTTTGTTTTACATTTCACCTGTGATTTCTCGAAAACTACACGTAGCATTCAAAAAATGATTATATTGCTAGAGTCAAGGTATCGAATATACTCAAAAGCTTTAGTTTTAGCGGCACCAATATCATTGTAGACCTGTGTAGGCACTGCGAGTGACAGTAATTCAAAAGTTAATCTAAAGGAGCAATGGTAACTACTGAGTTACCATTGCTCCTTTCGATTTGCTTTCGACCAATCAGCGCGTTGCGCGTTGCGCATTTGCGTTCTAACTTACGACAACTCGTAGTCATGGCGAGTTGTCGTAAGTTCGAACCAAGACAGGCAATTTACTTACTGCCAATTATTTCAACACGATTGCTCTCAAAACGGTGAAAGAATAATACAAAACATCTAAATCATGTGACATCTACCAATCCGCTCTGGGTCTGTGTTTATGACCGACTGCCTCTCACCGAGAGGTGGCCTGTGTCGCCGCAGTGGGAACATTATTAACTTAACATAGGCTGATTATGTTAAGTTAATCGATAAAACAGCGCCTAAAGCAACACTTTAACTACAAAAACAGCCCTTACTGCCACGGGTAGGCAATGGTCTTATATTAGTAAAATTACTATCAAATACTATTATTAAAAAAATATATTTTGGAACCAAATTTTTTGATTTGTTTTGGTAAAATAAACGTTTATTGGTCATATTATCAACAGTTATGATTTCTTATCAAAATAAGTAGGTACATTTATCGTCGATGGTGTATTATTCTAGTTAGGTACTCAAGATTAAATTGCATACTATGTTTTGTATCTATACGATAACAATGAAACAAAAGTTGTTGACAACGAAGTGATTCATAGCCCGAGTAAACCTAACATCTTTTTTAGGGGTCACTATACCTGCCATGCCCTTAGGACCACGATAGAAGTTTCACTTGTCACGTGGGATGTATACGTTGTAAATTACAGACACTCGACCTGTAAGTGACAGTTTTACTACTCAGAATAACTTTCCCTCGGCCACCCTACATCTCAAAACTTATTTGATGCTGTGAACGTTTAAACTGTACGTATTTTTTTTTTGTTTCCACCAACGTCAGACCAGAAGCGTATTTAATACAATATAACTAATAATGCGACATATTTATTTAAAAAAATCAAACAGGCAGCACCCCAAGCCAAAGACACTGTGCTGTTTATTAAATCACTTAAAAAGAAAACTATGAATAATAACTTGTTAAATTGTCGGAACGTCGACTGCCACCTGCCTGTCGGTTTTGATATAGGTTCCAGAAGTTATTGTACATGGTAACCGTATTAATTAACACTATCGACAGATGCATTTGCAGGAAAAAAAATGGTGACGAAATTCGACAGTGCATTCACAAATCTCGACAGAAGTAATATCATTAGTATCCCTCCAGACAAGCAGACGTTAACTACAATGGCTACCAGCTTTAAACTATTTCCCAAAGAAAACCGGTCCGTTTTAATTTAGATTCAATCTTTAATGGAACTTGACAATGAATTTGCTGCCGTCCGCTTTGTCCTTTGAAGAATGGGCTCCAGCTTGCAGCCTTATCAGCGCAGTCACTGTTCGCTGCAACATTGAAGTAGTATCGTTTGCACTGTTCTAGACAAGCTCGCAGTAAGATACAATACAGAGTTTATATTGTGAACCCGTTGGAGTGAGAGGAGTCCTACTAATATTATAAATGTGAAAGTTTATGAGTATGGATGTTTGTATGGATGTTTGTATGGATGTTTGTATGGATGTTTGTATGGATGTTTGTATGGATGTTTGTATGGATGTTTGTTACTCTTTCACGCAAAAACGGCTGAAACGATTTGAATTAAATTTAGCACACAGTTCGTTTGTAACCTGTAATAATACATAGGATACTTTTTATCTCGGTACTACGTTCCCCTGGGATAGTTTTCGACCTCCACGCGGGCGAAGCCGCTGGCAAAAGCTAGTGTTTAATAAACTGTTCAATTTATTTTATTCAAACTGTAATTTTCTTAAAATATTTAATCATTATCATCATCTGCCTTACCTTTTTCCAACTATGTTGGGGTCCGCTTTCAGTCTAACCAGATGCAGCTGAATATCAGTATTTTACAAGGAGCGACTGCCTATCTGACCTCCATAACCCAGTTACTGGGTAACACGATACGCCTTGGAAAGACTTGTTGTCAGACTTTCGGGCTTCTGACGACCCATAACGACTGTCAAAGATCCACAGATGACAGCCGGGACCAACGGCTTAACGTGTTTTCTGAGGCACGGAGGGGTCATGGTAAATACCAAGACCTCAGAAATCACGCTAAGCCGTTAAAGATAGTCACCAATTTTCTTAAAATGTTTACTTAATTTAAAAGCTTGACTGCCTCATTGGAGAGAGCTAGAGCTAATGCTGAACGTCAGGGCCTGAGTTCGATTCCCAGGTCGGGCAAAGTGTTATTGGGTTATTCTAGAATTTGTCAGTACTCGTAGCAGTCCGGAGTCTGGGTTTGTGCCCGGTTGATGGTAAGAGGCTAGCTCCCTATTACATGGGACTTAAACATAACAAAATGCTAAAATGTGGGTGTTCTGAAGGTACATCTTTGCCCACCCCTGCGGGGAAAAAGGCATAATAACATGTACCAGTAGATAAAAGGATAAGAATCACAGGTCATCACAAAATTCTTACACATTGTTGTCAATCAACTGTTTATTTTATGCAGAGGCGGATTAAATGTCTACAGTGCCTTAGGCTAGCATCTCATCAGCGCCCCTCTGGTTGCCATCTAAGGCGCGAATTACACAGAAACGGCGTAAGGTGAAGGCGCGGCGCAGGCGCGGCGTACGCAGTACATTTTGTATTGAAACGTTACATGTTTTTATACAAAATGTACTGTGCACGCCGTTTCTGTGTAATTCGCTTCTTACGAATATTATAAGCGTGAAAGTTTCAAGCAAGAAAGGGTGAAGGGATGCACTTTTGTTTCTCTTTCATGCAAAAGCAACTTACCGGATAATGAAGAAATTTTTATGAAGGTAGCTTGTTCATTGAATAGGGTAGGTATTTTACTCTATTTGAGAAAAAGTCTAAAAATATATTATTGAGATATCTTAGGCAATAAGAAGTTGGAAAATATTAGTTTTACTTCATGAAATAACAAAATACATTTTAAAATTCAATTCAAAGATTTCAGTTTTCTTCATCTGTTTTTGAACACCATGAAATAGTAGCCCCCATGTTATTACGTCATACCGCTGAATAAACTAATCAGCTGAACGACTTTGTAGTTTTATTATTTTCGTAACCAAAGTAATTTTTATTAAAATAATATCTTACATTCAGGAAAAGCAAACCAACGATAAGTAGAATAATTACAATTTTTTTAAATTATAAACGATTATCATACATAGTATATGTCGGCGCTTCATAGCCGTCGTTTTTGGAGTCAGACATATTGGTTTGCACCAATATATTTCACACAGGCACAGTAAAAGAAAATGACAGTAAAATGTTAAGAGAGTGCAAAGAAAATACCTTACGCCAACCCAAGATGTTTATTCCATCAGCAGTGAACAAATAATGATGATTTCAGTAGCATTACAATCATTTTTATACATAAAATTACCGCCAAAGTTAACCCGCCAAACATGACGCAAAACTTTGCCGCCAAGTAGAAATTTATATAAATCAAGCGGATGTGTCAAAATAATTCCTTAATAATATAAACTCAAAGGAAGTTACATTTTAAATAATTCCAGCGGATGTGTCAAAATAAATCCTTATTATATAGAATAGAATCTTAAAATAAAGTCATCCGGAAACGCACAATATTATAAATAAATCAAAAGGAAGTATCAGAATAAATACTTTTAAATTCAACCGGAAACTACAATATTTTAAACAAGTCAAAAGGAAGTAAGCAACTAAATAGAATTTTAATATAAATTAAACCGGAAACCATCATTTTTAAATACATCAAAATAAAACCTTATTACATACTTAACCGGAAATACAAGTATTCATTTATTAAATAACATGAAAGTCAAATGAGGAACAAAACAATCAGACAAGCTTAAAATTAAAATCAAATAATGATTTGGCGCCCATATATACATCCAGCGTTGTCGTCAAATTAGGCGCAAAATATGATATTAACCTGGATAAACAAATTATTATCTTGATTGCAGATCATTATGTTTTATCATAATTTTTATTTATTGAAAGTTATAAAATACTAACGAGAACTTTGCCATTACAATAAATACATTATAATTTTTATTTTTGAGATACAGACATTTTTGGATAGTAAGTTTAAAAATATCAGGTCCTAATTCTATCACTGTTACAGTTTAAGGCCATTGTCAGACAGTGCCTGGGGGCACTCAGCTTTTTAAAATTTTCAATCTTTCAACTGTCATCAGCCTATCAAAATGTAATTAATTAAAACAAAATTAAAATTTTAATTGAAAAAAGTACAACGTAGAAGTAATATCAATTATATATACCGAGATTTATTAAAAAAAAAAAAAACTTATAGTTGAAATTAATTGAGAGTTAAACAAAATTTTACAAATTTTTAGCCTACAAAATTTGAAATTTTAAATTTTTTCACGCCGTTATTACGCATTATCATTACAAACCGAAAATTTCCGGCAGATCCCGACGGCGACTTACTCTGTAGTGGGACTATAGGTAAAATGTTTTTCTTCGTTTAAAGGTTTTGCACACAGCGTGCGCGGCATAGAGGAACGGGACGGCGACGCGACGCTGAGCAGTTGTAATGTACTAGATATTACGGACGACGCCACACAGATCCGTCGTCTCCCTCGTTGCGACGCGCCCGCTGTGTGCGGCGACCTTTAAACGAAGAAAAAATTATACCTAAAATCCTACCAGAGAGTAAGTCGCCGTCGGGGTCTGGCGGAAATTTTCGGTTTGTAATGATAAAGAGTAATAACGGCGTGAGAAAATTTCAAATTTCAAATTTTGTAGGCTAAAAACTTAACACCGCCGTCGCGTCCCGCCACGCCGCCCCCGCTGTGTGCAGCGACCTTAAAAATATCCACGCGCGCCCTTTTGCAACCTCGCGCCCCTAGGCACGTGCCTAGTTTGCCTTATGGATAACCCGCCACTGATTTTATGGTTTTCATAAGAAGATTTTGCGTCTTTGCAAAGAAGACCTTAGTGATTCTTATGGAAATCATGTAACTTGGTTTAAATAGGTTGATTTTACTTATGTAGATTCTTTTACATATTGTGAATGAGAGGACGTTGTAGGCCTTACAGACTGTAGATTTATAGACAATTTTCTATTCTTTATTTTCATTCCTCTAAGTACCTGGTACTTATTGACAGTGACTGTCTTCCCATACCTACGAGTATTATCACAGTAATTCGAAAACATTGTAAAAGCCAATTCTTTTTTAAAGAGTAATCGTGGAGTTTCTCACCGGCTCTTCTCCATACGAAGCGACAAATTGGAACTGTGCACCTAGCTTCTGACGTTTCATAAGTGCCCTTGCAGGTTTATGTGAAATAAAATATTTTGATTTTAATTTTGACCACTGCCGTTCCCCTTTCCTGAGACTATAAACGCGATGTCTTGTTACATTCGGGTAGTGCACCACATTTACCTGAATACGTTACTAGGTACCAGTTGTTTGTGCTAAACTCTAAAAAACAAGTAAAACTAGTATTAATCGTAGGTACACAGAAAGAGTTCTCGTGTTCACACAGCTCTCTGAGCTATTTTCGGACGGTGACTATTTTCATGCCGTAGTGCGAATGAACAGACTCACATACATTTGTAAAGAGTCTGAACTGACATTCTGAATTTCTGTGTTGGGATATTATTAATTCTTTATCACCTTCTTGTAAAATATAAGCATGAAGAATTCCCGAGTTATTTTTAGATTTAGAGATAGAAGAACTTTTGCATTCTTCAACGGTTCTTTGACCCAATATTTGACAATTGTGGTAGCCGTTACCGACTTACAGCTGCGCAAAAGCGTCATCAATGGATGTAGAAAAATAACCATTGTCAAGACTGGCATTAATGAATAAATAGTTGGTCAGTGGTGCCGATTCTCTTGTCACAAAATTCTCTAAACTAAACTAAAAATCACTAAAATTTAGTTTATTCCTGTCAAACGACGATTTCCCATTCTGAAATTGACTAAAGTGACACAACTTATCTATATTTTAGTTTGACAGCACTAAGATTGTACTGAGTTTTTAATTTAGTGAAAATGGTAATTTTGCTATTCTGTTGTTGTCAAATTCATTATTCTATTCAATATAAAATTTTGATTGTCTAACTAAATCTGACTATTTTTAATCGCGATTAAAAAGGTGTGGAATAAAATTAGTTGTCAAGAACTAAAATTCACACTGACACCTCGACTTCGGGCGCAAATACAGTACTGTATCTTTTTTTTCTTTTCTTTTGCTTATATCTCGAAATTGGTGTGTCCTATCGTAAAAATAATGAAAATTTCGACCCCCTTTATAAAACTCCATGCACCTCTAAAACTCAACATGTAGGTAATAATTTTTCATATTTTCGATACAAAAAGTAAAAAAATCCATTTAAAACACGTTGAGGCTGCCGCCCCTGCGCGATTCCGGCTCTAAAAAAAATCACGTTGTAGGGCAAACGTGGAGTCGCGTTTGTCAAATTCGATTTTAGTTGTGTCAAAATTATTTTTAAATTTAGAGATCTTTGTTTGCAGAATAGCTTTAAGATTCTCATAGCCAAAAGTAACGAATTTTAGTGATAGTTTAGTTAGTTTAGTTCGGTGTACAAGAGAATCGGCACCAGTGGCAGTCTGTGTCACGAGAAATAAGTTTTAAAATAGTCACTAACTAATAAGTAGATAAATTCTCGGAATAAAACAATTAGTTTGTTTTTTAGTTTGGTTTTTAAAGCGTGTTTTTTTAGTTTTTTCAACTATTATTTATTTTCTAGTTTTTAGTTCTGCTATCTAAAGCGTAATTTTTCAGATTTTTTTCTAGTTTTTTTTTTTTACTATTGAATTGTCATCGGTCTCGATAAGTCTACAAAGTTTAAATGAAATTTGACCGTTTGAAGTGGGTCAAAATCAAGTCCAAAGGAGTCAGTTACAAACAAACATACAAATATACAGGTGAAGCTAATTAAAAAGCTTGTAAAAGCCTGACACGATTTTTCAACACTTGCAAGAGACGTAGCGTATTCTTAGGCAGAATAACCATGTGGCTTATATGATGCAGACAATTACATCCTTGTTTGAACAAGTATAATTAAACGACGGGTTCATGAATTACTGTCTGAAAAGGGATCTATTTGTTGAACGATTTCAAACACTGACTGACTTATATGGATCGGAGTGAGCTAAATGCACTTTGATAGTTTATTCATTATCACGTTCCGTCAGTGTATTGCCATTGTAGGACTGTTAACCTAAAGTAAATGAAAACGAAGGTAACAGTGTTTTTAGGAAATCATTTATCGTTCATTTCGTTTACAAATTGTTACTCTTTCACGCAAAAACGCGGCCGAAGCCTCTGGAAAAAGCAAATCTAAGATTTTTTCTTTTTCTGTGAAGAAAATACAGGTACTTCCTGGGAAATACTGTTGCTTCAGTAAGTACCTGTTTTGCCAGGTTCATAAGCCAAGTGCTTTTTATCATTAGGGCTTAGTTAAGTACAGCTATATAATCGTAATAATTAGGAATAATTAGGTACCTACGGAGGCAGATAAACTTTCAATTGGAGCAACTTCTCTGTAATTTTATTTCTAAGAGAAAGCTATAAGCTTTCTCTTAGAAATAAAATTACAGAGAAGTTAAAATAAAAAAAAATAGTCTTTGTTCTCTCGAATCGAAAAACAATTGCTCCTGTTTTTTTTAGCAAAAAAGAATACATCTCAACGATCATAAATGTTACATTGGCAATGGCTGAATAACTGGAAAAACCTTGCAAAGGCACTTTTTAAAGTTTTCTCTTTTGCAAGTCCACTTTGAATAATTAGAAGATTTTCTCAGGAGTTGTGCCATTTTCTGGCTTAGGAACGAATAACTTTCCGGAGTGAGGCAGTTTGAAAAAATAATCAGCATATCTAATGTGACCAGTCCCATCATGGAGACCTCACTGAAAAGGTTATTATAAGCAAAATGATGGTAATTATAATTTAGTATCTATAACAAATCAGGAAGCAAACAGAAACAAAACAAACAATTATTGTTTGTTTTGTTTCTGTTTGCTTCCTGAATTTGTGTACTGTATACATACGTTGGTAAATCTTTAATAAAACAAAACTGGTTTGGCCATATTCTTTTATTTTGGCCCATGTTAGGATAATTAATTGTTTTGCTTGGCATTTACCTAATCCATTCCCTGTTCCATGAACTACATGTATTATTATTAATTTGTGGAAAGTGAAAATGTTAAAGATGAAAACAAGATTACTGGGACATTTTTGTTACGTCTCAATAAAATACGTAAATTTTCATGACTGATGTTAATAGTAGCGTAAGGTGGTGCAAGAGTGCGCGGTCGGTAAGAGTGCGCATCTAACCTCCAGAGAATACTGTGTGACATGTGCAGGTTACTTCAATCGTATTTTGGTGTTGAAGAGAAACTTGCTTCCTCCCGAAAAATAATCCATGTGAGACAAAACGTGGATTTCAGGTAAGCCAATAGATTTTTACTTCACTTGATATAATTTTTATGTATTTTCCATTGAATGTTGTTCGAAAACTATCCAAGAAATATTAATCTAAACTTTTGTGACCAACTTTTATGTTACAAAGGTTGGTGTCTATTCAAAGGAGATGTCGCTAAAATGGCATGTCATTCTGCGTAAGGGCGATTCGGGGCACTCTTGCACACCTTTGATTATTGGTAATTTTATTTATATGAATTTTGATAAGATTACCTACCTAATAGATTTATTATTTATTTTCAGCACTATGTCTAGAAGAGAGAGAAAACCGAGCGACAGAATTATCACTCCGAAATAATATAGGAGGCTCGGAAGCTTACAGAAAAAGGTAAATCGAAAAGATCAGTTGCCGCTATCCTCGATGTGGCAGAGTCAACTTATAGAAAACAACTAAAGAGGTCGTAACACGCCACAAAATTGGCCAGGTAACCTACCTAAGGTTGGAAAGCATGACAAGAGCCTAAAAACCCAAAAATGACCCAAAAAAGAAGAACTGGGGGTGTGTCGGCTGCCAGGAGGTGTACAAAGCCTATAATAGAAGATTGGATTGAGTGTTCAGACTGTGAAAAAATGGTGGCACGAGAAATGGCCCGCTTGTCTTGGCTAAGGTTTACTTCAGTATGACTAATGCGATCATAATTAAAATGCGCACTCTTATACACCTAGGCGCGCACTCTTGTACAACCGGATGTATAAGAGTGCGCAATTCCCATGTTTTTTAAATGTGATTCTCGTACCTCAATTAATAGCAATAATTAGTTTAACTTTATGTTGATTTGCTATCAGATAGATATATAATTAAAATAAATAAAGTTGATTTTTTAATCTGTAATACTTTTCTATATATATCTAAAGCCTTCATTAAAAAGTGCGCACTCTTGCACCACCTTACCTACACATAATTCTCTTTGCTTTATTTCCATAGAATTTACTTGTTAGATGTGCGGATGCAGCTCCTCAATAGTATTTATTTAGTGTCCGTTATTTATTGCACAAAGCCCGGATTCGGATGCGATTACGTATACAAACAGTTCGTGGAATAGAGTAGAATACAAATTGATGGTGCTGTGTATCTAAAAATATGTGTGTCTATTTAATTAATAGTTACCATATATCTGAGCTAGAATACTAAAGTCGAGGTGGTTTCGAGACGTTTGTTCTGTGTTTTATTGTTAGACGTTTCAAAAATGGTAATTGGCTTATAGACAATACTACTTTCCTGGTAAGTTTCAATCTTCATCCATAAGTATTATCATATAGTTTTAAGAGAGTCAGAATCTTGACTGACCACAAAATTTCCATTGGACCGGTGTCAATCGTGTTGTTTACACGTGACAGTTTGCGTGAAATCACTACTGGAAAAAAATCGCTATTAGCCAGTGCTTTTTCCTATTGTATCTCGTTGTTACTTGGCTCAAAAACTCGATTGGTATGGGGTACCAATAAAATGTAACATTTTACCTCCATAATGCATCTTCATCTGCGAAACCTTTATCCAACTATGTTGAAGTCGGCTTGCCGTCTAAACAGATGCAACTAAATACCAGTTTTTTAAAAGGAGCGACTGCCTATTCGACATCCACAGCCCATTTATCGGGTGACACGATACTCCTTGGTAAAACTGGTTGTCAGGCTATCGGGTTACCCGGGACGACGGTCTTGATACTTAATGTACTGTCACCCATCCACGGACCGACCTCGGCATGCGCTGTTTAACTTAGAAATCGACCCTCACAGTTATGTACAGTCATGAGCATTAACCTGTATACGCATACCCAAATTAGCAAGCGATTTTCTCTTAAATAACGATTGCAACCTTAAGATAACCTAGGTATTTCGTTACAGTCCAAAATTTATTTTTTATAATAATATAACCTTGAGATAACCTAGGTATTTCGTTACAGTGTGGGTTCCAAAATATTATTTTCATAAAAACATAAATTTACAATCAGAAAATCAGTTTTAAAAGTTGGTTAGTGTGTACATATTAGTGCTTGTGACTGTACCACCATAATTATGAATCTCAAAAGCATTATCGCACCGTGTGAACAAAGCTATAGCAAGTCCCAAAATAACCGTGCAGTTAATCAGGCATGACAGAAATAGTATTCGCTGTAAGTCTGTTACTATAACACGTAAGCGATGCTGTTTTAACATCGGACGTGCCGGGTTGGTGGTGACGTCAATATCGACAGAGGACGCGGCACACAAAATGAACAGAAAAATTAAAATAGTATGTAGAGACAGAATTTGCTTTTACTGCCTGTCCTTAACAGAGAAAAGTTTAAAAGTATTTCGTTTTAAGGATGTCATTGAATTATCGCCGAGCTATGGAGGCTCAGTGATAAATGCGCGACTTATGAGTTACAGACCTTGGTTCGAAACCAGGCCGACGTTTTACATCGTGTAAATTATTTCATCACCACTTCTCTGAAAACGGCGAAAAAAAAAACATCGTGAGGAAACCGGCATGTCCTAGCACCAAAAATTCGAAGACATGTGACATCTACCAACCCGCACTGGACCCGCGTGGTGGATTACGGCCCACTTCCTCGCACCGAAAATGGGCCTGTGTCCCAGCAGTGTCAACATTGCTGGCTTATTTTACATTGAATTATAAAAGTAGTAAAAGTCCTCGCTTCGTCGAACGAAAATAATGAGTCGAGAATATATTAGTTTTCTAGTCGAAATTGACAAGTTTCATGAACATTGGCTCTTTGTGCTTTCCAGGAAAACCAATCTATCCTGCCAAAGTTTTGATGGAAACACGCTTTTATGAAATGCAAGCAAGCATGTGCTGCAGATGACATAAAATCCACAATATATCATTTCTAAAAATGAAATCCAAATAAATCTATGAGCATCATTTCGTCTGCTTACTGGTAAAACAAATTAAATATTTTTTTTTACTATATCGAGTTAAAAATGCAGTCAAGTGTAATTTTTTACAGGCTATCAACTGGTAAAATCAAAAAAATGCATTGTCCAATGGCTGCTGAGATAGTGAGTTTTTAAAAATGATATCTTCTCACATTTTGTAAATATTATATAAGACTATATCTTAAAAGAAGGGTAATTAGTGCAACAGTTTGCTTTAACAGTTTTTTAAATTAATGTGTTTGAAATAGATCAAATTAAAATATAAACTTTGAAATGTCATTTACTCGAAATGACACAGACTGCACTTATTACTTTTTACCCGTAAGCAGACGATTTCTTAAATAAAAAAGAAAGAAAAATCTTGCTAAAATTGTGGCTTCTTCGGCAACGATCTTTGCGTAGCTATAATGTCGTCCAGTACAAGATTCATAGCGGTAAATATGTAGGTCGCCATTGTTTCGCATAGACAGGCTAATGTAGGGGTTACACGAGCTAGGCATTATCTGCTGTTTTACTGGTGAAGTTTTGTAGTAAGATACCCATAGTGGCTGTGGCTTGAGAGTCGTGTTTGATGGAGTTTTACGAGTCGGATGAATGTGGATTACCGCATGAGAATTAAAGTCTATCGAGCTTGTGTTTTAGATTCATCAGTAAGTATTTACTATCTTTGCGTTTTTCTAGCCTATCTGGCGTTATTGATAGAGCGCACGTTGATTTTATCTCGATTGAAATATTTTTTTTTACTGTATCCACCCAACTTTAAATCTCACTCTCTTTCTGATACACTCTATTTCGTAATCCAGGATTAGAATTACAATGATCTTTTTAGAATAGCCTTTACCCTACTAATGTTGGGTCGGTTTCCATAGCAGTTTAACTGGACGCAGTTGAATCCCAATATTTTACATAGAGCGACTGCCTATCTGACCTCCACAGCTCAGTTACTAGGTAATACGATATCCCTTGGGAAGACTAGTTGTCAGACTTTCGGGCTTCTGACTACCCGTTACGACTGTCAAAGATGTAGAAAAAACAGCCGGGACAAACGGCTTACCGTGCTTTTTAACGAAGGATCATATTTAAAAATAAATGAAAATGATGAATTATTTGCAAACACGTCAATCATATTTTAAAGACTAAATGAGATCGGCTTTTCCTATCCGCTTACTCCAAAAGGCCGAAAACAAAAGTACGGTCGGAAAATATAGTGTCATTATAGGCAACTTGCTCCAATTTGTATTAGGTACAAAATCTAAAACAGTAAACAGCACGACTAGTTTCTGGACTAAACATACAAATTAGCAAAGTTCGTGACTTCAATTACAGGCTGGTGAAACCCAAGTCGCCGATTGGCGGATTGGCGGTTACCAAGCTCAGGCAGTCAGTACTCGGGTTTAGTTTAGAGTTTTAATGAAATAGAAATTCTAGTCAAAACAGTTTGGTGGAGCAAAGTGCAATAACATGTAATGACGTGGTTCACTTCATTGATCGCATTAGTTTAGACACTAGAAGTGAGTCTCGACTTTAAAACTTGGGTATTTAAATAGAACTATTTGTTTTTCTAGATGTTAGATTCAAAAAGTACATTAAAAAAATAAAATGTAAATTACAACGTACAAGAGAAGAATAAAGAGGTTTTATACAGAGAACAGCTGTTCCTCCTACTAAAATTTGCTTAAAAAATACCTCGAAGAAAAAGTTATGGCGTCTTTAAAAACGTATAAAAATGGCGTCAGCTTTACTAAGATGTCTTCATTTACGAGAATTCCGATAAAGTTACTACATAGGCAGTTAACATCGGCCCCAAGACATAAACGAAGTCATTTTAAAACTTGAACCAACTTGAAACACGTACCATGAAAGGAGAATCCTTAGAACTGAATGGCTAACTCTTTCCTTGTCTTTTTTTCATTAAATGAAAGAGATGGGCAACGATAGAGAATTCCTATTTAGGTCAGAACTCGTTTTTCGCGTAATATTTACGTAAAATGATACATTATTTATCTCTTTCAAGTCAGTGGTTTGGGTGTGTTGTCTCGATAAGGACGTTAATGTTCGCTGATTTTTTCCAAAATTACCTCGGATTAAAAGGAAAACACGATTAAATAAACATGGCATACGAAATACATTGCCTCTTTCGCGTGGTGCTTTATTCTGAAAAGCGTTGGCTCCTCCTAGGTCAACTTCAAGGTTCTGCAATTTGTTATTAGATATCACCAAAGAACCCTGTAGGTAAAAAATAATAGAGGTCTTTAGTATACATTATAAAATTTCCACCAGTTCGCAAACTATAACCATGAATTCAACGTATATGATTGTAGACAAAAAAAAATGCTGTTCCATACATTTGACCGCGTAGGTATTGCACTTTTCTATGAAACAGGTGACTTTTTATCGAAAACCATTTTATTTCTGTGTGAACAAAGAGCTCTCGGCTGACCATACCAACCATAACACAAGAACATCTTACTGTATGTGTTAAGTAATAGGTATTTTAAAGGTATCCCAATGTATATTAATAAAACTAGTTTTGCACACAACTTTCAAAATCTTTTACGTGAAGTTTTGAAATATTGTATTGAGACTTTGTAAATATTCTATTCTTAACAGAACGCGTGTGTAAAGTTATAAACTAAGTTTCAGGGCAACAATGTGGTTTCTGTATGTGGCTGTATTGAAATTTATCTCGTCTGTTCTGAAACCAGATGTTCCTACAGATTTCCACAGATTGCAGTCGGGATTTGCACTTCAATATTATGTAGTTGGTACGGTTACCTTGATTGCACTGGGTTATTGCGATTTTAAGCGTTAAAAGGATTTCTCTTCTTCCTTGCAGTAGCACCCCCAATCTAATGGGGAAAAGTCAATCAATAAACTAAGCAGGGCTGTTTGTCCAAGTACATATGGATCTTCATTCATATTATTGCACCCCATCAAAGTCGTGATAATCTTTCTAAATACATAAATTTGTTTCGTGTGGTGCCGGACGTAAAAGAATAGCACCCTCCCATTTCTTCCCGTGGGTGTCATAGAAGGCAACTAAGGGACTTACTAGAGAATGGGCAGCAGCGTTCTGTATGCATTTTAGCATACTGCGATAGCCAACCCGTCCGCCAAGCGTGGCGATTATGGCAAAACCCTTTTGGGGATGCCTAAGTCCAACAGTGGACGTCTTTCGGCTGAAATGATGAATGATGACAAAAATAAAAAAAAAACCTGTTCCAAACATTTTAACCGGTTAGGTATTGCGCTTTTCTTGGAAACAGCTGACTTATGCGCTAGGGGTTCTGGTCTAGAATCGTATGCTGAAATTCATAGTTACAGTTTGCGCGCCGATGTCTCTGGCTCCTTGTATAAGACTCTTACGTGCCTCGTTACACAAAACACACAATTATACACGCACGAGTATAGTTCGACCTAATTAGGAACACTGTTTCTGCGTTATCATAATAAAAGTTTCTAGACACAAAAATAATAAGCTGGGTACCTAGAAAGGAAAAGTTACATTAACATAATTGTATTCTTGTAAATGTTTTAAGGGCCTTCGGGTCTTTTGTAGATGTGATGGATTTATTTTCTTTTCAATATATTTTTTATTCTACTATCTTTTGCCTGCTGCTTCGTCCGCGTGTATGTCTGAAAAGTAACCTGCATAACGTCCTTCTCTAGGATGCCATCTGCCTCCTTGCCAAATTTTACCGAAATCTGTTCAGTGGTTTTGGCGTGAAAGGTATCACATAGACAGATAGAGTTTCTTTCGAATTTATAGGGAACATTAGTATGGATAATGTCGAAATATATCTATGTATATGTAGAGCAGTAGTGGCCCAGTGGTTTCCGCTGCGACATACGAGTTATAGGTCGTTAGTTCGGGCCCAGACAGGTGCTTAACTTTGTGTTCAACCCGCGGGCAACTAGCTTCAACTTTCCAACTGATCGACTTTTTGACAATTCAAAAGTGCCTGTAAATGGTTTAATTGAAATAAATGCTTTGAGTTTGAGTTTTGAGTTTGAGTTTGAGTTTATGTAAGTTATTTCATCACTACAGCAGGCTTAGCGTGACGTTTTCTATTTCAACTCTACTGTAGAATAAAAACCGCTTGTCTACATTCCTCAGTTCCAAACTGTCACTGTCACATGGAAAGGTCATTTTTGTCTACTCTTCCGTCGTCAAAACGCTTCTCTCCGGTTCTCGTGCTAAACCTGCTGCTCTCGCAACGGTGAAGGAAAACATCGTGAGAAAACCGGCATATCCTAGCACCAAAAATTCGAAGACATGTGACATCCACCAACCCGCACTGGGCCCGTGTGGTGGATTATGGCCAACTTCCTCTCACAAAGAGGAGGCATGTGTCCCAGCAGTGGGAACATTTTTGGCTGATTATAATGATGATGGTGATGTATATATATTTATAGTAGGGGAGATACGCCATGAAACGGACGTTTAACTTTGAAGTATTATTACTACTGTAGTTAAAAAGTTAGGAACTCATTAATTGTCCTTAAGGAATTCAGAGATAATATTGTATAATTATTCATAAACCATATTTTGTGAAAATTGTATTTATTGTAAGAAATATTATGTTTTCTTCTAACTAATTTATGTCCGTTTCATAACACAGGTAGCATTGAATAGGACAATGGGTGTCTTGAAACGGACTAAGAACCAATGCCATACTTTGGAGCCCTATGAATACTCAATGTTAATTTTTTTTTGCTTTTACGCAATTTGTTTAATTTAAATAAGTCAAACATTTTGATACAACATAAACTGAGATCATAAAATAAACAATTACAAAAAAAACAACATAAATTATTAGACTCTAAGCTTCTTAGTCTTAGTTCCAAATTGGCAAAAATATAAGTAGGTATATTTTTTTTTTACACAATATCACTTATTTAAATAAGTCAAAGATCAAATCAAATCAATCAATCAACAACATAAAATAATTAGACTTTCAATTTCTAAGTCTTGGTTTCAATTTGGAAACAATATAATAAGTAGGTATCAAAAACATTCTTTAATTAATATTAAGACTGATAAATCACAAACTGTTTCATAAATCCTATAATTTTTACCTACATTTAAAAAATATTCAATTTCCAATATTGGGATTATGAGTGAAATTAGTTGAAGACCCTTTAGCTTTCTTAACAATATCTGCCAAATATGATTTCGATATTTTATATGTTGATGCAACTGAGCGAGTAGACTGTCCTTTTTTAGTACTTCTTCCACAGTAGATTCTATTGCAGCTTTTTCTGGACGAATCCTCTTCTTTGGCGGCATCTGATGGTGATGAATAAATAAAAACAGGTTTTAAGAAACTACAGTATGCAGGAGTAATGAATCGGAGAGGCACTAACGCATTGAATCGGACGTCCGTTTCAACGCGACGGTACCCGTCCGATTCATTGCGAGTGTAACCTAAAAACATTTAAACCAAATTCCAAATAATTAAGTATTGATAAGATTATAACTCACCACTCCGTATCTTCTTGAGAATATGTCACAACAAATACAACCATCGCACTTGTAGCTTAAGTTACTATAGAATTTTAAATCAGTTTGCAAATTTACGATATTTTTTACAAAACTCATGCGCTTCAACAACGTGCGAAAAAGTAAACAAAATAATGGCTGCCGGAATCTGTCGTTATTGTGGGTTTATCTATGGTCATCAGTGCTGCCAACAACCAATAGACATTAATATTTTCTTTCAGAAATTTTAAAGATATCTATAGTGTCCGTTACATAACGCGTCCGTTTCATTGCGGATTCCCCCTACCTGTGTATAATTCTAAACGTAGGGTCGAAGTAGATGGGCAGCAAATACAGAATGTCGATGAGTACATCTACTTGAGCCAGTTAGTTTCTTTCGAAAACAGGCAAGAAAAGGAAATCGATCGCCGCATCGAAAATGCCTGGAAAAGCTACTGGTCCATGAAGACGCTAATGAAGGGTGATCTACCGATTTCCCTGAAGTGAAAACTCATCGATATGTGTATCCTGCTCGTCCTAACCTACGGTGCTCAGACCTGGTCGCTCACCGAGTCGCAAAAGTTCCGCCTTGAGGTTTGCCAAAGAGCAATGGAGCGCAACATTTTAGGCGTTAAACGAACGGAAAAAAAATCATAATACCAAGCTGCGCTCCAAAATGGGAATCCTAGACGTAGGCAAAAAGGCTGCCAGGCTAAAATTGGACTAAACGGGTCACGCCAGTCGCATGCACACTACTGCGCAGCCGTCGCTGGGCAATAGTCTCCACACAGTGGGTGCTTGAGGATTGACGGCGCCGCCGAGGCCGGCCCAAGAAGAGGTGGCGAGACGACCTAGACGCGTATCGCAAGGGTAGATCGAGGTGGCCCTGGAAAATGATGCCTGGATGGGTTTAGGGGCGGCCTTTCTCAGCAGTGGGACAGTGTAGGCTAATATAAAAAAATACTATGCAAAGATTCAACATACGTGTAGACTTTAATTGGTTAATAAATTATTATGTTGTATAAAGTAAAAAAACTAAATTAAATATCTGACGTTGCTACTAAATTCTTTTGATACCTATTTGCTTTTTTAATGATGTTTAATATTAAATAGGGCTCTAGAATTCTATTAATTATATCTCTGTTGAAGTCTGTGTTTATTTGTTTGATATGAAAATGGTAATTATTTTGTATAAAACATAATATTGAACGCGTTGAAAAATAATTATGTTGTTTTCTAAACCCAAATTATTTTTCATGGGACATAATTCAGAGTTGGTTCAAATTAGGATGGTTACTCCCTAGTCTCTACGCACGATATCTGTAGTTTCAGACAAGGTTACGGGCTTTTCCTACGGATATAGTTAATATTAGTTTGGGGCCCACGATCTAAGAATGAAAGACACTACTCTTTATGTATGTATTTGCCTGCCACCTTGTTTTGAGGGATCAACCACTTTTGGACTGAGAGAGTCGACCCCCTGACGTCATGTTTGTGTATTAGGAACTAAATCCACTGATGACAATAGTTGTTTACGTCAACCACGGCCCGAGCCAATACCGGACATTTGGGCAGTACGTTGTACGTACATGGGTACTTTGTATTTTAATAGATGTCCGTGTTTACATCGGTGGCGACGTCTCAAGGCTTTTTTTTGTACATGTATGTTTATGACTCAAAATGATATTTTCTTTTGTAGATGGACTAAGTTAACATCACAGGACGTAATAAAATCGCGGCGGGATTATTTCGCGTACGGGATCTTCAATTTTCCTCGTTGAACCGAAAAATGAGAATAAAATAGAGTGAATCTCAGCGCGTCTAAAATCGAACAGTGTGTTTTACTGATTGATTTTCAACTGTTTGTGCTAAGCTGCTGTGCGTTGAAGATCGGCTTATGCTCGGTTCGTATAAACAAAAACAGTTCGTTTTGCTTACGAATGGTAGCATTTTTTATTTCCAAACTGAGCAAATAAATAGTTTCGTAAGCTAATTTTACCTGTGATAGCTACTACCATAATGGCCGGCCTACTCTGCAAAGCTATGAGGCATTTGCTTAATTTTAGGTAAAGATACAAGAGTCTTAACTTTAACCTGCAACTGTTCGTAGATTATAGGAATCGGCCATTAGTGAATTAGAGTTAACTTACTGTAGAATCAGTATTTTCTATAATAAATGAGCTCGTTTTTAACATTACTAAAAATTGAGCACCTACTTATTAAGTTAGAGAGAAAGAGCGCAAAAAACATTCAAATCACGTCTTATATACATTATCTTAACGAACGAGTTTGTCAACATACCGTAGGTATTACTCTAGACATTTTTTATTTTTAAACTAGCTTTTGCCAGTGGCATCGCTCGCGTCGGTGTCCATAATTATCCAGCGGGATAAAAGTATATATCCTATGTGTCAATCCAGATTATAAACTATCTGTTTTCCATATTACACCCCGATTTGTTTAGCCGTTTTGACGTGATTAATTAACAAACATCCAAACATTTAAACAACTAAATATCCAAACAAGCAAAGTTTCACATTTATATCTTTTATTATATTATGTAGTAGGGAGGATAGAAGACTTTAGCCTATTCCATCCGTAGGCTCCTGTATCTTTTTTGTAGACGTTCCTAAGCAGTCACAACTCTTGTTTTGAAGCTTGTTAATACTGTGGCGGCCATCTACAATGCCACATGCGAACTACACAAGACTTGACGTCACACCGTAACTACATCGCGCAAGCAGAGTTTACCGCGCGACCCGCATATATACAACATCTCGACATCAATCGTCGGGCAATTGCCCACCAGACACAACACCCGTCTGGTTGGAGGATCCTCCTTTACCAATAGAGTATGAGTGAACTTTACAGCCTGTTCTTCATACCTCTATAATACTATTAACAGCCGAAATCTGCCCTTAACGACTCCATTCTTTGGTTTGTTGTTGCTATTTATAATTGTAGGTAAATTAAATAATGATCCCGTTACATGAGAACTTGTTGATTTATAAATTTTGATTGTTTACTTGTTTTGATTTGTATTAAGTTTCATAGGACCTTATTTAATTAGTTGATCAGCCACGGCTATCTCGTAAATCAGATTCAAACTTTAATCCACATCATTTTACTTTTATTCCTGTTTCACCATTAGGTATTGTGAAATATTTAAAATGCACGATGACATCAGCACTAGTGAAAACCTAACCAAAACTTTCACTGGGTTATTTTAAAGAATATGTATATCTGCCTAGCCTCTTCCCCAACTATACTGAGGTCGGCTTTACCCGGATGCACCTGGATACCAGTATTTTACATGAAGTGACTGCCTAACTGACTTCCATAACCCAGTTACTGGGTAACACGATACTCCTTGGTAAGACTGGTTGTCAGCCGGGCTGGGCCTCTGACTGTAATGATTGTCAAAAATCTACCTTAGACCGACGGGATCAACGGCTTAACATGCTTTCCTAGCCATGGAGCAGTCTCAGAAGGCGTTACTTAACCTTGAAAATAGGTCCGTGTGGCTGTTATGAACAAACCACGAGCCCGTCCAATTTTACTGAACAGTAGCAAATCATTAAAAGTTACAAATGTTTTTTGTTCCTAGGTTCACAATTTCGGGTAGCTAATATAGAACTATGTGAGAACAGTAACAGTTGTACGGTTAGTACAATAACGATGCCACAATTAGAAATAGTTGGAACTCGTTTGCTACAGCACCTAGGTACTTACGATCCTCACAACAACTTTAATTAAAATCTGTAATCAAACAGATGTCATGTTTTTTTTTTATAAAATATGTAAAGCTTTTGATGACGACACTAGGTAGGCATCTACTCAGGATTTTTTGTGCAGAAGAAAACGTTGCCATAATTCCATGAGCAAAATTAAATGGGTTAGCGAAAATGTAGCGTATTTTGTATTGCAAAGAATGCATGCATTCGTTAAAAAATAATCCGTTTCCTGGTTTATTTAAAACTAAGAAGGTTTTTTACCTTAACATATTCATGACCATAAAAGCTAAAGTACTACAATATTTGCCTATTATGTACTTAGCAGACTTAGCTTGAATAAAAAAACTTTATTACTATATTTTTATCGGTGTAAAACTCTACGTAAATATTGTAGAAAACTAGCAGGAAAGAAGGTCCTGGGGGCCTAAAAACGCCACATTAAGCGATTCCTCTAAAAGCAATTCACTTCCTGAATTCCCCTATGATTCTGCTATTTGACATTTTACTTTAATAAAACAATTCATAATTTGGTGACCATTTTACGGATTTCCATACAAAACTGTCAAACAAATTAATTGCGTGCTGTCTACGCAGATAATATTATGAATTGTCAGTTTGGGACCATTACGATTTTAAATAAGATTCATTCTATTTTCCTATTATGATTCTGCCAAAGCGGCCTTTTTAGACGCCCTGATATAATTTTTTAACGCAGTTACAAAAAAAAAGCGCACCCAATTCGGTTCATCCGTTTAAGAGGTAGATACGGTGCCACAGACAGACACATAGACAGGCACACATTGTGGTTTAACTTATAAACACCCCATTTTTGCGACGGGGGTAAAAAAGTTGATAATTGAAGGTCGATACTCAGTATAGTGCCATTTTACTTTCACTAGTGCACTTCCAATAATTACGGCAGTGTCGAGTTTGTTCAGGGCGGCTAACTTCGCAGTTTCTAACCTACGTAGTGTGAAATTCAATCTCGCCCATTTTTTATTGGTGCGTTGTTAGCTTACACTGGCTGGAAGATATTGGATCTTTTTATGGTACCTACAACTACATATTTTAGGGCTAACTGGGCCATCTGGCAAATGACTATAATCACGTAAAGCTGAGCAAGGTAAGCTAAGCGATTAAGTTAGCTGAACTGGCAATGGGCTGGCCATGTTTGTTGGAGGACCGATGGCCGGTGTAGCAGACGAGACCTGGAGTGAAGACCGCTTATCGGCAAGTTTAGTGTGCGTCTCAAAAAGGCTGGCAGACTGGATCAGGAAGGCGGAAGACACTGGACAGGGAGATGTGATGCAGCCTGGGAGAGGCCTATGTCCAGCGGGGGACTGCGATAGGCTGAGATGAGTGACGTAAAGCTACGGTTTCCTACGACAGAGGTGGCCGCCACATAATAATATCGGCTGCAGTGGCGGCTGGAGGTGTAATTCCTAAGTTCGAGATCCATAGTTTCGTCCGAAGTTACGGGCATCTCCGACTCCGTTTCACCGGCAGACATGAGACTAGTTCGGAGCCCGAACTAAGAATGAATGACAACACGATTTGGCAGTTGTTCTTGCCACCGACGTGTTTTTATCCGTCAGAAAAAGAGTTAATCAGAAGATTCGGGCCCATCTGAAAGTAGTTCGATACTTCGGAGTTCCCCGTTCGACGTATCGAATACTTTCGGAAGAGCCGGTATCTTCGTTGACGGACTTAGACAGTAGACAGACGAAAATGATGGCACGAGTTTGACTTTACGGCGTCAAAAAACACTCTCTACGGAAACAACTTACTTTCATAAATAACTTTTCACTGACGTCATTCGACGGTAAATTGTAACCGCTATGTGGCCACCGCCGTCTTAAGAAACCCTAACCTAACGTTTACAAGTAAAGTTATAACTAAATATTAGTTACACGATAATGTCATGCCACGCTGTTGTGTGACCACGATGTTTGACCACGATCTCACCTAATGAGCTCTCTCATCTATAATGCGGTTGACAATTGTGTACGTTTGTCTAGAAGAAACCTACACACTTGGAGACTCGCAGGCTATAGCAACGAGAACCACAGACTCCGATAAGGGTTGATAAGAACACAAATGTTGTCTACTTAGAGCTAGCCTATTGGCGCCACGTGGACTCTTCAGGTGCCAAACAGTCATTGAGATGATTGACAATCAATTAACGCTCTATTATTAGATCAAAATCACAACAAATATAATTAGGAGAGTAATTGCTTTGGTCTTCCGCGTTTGCACGAAAAAAATTCCTACATTTCATTTGCATAGTTGGACGTTATAATTTTACATATCTACCTGCATTTGTTCGTTGCAACTACGTGAGTTCTAACTAATGTTTAAAATGTGAAGATTATCTGAATTAGTTTCATTTAATCGCTCATTGTTTAAAGTGCATACGTTGAATTCTGTCCGTGTATGAAGAATTTCAATTTATTAATGGTATAAAGAGCAAAAAGCACTCACAATGTAAGGAAAGACTTCACTAGCGCATGTGGGTCGCAGAATAAAATTAAAGTCGGTTTATGTAACGCAGAGTAGAAGCTTTCAATTCTTTACTTTATGGCTTTATCGGAAAACAGTATCTAGCCCTAGCCTTTCTATTTGATATTCTCTTTTGTTCTTTTTTATTGAATAAATCGAGTCTATGAAAAAACCTCGTAAAACAGGTTATTTTAATCATCATTTTCGCACTGGAATAAACTGATTCTGAAAAGTGTTTATGAAAACGCACATGGCATCAGTCGGTCATCAGTTTACGAGGCATCCGAGTAGTTCAAACTGGAGCTTACATCTGATGTTATTTCGGTGTTGGTGTCAAAACGACACTGCTCTAAAAATGTTTGGACTGATGGCGTGCGATGGTGAGCGCGGGCGCTGCGGGGCGAGTCTGCAGGCGCTGGGGGCGGCGGGGGCGAGCGGGCGCGGGGGGCGGGGTGGCTGCGCCTACGCACTGCCCGCCGCACCTTGCCGCCCGCCTCGCACCAGTCAGCAGCTGTGGCTCGTGTTGGCTGAACCATCTATAGGGCCATCCTCTTTTTCTTTGCCTTAGGTGAGTTTTAGTGAAAGTTTAAATATTTTTACTAACAAAACGGTAACCCGACGCAAGATTATTGAAGTGCATTTAACGTTCAGTGAAGTGATATATCAATGTCGTGGTAAATCGGACACTGCGCCGTGATGCATCGTTCTCAAGATCGAGTGTGTGGACTGACGAGCTTTCCGTGTATCAAAACGATCTGCCTATAAGTGACCTTCCGGAATTTTAAAAACTAATTTTCAAAAGCTATATTTATGACGTCATTGATATAGATCTCAAGTGTCATTATTGTCTCCCGGACGTAGTTGACATAGACATTGGATCGGACTACAATGAAGCCTTAATTAACCAACCGTTCAATTTTCCATTTCCTGTGTCACGTGCTAATCGGAAATCCGTTGCTTACTTTGACATTTGAGCATATTATACTTAAATTCTCAATCAAGTAATAGTATCTCGTATAATTAAATAACAACATTGCCTCGTGGATTACATAGGGAAAATAAATTACGTTATATGCTTAATTAAACGGATATTAAACTATGTCGAAGTTCTAAATCATCCGAGACTCGTTTTCCTAAACACGTTTCAGTTTGAGTCCTATAATTATTTTTAAAACAATTGGATTTACGGCCATCATCCGTGTTGGTTGAGAAAATATCGTTTCACTCTTCAACATTTCCAACATCGGTCTGCTTTGCATAACGGCCGAAACCCGAGTAAGCAAAGCTGAGCGTTCGCGCCACCAAATTAGGATGCGCCGTATGAGAGCCAACCTATTTCAGTCGCCCGCGCACCGCCCGAACTTAGCCGACTATCCGCGAGCACGGCCGAACCTAATTGTGGAATTTTCATTACGTTGGCAACCGTTATTACACGGATTCTTTTACGATCTTCATCGTAACCATTTTCATGATCTAATTTTAGGTTTTCAATTTTTTTCGGATGATTTTATAACTGTGCAAGCAATCAAATAACTGAAAATAATCTATGTATACGTGAACGTTCCTCGGGAAATGCAATATGACTCGTTTTAATATGTAGTAAAATATGGAAAATCTTTGGTAGGTTACCGGATTTCAAGTATCAAATGTCGGTATTCACACGTCGACATCTTGGCTTACTGCCAAATAGTTTCAAGTAACGATCTTGTTTCTCATGAGTCTGGCCAAATACGCTTTATTTATTATCGTTAATAATATTTGTTGTACTTACCGATGACAGATTAACATTAAATTGTACCTTGACATCTGCTAGACTTTTAAATGTCAAAGAAGATGTAGGATTGCTATTTTGTAAAGGTGTCATGCCAATTTGAAGTAATTATTATTAGAGCTTTGTATCATTAGGGATATTATAGAATGTTGATGATTGATTTATGACGAAAATCAACAATGAACTTTGATTTATTTTGGTTTTTTAGCACTTTGAGTGCTTTATTGAGCCAACATTAGCAGTTGAATTAAGACCAATTCGTTCATGACTTTTCAGTTTTTCAGTAATAGAGACTGAAAATATTTTAATTTAATTTTCAGGACTCCTAGACCGACAAAAACAACACAATGGGGGACGCCGATGAAGTAAGGTAAGTCAAAGGACGTAAAATGGAACGAAATCTTCGATAACCTTTAGATCGAAACGAATTCAATTAACTCTAGTCTCTTGATTACAGAATAATAGAATTGTGGGAATAATTAACTTAGATATTTATTTATATAAATTGAAAAAAGAACCACTTTTGTTCGTCGGAAACAACTTATGTTTTAGAACCAGACGTCTTCGGTGTTTCCTAACCGACTCTGAGAAGAAAGATCGAAACAAACTCAGAGTTCACAAGTCTAATGCTTAATTTAAAGAATTTAATTATAGTTTTTAACAAAAACATTTATTTTTACTGTTGTAAATGTAGGTTATCTCAGCGATGAAAATGGGGTCATCTTAAAAATAAATAATTAATTTTTAGCATTATAAATCTAACATGTTTCGTGTATCTTTCTTCTGTTTCATTGTTACTTTCCGTGTGTCCTGGGGCTGTTCTTCTGTGGTGAAACCTTCATTGTCGTCGCTGCGGGTTCACAATTTAGTACTGAATGCTATGTCTCCTCGAGACTAAGGTAATTGTTGTGGTTTTATAACTAATGCAGATTGACACACAAACACATTACACACACAGGAAATCATTTCATTGTCACAATCTGTGATAAGACAATCATGATATACATTTCAGAACTTACATTTACAAGAAAAAAATAATTGGCTCTTATAGTTTTGAGATTAAAAAAAAATGGTAAAATTAAAAATGATCGATCAAAGATCAGAAATTTCTTTTATCTAAATAAGACACTATTGTGTTTGGCGAAGGATTTTATTTCTCTTTAATTTTACAGTATTTGTTACAGCGAATTCCTTATTTTTACATGAAATGTTGTAAGTCGATAGAGTTCAATAAGTAATATGTCGACTTTATGTAACTAATGACGCAAAAAAATAATATTTTAAATAAAAGTAACAATAAGCTTATGGACGTACTTATGTATTAACGCACAGAGTTAGATTCAGCACCAAATACACTACTTTTTATTTTTTCTAGTTATAATTTCGCACTTAGCTTTTAATTACACTTAAAGACTTTTAAAGCAAAAAAAAAACACATCTAAAATAGATATAACCTGCTTACATAATATTTAATTTTTTTTAAAGAAACAATGCTTAAGTACTTCATACTTGTACTACGCAAAAGAGGGCCTACTATTTTAATTAAAAAACATTCTAATACTATTTGTTGCTCCTCCACAAAAAAATATACTCGTATATTTGAAGAAAAAAAAAACATCTAGGGCTGGTACACACAATATGGCGTATAGTAACGCATATTCGAAAGACATTCATATTATAGAGAGCAGTAATAAACATGATGAAAGATCTTTCCCAGAAAGCTTGTAATAATATTATATGTTCCTTAATGAGCCTAGGCCTAAATAATGACTTTGTAACTCACGTCCGAGCCCGCACTACACAACTCATACCGCACACTGTGATTGCATTCGCACTGAAATAACAGACAAAACTTTCATTCTATTACCATACATTGCCAAGCAAATCATGGGAAGCATTCTCTAACAAAACGTTTCAAATAAAGTGGGTTTTTTATTGCTGGCAGTGTTTTGTAATCGAATGTTTGACAGGTATCAGCACAATAATTTTGATTTTAAGAACCAAAACCAAGACTTCTTCATCTTTTTTGTGTCTAATACTCAGACTTTGCCGACAAACGTCCTATAATTTATTACCTTCATAGAATCTTACCTTATTAAACAGCTACAAAGAAGTCCGTAAAGTCCATACCTTATTAATGTGTTTTTTATACTAGAAATAAAACCAAGAAAGCCATTTCTGTCCTGAACTGTACACTATATTGTGCTGGTAATTGTAGCAAACGAAACAATTTAACTCAAGCAATTTATTTAGCTTATTGCCGTATACTGAGATTTATTTCTTTCTTTTACAGAAAAAACGTCTCGAGGAGGTAAAGTAACGACGAGCAGCAATCGTTTAATGGACGATTTACACAATATACGTACAATTTATACACTTATTGATCATACAACACACACTGAAACTCACACAATACCACAAAACGAAAATATTTGAAATATTTAACCATGTACGAACACTAACCTAAACATCGACATACATTCACATACACAATATACAAATAGTCAAGCACTTATATACACACATGCAACATATGTACCTACTCGTTGACATTCTAACACCATAAAACCAAAAACATTTTCAGATACAACTTAACTCACACACATTTAACCCACTAGTTAGGTAACTAATAAGAACACTCGTTACCAATGTCCACTCTCTCCAGGCGAAGAAGGCCAAACAGGCCGAGATCGACCGCAAGCGCGCTGAGGTGCGCAAGCGCATGGAGGAGGCCTCCAAAGCCAAGAAGGCGAAGAAGGGTTTCATGACACCTGAGAGGAAGAAGAAGCTCAGGGTAAGTAGAATTTACCGACTAAAGAGGCTGGATTTTTGAACACAATAGAATTGGTATATTAAGTCCTCCGTTCGGTCTTCTGATAGTTGCTGCTGCGTAAGAAAGCCGCTGAGGAACTGAAGAAGGAGCAGGAACGCAAAGCGGCTGAGAGGAGGCGCATCATTGAAGAGAGGTGCGGCAAACCCAAGAACATTGAAGATGCAAATGAAGGTATGTATCTGTTCAACCCTCGCTACATCTATGATACCCTTAATTTGATCTTGTACATCCCTCACATGATTATATTATAGCCAAAAAGTGGACATATGTAAAGACCTCATACAATAAGCCATCATACACTTCACAACACAACGGTACCCATGTTTGTGTATCTCTCACATAGGGCTCCACCATAAGCTACATTTGTACATGTGTTATGTCGAATTATAGATACGATTAAGAGGGTTTGCAAAGAATACCACGAACGCATCGGACAGCTTGAAGATGAAAAGTTCGATCTGGAATACGTCGTTAAAAGAAAAGATATGGAGGTAGAGAGATGAGCTGTCAACGAACAGCTCTCTTGTGTCGACTCACAAAACTTACAAAGACTTTACTTTCATATATTAAAAAAATTAACGTAACTTGTGATATGTCAAGTGGCGTGTTGTTCTTACTTCGTCAGCTGGTTTAACAAAGACTTTAATGGTGTGTCCGGCCGACAATCTCAGGCCTATCTGTCTAATGCGTTTCTCTATTTCTTCCAAACTTTATTTGATATCGTTGATTTTATTTGCGTATACTCACTATCTTCTATATTTCCGTCCTTAAACTTTCTTTCCACTCACACTGGCTAACTGATGGTCGATGGCGTGCGATGCCGCCGCGGTGGTGGGCGCGGGGTCCGGGTGTACAATTTTCGGTACAACTGCGTATAGCGCGAGTAACTCTTGGTTGATGTTGTAGCGGCTCTCACGAGCATCATAACCGGTTACCACCAGCGAATCATCAAGCTTGAAGAGGAGAAGTACGATCACGAGGTGGAGGTGACCCGCAGAGCACTCGAGGTCTGACCTGGTTTGGGAGCTACGCAATTTATATATTACGCTCTCGTTTGAGTAGTTCATGCCGATAATGTGACTAGTTTAAAAAATTGTTTTGTTTTCGCAGCAATATTAAAATTGACGATTTACGGAGCTAAAAATATACTATACCTTTCGACCTTAACCGTGTGGATAACAAAGTAAATTTAAAAAAACGCTGAAATAACAACGACCCGTTGTAGCAAATTCTAAAGCTGCAATAGATTCTGTAGATACTCTCATCGAGTTTTGAGTCAATAACAACATTGATTATGTTTCAGTAATAGTCCATTTGATACCCACCATAGTACTTGATCATGTAGCTTCGCTTACGCTTTGTTCCTCTAGTCGAGGGTCCCATGTCGAGAGTCCACTACACAGCATCAACACAGAACCGTGAGAAAGACTTCGAAGCGCCGAAAATGATTGAAAACTTAAAATGTGATTGTTTTTCTTTAGCGGAACTCCAGACCATTTGTCAAATGTACTGGCACAGAATATACAACCTTGAGGGGGATAAATATGAACTAGAACGAGCGATCGAAATTAGGAAAATGGAGGTAAACTACATAAATTAGGAATTGGGAATGCATATGACTGAACTGAATGAGTTGATTCTGATTTAGTTGTTACGACATGACATGATAGTAGTACGGCTCACCGCACACATGCACACGTCGCTCCGCGTCGTCAGGTCACTCACACCGATGCCCATGCTCATTCTGCTGGCTCAATAATATGTCTTTCCTTTTTCTATAGCAATGCTCAAGAGAATAATACAGGAGTATCATGACCGCTTGTATGTGTGTGAGGGCCAGAAGTGGGATTTGGAACATGAAGTCAGGAAAAGAGATTATGAGGTATTGACCAATACTTTATAACCATTGTGAATATCACAGTCATCGATTCTGTAACAAACGTGCGCGTGTGACAATTCGTGTTTATACATTGATAACGCTTTGTAAGTTTTCGGTTGTTTGTTGTTCAGTTGTAAATAACGGTGGAAGGTCGGTTCGTTAGTGGTGTATTGTAGAGCGCGTGTGATGTGTCGTAGTGGGGAGGGTCGCGGCGCGGGCGCTCTCCGCCCCGCCCACGGCAGGCGTGCGGTGCAAAATCGATCTCCGCCGGTCGCGTCATCGGACATGGAGCTTACACCATTAACTACACTAACTACAGTAACCGCCACCGGCGTAACAGTAACAACACTGCACTCACTACTGGCGCGGAGGCCCGTCGCCTCACCGCTGCATGCCCGCGTAACTGTATCATGTATATGTTTACTTGTTATATATTTATGTTATCAATAGCGCGGTCACGTCTCTTGTCAATCTACATTGTTCATGTATCGTCTATACGTATATGTATTTGTATATATTCGATTGATGTGTCGTGTCGGTCATCTCTCGATGTGCTTCTCATTTTACCTCGACCCATCTCGTCACCAAACCGCTTACCAATTAAAGCTTTGCCTGTTGCATGACGACTATTTTATAATCTTAGGTAACAACTCCCTTAAAATACCTATTAAACTCATATCTAAAACAGTATGGCACTTTAATAATAATAATTTAAAAAGTGTTCAAGTACATAATCAAGCATAATGATAATAGATGCATCCGCCAGTGTGACGCTTCATGAGTGGTGGCGAGCTTAGAGGCCTTACTGAATTTTCTCTTTTTTATGATTATAATTAGAGATACCGTTGAGGTGTAATTGGAACGCTGGACTGGTTCCTCTATTGGCACACGCAAGTGCATAGTGTAAGTGAAACTTCTTGTTCCAAATCTCCAACTTTTCACGTATGTGCCGTAATATTCCGCGCGACTTGTTTGCGTGTTCGGTTGCTGATATACCCCACAAACCTTTTGCAATACCTGTATACACCGAGTGTTTAAATTGAAAGTGCCATGCTCTGGTCGATGTTGCCCGCCCCCTCCCTGTCTGAGCCGACGTAGCGGCCGCTCGGAACGTTCGCACCACTATCCGGGACACGGAGTGGTGTATACTATGCTCACTTGCGAGTCCAAAGACACACAGTACCCACATCTGTATCTACATACATACCCACATTTGCAAGTCTGGATCGATTTTGCACCGTCATTCCATGATACACATTTTCTGCAACGTGGTACTCATACATTGATCGCCGATGTATACAGAATTGATTCCATCGCAACATACATATTAAATTAACTCGCATACCGACAAGCGCTCAATATGTTACAACTTCGATCACTGACTAGACTAGCGTTAGAAGCACAGTTGACTCTCAGCCGACGCGCGACGCACGATTCGATCGCAGCCGAAGCAGTACAATATTGTCAGCGCTCGTGTTATATATGTTGCACATGTATAATATCCCGCACATGTCTATGTACATTTGTGAATAAATCTAGATTGTTGAGGCACAGGAGCTGCAGGCGGCCAGCTACCAATCTCGAGGCACGATAAGTAGTTCTCTTGCACGAATATTTTCAGATGTACCTGTACTTATAATATAGACCACGTTGAATTGTGTAATGTTTAGGCAAAGGGCACAAGTTTAAGATATATAGGAGGTCATAACCTTGATCCGGGAAAGTAGTATAATTATGTTCCTTCGACCACAGAAATTAAAACAAGACTTCAGCTCGCAAATAACACTGCCTAATCTATGCTCAGTAGCTCTATATCTTGTTCTGTGCTTTTCTAGTATTAATATTTCGAATTCTTTTTCATTTAATCTTGGTCATGGGTTTTTATTTTGTGGTTATTCTGTTTTATAGTTTGAGAGCTTTTAATGTGACTTAATTCTCAATGTGCATTGCATGAGATTTCAGCTGTAAATTGGATTAAACGTTGCACAAGTTTGGACCTTCTGTGTGTCGTGTGTTACTTAGTTCTTATTTTTATTTAATGTGTGCACACACATTTGATATCTGTACTTTGATGTAAATGAAACAAACTTGTGAAATGATTACATAAAGTTATTTCATTAATAGTTGGTATAATTTTTGCCTTTGTATTAGTCTATCCGTATTTTCTTTACCTTTTCTATCTTTAATTTTTAATTTTATATCTACAATTGCATATTTAACTTCATTTAATGATTCTAAATATCTTCTTTCATATCTTTAATTTCATTTCAAAGACAACTAATGTATTTGATTGAATTCCTTCCCTAGTTTACCTGGAATGACAACAAAAGCTTTTCTTAAAGTTTTGTAGCCAGAACATATAACATTTCCTTATATTCTCTATACATCTGCTTTTATTTTATTAACTCGACGTGTTATTTTGGACATTGATTTCTAAGACTAGTTCCATTTTAACAGATCTCGGACCTCAACTCTCAAGTCAACGACCTCAGAGGCAAATTGTGAGTACCCTTATAATTTAGACGGAATAGCGAAATTATGATAATCTCAAGTAGTTTGGGGTTTCCTTTCCGTTTCGATTACAACAAGGCTTCCATTCGTAATGACGAGGAGTGGAGTAGTCTGGAATATTTTGGTGTTCCGTAATTTTATGTTCTGCCATTAAAAATAGCGTTTGGATGAGGTATGCGCAACTCTGGAAGGCTGAAATTTTAGGAAGGCTCAATCGTTCAAGAATAAAATGTGATAGAATATTTAGGATAATAGTTTGATTCTATAAGAGTCCTATGTGAATCCGTATTTCATGAAAGAGTTATAAAGTCAGCAAATGGGCAAATAAGGATATGTCTATGAATAAAGTTACTCGGGTGATATTATTCAAAGCCCGGTTAAGGGCTATGTTGCTGCCGCGACTGGACTTGCTTTGTAACGGTCGCATTGTTTCGCGAAGCGGCATTAAATATGAACACATACCGCAAAATACAAAGGACTCTGTACATTGTTAGCCGAATTCTAACTTCCTCAGTCCATAAAAACCATTGTCTGAAAACGTGAACCAAAAAGATAACAGATGGATATTTTTTTTAATTTCATTCTCCGATCCCATCTCATGACGTGACGATTCTAGGGTCTATTTGGGCCAAATTACATATTAAATCACTATATTATGAGAAAATATTAAACCTCATGTCTTTAACTCCAGCGTCAAACCCACACTCAAGAAGGTGTCCAAATATGAGAACAAATTTGCCAAGCTCCAGAAGAAGGCCGCTGAATTCAACTTCCGTAACCAGTTGAAGGTCGTCAAAAAGAAGGAGTTCACCCTTGAAGAAGAAGACAAAGAGGTAAGACATTTGACACGGTTAATTTTTATGTATTTCTAGATGATAGTACTGATGGTAGTTTGAAAAGAGACTCTAATATTGATATAGAAGCAATATTTTTGAATATCTTAGATAATATAGTAGATGAGTGTAAAGATAATGCAGATGTAACAAGTAGGCTGTTGAGTCTAATAGGACTGTCGACGGAGATTATAGTATTGCTACTAAACTTGTCGAGATAATTGATCGTCTTCGCAGAACGAACCAATAAGTTTATGTTTCACATACTTAAAACAATGTTACACGATTCCTTAAAACACCAGATACAATACGGACAATTCTTATGATCTTCAATGGAATTGTGTACGATACTGTAATAATATTAAACTTTCTGTCTAACATTCTTCAACTCGCAGTTTATTATTGGCTTCATCTTTTTCTTCTTTAATGTTCTTCCACAACGAAAAAAGACGGGTGTTATTACGTCATAAACTTCATAACTGATCGTTGCTTCTACTACATACAGCTCATGGGTTCGACTCCCAACGCCTATAGTATGTTCTTAACTATTAATGTATTTTCTTAGTAGTAATGTTTAATACCAAGCATCATTTACCTGATCATCTTCTACAGGCCAAGAAAGCGGAGAAAGCTGATTGGGCTATTGGAAAGAAGTAGACCATACATTAAAACTAACAGTCAATTTCTTACAATCATTTTCTACTGTTGAACAAATAATGACTTATTTTTAACAACACATTAATTTAATATAAATAAATCTTTCTTTTCTACGATAAATCTTTTGAATTCCATAAAACATCCAAACCTGTTAAAGCAAGGTGAGAAAGAGTTTGGATGACGCGTTAAATACAGCTTCAATTTTATGTAGATGTGACTTGCAATCTTGTTATTAACATTTTGATTTAACTCCTCGTCAACCAAAGGCTTACGCTGCAAGTTTTAACTTTAAATATTAGTTTATTTCAGTATTCAGGTATTCCCTTGCAAAGCTTCCCCACTCCTTTAAAATAGGAACTTGAATTACATTCCATAAACATTTCTTCTATTTCTTTTTGTGACTAACTTTCTGTAATAAATCTGCAAATAGGTCTTTATCTAAATGTTGTGTAATTTGCGCACAAGATCTTCAAATACTTATTCGCAATATCTATCTATCGTACATTACACTCATGACATGGGTAGACGCCCGCATCGCTTTCACATTCAGTTATTCTCACACATTTTGTGCAACTAACTATTCACCAACTCTATGTAAACCTTAGAAACTTTAGAAATTGTAGCATTTTATTACCAATAATCTCAAAAGTTTAAAGCTAATTTCGTCGGACTTATAGAACGGAGATACTCTTTCAGTAAATAGAGTTATTATTGAGGTTGTCAAAGTAGAATAGAAACGAAAATAATATTGTTACAATATCATGATGCGATGTTCCACAGGGTGGCGCTGCAGGCAAGGTAAATAGAAAGTAAAGCGACAACGCGTACAGACACGTTTTAATTTAGACGTTGCTCATACACGCGGCATGTTATATTTTCAGCACAGCTATGAGATGTACCGTTATTAGAGTGGCTACAATTACCTAGTTTTATTTTTCACTGAAGCTGAAGATCTTTGCCGATTCAGACACATTAAAGATTGGCATATATTCGTTTTGTATATTTCATCTGTCCACCTGTGTTCAACGGCGTGGTATTGAAATTGATTTCTGGTTATTTCTCCATATGATTTTCATATGGGAACAATAACGAGGATAGCTAAGATTATGCTGCATTTTGGCCCCTTAGCAGATTTATTGTACAAAGCTTTTGTGTGATACCAACATGCGCTCCACAGTGCACACACAACCCACACTTGTATTATAAAACGGTTATTTCTAGGTTGCCACACAAAACGCTTCGGTTTTCATAGCAAAGTTTTCTTAGATGTGTTTTACCTACTTCAAAGCTTTGAAGGGTGTGCTTTACACGATTATTAGTAAAAATTCGCGAACCTATTATTACATCAGACCATACGCCATTCTCCGAGTCGTGGCAATAACGTCACGCTCGTCAATTCGGCGTATGGTGTGGTGGGTCTGCTGAATAAAAGAGCACCATTGATGGCTTATGCCAAGAAAGAACAGTGTGAATTTTATTTGAAGCATTTCATTATCAGTTTTTTACATTAAAAATAAAATAAAAATTGCACCACACATTCTCTTGGTCTTCTTACAACAGCCTCTGTATATATTTTTATGAAACCTGCTTCATCAAAATTATGCAGTTTTTCTGGCCGCGGGCGTATCTGGGAATATAGCCGCGATGCGCTATCCGCTTCGAAGTACACCGATAGAACATGAATATGTATTAATTTAACCCTTTTTTGTTTCCGCAGAAAAAACCAGACTGGTCCAAGGGCAAGCCAGGAGATCAGAAGGTAAAAGAGGAAGAGGTTGAGGCATGAACTGTTTAATCACCCCCACCTACTATAAGACCTACTCTATGTCAATTGACAATTGTTATTAACTTATCAACACATTGTGATATACCTACCCTCTATGGTCAGTCCGCGCTGTGCGGATGTCATCCTGTAGGTATCTAGCAACAAATTCCTCCATTAAAATCTGTGTACTTGTCGATTGATTACATCCATTTCGGAAATGTCAAATAATTTTTTATAATAATTTATTTATTAAATAATGTTTTTTGTAAGATAATACGTTTAATAAATTAATTTTCTGTACTGTATTACACTTAGTGGATGTCATTTGTGCCCCGTTTGTCCTGTATCCTTGTGTATCCCAATGTGTCGTTGTAAACCTGACCAATAGCAGTGTTAGAACTTCATTTATTTCAGAAAAAGTGTTTTTGGTTGAATGGACATGTTCCATCGATTTTATAAAGAGTAAAGTCCGTACTTCAGACACCGCGGCTTCCAAGCGGACATCTTAAGATTCCAATATAACTGGTCTCTTTGAAAGCTGCACTTCTATTAAATGAGTATTTCAATAACACTGGAGTTCCTTTGAAGGAGCTCGATAGCCGCTAGAAATAAGTCGAGATTTGCAGTTATAAAATGAAAACTGTTCGTATTTTGTAGGAACATACCTAGGCTAATCCACTTCGCCGAATATATAAGTAACTTATTGCTTTGGAATACCTGCGACAGATTTTATTTAGAAACTTTTTCAAGAATTCCAGTCTATACAAATGTAAGATTTTTCACTCCACTTCTGGGCCCAAATGTGTTTAATTCATATCAACACAATGAAAAATATAATATGAATCCCACGTTATCAGCATAAAATATGAAGTGTATTGTTTTTTATGTTTTATATGGCTACACTTGATCCATTCATATCCCTTTCTGATCCTTCATATCCCTGGAGTCCTTTCAATGTTATTGTTTGAAAAAAGGTAGAACACTCTATGTTGTTTGGATTGTTATTTCTATGTAGATTAGATTATCGAGTATATGTGAATGTTTTTGTATCCTGTGTTGGTGGACATTGAACCCTGTATACGTAAAAAGTAAGTATAGGAAGGAGGATTTGGGAAGAATATCGGTAAGTAAAAGAATACACATAGTGAAGATACGAATACAGAGTCCTACCGATGAAATAAACAAAATAAACATGATAATAACATACATATGAGCACAATGTAGAACTAAAAACTTAATACGGTACCCCTTAGTAAGACTGGTTGTCAGACTTTCGGGCTTCTGACGACCCGTAACGACTGTTAAATATCCACGAATGACAGCTGGGACTTTCCTAAGCACGGTAGGGTCTCGGTACGTAAAGATGGTCACCCATCCACGAAACAACCGCAGCAAGCGTAGCTTAACCTGATCGATTGGACCGTGCAGCTAGTTATTATTTAGCCACAAGCCCCTCGATATAGCCGAGATTGACGAAAACTTGCCGCAAGCGCTTGCGTTGCGGACCGCCATAAAGTGTATTCGCTTGGAATAGTGTAGTAGAGGCTATACAACGTTAAATGCTAATTGTACAGTCGCCAGCACATCAAGCTATCACATTTTCCCAATTGAACACGAACCTTATGCTTATATAATAAAATTGAAAATCTATGAAAGAAATTTTACAGATTGGGGTAGCTTGATTGGAGTGCTGGCCTCTGTACCTTACGACAATAAATGAAAACACTGACACTGTATGGGACTACTTTTTTTTTTTTGGGTGGGATATCATCAAATAACTTCTCCCGCTCTGGGCGGAGCGGGAGGGCGTGTCAGACTTTTACTGACTAAAACCCACCCGTGTTCCACCGTCCACCGTTTCCAGTTGTCTGTGTGCCAGGGGCCGCGGTATCTCTTTCGAACAACCCGCACCTCTGGCAGCTGTATAGAACTATTAGGATTTATTTTGACATCGAAGGACTATTTATAAACTCAAAATAAATCCTAGCATCGGAATTAGAAAAGTGAATATTTAAAAAAATACCAAATAGTACCTAGTGATAGCTATTACGTAACTAAACTATTGGATATATTTGGTTGATTTTTATGAACAAACTGCGAAAGTCTTAAGATACACGCGGTCTTATTACAAAACAAGGTTTTTCTTTAGAAACCATCGAGCCTGTTTTTACCCGACCACGTGACGCAAAGGAGGGTTATGTGTTTATTAAAACGAGAACCTAACATAAATCGAAATATTTTTATTTTTAATTTTTTTTTCTTCTCATTTTATCTGCGATCGGCTTTGTAGCCATAATCAGATGGGGTCTTCGTGTGAGATTAACTTTCGTGGTGTTCCATTGAACATTCACGTTATGTGGTTCAGTGATAGATAAACTTTAAGTTTTCACTGTCTCTGGTACAAGTTCAGGATTTGCCATCTCTTTAGGCGGGTTATATCCCCTTATCTGTATAGGTTCTTGGCATTGACATTGCTATGCTTGCTCAGTCTCTGTTTATATGATTTGCATTTTTCGCATACTTCTTCTTTTACTGTAGGCATATTTAGGTGGTCGTGTATTTCTGTATTTCTGGCAAACCAGGGTGCAGTTGAAATCGAAATATACTTCATTGTTCCTTTTACAAAACCAATAACTTAGTCCGGTCTTAGGTCGTCACTTATGTATGGAGAACTTGACTAAAGTCGGCATAAAGTACGAAATACAAAAACTGTCTCGAAGGTTTAGACTCGAGTTAAAGTTAAATCGTGTTTTGAAATAAGACGGCAAAAGTTTAATTTAGTATCGTCTCCACCTTTCATAGTTACGCACGTACCTGCGTCACATATAATATTGAGACATAAAGATCATAAATGTAAAGTTATTTCGAAACAAAGCCAAGCTAAGGTCAAAAATTTTCAAGTGTCAGTCCCAGGATTAACAAAAGAAAGTAAAAACAAAAGATCAAACAAAGATTGGGTATCTTAAAATAGGGGTCCCATGTGCAAAGGAACCTCTAACTCTCGGGGTTCAGAGAGAATGCCCGCAGTTCAGTTACCTTGTCTAAGTTTGATTACATCCTTACATATTATGGATCACAAGTTAGATGAGGCTGTCTGTTCCGATTTGGTTATTTGTACTTACAAGGATAAACAATTTCCGTATTATGTGAAGTGATGTTCAAACTCACGCTCGGCAGTGAAATTGCCTCTGGAGACGACACATACAAAAAAAAGAAATCGCAAATAACTCAACAAATAATAGCTTTATCAAAAAAAGTTTCACCACATAAAATATTACTAATCAGTAAAGGAATGTGCTGGTGGCATGTTTGTTTTTTTAAAATTAGGTTGATTTTTAAGCGACGTTAAGTCTATGGCGCTTCATTTTAAGCCACCGTGCGCCGCTACTGAGAAATTCTGTTAATTAGAGAGTCTGGATTTATGCTCGGTTGATGGGAATAGGCCCCATTATTACATGGGACTTAAAAATAACTTGCGTAATGTGGGTGTACTATAGGTGCACCACTGCCTAACCTTTTATTCCCCAAAGGTCAGGCTACCATACCATATCCAGTGTTTAACATACCAATGTTATGTTAGAACCCGGACTGTGTCATGTGGGATGAAAATGATCCCTGCAGCATTCTGAAATCGACACAGTAACATTTTATTGTTATGGTGGACATAAATACTGATAAAAATATAATAGATAATATTCTCGATAAAAATACCATCAGTGACATTGACAAAGAATGCAAATTAAAGGATTTAGTGCTATACGTTGGTTATAGGCTCCAAAAAACATGAAATATTTATATAAAAGGCGTTGTTTCTAAAAGAGTTAGATAATTCAATCACACTGAAATGATAAAAAGTTTCTTAATGCTTGAGAAATTCGACCAATTCAATTCAATTCATTCGATTTTATATTTCAATTTCGACCTGATAGCTTATGACCTGCTGTGGAGCAAGCTGAGGAGCATAGATTTGCCGCCGGATCTCGTCAGCATGTACTGGCCCAATGCGCACCAGTCTAATAGTGTTAGGTGGGCTGGGGCAATGTCGGATGCGTATCAGCTCGAATGAGGAGTCAGGCAGGGTGGCTTAACATCTCCTACCCTGTTTAATTTGTACATCAATAGTCTGATTGTGGCGCTCAGCAGCCAGCATGTCGGCTGTCACATTGACGGTACATGTGTCAATAATCTAAGTTATGCGGACGACATGGTGCTGATGAGCGCTTCGGTCTGCGGCTTGAGGAAACTGGTACAGATATGCGAGGAATATGCTTGTGGTCACGGTTTGTTGTATAATGCAAAGAAGAGCCAGTGTATGATCTTTGAGACCGCCAGTGCAAGATGTCCGGGAGGTATACCTCCGGTCAGACTCAATGCCCTTTGGAAAAGGTTGACCAGTTCACATACTTAGGGCATGTTTTGACTGTCGACCTCAGGGATCACGCCGACATGGAACAGGAGCGGAGGGCGTTGTTTGTTAGAGCGAACATGATCACCCGCAGATTTGCGCGATGCTCAAATGAAGTTAAGGCTACGCTCTTTAGAGCGTATTGTACATCGCTGTACTCATGCAGTCTGTGGGCTCACTGGTCTAACAGAAGTTACAGTGCCATCCGCGTCCAGTACAATAACGCGTTCAGGGCGGTGATGGGGTTACCCCGATACTGCAGTGCCTCGGGTATGTTCGTAGAGGTGCGCACCGACTGCTTTCACTCGACCATGCGCAAGCGCGCCGCGTCCTTGGTGCACAGGGTGAGGGTTAGCCCCAACACGGTACTGGCGACGATTGCAGGAAGGCCGGACTGCCCCTTCATCCGGCATTGTTCTAGCAGACGTGTTGCTGTACCAATGCCGAAGACACCATATTAATTTTATTGTTTACATTACGTTGTTTACTTTGATTTAATTAAATATTATTTATTTGACTTAATTTAGTTTATTTTGATTTGATTTAATTTAATTTATTTGACTTAATTTAGTTTATTTTGATTTAATTTGATTTTAATTGATTTTATTTTATTTAACATTACTTATTTTACTTTAGTTTATTTGGTTAAGTTAATGACATTTGATGTCTTTATTTGGTTTTATCTGTAAAATTTGTATTAATGATTGGCAATGGGTGTTATTTACCTGAAATAAATAAATGGATTTTGAATTTTAAATTCATGATTAGGCGAAAAACTAAGTAATTTTGAAGGTTTTAATGATGAGAATTACGAGACCATTCTCGTGCTTTTTTCCAGGTATTTTTCAAAAGGAAAGTATTTTTGAAGACTACTGGGCCGGTTTTTTTGATCCGTAGTTAACTCTACCAATGCTTAAAAATAGTAACTAATAGTTAAATATCAGCAAAATGACTTTTAAATCAATTGTTAGTTGAACCAATGGTCAAATAACTAACTAATAATTAAAATAATTAACCACCCAATGTTGGAGGGTTATAAATATGGCGGATGGTTATCTCAAGCACAACATCTGTTTTGTACATTTATTGTGCTACTGCTGCAACTGCTTTGTGCAAAGGTATTTTGTTACTTGTTTGATTGTTGCTTGTTTCGTGACATTTTGAAGAAGATGCTTGGCGACCGAGGTAAAAATTTAAGAATGAAAATACTTGTAGTGAAAACAACTTTATTTCAATCTCGTTATAATTCATTTGATTTTAATGCAGTTTATAATAAGATTTGACATTTACTCAGTCAAAAAAGACGTTTCGTTACAAAGTTATAGCTATTTTAGGAAAAGATTTCTCATAAGATTGGCAATATGATGCCAGTGGTAAACTATAACCACTAATTAAGTTTGACTTTAGTTAAAATAAATATTGAAAAACGTAATAGCCCTTTAACCATTAGTTCACCAGTTGACTATGGTTAATCTAACAAATGGTTATAAGGTTTGATTACAAATAAAAAAACCGGCCCTAACAATTCCATGTTAGATAACTCTAAGCCCAAACAATTCTTTATTCTATTCGTCGAAACCTTTTCTATCTGTCACAAACATGATAAGTGTCTCAAAAGCTTGTTCCACATCACAATCAAAGAGTTCTGAACTAAGTCCACTGCCTACTTCACAGGCAGATGTTACTTACGTACTTCGGATCCTTTCGGTAAGTCTCGGCGCACGAGTCTATTCTATACTTACTTCTCAAAAACTTTTGTGCGTCTCATAAAGCCTCCGTCTTTGACTTGACTTATTTAATAAGCTTTGTAATTTGCGTTGTTTCTTCTTTGTTTGTTATTATTATAACGTTTGTGGTTGAAAGTTGAAAGACGACGAATCTTATGTTATTCTGGCTTCAGTAAAGTGTTTGTTCTGTTATTTTTGTTTTGGTAAGTAGAAATGAAAGGTGAAGGAGAGAACTCGAGATTAAGGGTTAACGAACATTTAAACTATTGTGGTACAATTTTCTATCTATTTTGGTCCTTCTAAACAGATTATGTAACGAAATTCTTTAACACGGCTTGCAGTAGGAGTTAACTGGTAGAAATCGTCACGTACCGAAAAAGAGTTATGCCCCCTCCATGCTACTTTCGCAAACTATCTCTCTTTTTCTCTCTGTGTATATAATAGTAAGAGACAGAGAGAGAGATACTTTTCATAGTTTTTGAGGGTGCCGAAGCCAATAATGAGTCAAAATAAAAATTCAAGATGGCCACAATAGTTTATAGACCTTCTGGAAACTTACACTATATTAGATGGATCAGTAATAAAAACGCGTATTAAATTCACACATTCTCTCTCTCTCTTTCTTTTAAATATACGAGAGTGTGCGTGTGCGAGTTTCTCGTAAAGATACTTGCACGTACTGTCGTTTCTGGCAGGAGTCTTCCGAAACCACACGTTTCTTTACATTAAGCTACCTTAAAAGGTTGGTACTTAGTGATGAAAATTAAATTAGTGTCCACCAAAATAACTTATATCTCAATATTACACCGAGTAGATTTCATTACAAACAAAATGAGCTTAACGAACACATAAATTGCGTTTAAAAAGTTATAATTACAACTGTCTCTCACAAAATTAATAATTTCAATATTCATTGTGGATGTCATTAACTTAATTGACATGAATAAACAGTAAACTTAAATAACAGGGTCGAATGAAAAATTAACACTACACAGCGTGTTTTTAGTTTTACATTGTGATTTATTTATACAACCTTAATATAAATTCATTGCTTGGGACTGGAACAAAAAATGCTTTTGGCTACTATTTTCATTTTTTTATTACTTTTATCATTAACTGTCGTTGAATTAAAATTGATTGCTTTTTTCTTCATTCGCAGATCAACCTACTTTTCCGTATTTGACTCTCTGCAATCTTGATTAGAGGCTCATCCATAGATTACATGTATTTCAAATTCAGCTTTGTGTATATATTCATTTGCTTTGAACATCATACGCTTCAACTTACTCCCTAGGGTTCCATAAATAGCAGACTAATGGTTGCATTAGAGAACTAAAATTTTCAGAATCATTTTGGCATTTCGTTTTGTACAGATAATATTACAGCTTTTCACATTGTTTTCATTCGCTTTGATCAGTATTAATAGCTGCTATAACGTCCAAGGATTCACTTTTTGTTGGGACCACAACAATCATAACGAAATGTGTGCTCTATACACTATCGTGTTAGACACAACTTGGACCAACTATGTTTGATTGTACAGCTCCACAATTTATGTAATGCATATAACAATAACAATAAACTGTGGTTTCTGTGGCGAGTGCTCTACTCCAAACCTCATTAGTCATTAGTATTGGCAAGCACTTAATTAAGACATTGTTTCTGGCTGAGCGCTTTATTATTAATACATGGCCGCTTCCTAATTGCATGTAGACTAAAGCTCCGTATTCATACAAACTAAAGTTGCATAACATTGTTGCAGCTGCAACAGCATTATTTTGTGTTGCTGCAGGTAACATGTTTCAATGTTTCATGCAATAATGTTGTGCGACTTTTGTCTCCCGTGAATGCGGAGCTGTATAGCACAGATGTTAGTATGGTTCTGGTGTTTTCGCAGGAAGGTGAGGCGGCCGCAGCGCCCGTAGAAGGGGCGCCACCTGCGGAAGGGGCACCTCCTGCGGAAGGTGCGCCGCCTGCAGAAGGGGCGCCCGCGGCACCTCCCGCAGAGGGAGCGCCTGCGCCCGCAGAGGGAGCGCCTGCGCCCGCAGATGGAGCGCCTGCGCCCGCAGAAGGAGCGCCTGCGCCCGCAGAGGGAGCGCCTGCGCCCGCAGAGGGAGTGCCTGCGCCCGCAGAGGGAGCACCTGCACCCGCACCTCCAGCTGATGGCGCTGCGCCTGCGGCTCCTGCTGAAGGTTATTATTCGGTTTCTCTTTTGACAACGATATGAGTGTGTACTGTAAAATGTTTCGTTTCTGCAATCTCCTATCGTGAATCATGAGAGTAGAAACACCACACAACTATATTCTGCCACGTAGAGGGCTCTTACGGCACAGCCTTGGTCATTCATTACAAAATTCTAGGCAGGGAATATGGGCTTGAAAGTGCGATATATGACCAGTAATAGCCGAAATTATAAGCAAAGCATTCGATTTCTACGTTATTTATAGTCTGTGGTTAAGGTAAGCAATAATTTCCATTAGATCGATTAGTTCTTGGAAACAAGAAGCTGCTGTGCCAACCTACTTCTTTCGAACTTCAACTGAATTCGTCGTTTACAATACTCCAAGAAAAGCAATTATTTATGTTAAAGTAACTTTTCATTGCGGGATGGGCAGGATTCCAGGCGTTGTCAGCATGAGTGTCTGTTGCCGTTGGCGGTTCTCCAAATTACAGCAGTGTTGGAATTAATGTTCACGCTTCCACAGTTGTAGATAAGTAGATACAGATTAGCTAACCATTGTTTATGAACAACTTTTGTAAGTTTGGGGCCGGCCATGTCATAAGTCATCACGCAGTGAAATATCAGTGACTGCTGAAATTGCTGTGGTTGCTGAATCCCACTAATAATATAAATGTGAAATTATGTATGTTCAGATGTTTGGATGTTTGTTACCCAGTCACGCATAATTGGCTGTTCGGATTTGGATGAAATTTGGTACATAGACAGTTTGTAACCTGGAATAACACAGGATACTTTTATCTCGATAGTACGTTCCCGTGGGATAATTTTCGACATCCACGCGGGCGAAGCCGCTGGTAAATGCCAGTAAAAAATACAAAATAAAAATTGAAAAGAGTATGCTTAGATGGTTTGGTCGTATTGAGAGGATGAATGAAGGTCAACTAACACGAGGTAGATGTGAGTAGAAACAGTGAGGACATATAGTGACCTTTTTGGTGAAGATCATCAGAAAGGACAGTCACGTAGTACTCGCAATCGGCGCGTGTATGACCAGATGAATGAACGTAAAGGACCAAGCCCGGGTCGACGGTGCGTTGTGTTCCACGCGCGCCTCAAAGAGATGTCAGCACCAACTGATGGGGCCCACAAGGGCCGATGCCTGCCAGGGGTGCGGGTTGTTCGAAAAAGATACCGCGGCCCCTGGCACACAGACAACTGGGGGAACACGGGTGGGCTTTAGTCAGTAAAAGTCTGAGCGGGAGAAGGTATTTGATGATTTCCCACCCAAAAAAAAACGAGGCAAAAGGAGTGTGTAAAAATCCTAGCAGGTGGCGGTCCTGGGAAAGAGGCTTGTGTTTATATATGTTAAAGTTACCACATTTGATCGATCTGAATTGATGCCATCGTTCTAAATTTTTAATTGTACTTATTTTTGTATATTTTACTTTTTAATTCTTTGCTTGTGTTTTTTTATGGACCATTTGGTCTGCAATAAAGATTTTTATTATTATTATATTATTATCTAGTTGCACCTTCATAATCTAGTTTACATATTAAAGATTTGTATGTGCTAGTAAAGTCATCTCATCATCTGACTAGCCTTTTCACAATTATGTTGGGGTCAGCTTCCATTCTAACCGGGTACAGCTGAATACCAGTATTTTTAATGGAGCTACTGCCTATCTGACCTCCACAACTCAGTTACTGGGTACCACGATACGCCTTAGTAAGACTGGTTGTCAGACTTTCCGGGTTTTGACGACCCGTTACTAATGTCAAAGACAACCGCAACCAACGGCTTAACGTACTTTCCGAGGCACGGAGGGGTCTTGGTATGTAAAGATGGTCACCCATCCACGGACCAACCGCGGCAAGCATAGCTTATTAACCCGTGCGACTGGAATTACTTAGCCACAAGCCCCTTATGTGCTAGCAAAGTACACATAACATTCACCATGTGATTTAAGCTAACTCCTTGATGATGCAGGTGCTCCCACGCCGGCGCCTCCTGCTGAGGGTACGCCAGCTCCCGCTCCACCAGCAGAAGGTAAGCCACCCTGTATTAATAAAATAACTTTTACAATAAACGCATTTTCGTCAATAACGAAATTTTAAAATTAAAACAGAACAGATAACTCCCTATAACGCTGATTTCACAGGATATCATGGCTTTGATGAGCAAATAAAACTCACTGCGAGCAATTAATACTTTGTAACCTAGCTATAGGCTCGTATGTAGTTTCATGTTGGTTACCTGTGAACTTACTTACGGTATAACCTGGACGAAATAAACTAATTATATTTCTATTTGTTTCTAATTGGCCCTTTTTATTTTAATAATTAAACGTTTTGTAGGCGCTCCAGCTGCGCCCGCGCCTGCTGCCGATGCTGCACCGGCCCCTGCACCTGCCGCTGAACCAGGTAAAATTTACACCCTACTGAAAGCCCCACCTGTATACTAAATTATGAAATTGAGACAATGTCACGGTAGCTGCCCGTAGCCTGGATTGTGTTCAGCCCCAATAACTGGCAAAATGTGTGTTTTTTATCCACCTCACCCTTCAGAAAGTGTAGGCGTAATAATATATACACAGACTTTTTTTTTTCGTGTGGGAAATCATCAATTAACTTCTCCCGCTCTGGGTGAAGCAGGATAGCTTGTCAGATTTTTAGTGACTAAAACCCACCCGTGTTCCCTCAGTTGCCTGTGTGCCAGGGGCCGCGGTATCTCTTTCGAGCAACCCGCACCCCTGGTGGGCATCGGTCCTCGCGGACGCCACCAGTTGTTGCTGACATCTCTTTGAGGCGCGCGTGGAACACAACGCGCCGTCGACCCGGGTTTGGTCTTTACCGGACAGTGAGCTATCCATTACTCGCCGTCAGCAAGCCCGCGCCTACGGTGGCCGAGAGTCAGCCTGGGATTCCTGACGCCCAGGGTGTCTCCTGCGGCGACTAAGGCCGTGAGGGTGCATATACTGCCTCTCCCTCACGTGCCCCGCCTCCCTCTTCGCGAGCATTACTGCTTCGCAGAAGGAGGTGACGGCTACCCATACATTCTCCCTCCGTACCATGGCCTGGACCAGGGCCGGACGCGAGAGATCACCGCCGCCGGTCACCTCCACGAGGACACGGCGGTGCTCCGCCTAAGCCGGGTAGACCTCCATCGTATGCTCCACCGTGTCCTCAGGGCGATATCGCAGTGGAAACACCCGGGCGTTTCCTCCCGCCTTATCCGAAACAGGAACCTCCCAAAACACCCGTTTCCGGTGAGGACCTGCGTCAGGCAGAAGGTGAGGATGCCGTGCTGCCTCTCAATCCACTCCTCAAAGAGGGGACTTACCGCTGCAATCGTGGCGTGTCTAGTATAGACACAGGCTTACGTACGTGGTTTACTTAAATTCAACTTTGTTAATCATTTTTAGCGCCTGCCCCCGCGCCTGCACCAGTGGCGGAGGCTCCTGCCGCGCCCCCACCAGTTGAAGGTAACTATTTCCATTCAGTATTGATTTATGTACAGTCAAGGAAATTAATTGTTAAGCTAATTGACAGTCAACGTGAATGTCCCATGTTAGATAACATAGCTATTTCATGGAACTGTCAAACAATGACAGTTCTGATTTGAATATATACGATCAATTTTAAAACTGTAGTCAATTTGCTTTAATATGTATTACATATACTTTATTTAATCCTCTTTAACAAATAACACCAGTATATTATACTTACTGTTACCTTGAAGATCCATAAAAATATTTTCGATTTGGAAGACCTGCAAAACTGCAGTTTGAGTTGTCAAACTTTCGGTATTAAGTGGAAATCTTATAGCTATATATATATATATATATAGCTATAAGATTTGATATATATATATATAGCAATGGCCGAATAGTTAGAAATCATTCAGAAATCTTGTCTCAATGTACAATTAAACTCGTTAAAAACTGCAACGGTCTTCATAGTTTTTAAAGAGTTAAATTGTACTTGAAGGGATGGGGAAGGCTATACATAATCTGGAGTAGTATTTATGTACTATCGAGGAAACTTACATCTGACCAATTTGAAAACAAAATGCCGTGCACACAATTACCACATCTGTTAGCAAGCATTACTATAGCGGCTGAGCGTTGCAAGCAATAATAGTCCTTACGGTGTATAGATGCTAGTTTCCTCGATAGTACATTGTCGCTTGTTAACTATCACCACATCCATAACTTTATAAGGTTTGTTTTTTTGTCATGATGACTAATTTTCTTTTTCAGCATCCGCCTAAGAAGTCCATTGGAGGAGTCTACAACAGAGACATATGATTATGAAAACATGTTAGATTCAAATGTGTAAAAATGTCTATAACATTCAACCATCTACAGCGTCATCCCGGCTGAATGCCTGGGCCCGCTTCAATAAAACACCATTTATAATTTTAATTAAAAAAAAACGTATTGGTATTTATTAATAATTGCCATATTTATATCTACATCACTATCTTTGTTATTTTTATACTGTTTCGTCACTATTGTTTAGATACGTTTTGTATGATATAATAAAATAAACAGATAAATGAATAACAGTAAACTTATTTTATTTTACCATATGCACCAAAAATACTTTATAAGTAACTACATTGTCTTGTTTGACATACATTGGTAATAACAGAAGTCTGACATTTTGAAAGTTTTAAGTCTTTGTGGACGATCAACGACCCAACTTAAAGAGATAAAGCCATAATTTTTAATAAAAAATACTATCAAAATACTTCAATAAATAAATATTAGAAGAATAAGAAAAAGTCGTAATAAAATAAACTATAATTCCAGAATACATAAATAATATCTATAAACACAAATAGGTAAGCGTTCTTGCTCCTCTCTCCCACTATGCGGTGCCCGACAGGGTCCATAATTCTTTTTTTACCTAAATCCTACCAACTGTTTTTGATCCCAATTCATCGTATGCTTCAAATACACTGTTGAATTAACTTCCATTTTTAACCGACTTTAAAAAAAGGAGGAGGTTCTCAATTCGTCTGTATGTTTTTTTAATGTTTGTTACCTCAGAACTTTCGACGGGGTAAACCGATGATTCTTTTTTATTTGAAAGCTGGTGCTTCCCGTGTGGTCCCATTTCAATTTCATCTAGATCTGATGATGCGTTTCGGAGACAGACAACGGAACTCTTCAAAAAATAACAGTAAATCAACCGCGATTGCTGCTATCGCGTAAATATGCATTGTTTTGACACCGAGGCTGAAGAAATTTCGAATTAGTGGGGTAGGTACTGTAACTAAAAAGTGAAAAATATAAACTTTTACCAAAAAAAAATAACCGACTCCCGAAAAAACACTACAAAGTGAAAAATAACTTTAATTTCGGAAGGCGTTGACAAAAAATTAAAATACATATCCAAAGTCACCGACTTCCGAAATTAAAGATATTTTTCACTTTGTAGTGTTTTTTCGGAAGTTGGTTGTTTTTTTTTGGTAAATGTTTTTATTGAACCTTCACTTTTCAGTGACCAATATAAAGTACACCAAACAAAACTGTCTAACTCCTAGTCCTAATCAAAATCAATCGTGACGCGAGTACGCCACACACGCGATGAAATTAAATTGTTTATTCTGCAAATAGAATATCTGAATCGCTTTTACACGTAATATTAAAAAAAGAAGCTAATAGAGTCGACATTTCCTATCTGACTACCCCTGAGAAGAAATGGCCAAACAATGTCAGAGGTCAAAGTCTTTAGTCGCGCGACCATCGCTTTTCGTTAGAACGTGGCCTCATATTCATTTTCATTAAATCACCAGCAAACTACTCCAAAACCATCATCTGCTTTACCTTTTCGCAAGCTGAATATCAGAATTTTACATGGAGCGACTGCCTACCTTACCTCGACAACCCAATAACTGGGTAAAACGATAACCCCTAGTATGATTGGTTGTCAGACTTTCGGGCTCCTGACGAGCCGAGGCCAACCGTTTAACGTGATTTTCGATGTACGGAAGGGTCTTGGTATAAAGATGACCCACGGACAAATCGCGACAAGCGTTTTTTTTTAAACTCACATACACAAACAGCCAGACCCGGAACAACTACTTGTAGGTCATACAAATATTTTTTCCTTGTTTGAATCGAACCTGCGACAGCACAGCAGTCAATCGCATAAGCACTGCGCCAACCGTGCCGCCGAACCTGATCCATGGACACAATTAACGTAACCATAACATTTCTAGTTAGACTATAAAAACCCAACTAAATTAGTCGGTAGACTATAAGCCGAAGTCACAAAATAGACATGTGTTACAAGGGCCTAGTGGACCGTAATATCTCAACCCTTATTACTGGGATACAAGGCTGGGCAATTTGGACAACTCTTTGAGGTAAACTGCCCAGCGCTCCCTACTACAATGTAATGTCGGGCTATTTCACTGAATTGCCTATTGAAGGGACTCTGCTCCCAGATTGCTCCGTATTATTTGTAATTGATATGTCGGGTTTACTTGTTTGATTAAAGATGTTTATTTTATTGCTTCTCTCGTCTGTAGCCAAAGATCTGGATATAAGCTAGCTATACACAAATCTTATAACTACTCCATAATATTGCTTTTGTTACATTAACTTGGATCGCTATTATGAGCAATGAAAAGCTCAAATCGTATGCGAAAGGGTCCGAATGGGCGCGTGCTCACCATTGATAGCTCAATTTTGCTTGTTATGACCTCCCCCAAGTGTCATCTCCAGTTATTATTAAAACCTCATTACGTATTCAAAGTAAGACTTCCATTAAACGGATCAACGTTAACGGGTCCTGTCCCAAGTTCCTGTGTTCACATAAGTATTTACGAAAAGGAACATTAAAAGGGTTCTCCGAGTGAAATCACCCGAGTGGAAAGGCCCTTAATAACGATCTCTCATTCGCTTTATCTTTTACCTTATGTAGGTAATGAATGGCCACATAAAGTTAAATTAAAATGGGCTTACTGTTGCATTGTAATGCCCTTAATTTCCAGCTTGGTAAACAAAAAGTTTCGGCCTTTTTATTTGTTTCGTAGACCTGTAGTTTGATTTGAATAAATTCATTACTTTCATTGCACGTGTTCTCTGGGATTTTTCGGGTTCGGAGTTGTGGTACACACAAGGGGAAGACTCTTGAAATTTTGGCGCGCATGACAATGTAACAAATCATGCAAAAACATACATATATAGGCGGCGACCACGCGTACGTGACGTGGTGGGATCTCGGTAGAATCAGAAGCCTATAACCATTCAATTGTCATTTTTACTGAGAAACTCGTGTTAGGTTTTATTTGATATCATAAAATTGTTATTCTTGCATGTTGATTTTATTACATATTCATATATTTTTACGTTTATTTGCATGAGCCTCGTATTTCTTGGAACATTGCTAAATTGTGTGGAATAAGCAGGTGCTTATATTTATTAGAGCAGCCCTTCACCGTGTATGCCTATATTAAGCTTACATCGTTTTTGAAGTGAAAACTTCACCTTTAAACTTCAACTTTAGGCGCGTTGGGCATTTTTTGAGATGGGAAAAACAATTGAACTCGCGACACCGTTACCGACATCTTTGTATATAAGTTAGTTTAAGTTAAGCTTGGTCAGTATACGCTGACGATTCAAAAAATGTTTCCTGACTATTCAAAAAATACACACGTAATTGTTCAAGTTTTCACTTCTGTCGGCACTCCCGGAGTGTCATTTATTTTTTAGAATAATTTACACTACTTTCTATAATATAAGTAGCTAGCTGTGTCGGAACTCATCCCACGGGAACGTGCTACCGGAACAAAAGTAGTTTAAGTCAGTCTTTGTAACATCAAAATCGGTCCAGGCGTTTCCCAGATTAGCCCGAACAAAAAGACAGACAGACAAACAAAACTCGCAAAATGATTTCGTAATGTGTGTATAAGAGAATGTAGATACTTAATTTAGAAATGTCTTCCGTGATTACAAGGATAAATGTTAAGTGCCATTGTGCCAACGACGTCACTTAACTTGGCAAAGAACAATCTAATGCTTTGAATAATATTTACTATTGCTCATCATCATCTGCCCAGCCTTTTCTTAACTACGCTGGGGTCGGGTCTAAAGAGATAAAGCGATATACCAGTATTTTGAATGGAGCGACTGCCTATCTGACCTCTGCAACCCAGTTACTGGGTAACACGATACCCCTTGATAAGACTACTTCTCAGACTTTTGGGCTTCTGACTACCCGTTACAACTGTCAAAGTGTCAAAGATCTACCAACGATAGCCGGGACGAATGGCTGAGTGTGCTTTCCGAGGTATGGAGGGATCTTGATAAGAAACGGATGGTGACCCATCACCGAACCGACCGCGTTATGGGTTACTTAACCTTCGATCGACCCCCTATAACCACGAGCCCCTCATGTTATTTACTGTTACTATCAAACCAATAACTACCAAATGATTCAATGCATTTCTTAATCGTTTAAAGTGGTCTAGTCTAACTATTGCTTTTATTAGCCTCGTAGTATATTTATCGCTTTAATTACTTGGGTAGTTAATTTAGCCTCACCCAGTACAGATGTTACCTGTAGTCTGAATATCAATTAAATGGATCTTTTTCGGGAGAATTTCAATACCATTTAGCTTCCAAACCAGGAAAAAAAAATCAGCAAAAAATCCAGGCTAGATTTTATCACGCACCGGATTTTCAACTATAGGTTTTGAACCGGGCGTTAAGAATCCAACAGAGTCCGTACTTATGGCGGCATCTACACCGCCACATGCGAACCAGAACTACGCATCAATGACGTGACGTCACACAAATCCTGCATCGCGCAATCAGAGTTTACCGCGCGACTCGTATATACACTGTGACATTTTAGTCGTCTTACAAAGTTGGTCCACTCAATGTATCCATCATAAAATACCTCTAGGCGCGATTAAAACATTGTTACCATTAATTAAGATAATAGGTACATAGACAAATAAATAATGCTTAGAATTATGAAACACCCTCCCTGTAAATAATGTATACGTATCAAACGGTAGAAGATATCTCCTACGTACCATTACATTCTATCATTAATTCCACCTCCATAAAAGGTGTTTCAAACTACGTGATGCGTCTTAGTGAATGATATTTGAATTTTTTGAATTATGCAAATGTTCAAAAATATCATTTTTTTTTAAATAAATGACTAGTAGTCATTGGATACTTGGAGTGGGCTGCTGTTGTAAGACGACTAAAATGTCACGGTGTATACAACATCCCGACAATATCCGTCGAGCCCGACCGACCCTTGCTTGTTGAAGTGCCAGCCCGCACCGCAGTTTCCCCAATTGATAATAATAATAAAGATGATTTGATCCAGCCTCTACCAGCTTGCTGTCTTGCTATCAGTGACGCCCTGAGCCAAGGCCCGTAGGTACCCCACAGGGAGTGCCCTCAGCGTGAAGTCGCGTTTAAGTAGTATTACGCCCCTGGCTGGAGGCTTTAAATTTTCTTATGGCAACCACAGGAAAGTCCGGTTAAGTAGTCACGGCCTTTCAAGGTCAGCTACGAGAGGCCATACAAAAAAAAAAAACAATCGTCGGGCTGTAGCCCACCAGACTCAACACCCGTCTAGTCGGAGGATCCTCCCTTTTCTATAGAGTATGACTGAACCGTACACCCTGTCCTTATACCTCAATACACTTTCAACTCTCGACCTCGGCCTTAAGCAGTGTGTCACGCAGTATAAACAAGGATTGACAATAAATACATTTATAATACAAGCTAACCTACAAAATAAAATTATTCTCAATCCCCTCAAATTAAAATAAACATGACATCACATTACTGTCAAACAATATTTATCCAAAAAGATAACATTATTATGCTAACCATAATCAGGGGTACGCACTCAAAAGTGGGGTATACCTTCCACCGCCTAGCATATAAAATAGTCTTCGTCTGACGCAGGGATGTAAGGACGTGCCCCGATTTTTATGCTAATCATGTTCCCCTGAATTGAGAGTCTGGTATTCCAGATTTTTAATAAAAACCCTCAAATTTTGGGCCAACGGATGTAATGCACATATATTATACAGTAAAGTATGGTCTGAATTGAATAGATTGGTCTTGAAACGACAGTTTCTTTTTTGGTTAGCGATCTTTATGAAAAAAGTTTGTTGTTTATGTAAAAATTATGTGGCCCATAAAGTGCTAAGATGATGATAATGTACCTATTCTTAAAAAGTTTGACGAATTTATATTAACACTAGCTTTTGCCAGCGCGTTCGCCCGCGTGTAGGTCGAAATTATCCCACGGGAACGTAGTAGAGAGATAAAAAGTATCATAAGTGTTATTCCAGGTTACAGGCTACCTGTACGCCAAATTTCATTCAAATCCGTTTAGCCGTTTTTGCGTGAAAGAGTAACAAACATCCAAACATACATCCATACCCACAAACTTTCACATTTATAATATTAGTAGGATTATTACCCATTGTAATGGCTTCAATTACAGACGTAAATATGGGCAAAAGCGCAAAGTGAAGCATTCAATTGATTTCATAACCAGTGTCGTGGGTGTTTCTAATTGGGCTCAGAATAACCAAAATAACAATTTTACACTATATTATGTATCACTCATTTCAAGTTTATTAGAGTAGGTATCTCGGCTAATTACATCTCGTAAGCATTCCAACCAGATTACTCTGAATCTAGTATCTATAATAGTCTGTTCCACAAATTTACGAAACCGTTAACAAATCCTGTTTAGGTTAAACTCATATACAATCTCACGGGTTAGTCACCAACTCGACACGAGAGACTGGGCACACTTGTGTCCAGTTTGTGAAACTCAAAATTAGTATCACTTATTATTTCGTCATCAGGACACGCCAAGATTCTTAAGCGTGTACACATAGTGAAACTTAAATTAAATCATTTTATGTTTTCGCCAACTGGACAAACGTTCGCATTTTACCCGAATTCATGACAAAGTACAGTCACGCAGATTAATGTTTTGTATCACAATCATCATCGGCCACTAAACGTCCTACTGCTAGAAATGGGTAATTTTATATACCTATCATAGTAAAATTATTCACCATATATGAATTTATAAAGAACTAGCTGACCTAGGAACTTCGTACCGCCCTAGAATCAATAAATATTGCCTTAACCTATCAGAAAAACATCTTTAGTCATTGCGCATGATCTCCTACCAAACTTATGACAACCTCATACTTCGAAGGACTAAAGCGTTTTCTAGCTGACATACCAATGTTACGTGGCTCCTACCGAGTTATGATAACCTAGTACTTCGAAAGCATAAAGCCGTTTTCTAATAAGTGACATAATGTCAGGTGTACTCTTACCGAGTTATGATAACCTGGTACTTCGAAGGCATAATAAAGCCTTTTCAATTACTAACATACCTATGTTGTAAGTTATGACAACCTGGTACTTCGAAGGCATGTGGAGTTTTCTAACTAGCATACCTATGTCAGGTGTGTTGTTCTTACCGAGTTATGACAACCTGGTACTTCGAAGGCATAAAGCGTTTTTTAACTGACACGAAAAATGTATGAGAAAATGAATTGTCCTAATATTTTATTCGTTTATTTTTCCATGTTTAAATATTTGTTCTGGTACACTCGAGGCGGAGACGAATCCAACAAATCAAATATCATAAAAATCGGTTTAGCCGTTCTAGTGTTATAACTTTATAAGTGGTGTAACTAACCCGACTTTGTTTTATTTATATAGATATATTTTTGACACTGATAGTATTCGAAAGTCACTATCTCTATGCTTGCCTATAATTTTAAACATGTAGCCAGTTTTATTACAATTTTTTTGTATTCCCGGCGGCCGGCGACTAACAATGACGTAACTAGTCTGCTTTTGATTGGTTGGAGCGGGTAACAAATCCCAACCCGGTAACCCTTTGATCATAGTTCGTTATCAGTTTACTTCGTTACGTGTGTGCTTAATGCACATACGTAACGAAGTACAGTATTTGTAGTGCACTGGGTGTGTACAGTTGGCGAAAACATAAAAGTGATTTAATTTAAGTTTCCTTATTCGGACACGCGGAAAAATTTTGGCGCGTCCAGATGACGAAATAATAAGTGATCTAATTTTGAGTGTCACCAACTGGACACATGCATGTCCAGTCTCTCGTGTCGAGTTGGTGACTAACCCAATGTCAGTAAATGGAATTAGTAGCACACTCATTTGGAGGTAGGTATTTAAAAAGTTTCTACTTTATATTTTTGTACGTATTTTTTTTTTTGTTGCTACTTTTTCCAACAATGATCGTTTGAGTGACTCGTTTGATGACGAAATAATAAGTTATACTAATTTTGGGTGTCACCAACTGGACACACGCATGTCCAGTCTCTCGTGTCGAGTTGGTGACTAACCCAATCTCACTAAAGGGAATTAGTAACACACTCATCTGGAGGTAGGTATTTAAAAGTTTCTACTTCAAATTTTTGTACGTATTTTTTTTTGTTGCTGCTTATTCCAACAATGATCGTTTCAATCACTTTATTAACTTTTAATTGTATAAACTTCAACGAATATTGAAGTTACATTCATTACGTTAGTTGGCACTCATATATGTACCAAAAGCGACTATGAATCTTTTAGCGCATAGCATAACGTCTGCAGCTATAGCCACATAGACGATAGTAATAATTGCTTGTCTTATTTCGCTATTTATTTGATGTCATTCGATAGGACGCACTTAACGTGATTTGAAATTAGAATTTCGGGTTAAGGATTCAAATATCAAATTAAAGCACACAATGTCTAACTAGCACTACACATTGGCATGCAAATGCACATTTTTTATTGTTTACAATGTATTCAGACACTTTTGGAATAGACCATACATTAAAGAAACTAAAGCGTAATGATACTGTTCTCGATTGTACCTTCAAGTTTTTAGTCTAGCGTACAGGCGCTCACAGGTTACGAGTTGTTACCCCAGGGACCTGAAGCTTGTTTGTAAAAGTGGCTTGCCAATGTATTATTAATGAACTGTTGAAACAACACCTGCTAAATATATTTTCTTATTTGTTACCCGTGGTAATACTGACGAGGGTTGGTTCCACCAATTACACTTACACTACGACGTGTGTTGTACTGTCTATTATTTTAAATAGCTGACTTAACAGACGTTATCCTGGGGTCTTGAGGTAATATCAACATCGTATAGAGAAACGCACGATTAACAAAAAAAAAAAATGAAATCGAAAAAGAAATCGATTTTTGTTTTCCTTAGAATGTGTCACGAACATTAAAAAAAAATAACATTACCAAATCGCATCAGTACAAAATCATTTCTGTTTAATGTATATGGATTTTGAACATAATTCCTGTTTGTCGGTATGGTCTGGTACTTTGGACTATTGTTCTCTGTGTAAATGCTTGTGTATCTCATTCTGACCTGGTATTGTCTTCGGGAACGATAAAGATGTCTGGGTGGATAATAATGTTTATTAGAGGTGCAAAAACTTCATAATTATTCAGCATACAGCCAGTTGAATATTGTCTTTTAGTATTATCAGTGTTTTGTTCTCTATTTATACATTCTCTTGTTGATTCTGAAAGGGCACTTAAGAGCGTTCATTCCACGTGGACTGGCATAACGTATTTATAGTATATTTTTGTGATTATTTCAACAAATACAAACACAAGTATTATTTTTTGCAGCCAGGCGCTATATCGTTGGTATTAATAATTATTTTTTACATTTACTCTTTAATAAAAACATTTAATCGTACTTAGTAATGTAAATAGAAAATTATTGACGGTATGTCGATTTTTATAAGTAAATACTAAAATTACTGTAAAAATAATAGCATACAGACTTGGAAATACCAACCAACTAGTGTATAGCTGAAAAAAATGTGTTCTTTTGTTTGTATTTGATTAAATAATCACGAAAAACCGCCATAAATGCGCCGTTGCCAGCCCAAGTGGGGAGAACGCTCTCACCATAATTTGTTCTTATCTATGAGGTAGATATTACTGATCAGAATCTTGGCGAAAGAACAGAAAAGCTCGACCACTTAGAGACAAAAGAGATGATTCCAGACCATTGTAAATCCTAGATATAGCGGTTCTAGTTTCCATAAAGTATCGTAAACCTATCTTGAACTTGCTGATCTTATTTATTTATTTATTTTATTATTATTATTATTTTTTGATCTTGTGCCAACTAGTTTCTTTTTTTTCCCAGTTGATGTCGTGGTCACAAGCGCGACTGCTGAGCGTGGGGCCCTGTGTTCGATACCCAGGTCGGGCAAAGTGTTATTGGGTTTTTTTATTAGGAATATCTTAGTAACAGCCCGGAGTTTGGAAGTTGGCGGTGTGATACCCCGTGTCTTGGAAAGCACGTTAATCCGTGGGTCCTGCGCCTGATTTCTCTCCGGTCGTGTCGGATTGCCGTCCCATCGTATTATGAAAGTGAAGGTTTTTTTTATAAGGCATATCGTAGTTGACCTTTAAGTAAACTTAAAGCCTCTAGCCAGGAGCGTAAAATTACTACTTAAGCTAAGCTACTGCACGCTGAGGGTACCCCCTGTGGGGTACGGGCCACGGCTCAGGGCGTCACTGACGGAGGGGCAGGGGCGGGCGGAGTGGGTCAGGCTGGATGAAATCATTTTCATTATTATTAAATCTTGGGGAATTTAACTCTACTGGCTCAGCTGCGGCGCGGGCTGGCACTTCAACGAGCAAGGAACGGTCGGGTGAGAGTGAACGAAGAACGAGTGCACCAATATCTGCGCACACACTTGTGTACTATAATATCTCCCGCTCCGGAGACTAGTCTCCGTTGAGATTGGCCGCCATGGCAGAAATACTGTCTGGAGGACTATACAGGGTAAATTTTTCGTCGGTTATACAAAAAAAAAATCAGCTGTTGCATACATTTTGACCGCGTAGGTATTGCACTTTTCTATGAAACAGCTGATTTTATTTTTTGTATCGCTGACGAAAAATTTCTACGCTGGGGCGTCTAGAATGATATGCTGAATTCATAGTTACAGTTTGCGCACTGGATAAACACTTATCCTGTATATCGTTGATGTAAATCATAAGTATTTGTTACTTTATCGTTCCTTTTAACTTGAAATACGAGAATGTCTTCAATAACACATAACTCAAAAGTATCACTTTCTCTTAAAGCGCTTTGAGGAAATCATTTCATGTACGAGTTGCTTTGCTGTCAATTTTATTTCTTTATGTTTCATCGAAAATTATTCTAGGAATTCGACAAAAGGCTCCTGATGCTACGCAGATTAGGTAAGATGGTATGATGGTACCTACGTTTAAGGTAACATAAGATAACTTTAGGAATATAACGAGTACATTAAAACTTTATCGTTTAAATACAGCCTCTTACACCACTATCCATTCAAAAAACTTATTTTTACTTTAAAAAAACTGGAATATAGTTTATCTGAAATTTTTTTTAGATATTCTACAGAAGTCTTGCATTTTACAACTTTGGCAATATAACAAGTATATTCATTTTCACCGTTTGAATACAGACTTTTAAATAACCACGTTTCCAAAAAAAAAAAAATTTGGGAAAAATAAACTGAAATAGAAGTATTAGAGGGCGACAAAATATTCCTCCGCATTGCTGTTGACAGTCAGCATTGCAATATTGCCAGTCTTTTCAAAGCTAAGATCCATAGCAGTTTACCGAGCACTTAAATAGACGAATGGTCCACTTAACATACGCGTTCGTTTCCTGAAGGGTTACAAGGGCCAGCCACAACATGTGCCCAGCGATCATAAAAATATATATTTAGACATAACTTTCCGAAAACCTTTTCCGCTTATAAACATATCATCGTACCAAGCGATGTTTCATTTTTAGTGGCCGTATTTATAGCGAAAATAACCTAAAACGTAGTATTAATGGGTTTGTAAACATGGCAGTTTTTCATGTTATTGAATGTAAAACTAGTTGCTGGTCCATCTGACGGTTAGTGGTACCTTTAATCCCGTGTACACTTTTTGCTCGCTGAACCGGAACGCGTATTTACGCTGTCAGACAGTGCGCCCTCTGACAGCGTAAGTACGCGTTCCGGTTTCGGTTTTCCGAACAAAAAGTGATGACTTCTTAGTCGATTCGCACTAATTTACACGCCCGAATCGGTTGAATCGACCGTTGTAAATAATGTATTGTTTTCTATAGGCGACTCGGATGTAGTTAATTAATATTAGAACGTGGCCTCCTACCGGAGGCATCACAGATGAGTTGTCAGAGACCAAAATGTAGGTAATATGGGCCTCTGATTGTCTTCGGATCACAGCAACATTGCTTGGCTTGAACTAGGTATGGTGGTTATCTGTCACCTGACGACCTTCATAAAGAGCTGTCCTACCCGTCTAGCGTTTTTCGTATAGATACCATATCGAGGTTAGTGAAAAAAAATACCTATACTCTGAGGCTAATGTGAAAAAAGTTGCAAGTCAAATCATTTATTTCAAACTAGCTTTTGCCAGCGGTTTCGCCCGCGTAGAGGTCGAAAATTATCCCACGGGAACGCATTACCGGGATAAAAAGTATCTTATGTGTTATTCCAGGTTACAAAATACCTGTGTGCAAATTTCATTCAAATCCGTTCAGCCGTTTTTGCGTGAAATAGTAACAACAAACATCCATCCATCCATCCGTCCATCCATACTTACAAACTTTCGCGTTTATAATATTAATAGGATTAGTAGGATAGTACGATAGGCAGTTACGGTTCTTTTAAACGTCAAAATTTACAAAAAAAAAAAAATGATTCTAGTTGCCCCTTCATTGGTAGTTTCGTATGGAAGAGAAGAATGGGCACGAACCTCTACCGTTACTCTTTTAAAATATTTTACAATATTTTGTATACATTATTTTATATCATTATATGTGAAGACGATGTACAGACGGCAGCACATCAAGATACCCCAAACTGTCAAATTTTCCCACTTGAACATGAACCTTAAACGTAGTTGTAATAAAGTTGAAAATCTATTAAAGAAATTTGACAGATTGGGGTAGCTTGATGTGCTGGCGTCTGTACCTAGAATAAAATTACCTACTGTAACACAATAGGTAACTTATTAAATGAGAGAAGGCAATAACCTGCTCCTCTATGGCTCCATTGTAGCTAAGACTTATGCGCTATTGTGCAGCTTCATAACAGCGTGTTATTGTTGCAGTTCTTATTAGCTTGCAAGCTTTGTATCGCCGCCGCCGGGGATTAGTTACACCCTGTAGGGGTGAGTTAAGCTTGGCATAGAAAATAAACTGGGGATGTTGATTCCAGGAATGAAAACTTTTTATATACAACAAAATGTGGGTGATTGTGGAGTTTTAGACCTTAAATGCCTAAAGATATTTTGACGTTTGAATGTAGGTATTCTTATGGGATGTCTTCTGAGATCATTATTTAGTTTAACTCGCACATTATTCATACTCACACTGACGTCACGCAAAAGCCTGCATCGCGCAAGTAGAGTTTGCACAACACCCGTCTGGTTGGAGGGTCCTCCCTTTTCTATGGAGGATAAACTACCTAGTACAGTAAATAACTACGTATTTAGATCCAAGGACCAATCTTCTATTCAACTGTTAAAATCAAATTCAAATTCAAAAATTAATTTATTTATTTCTGCCAAATAACACCCATAATTATTACAAATTTAACAGATAAAAACCAAATAAATACATCAAATGTCATTAACTAGACCAAATAAACTAAAATAAAATAAGTAATGTCAAATAAAATAAAATCAATGAAAATCAAATTAAATCAAAATAAACTAAATTAAGTCAAATTAAATTAAATTAAATCAAATCAAAATAAACTAATTTAAGGCAAATAATTTAAAATAATCAAATCACAATAAACAATGTAATGTAAACAATAAAACAATAAAATTAATGGTCTCTTCGGCACTGGTACAGCAACATGTCTGCTTGAACAATGCCGGATGAAGGGGCATTCCAGCCTTCCCGCAATCATCGCCAGTACCGTGTTGGGGCTAACCCGCACCCTGTGCACCAAGGACGCGGCGCGCTTGCGCATGGTCGAGTGAAAGCAGTCGGTGCGCGCCTCTGTGAACATACCCACTGCACTGCACTACAGTATCGGGGTAACCCCATCACCGCCCTGAACGCGTTATTGTACTGGACGTGGATGGCGCTGCAACTTTTGTTAGACTAGTGAGCCCACAGACTGCATGAGTACAGCGATGTACAAAACGCTCTAAAGAGCGAAGCCTTAACTTCATTTGAGCACCGCGAAAATCTGCGGGCGATCATGTTCGCTCTAACAGACAACGCCCTCCGCTCCCGTTCCATGTCTGCGTCATCGCTGAGGTCGACAGTCAAAACATGCCCCAAGTATGTGAACCGGTCAATCCTCTCCAAAGGGTATTGAGTCTGACCGGACGTATACATCCCGGACATCTTACACTGGCTCTTCTTTGCGTTATACTACAAACCGGGACCACAAGCATATTCCTCGCATATCTGTACCAGTTTCCTCAAGCCGCAGACCGAAGTGTCCATCAGCACCATGTCGTCCGCATAACTTAGATTATTGACACATGTACCGTCAATGTGACAGCCGACATGCTGACTGCTGAGCGCCACAATCAGAATATTGATGTACAAATTAAACAGGGTAGGAGATGTTAAGCCACCCTGCCTGACTCCTCATTCGAGCTGATACGCATCCGACACTGCCCCCGCCCACCTAACACTGTTAGACTGGTGCGCATACCAGTACTGGAAGATGCTGATGAGATCGGGCGGCAAATCTATGCTCCTCAGCTTGCTCCACAGAAGGTCATAAGCTACCAGATCGAAAGCCTTGGAGAAATCAAGGATGCACGCATACACGGATGTCTTACGGTCTGTGTAGTATTTGACGGTGTGCTTAAGACACAGTATAGCACTTTCAGTGGACAGCCGGGGACGAAACCCGAACTGGTTATCGTGCGGTATTACCGATCTATTTAACTGTGCGTTATGCAAACCGTCAAATACTTTAGCAATCACAGTGGCAAAAGAAATAGGCCTGTAGTTACTCTTATTAGTAAGGTCAACAGTTTTCTTTTTTGGTGCCCTTCCAGAAACCGCGGAAATCCCCCTTACAGTGTTTCACAGCTAGAGCATCCATTTTTATCTGGTCCTGATGATTTTGGCACCATTTTAATCGAGACTTGAATACTCTTCTGCTATCGCACATTTGTTCCAATAAAAGTCCTGACTTGGGCCTACCACACAACACCCAATCGAGGAACTTAGATTTGGCCACCCTGTGAGCCTCGCTGACATGCTTGTTCCACCCGGCTATGCGGGGGCCACCCCCGCCATTCCCCGTGCTTCCCCGACTCGCCACTGTCCCGTCATGGAGGGCATCCACAATGCCGGAGTAAAGCGTATCCAGAACAACCTTATAAAAAAATTTATGTTGAATAGACCACTCCCTCTTTGATTGTAAAGGTGGTGCTCGTTCGGCTCGGTCAGCTGCACGTTGCAGGAACTGATGGACGCTAATGATGGTGCGTAGACGAATCCTGGGTGAGTTCATTTAGAGAGATTTTTATACCTAAGTTTTTAGGCCAAACTTCTTCATTCTAATTTCACCAATGCAACCGAACACGATCAGAACTTCTAAACCAAGTTCAAGACCTGTCAAATTCAATATTCCATACCAATTTTGACACTGACAGCTCTTGAACGCAGTTTAGAAGCGATGATGGCGTTCAGTTGCATTGGTTTAATCGACACTTTATGAACGCAAACAAAGAAAACAATAGCAAGAATAAGTTACAGACCTGTGATAATCGTCAAGTTATTTCAAATGGATCCTTTAAGGTAAATATAGATGTTATCCACCCACTTTCTGTTTTCATTGTAGAACTTAAGTAAGTGAATAATTTCAAGCACGTAGCGGATCTATTTGTGTCTTATTGAATAAAATTCACGTTCACTGATAATGATTTCAGTGGACATTTTAAATTCACTTGAAAAAATATTACCTAGGTATGTGCCTTAAAATGAGGAAACAGACTTTTAAAATAGGTAAAATTTATTTTTCAGTAACACTTTTGTTTATTATCATTTCAGCCGGAAGTCGACCACCGCTGAACATAGGGTTTTCCTCTAATTGCTTCCATTAATCAATATTTCAATAAAAACAATAATTCAATTGGATTATATGGACTTACTTACTTAGACACTGACCTGTAAATTGCAAAAGGGCTAACTGAGTACATCCTCCGTATTAAGACCTCATATTTTAATTACAGACTACAAGAGAGGAGTTAAGTCCTTTCCTATTGTTGAAAAATAAGCCCCTTCCATAGCTCGCGACTGCAGAGCCCCGAGCAAACTTCAAGCAAGACTAACGTGTCTTACTGAAACCCTGAATGGAGCTAAGTTTTGATTAAAGCTTGCATTAAGTAGAACTGACTTTTTACGACTTGCATAAGATAACTGGGGATTGTGAGAAGTTAGCTTTATTATTGTAGATTTTAGCTTGATGTTAGTTACCTGAAAAGTTTACCTTCGGAGTTAGAGGTTGACTAAATTCAGGTTACTTATAGATTAAATAAAAGTTTAAAAACTGGTCAATAACTTAGACCGATCTGAACCATACCTACTATAAGAGGGAGGCGGCGCACGCGAGGGAGAGGCAGTACATGCGCCCTCACGGCCGTAGCCTTCGCAAAAGACGCCCTGGGCGTCGGGAATCCCAGGCTTATTCCCGGCCACCGTAGACGTAGGCTTGCGGACGGTGAGTAATGGGTAGCTCGCTGTCCGTTAAGGACCAAGCGGGGGTCGATGGCGCGTAGTGTTCCACGCGCGCCTCAAAGAGATGTCAGCACCAATTGATGGGGCCCGCAAGGGCCAATGCCTGCCAGGGGTGCGGGTTGTTCGAAAGAGATACCGCGGCCCCTGGCACACAGGCAACTGAGGGAACACGGGTGGGTTTTAGTCAGTAAAAGTCTTACACGCCCTCACGCCCTCCTGCTCCACCCAGAGCGGGAGAAGTCATTTGATGATTTCCCACCCAAAAAAAAAACCATACCTACTATAGAATAATGAAATGTAATGTATCCTGTCAACACGTCATCACTAAAGATGGGCCATAAATATTTAGTAGTATTTTTCCTCAACCTTTTATACTATCTGTCGTAAAAAGTAACGATCGATTTTAAAGGACAGAATAGCGGAAGCAGCTGTTTTCTTCTGCTGGTAACAACAACTAAAAGTCCCTTTGGCTTTGACAAAACTTCAAGCAAGCTATGCTTGAAGTTTTGTCTACGTGACCAAATCAGAAATGAAGAGATCCGTAGGAGAACCAAGGTAATCGACAAAATGAAGTGGCAGTGGGCAGGGCACTTTGTCCATAGAACAGATGTTCGATGGGTTGAAAGGTTCTGGAGTGGTGACCGTGTACCGGAAGACGTAGCGTTGGAAAGCTTCCCACAACGTGGAACGATGAGCTAGTGAAGGTCGCAGAAATCCGCTGTATGCGAGAAGCACAAACCGATCGACGTTACGATTTTTGGAGGTATATGTCCAGCAGTGGACGTTTTCGGCTGAAATGATGAAAACAAAAAAGAAATAAAACTACTGATTTTTGCAATACCCTATCACTGTTCAATGTAACGATCAGTATTCTGATGTGGGTGGGGTTATAATGATGAAGATGGCTAAGTTAACTTTCACCAAATATCTTAATTAAATTAGTAGTAGTTAAAACTGTAAACCATGTGCAAATTAATGTCAGTCGTGAGTCGTGTTGTGGTACGGACTAATAGTGTAATAGACTAACCTTGTCACTTCCCCCGGGTGCCGTAAGGGACGACTAATTGCTTATATTTACTGGGGCAAGGGTATTTAGGGGTCGTTATTATGATAACGACAGATTATATCACTATCGATTCGATGGAAGCGAAAGTAAATAGTTTGTATGGTTTAGTTTTTGGAGGATGGGAATTCATCAAATAACTTCTCCCGCCCTGGGTGGAGCGGGAGGGCGTGTCAGACTTTTACTGACTAAAACCCACCCGTGTACCTTCAGTTGCCTGTGTGGCAAGGGCCACGGTATCTTTTTCGAACAACCCGCACCCCTGGCAGGCATCGGTTTTGCGAACAACACCGGTTAGTGCTGACATCTCTTTGAGGCGCGCGTGGAACACAACGCGCCGTCGACCAGGGCTTGGTCGTTACCGGACGGCGAGCTACCTACTTACTCGCCGACCGCAATCCCGCGCCTACGGTGGCCGGGAATCGGCCTGGGATTCCCGACGCCCAGGGTCCCTGCGGCCTGCCTGCCTGCATCGCTTCTTGCTGTTATTTTAGTTCCTAGTGGTATATGTTAAATCTTTCATGTGACTTAAACAGAACTGAGATTGGACAAAGTCAGGATTTGTTCTCGCCTCCTCCTTTTATATAAGACTTAAACATAACTGGTGAAATGTAAATGTAGGTACCTACTATAGCTCTGCTCATCCTTAGGGGAAATCAACCGTAAAGAAAACTAGTACCAGTAACCAGTATTTTACATGGAGCGAGCGCACGGAGCGACTACCTATCAAAACTAGAATAACAATTTAATAAATAAACAATAGAAGGGATCTGTTTTAATTCTATACTTTTTTACTCATGAAAAGCATCAAACTAACAAGTAAATATTCTGCGGTATAAAATGCAACAATTGTGTTTATACACAAACAAAAGTATGCTAATATCTTGATGCGCCGTCCCCTGGCAGTAGTTGCTCATGTACAGGGGACAATGAGACAGGTAGATAGTTCTTATCAGTAGCCGTATTCAGAGAACACGTCTGCTTTTATAACAGACTAGCATTTTCCCGAAAGATTTTCATAGCTAGGAGAATTTTATTAAAAGGATTTTCATTTAGAACTTAACATTAATTTACAATAATATTCTTTGAGTAATAACTAAAAATATACCAAAAATCTGAGCTGAAGTGCTGAAGCAATCTCTTTAAGTGTTTCATACATTTCGAGTTTCCGAAAGCTGTAGACGTTTTTAGTTACATATCTGAGCTAAGGCCTCTCTTTTATTTATCCTCGAAAGACTCATCTGATTATAACAAGTTGACACTGTTCAGATTTAATAATAAATCTTTGAGGTAGGTAAATTTCGGTGGTTTATTTTATACACTTTAGTATCTGAAACGCAAAAACGCCTTATAAGGCTAATAGCTGACTGATGCAATGACTAGCTACAACTTACATCATCTCCTATCAATAGATTTCATTTTTTAAATCTAATGATTTCAGTATTAATGTTATTAATTAATTAAAGTGGCTGCCAGTCTTCTGGACACATCTCCGGATGACAGCGATATAGATGAGTATTACGAAGCCTTAGTCAGTAACCAAAAAAAGAGAAGGTTTTTTGCATTCGTTTGCATATTTGGTTAGTTATTTAATTAAATTAATGCCTAGTGTAATTCGTTAGTAGCTTTTCATAGTGTATTACTTATAAAATTCAAAAAGATACTTAACAATTTTACTATTATTGAAATACATCTTTACAATTTTACTATGTATCCTATACTGGGTTCGCCGCCCATCATGTTTAGTCTATTGATATAGGTAGAAAGCTAGTTTATTCAGTAATGATACAGTAAGCATCGTTATAAGGAGAACGCTACATAAGGAACTGGGCTTTTCACTTTCAAAAATGATGTTGTTCGAGCATGCAAAATAAAAAAGCTAAACATACTTAAGTACAAGCATATATGCCTACGATCAAATATTTGCGTTCACATTATATTTGGCGTGCTGTATCCGTCGATTTGCCTCTCCTACATCGAATATGTAGAAGCACTTGCTAATACTGCTACCGAGTACCGACATCCGTTTTCTATTTTGCTCCTCGCCACATCCTGAGGTTTGTGTGCGTGTAATACTTAAGTCGGGGACACAATATTGGCAAGAAGCTTAAAAAATAACAACGGCGAAAATTCAGTTTAATTTCCCACAAAGATTTGCCTTGTCTTTACAATTCTTCCACTTCTAGTTGCAGTTTGGAACCGCAACTCATGCAAAGCTTTCCTGGAGAGTTTTGTTACTTTTTGTAGATAAGGACTCGACTATTAAAAAGAATCCTCTGTCCTTCTCCAAAGCATGTTTGAATTTTGTAAAACCCGTAGGTAGTTTTTAACAAAGTCAAACTTTCAACACAAAAATCCTACGTCAAGATTTTATTTTTAGTATATATGTATATTCTTACTCAATCACGCACAAAAACAGCCCGACGGATTTGGATGAAATTTGGAACACAGATAGTTTATAACCTGAATTAACACATATCGCACACCTAGATCTAAAGAGAGCTAAGTCAAAAATTGGGAGTTTTGACTTATGCTTACCATTGAATTCCTTAACTCACCACCTATCGACCAATAAAACAGATTTAAAAATATTTTTCTAGTAGAACTTGCAAAACAAGTATGTATACAGATAACTTCTTCAGTGCACAGGAACACGGTAAACAGTTTTTGACCTTTTCTGAAAAAAGCGCTTTTTTGAGTTAACTCTGTTTAGATCTGGGTGTGCGATATGATACTTTCATCCCAGTAGTAAGTTTTCGTGAGATAATTTCCAACCTCCACGCAGGCAAAGCCTGTGGAAAAACTAGTTTAAATATAAACGCAAGCCGCATGCACAAAGGTCTTACCAGCATAATACTTTATTAGCTTACATAGTATAAGGAGGAAATTAAAAGAGCACAGAGTACACGAGCTGTTATAATAACGAGTAAGTCGAGAACCTTTCTACTATACTTTTATTTATTACTTTAGAAATGTAATATCTTTCTGTGCACCACTGTTAATACTTCAGTGTTCTTGCAGAACGATAACAAGGGTATTGGTAACTCTTAGGTACAATTTACACAAAGGGAATTGAGATGGGTGTGAGCGTCGACGTGTGTCCATACCATGTCCCTTTTATGATATTTGAGATGTCCTCTACAAATAGGTGGCAAGCCGACGCGGCGTCGAGACGTTTGTGACAGATCGCCACGTCAACGTCTTGTTTCTTCTGAGTAAATTGTGGTCCTAATACCCTTGGGCTACATACAGTCGCAACTATTGCCCATTAACTATATAATGTAGCAGAAATCCTACACAATCTGTCTCCGAAATTCATTTAATAACCAGAACTTCACGGTAAATAGAATGAATAATATTATCCAAAGAAAACTCATACAACTTTCTCTTCAATCTTTTGAGTTTTTTTAACTTTTGTCATTCAAGATTCAGAAGGCGATGTCTTCAAAAGTTCTATCATTTCTCGTTTGATTTTTTGCATTGGGAACGTTCCACAATTTTTTGCATTAACCTCGGTGAAGTTTCAGTCACAAACTTTCTGAATTGTGGTTTTCATTGACCGTATCAAAAGGCTTCACGTAAACCATTTTGTTTGCTAGCTTATGTTCAGTCCTCATGAAAGGTTTGTATAAATTGTTACTGAAATATAAAATGTGCAAACACGTTGAATGTTCAAATGAAAGTAAAAAAAAGGAAAAATGACTGCACTCAACCCTTTAGAATTTTTCATCTCATTGACCCGTCCCTACCAATGGGTTAATTAATTTTCTTTTTTCAAAAGAAATAAGGAATCCCTTTGAATAGCTCCTTCGCCAAGAAAACTTGATAAAAGACGCTTTCATTGAATGGTTGAAGACGATGAGGAGTAGAACGCTTGTGATTTTCACTTCGGCCCACACAGTACTGTTAAGAAGTGTTTCTCTCTTGTCTGTACAAGACAATCTTATGTTGTATATGCTGGTGATAAGATAACTTAAATCACGTTTAAACAAGCATTTTTTGGAATAAGGTTTCAAATTAATAAGAATAAGGTTTTTTTTTTCGAAAATACAGAGCAGGATCGCAGGCGCGTGGCTGTAATTATGTAATTTTAATGTGATCGGTGTATTCATTCTGCTACGTCCCACAACACACAAGAATTAGTACAGGGAGCTCTTGAGGCTCCTATAGTATTTAGTACTTAGGAAAAGCTCTTTTTGAACACCATACAATGGAAAAACAAGTTGAAAAGGGGCAATATAATGCAGCAGTAATGCATTTGTGTTAATTAGTAGAATTCTCGGGAAATCCGGTTTAGCTTCAAAACCACAAATAAATAACGAGCCAAGATTACACAAATGATTAGAATTTCCTTGAAGAACCGTTCCAGGAATGCATTTCATAAAAGTATTAACTATACAGTAGCAATACCTGCAGCCATAGTAGTGAGTGGAGAGCTTAAATTGTGACTAGGCTATGTTTCATTATGAGAGCACTGTGGAATGTATACTGGGGAGAGATAAATTAATTTAAGCGATGGGTTTTGGGAGAAAATTAAAAAATTAGTTAGGTTTGTTATGAATAAAATATGTATTAAGGTTAAACAATGGATAGGAATTTAGTTAAATTCTAATTAAACCGGTTGGTTGTTCCGTGTGGTGCCGGACGTAAAAAAAAAGCACCATCCTATTTCTTCCCGTGGGTGTCGTAGAAGGCGACTAAAGGACTTACTAGAAAATGGGCAGCAGCGTTCTCTATGCATTTTACCACCATACTGCGATCGCCAACCCGCCTGCCAAGCGTGGCGATTATGGAAAAACCGCCATTTTGGGGGAGGCTTATGTCCAGCAGTGGACGTCTTTCGGCCAAAAAGATGATGATGATGATGAAACAAATTTTGGTGCTTAAATCTTAAGGTCAACTTAAAGTTCGGGCCCAACCTTGACGGGGTGCGTCAAGGTTGGGCCCGAACTTAAAGTTGACCTACGTTTTTTGCAATGTACAGGTCAGTGTCAGGTTGTAAGTTGATTAAAATATGTTTCGCGACCGCGTTCGAAAGGCTTCGCAATATCTTCTCGTCCCAATTACCGCAGTGTGTCAAGACAAAACTCTTTGACCAGTGCGTGTAGCCAGTGATGACCTATGGCACAGAAACGTGGTCGCTCACAATGGGCCTTATCAAAAGGCTAAAAGTCACCCAAAGGGCAACGGAGAAGGCTGTGCTCGGAGTTTCCCTTTGTTATCGAATCAGAAATGAAGAGATCTGCAGCAGAACCGAGGCAACCGACATAGCCCGAAGAATTGCTAAACTTAAGTGGCAGTGGTTTGGACATTGTTCGCAGAACAGATGGCTGATGGGGCCGAAAGGTTCTGGAGTGGCGACCACGTACCGGAACACGTAGAGTGGGAAGGCCTCCCATAAGGTGGCCTTGTGAAGGCCGCAGGAATCCGCTGGATGTGAAAAGCACAAGACCAATCGAAGTGGAGGACCCTTGGGGAGGCCTATGTCCAGCAGTGGACGTCTGGTGGCTCAAATGATGATGATGCGACCGTAATAAATGGGTTTACAGAATTAAAATAAATAGAATCAGCAATACAACTCTTTAAGTTAGCATTGGCCTCAAATGTCATGATTTCATAAAATAGTCATTCAATAGTATAATATGTATAACTTAGACAATTAAAAAAAATAAAAATCTATTAATAAATATTTGTTACGGCAGCGAATCATATTTATATCAACATAATAATTATAACCTAATATGGACATTCCAATTGCAAAACACGTAAGAAAGTTGAATTTAGCGGGATACTCTGATGCTTTCGCCTTAAATACAAATCTTATTCTTGGTTTGAACTAAATATATTTTTTGCTGACACTTTCTGCGTGAGGGTCGCTTCTTTCTACAAATGTTTGGTAAGGTAAGTCTTAAATCATGGTCGGCGACACTGTGTGGGTGCAAAACATACTTTGGTCTATATCAAGTTTATTACTATCTCTTTTAGGCACAAGCAGGTTATGTAAAATAAGTGTCATAAAGTTCTCCAAGTTGACAAGATCAAGATTGATGTTCAGAAAGTAGAAAGACCTAATTCAGAAAATGTCTTCCAGATTCTATTCGCATCATTATTCAATATAATAACTGACGTCAGAAGTTATAACTTTATCCTTAATATGCGAATTATCTTATTGTTTTTATTTTACCAGATGTGCTGTACCATTGAATTTTCCTTTTTTTCGCATTTTTACGCTTCAATAGCAGACTTTTGTGACAGGTTTTACACTAAAGGAAATAAAACAGGACATTGTAAATGACATCAAAACGTTGGCAGAACCGCAAGCGTTTTACAAGGTTTCATTAAAAGCGTCTATTTTTGAAAATAATTTTCATTCAAACGACTGGCAGGTTGAAAATATCATTTTAAGGACGCGTTTACAAATCTGACAAAAATAAGCAGCTTTTCGGTGCTTTTTGCGGCAAAATGATACTAAACAAAATGTAAATAATAATTGCCAAAGATAGATTAGTTCTTCATCTTTAGATGTGTAAAATTTTGTACTCGAAAATTTTGGTTTTTACCATTGTAAAAAATAATTTCCGTTACCTCTTCACACAACATTGACAATAAAGTATTGAGTTTAGGAAGGTTTTTTGTGTTGAACATGTCTGCATTACATAAAATATTTTTAAATAATTATTTTTAAATTTAATTTAAATAATTATTAGGAATTCTTCAATTCAATTGAATTTAAGTTATTATATAGAATAAAAACCTTCCTAATAATTATTTAAATTAAATTTAAAAATAATTATTTAAAAATATTTTATGTAATGCAGACATTTTCAACACAAAAAACGTCAAGAAACAACTATCAAAATCAGCGCTGTGCTGTGGGTCCCATCCCATAGCACAGCATCATGCTGAGTGGAAGCCTTCTTGTCACAGTCACGGCGTGCAGCTGCCGATTATTTATGCTCTATATGCCTTTGTGTGTTGTTATCATGTTTTTTTTAAATGTTAAGTATGTCATCTTTTATATGCACGTGTTTCTGTGACAAATAAATCTATTTTTCTTTCTTTATTTCTTTCTATCAAAATGTAATAAATAGTCTGAGAAAAAAATAAAAATCGAATCTATTATTTTCACATATTTAGCTTCTACGCGTGAAACTTATTGAATTGAAATAAGGGTTATTTTACTGGTCGTTGTCTTGATTTATTGCACAAAAATTTGTAATGAAATATTTGTCTGCGCTCGGCCGCCGTCGTGAGTGGACACTGTGTCGGTTGTAAGCAGCAGCTCGTAGTGAAAAAGATCGCTGTACGAATACAAAATAATTGACGTAATAAACTTGATACTTCACGTATTTTGTACGGACTACGGACAACTAAGGTAAGATTTTATTCAAAATTTCTTATACTTTTGCTAGAAGTAAGTTGAGATCATAAATTCATTATTATCATTTTGTTTTGGATTTGATAGAGTGACCTGAAAGTATACTTCGAAATCTGCTACTGGAACAAATAGACGAGTAGAGCTAGATGTGCCGAGTTTGGGCTCATTTTGTTAGTTATGTTGAGATCTTACCTCCTGACTTGATGGAGTGACCTGAATGTGTACTTCGAAGACAGCTACTGGAACTAATAGACGAGTAGAGTTAGATGTGCCAGGTTTGGGCTCGTTTTATTAGTTATGATGAGATCTTACCTTCGGACTTGATGGAGTGACCTGAAGGTGTACTTCGAAGACTGCTACTGGAACTAGTAGACTAGCAGAGCTAGGTGTGCCGAGTTTGGGCTCGTTTTGTTAGTTACGTTGAGATCTTACCTCCGGACTTGATGGAGTGACCTGAAGATGTACTTCGAAGACTGCTACTGGAACTAATAGACGAGTAGAGCTAGATGTGCCGATTTTGGGGTCTTTTCGTTAGTTACGTTGAGATCTTACGTCCGGACGACGGAAGACCTGAAGGTGTACTTTGTAGACTGCTACCGGAACTAATAAACTAATAGAGCTACCTGACAAGAATGTTTATAGTTTATTTAGCTCTTAGGGGCCATCCATAAATCACGTCATACAGTTTTTATCGTTTTTTGACACCCCTTCCTTGTCACAGGTGGTCACACTTGTAAAACTATCCCTCTTGTGTGACGTCACATATTTTGCAATTTTATATTCAGAAGTAAGCGTAGGCAAGTAGAGTTTTACCCCCTTATTCATAAACGATGATTAAAGTTAAATGTATGGTTAAACAGACGCTAATCATCATTTAACTTTAATCATCGTTTATGAATAAGGGGGTTAGTATTTCAGATTTTAACATGTGACATCACAAAGCTTTTGACCCCCCCTGGCCCTTGTCACACAATGTCACATTTCGTCAACCCCCCCCCATAAATTACCACCACCAAACAACCACCTAATTACCACCGTCGTCGGGGGGGGGGGGGGGGGCTTATAACGCAATTATTGTTTTTGATGCCAAAGCCTAAGACGTTTGGGAAAAAAATCTCGTAAGTAACTTCGTGCCTGTAGAGGTAACACGGAAGAGAAGAACTGCCTCTTTCCAGAATTGATCGATCAGGATTCAAAAGAAATATGGAACCACGGGAACATTTTTCACATTGTCTTAATGATATGATGAAAACAAAGAATTGATTTAAAAAAAGTTTTTTTCGTTACTTTTATTCATTTTTATCATTTACTAGCTCCTAGCCCGGCTTCCTAAATGCGTAACACACTTGAGAATGGCAATCCATTCCAATTGGGTAGTCCAACAATATCCATTGCATTGTTTTTTTTTTTTTTGAGTGGGAAATCATCAAATAACTTCTCCCGCTCTGGGTGGAGCGGGAGGGCGTGTCAGACTTTTACTGACTAAAACCCATCCGTGTTCCCTCAGTTGCCCGTGTGCCAGGGGCGGCGGTATCTCTTTCGAACAACCCGCACCCCTGGCAGGCATCAGCCCTTGCGGGCCCCATCAGATCGGGACACGTAGAGCAGCGTCGTCGGTACTGCAACACGTAGCAGCATGTTAGAACCTGCCAGCGCCGTCCCACACTAGTTACGATAACTAGGCTTCCTCTTCTTTCTCTCCACCTTTATGAAGCCACCCTCATCGCATGAGTTCTTCGGTGGGACCAGGCCTGGAATATGGCAGTAATATGACGGCCGCCGCAATATGACGGCCGTTGCAATATGACGGCCGCCGCAATATGACGTCCGCCGCAATATGACGGCCGCCGCAACATGACGTCCGCCGCAATATGACGGCCGCCGTAATATGACGGCCGCCGCAATATGACGGCCGCCGCAATATGACGTCCGCCGCAATATGACGGCCGCCGCAATATGACGGCCGCTGCAATATGACGGCCGCCGCAATATGACGGCCGCCGCAATATGACGGCCGCCGCAATGTGACGGCCGCCGCAATATGACGGCCGCAGTAATATGACGGCCGCCGCAATATGACGGCCGCCGCAATATGACGGCTGCCGCAATATGACGGCCACCGTAATATGACGGCCGTAGTAATATGATGGCTGCAGTAATATGACGACCGCTGTAATATGACGGCGGTTGTAATATACAACCGCCGTCATATTACGGCGTCGTCGCCGTCGTCGGTTGTATATTACTATAAAGAAAGAAAGAGAGAAAGAATACCGGACACAGTTCATGAAACACAAAATTAATAACAAAAAAAGTGATTTGCACGAATCAATGCAAGCGCTACAAGCCGGGCCGCGGGCCGCGGCGGACATTACATTGTCAGTTATTCGCTTTTACGCCAAGAAAAATTAAAAATTATAGTGGGGTATTTGGTTTAAAAAATAAAACATTAAGTAGTTACAACAATAAACACGAATAATTAAGAAGTTAAAAATAAGTCACAGTGAGTGAATACTATTCTGAGAAAATGAAGTATCTACCTACTAGGGCATGCAAACCGGATACCCGGATAACCGTAAAAACCGGATACCCGACTGATTTGAAACCCGGGTTTTTTAGGATAACAAAACCGGGTTTTTCGGTTTTGTATAAAACCGAAAAATGTGAACAGGACGGCGAGGCGGCGTTAGTTTCGTTTCTATTTTGGCTTCGTTAATTTAGTTCCTTGTCGCACTACTACGCCACGCTGCCGCCATTTTGTTTTTATAGTGTTATGAGTGAGTGAGACGAGTGCACGTGTTAAACACAACAACATGTCAACATGTCGTAGGTAAGTTGGTCACATTCTTTTATATCACTCGTATATTATGCATTGCTAATATTACATGAAGTGTATGACCAAATACTGAAATTTAATCACAGCAAAGATATTATGCATATAAGTAATAGCTATAATTAATTAGGTTATGGCAGCCGGCACGTTCTCATTTTTGTAAATATGTAACGTACCTATAATTAATAAGACGGTTTTTATTTGAAGTAGTTTGAGCTGATCACAGCACATTGTTACATTTAAACTTTAATGTTTTGATTACGTGTATTAACAACGAAGTAAATTTTAATGGTCTTTAGATAATGTGAATGTTAAAAATATAAAATGAATACCTAGCTAAGTAGACTTACAAAGAGTGCGTTTTTTAGTAAGTTTTTTACAGTAGGTAATATGGCACAAATGTGGCATATTGTTTGTTTATTTGTCTTCAATTTAGAATCTTCGTAATCGAAATCTTCTGTTGTTGAGTTTCTGCACCTAAAGTGTATTTAACTAGACTACGAGGCGTAAAGCTTCCTTCCAGTTGTCCGTTATTATTTTTACGATTTATGATCATGAACTTTTGCTACAATGGCACTTAACATTTACAGAATGGGCACGCCACCATTGCGGCGGTAAGTCCCCTCTTTGAGGAGTGGCTTGAGAGGCGGCATGGCGTCCTCACCTTCCGCCTGACACAGGTCCTCACCGGACACGGCTGTTTCGGGAGGTTCCTGTTTCGAATAGGGCGGGAGGAAACGCCCGGGTGTTTCCATTGCGAAGATCGCCTTGACGTGCTCAAACAACATACCTCTGGTGCAAGCCCATCTATAGAACTTGATTTAGAAACTAAAATCAGGGTAGAAATGACACTTAACGACGGTGGAGGAAAAACGGGAGAATAGTATATAAAGAATATATAATGTATATCAAAAGTATATAAAGCTTTGAAATCTATACCTCCAACAAGTGTGGAATTAGAGAGCGCCTTTTCAATCTATATCTGATTTATTTTGTTTTGGTAAATTAGGAATAAGACTTCTATTTTATGTGTTATTTAAATAATTATTTTGATCGCATTTTACGTACTGTTGATTTTGCCTGTTTTTTTTTGACAGTTACATTGTTATTTAATATTCTGTGATTTTAGACAAATCAAATCAAAACGTTTATTGTAATCCATAATGTACACTTACAGGTGGTACAAAAATTAGAAACAATTATGGACCCTGTCGGGCACAGCAAATTTTTAAATAACTAAAATAACTAGAGCGACGAAGAGCGCTTTAATAATTTTCGTTTGAATTATTTAATATCCTATTAAATATTTTATATATATTTTTTTTTGACCTTTGTGTACCTACCAGATGTTCCTAATTTTGTATGTTGGGTACCTTAATTATTGGGGAATATGTTGTTTTCATTAATAATAATCTTGATTCTATGTTGTTTATAGAAAATAAACTTTTTGTATTGTTGCTTAGTAAATGCTCATTGGTATTAAAATAAGTGAGATAAAGTAAAAAAAAAAACCTATTTTGATTAGACTTCAGCATTTTTATTTCTCTACATACATATTTCTCATTTCTTTAATAAAAATTGAAAAAAAAAACCGAAAAAAACGATTTAACCGGTTTCAACGGTTTTGAAAACATGAAACCCGAAAAAAACGGTTTTTTAAAGCAACCCGGTTTTTGCATGCCCTACTACCTACCTATAACAATGGATGAAGTATCTTCTTCGACCAAGAATTTATTGAAAAATAGAGGGTGTATATGAAATCTTGACGCCAGCTTTGCGTCACAGTCGCAAAAAGGCCAGGCACAATGGGTTTTTTTTTCTTTTTTTTTTCTGGGTGGGAAATCATCAAATAACTTCTCCCGCTCTGGGTGGAGCGGGAGGGCGTGTCAGACTTTTACTGACTAAAACCCACCCTTGTTCCCTCAGTTGCCTGTGTGCCAGGGGCCGCGGTATCTCTTTCGAACAACCCGCACCCCTGGCAGGCATCGGCCCTTGTGGACCCCATCAGTTGGTGCTGACATCTCTTTCACAGCAGCGTCATCGAGTCGAGGGCAGTTGGCAGCGAAGGATGAAAACCACCCGCATATCCAAATATGCGTATATTTGGGACACATCAGGAATTATGTTTTAAGTTACCTAAGTACTGTAAGTGATATGTCGGCCACCAATAACCATTGCATTGTTTTTGTTGGCGTGCAAACTATTAAAAAAAAATTTGAAGCAATGAATAAAGTATAAATATATTGGCACAGTGTGTATGACAAATAAACGCCTTTTCTTTCTTCTTTCTTTGCTCTTTTGTTTTCGAGAACCCACTTGCATCTGATACCATAACAAATTTATTATAATTATAAAATACTAAATAAAACAAAGTAACATAAGCTTATGTTATTTTGTATTTAATTATTAGTTTTCAAACAGATTGTCGCGCAAATTGTAAATACATACGTACTTTGGTAACTAGTACTTGCTTACCAACCAATCAGTGTACAATGAAATTAAATAAATGTTAATTAATCTACTTTTAAGGACACAAAACGTTACAAACTTTTTGATAAAATATCAACGTAAGTATAAAAAAGATACAGGGCTAAAAACTAAATAAAAGTAAGCTCAAGTATCAAGCAGTGTCAGTTTACTCATAATTTCGCCGCTTCGCGCAAATCGCTGTGTTTGTGAGCCGTGCACGTGTAGTAGTACCTAGATGCGTCCTTAAATGCATTTTCATTATTTTTCAAATAGTTTCGTTCACCAATAGTTATTTACTAGTATTCTTTACATTGATCAATTCATCATTCTCCTAGCCTTTTGCCTACTATCTTGAGGTCGGCTACCAGCCTAACCGGATGTAGCTGAATACCATTATTAAAGATGGAGCGACAGCATATCTGACCTCCACAACCAAGTTACTGCGTAATACCCCATAATAAGATTGGTTGTTAAGCTTTCGAGCTAAAGACGACCTGTAACAACAATCAAAGATCCACGAATGGGAGTCGGGCACAACGGCTTAACGTGCTTTCCAAGACACAAAGATGATTGGTATGTAAAGATTGTCCCCATCCACGATCCATCGACCCTTGCGACTTTTATTACATAGCCACAAGCCACAGGCCCCTCCAATTAAATTCACCAGTAGTTGCCATTAAATAACTTAAATAGGTTTTAATCAGTTAATGCTGTAACTATTACTACTCTTTGTTGTGAGATAGGTATATCTATTGTGATACAGTTTTTAGCCTCTATACTCTTCAAGGCACTAACTTTTTTTCAATTTCGCTAACTCGCTGTCACTAAAAGAGATAAGTAGCCAGGGTCGTCGGAACTAGTGGAAGTTTCGTAAGAAACCGATAGATGTTTTCGTATTAAAAACTTGTTAATGAACTGTTTGGTTTCTGTTAATTAAATTAAATTTTATTCGAAAACATTCAACTGTATAAAAAAACCGGACAAGTGCGAGTCGGACTCGCCCACCGCGGGTTCCGTACAAATTTGTAGGTACCATATTATAGGTAAAAAAGATATGGACAAATTTAGATTTTCGCCAATTCGCTTGTAAGTACCAAAATTTACCTTGATTTTCAACTTTTTTATTAAAAATGTAAATAAATCTAAATTTTCCCATATCTTGTTATCGTGTGGACTCAGGACCTTGATTTTAATACACCTAAGAGGAACTATAGACCTCAGTATCTGGTATAAATTTTAACTTGCTAGGTCCATCCGTTCCTGAGAAAATCGGTGGTGACACAAGGACAGACACACGGACATACGAACAAGAGAGTGATCTTATAAGGGTTCCTTTTTTTTACTTTTTGAGGTACGGAACCCTAAAAACCACAACAAGCCAACTTTCTCAGTAAATCTCTTTCACGCCTTAGTTCCACTATAAGGTAAAATGTATGACAATACCATTACACGATACACCCCATTGCTTGTTCCACCATTTTCCTTATCCCACCTGCAGGCGGACGTGAAGGGATATCGCATAAATATAACCGTCTTTCCTTTGGTAGCCCCGTAGCCCTCTAAACCCGTAGGGGCGGCAGAATCATAATAGGAAAATATTATGAATTTAGGTTTTAAGTTCTATTTGTGTTTTTGTTTTTATTATTTGTTTCTGCCTGAGTCAATTTTTTCTAATTATTTTTTTGGTATATTGGCGTGTGCTAGCTGACATATGGCAGATGTTTTAATTTTATATTTCGTAACGGTAATTAGGTACCTAATACCTGGGAATAAGTGGCGGCTGTGTTATTTTATGTTGCGGATGCATTTCGGTCTCAGTGTAAGTATAGGATTAGTTTGTCGGTTAAAGAAAGGATTCTAAGTGTAGGTAAGGCTCAACCTTGTATCGGTATTAATGTCAGGATGGGCACTCAATATCTTGTTCAGCGTGTCCTGCTGTCTGCACGCTACAGGAGCTGATGGACACTGCTGAAGAAGAATGTCAGGATATTAATTCTATTCAATTTAATATCTTTATTGTGGATCATAGGAAGGATCATAATACAGGTCTTAAATAGTTCAGTCGTGATCAGCTACGTCCCGCCCATACAACAATTACATAGAAATTAGAACTACTTACATTACAAATGAGTAGAAAAAAAAACATAAAAATAATAGTTTAAAAAACTAAAAGCACCCCACGCTTTTTAATAGAATTAAATTATTTTCAAATTTTTTAGTTTGGTTTTTAAAGCGTGTTTTTTAGTTTTTTAAACTATTATTTATTTACTATTTTTTAGTTCTGCTTGCTTGAAAAGCGTGATTTTTACGTTTTTTTTTCTGTTGTTTTTTTGTTTTTTTTTTTAATTTTTGAATTGTCATCGGTCCTCGATAAGTCTACAAAGTTTCAATGAAATCTGACCGTTTGAAGTGGGTCAAAATAGCGTCCAAAGGAGTCGGTTACATACAAACATACAAACAAACATACAAGTGAATATAAAGCGTGTAAAAATGAAATGGAACGAATTAAGGTAGGTCTATTTAAAACTATTTCTATGATATCAATTTGTTTTATTTTTATCATCCTATGTATATGATAACGTAACTAATCTATACATCTATACAGATAAATAAAATTGGAGTGTCTATTTGTAATATTAAAATAACCGCTTTTAATAAATGCATATGGATGTGGTGACGACGTTAGGTTGTTTATACGTTGTAGATACTTTTAGGGATTTTTATAAATAAAATTATGCGACTGTTTGCTAGCTCTGTATTGAGGCAACTAAAACATGCAAAACGATCGGACATACCGCCCACCAAAAGGACCCTGTGTCCTTTTACAAATACTACTATTGCTACTGCTTACAATAAATTGGGCTTAATAACTAACTGAATAATTTTAAAACTCATCAAAACAATAAAACAAATCTTACAAGTGGACTGTATGTAACAAAAATGAGTAACTGATTATCCAATAGTAAATAGATCGTTAAGTTAAGTACCTATCCATTTAATTGATAACATAATTAGTTAATAGATGTACATTGTTATAAGCAAAGCATGCAGGTGGGAAATGATAAATCGTAAACTAGTTTAAGAACTTGAATCATTGAATGGTAAGTGTGTACCTAGTTGTAGTACATATATCTCTGTAGTAATTAAGTATATGTAGTTAGTATAACAAACTTACTTTGATGATTTAAATCTTAATGAATATTTACCATTATACAAACTTAGCTTTTAGGTAGGAATATTAACTTAGATAAAGGTCTTTTTAATTCACTTTGCCCTTTACACTGCACTGTAACCACTCTAACTAAATTGTCTTTTCCAGGATGCAGCATTTTTATTTTTCCCATGAGCCATCTCGTGGGTGGCAGGTTTTCCTCTTTGATGATCACAATATCTCCCACACTAGGTGACTGGATAGCCGATTGCCACTTCGTTCGTTGTTGCAGTGTGTTCAGGTATTCTGAATGCCATCTACGCCAGAAGTCTTGTGTCATTCGCTGTACTAGTTGCCATCTAGTTAATAGGTTGATGTTGGATTTTTCATAGTTATCATCTGGAACACTGAGTAATGGCTCACCTATCAAAAAGTGCCCAGGTGTGAGTGGTGACATCGCCTCAACAGTGTTATCCAACTGGCATAATGGACGGGAGTTAAGACAGGCTTCGATTTGTGTTAGCAATGTCGCCATCTCTTCATAGGTAAGTTTTGTGTCTTTACTAACCCTTGTTAGATGTCTCTTTGCAGATTGCACTCCGGCTTCCCAGAGGCCCCCACAGTTTGGCATCCGCGGCGGGATAAAATGCCACGTAGTCCCATCGGTTGCCAAGTGTTCGGAAATTTCTTTGGAAATGTTGTGTTCACCTGCTTTGAAAAGGTCTTTAAGTTCTTTTGCAGCACCAACGAAATTGGTGCCGTTATCGCTGAACAGATGAATACATCGCCCTCGACGTGCGACAAATCTCCGAAATGCAGCCAGGAATGCTTGAGAAGTTAAGTCTGTGACGGCTTCCAAGTGTATGGCACGAGTAGCCATACACACGAATAGACAGATGTAACCCTTAGTAGCATGATGCCCTCGTCCCTTTGATGTTCTTATCAATACTGGCCCTGCATAGTCAACTCCACTGTTCAAAAAGGCCCGCTGTAGACTCACCCTTACAGCTGGTAATTCACCCATTAACTGGTTGTTTATCTTGCCTTTATTGATAATGCAAACCTTACAACTTCTTATGCATTTTCTTACTGCTGATTTTAAGTTAACTATCCAATAATTACTTCTTAGGTACGTCATCATAACTTGTATACCACCATGCAATGTTTGTTTGTGTGCTTCGTTGATTAACAATGTAGTGATATGTTGATTGCTCGGTATTATTATTGGATGTTTTGTTGAGACTGGCAAATAAGCGTTTTGTAAACGACCTCCTACTCTCAGCAGATTGTTTTTATCTAAAAATGGTGTCAAGCTAATTAGTGAACTCGTTTTTCTCACTTTACCATTTTTCTTAATGTATTCTATATCTCTTTCATACACTGTCTGCTGATAGTAAATTATGCACTTTTGCAAAATTGTGTTCATTTCACCAGTAGTCAAATACTTCTCCTTGGTTTTATTACTTATTATTCATAGGCAATAAGCGAGTACCCTTTTCATTCTAGTCAGATTAGAAAATCTTTCCCAAATAGGTTTTTCTTCATTTTCTTTATTTTTAGTTGTATAAGTACATGTTAAATTTAACTCTAAATCTGTCTCTGTATTTTCTGATCTTCTCAAATTAACTTTTCCTTTTGATAGCCATTCTGGCCCCTTCCACCACATCTTCTCCTTCTTTAGATCTGTTAGGAACATTCCTCTGGATGCTACGTCAGCTGGATTATCCTTTGATACAACATGATACCACTGTGTGTTGTGTGTATTGTCTTTGATTTCCACCACTCGATTTGCTACAAAGGTTTTCCATTTTTGAGGTTCCCCATGAAGCCACGCCACACACTGGTCCCAAATTAAAAAAAAGTGGACATTGATAGTAGACCGCTGATATTTTTTTTTATTGTTGATACAATGATAACAGATAAGGCAAAAAAATATTATTGTCCTACTTCAAATACTTTTCTGTAAAAAAATATTTCTTTTTTTTTTGTATGGGAGCGATTACATTTTACTCAATTTCTCAAAAACTTTAAGCGATGTCGAGATGGCAATCACATATGTTAGAAAACTAATAATTCTGAGTATTTGGCTCGAAGAAACTTATTGCTTATCTCTGCGTACTTTAGAGATAATAGTGACAGAAAATAACATTTTTTTTTAATGTTAATTTTTTGCTTTTTTTTAATCATAGCCTTACTTTAGCACATAATTATAATGTATGCGTAATGTCAAATAAGTAAAAAGAGACTTCTCTGTAAAAGAGGTTATGGGGGCTCACTAATGACTGAAAAGCTATGACCTTTCTGAAGGAGTACTTTCATCAGTTCTAAAAAACAATCAAAATGAAGACATATTAAGCTGCAAACATAAAGTTGAATATGTTCACAAACGATTCTGAAAAAATATTATGGTGAAAGATTAATATTTGGGTCTATATTCTCTTGAGAAATCTCTATTTCCTCGTTTTCCAACGAAAGCAATTCATTGTTCAAGATCAAAGCACTAGCCTCTGGAAACAACTGTTTATGTAAACGAGCAAACTTTGGTTTGATATGGCTGATGTAAGGATCTGAGCTAATTAGAAAGCTGTGGATAATGTCTAAATTAGTCTGAACTCTACCGATTTTTCTTGTATGTGCCATTCTAACATTCCGGAAATCTTTATTCCTCGCTTCGGAAGCTTCTTCGGAAAGCATGCCTATCGGAATAAAGGAGAAATTTTCACAAATATCAGCACCGTGTATCAACAATTTATGGACACTTGAAGGCATGTAATACCATGGATATAAGTTTACATATAGCATTGCTGTTTCTTTACAATATTCCCTAAACAAGTTGGTATTAATAAGTTGACCAGATGAAATTGTTTGTAAAATGACTGCAAATCTCTTGATTAAATCAGGGTGGATACCCGTTATTTCAGCAGATACTTCATAATTTTCAAAAAACCTTCTTGCCGTGTTACCGTCATTGGTTGTACCAAATCCCTGTTTTACTATGTCAATTAACAAACCAGTTCTTTCCCGGAATTCTTCTTGTGTCAAATTCTTTTTAATTTCTTTTAACAATTTATCTTCTTTTCGTGCAGCCCACTTTTTGAAGTCTAAGTTGTACGAAATGTGTAAAATACATTCCATACATCTTATCCACATATGAAGCGAAGACAGACCATATTTATACATATCTTCTCTGATGAGTCTTTTGGATACAAAGTCCAAGTCATTCATTTTGCTAGGTGGGGTATTGCAAATATTACAAACAGCTGCAGAAGAAGTATTGGAAATCACAGTAGAAATTTTCCCATCAATCATAGTCATGTACAAATCATGTTTAATATCAAGATTATCTACAATTGTGGGAACAAGGTTACGAATTTCTTCCTCTAAGGATGCACTTTCCTTCTTTATCAATTCATTTGTTTCTTTTGCAAATATAAAGCCAATTGGACGACAATAGTTTGTTGAAGAGGGAGCAGGATTTTGCCACAAGATAGTACCACTCTCTTCTTCCAAACGAAGCGGAACCAAACTAATCATGAAAACTGAAGAATCGTCAATTTTAGTGTCGGAGTGTGACTTTTGTTTATAATTACTTTGAGAAGATGACCCGTCAAAACCCCATTTGCTTATTAGTTTTAGCGATTTTTTGTCGGCAGAGTTGTGCTGAATTGTTTTTAATATCCTATTAGTTGTCAAATCTAGAAGCGATTGAAGTCTTATCTTAGCATCAGATTCAGTTACAGTTATGTCTGACTCTGGAGGATAACAAGTTTTTTTAGCTTCCAGGAGCTTTTGATAGGATGGAAGACAATACATTTTCTCTGAAGCAAGAATAGTTCTTAAATTTCGATATTGCCATTTTGACAAATTTGTTGAGGTGTAAAGCGCTAACGTTTTATCATCTGGTAAACACGGTTTGTCAGTCTTTTTAGCGAATAGTACATCATGTACCATCTCACATTTTTCCTTGTTTTGGCTGAGTTCGTTTAATATAGCTGCTAATTTTGTTTTTTTAGACTCTTTTAATTTGGCACATAAAGCATAAACTAATTCCTCCTCTGTGTGATCTAGAAGTGTTAGAGAACGCCTTTTCTTCTGTTTATCAGATATATCAACAAATGGTTTTTTACTTGTACCATAACTTAATTGATGAGTATCCACTTGCGTTTCGAAATTTGGAATTACTTCCTCGGCAACTTTAAAAATGCTGCTTAAATCGATATTTTGACATTTTGGCCAAACTATTTGGGATTGTAACCAGTCTGAATTTTTGTTAAGAAAGGTCTTTTGAGCTCTACTGGAAGCAGACCATCTTTTTGAGATATTACTTGAAAAATTACGACAAAATAATTTAATATTACTCAAATCTTCGGAAGACAATTCAACACCAATACGTTCAATAAGGGCATTAAATAAAAATTCGACATTTTTAAAACCACCTCCTGATTTAAGAACAACGTATAAGTCTAAGTTGGTGACAAATGCGGACATATTATAATTTTAAGGAAAATTGAAAACAAATTAGAATCAAAGATATCAAAGACAAAGTGACTTTGATTTTAACAAAAAAAATTACGAAAACAAATTCGACGAAAGAAAGACAAACAAAAATTATTTGATTTTAAAATCCAAAGATTCAAAATACAACAATAACAAAACAAACAAACAACAAGCATTTCTTCAAGCGCACAGAAAAAATAAGGACACGTCTTATCGCAACCACATTTAGTTGTACACTGAGTGAGGTGTACGCGCGCGATTCGTGACCGTATTACGTTACGTCATGAGAGGCGGCCATCTTGTTATCCCGGCAAACTCGCGTCGAAGCTCCATTTTGCTGGCCAGCGGACCTATTGCGATATGAGTAAGGCTATGATTAAAAAAAAGCGAACAATTAACATTAAAAAAAATTGTTATTTTCTGTCACTATTATCTCGAAAGTACGCAGAGATAAGCAATAAGTTTCTTCGAGCCAAATACTCAGAATTATTAGTTTTCTAACATATGTGAATGCCATCTCGACATCGCTTAAGGTTTTTGAGAAATTGAGTAAAATGTAATCACTCCCATACAAAAAAAAAAAGAAATATTTTTTATAGAGAAAAGTATTTGAAGTAGGACAATAATATTTTTTTGCCTTATCTGTTATCATTATATCAACAATAAAAAAAAATATCAGCGGTCTACTATCAATGTCCACTTTTTTTTAATTTGGGACCAGTGTGCGCCAGTACAATAGTTGAGTCTGTCCAGCAATAGGTTTGATTAAAAGGAATTCTCATGGCTAGTGTGACTTGTTTTAAAAGCCTTGACAACAAGAGAGCTCCGCACAGCTCAAGACGAGGAAGCGATATTGTTTTTAATGGAGCAACTTTGGTTCTCGATGCAATTAAATTTGTGGATACAGTACCATCCTGTTGTTCCACTCTGCAGTATACAACGGCTGCATATGCCCGAGTTGAGGCATCGCTAAAACCGTGCAGCTGTATTGCTTTTACATTGCTGCTGTATGAGTGTAACCATCGGTCTATAGAAATCTGGTTCACATTCTCGAAATCTTTTCTTATTTTCAACCAATTTGAAGTTAATTCTTCGGATAATGGTTGATCCCAGTGTGCGCCAACTAACCATAGTTTTTGAATGAGCATCTTAGCGAGCACAATGCTTGGCGATATCCATCCTAATGGATCGTAAAGTTTTTGTATATCTGATAAAACGTTTCTCTTCGTAATAGTAGATGGGGGTGAAGAAAGACTGATTTTGTAAAGAAATTGATCAGTACCAAGATTCCATGCGATACCCAACGCCTTCACAGTACCATCCAAGTTAATATCAAGTTGGACGCTTGAAGAAATGTTGCTTGGATCTATCGATTTTATCAACTCGATGTTGTTTGATGACCACTTTTTCAACTCAAAACCTCCCTTACTTAACATAGCCCTGAGTTGATTACTAGCTTCTATGGCTTCTTTAACAGTGTCACAACCCGACATGACGTCATCGACATAGAAATCTGACAAAGTAATTTCAGCAGCTACTGGATAGCTATCTCGTTCTTCATGTGCGAGTTGGATCAAGGTCTTCACTGCTAGATAAGGTGCTGAAGTAGTCCCAAAGGTCACGGTAAGTAATCTATAATCTTTTATTTCTTCATTGGTATCATTTCTCCATAGTATTCTTTGAAAATCGGCATCTTCCTTGTATATCATGACCATTCTGTACATTTTTTGTATATCTGCAGTGAAACAGATGGCGTGCATTCTCCAGCGCATGATTATACAACGAAGGTCTTCCTGGAGCACTGGACCAGGTAAGAGTTCATCGTTTAATGATATACCATTTGTTCCCTTACATGATGCGTCGAAAACTATGCGGGTTTTCGTCGTTTCTTTTTCTTCACGCAGGACTGGATGATGGGGTAAGTATACTGATTTTCTTGTATATATTTCTTTTTCAGGTACTTCTTCTATATGACCTAAGTTTTTATAGTCTTCTATAACCTTTTCATATTCTTCTTTCAACTGAGGCTGTTTTTTAAATCTTCTCTCTAATTGTATCAATCTGGTTTTCGCTATGTCTCTTGTATTTCCTTCTGTCGATTGCATACAATTTGTTTTAAACGGTAATTTCACTATGAATCTTCCTTGTTCATTCCTTGAGTATGTTTTGTGATAAATGTCTTCACATATTTGTTCTTCTTTTGTATTGTTTCGCTTTGTAGTTGTGTCTATCTCCCAGAGTGTTTTTAGCATGTGATCGACGTCTACTTGGTGATGCATAACAAGAAATGAATGTTCTTTTTGTGTTGTATTTATTTCTCCAAATAATATCCATCCTAGGGTGGTTTTCTGTGCACATGGAGACCCTGGTGGACCCTTGATTAGCTCTTGTTCGACTATTCGTGCATACTCCTTAACACCGAGCAGCAGATCTATCGGGCCTGGGTTATTGTACTCTGGATCAGCAAGATCGAGACCATCCAGGTGCTGCCAGTTGTGAATAGTCATTTTGTGGTGTGGTATTCTCGTGGTCAGTTGCCTGGACATGACGTAAGCTTCGACGTGCATGTTGAATTCTGGTTTCCTTCTTGATAATATGTTTAACTGAACCACGTGTTTAATTGGTGTTTGCATAGAACCCACACCTGTTACAGTGCCATCAATTGATTTTCTTTGTAGCTTCAATAATTGAATTGCCTTTTCACTTATGAAGCTCGCTTGTGAGCCTTGATCTACAAGAACCCTTAACAGTATCGCATGTCCATCTATTCCCTTTGCTTTGACTAGTGCAGTTGCTAATAATGCTTTTCCAGATGCTCCGATACCAACATGAAGAGTTGTTATGTCCTCCTTGTCGGCTTCTAGTTGAGATGTCGATGGTTGTATTGGTTGTGTCTCTGTGGTATCCTTCGACTTCTCTGATTTATGAAGCAAGGAATGGTGGCGTCTTCTACATACGCGGCAAGTAATTGGTACCTTGCATTTGTAAACTGAATGACCCGGAAGCAGGCAGTTGAAACAAAGCTGTTTTTCTTTCACATAATTGTTACGTTGTGCAAGGTCCATCTTAATAAATACTTTGCAATGACATAAGGTATGCTTTTCACTACAAAGTGCACAGCTTTTATCTTTAACAACATTCGCGGCATGGTACGATCGCTCTTTGATTGTACGATCTTTATTTGTTACGAGTTGTATCATTTCCAGTGTTCTAAACTTTGATTCCAAAAATCTCTTTAACTCTTCCCAAGATGGCACTTCGTCTGATTTTTCCTTGTAAGCAAAAGTTTCCCACTCTTTATGTGACTCCTGATCCAACTTCTGAATCACCAGAAATATAATTAAAGGATCCCAGGAATCGGTATTAATTTTCAAGTTTTTTAGGTTATTTAGGCACTCTGTCGTAGTATCTAATAAAGTTTTTACACTGTTAGCTGTTTGTGTTGTGATTTTCTTTTGATTAAAAAGTCTTTTCAAAACAGAGAACACAATAACACGTGTGTTGCCGTATCTGTCTTTTAACAATTGCCATGCTTGATCGTAGTTGTTATCCGTAACTTGAATGTGCCGTAATATTATTTCTGCTTCACCGGTAACACTTGATTTAAGGTAATGCAGCTTTTGGACGTCACTGATCGAAGTATTTTTATGCACAAGTGATGTAAACATATCCTGGTACGTAGGCCACTCCTCATATTGTCCCGAAAAGGTTGGTAATTGTATCCGAGGCAGTTTTACAATCGAACATTGCCCTTGACCATTAAATACTGAAGAGTTTGAGGTTTCTACTGATATTTGTTGTTGCTTGCTCAACATATCTGTCAAGTCCGCTTGTAGACAAAGGTACAGGTCTTCAATGATAAAATAGTCTTCATTGACAAAGTAAGAAACTTCTCCACGCTTTTCTCTTGAAGTACACTGTGTCAACATCTCATGAGCTTGCTTAAAGGAACTCCAATACTCTTCAATGCACTTTAATCTAGCCTTAATGTAACCGTCTGTAAGTCTCAGTTTAGGACACTTTTTTAAGTTCGTTTGTGTTTTTTGTAACAATTTTGCCACGTCTTCTAGCGTATTCAAATATTTTTGTTGTTCTGAAGTTAACGTAGTCATTGTAACTTTCTATTCTGTTAATAATAGGTATTGTTAGTATCACTTGTGTTATGAATTGCCACCACACTGTCCACACTTTACAGAAAAAATCTAATTTTTATAAAACACTGCAATTTTGCGTAAACAAGTCGTCTTATCTCTGGAATGCGGCTGCCTTTTGTTCTCGGCTTGCTCGGACACCGATTCACTAATGACCCACAGGTGTGCCACCAGTAATTATCCGGCTCGATTTGCGACCATATGGTGACGACGTTAGGTTGTTTATACGTTGTAGATACTTTTAGGGATTTTTATAAATAAAATTATGCGACTGTTTGCTAGCTCTGTATTGAGGCAACTAAAACATGCAAAACGATCGGACAGGATGTATACACGGTACATGTACCAAAATAACATTTTTTTCAATTTTCGTCTGTCTGTCTGTTTGTTCCGACTAATCTCTGAAACGGCTGGGCCGATTTTGACGGGACTTTTACTGGCAGATAGCTGATGTGATAAGAAGTAACTTAGGCTACTTTTATTTTAGAAATGTTATTATAAATAAATAATTAAAAAAATAACTATTCCGCGCGGACGAAGTCGCGGGCTCAGCTAGTTATAAATATAATTCTGAAGGAATATGCAGGAAATATTTGTAGTAGGAGTAGTTTAAATTTTTTGTATAAGCATATGCTTAGATGGAAGAGGATGAATGAAGAGCGACTTACAAAAAGTATTCACAAGGTGGTCTCTGTGAGGGGTAGCGCCAGAAGGGAGGATCGCTGTAAGGGATGATAATGCCCTAATTGGTCATGTTCTTCAGAAAGGTCAGGGGAATCAGATGGATGAACGTAAACGAGGCAAAAGGAGTATACACCGTGACATTTTAGTCGTTTTAAAAAGGTGGTCCACGCTATGTAACCGACATAAAATACCTCTAGACACGGCTAAAAAATTGTTACAATTAAATAAGACAACAGGTGCAAAGAAAAATAAATCATGCTTTAGAATTATGAAACACCCTGTTTTTACATATTAAACGGTGGAAGATGAGAGTCGACCAGATCATTCCATCTCCATTACATTCCATCATTCCTTCCATGTCCATAATCACTACGTCTTGCGTCTTAGTGAATGACATTTAAATTTTTTAAATTATTAGTTAGTTCATAAATATCTTCTTTTTTTAAATAAATGATTAGTAGTTATTGAATTCATGAAGTGGGCTACCGTTGTAGGACGATTAAAATGCCACGGTGTATAAGGATCGTTGCAGGTGGCGTTCTGTAGTTTTTGCCTACTCCCATAGGAAGAAGGCGTGAGTGTATAATTTTAGTTTCTACTTATGTTTACGATTTTGTTTTTGAAATTTCTCTCCCATTATTCGTAGGTATAACACATTACCTAGTAATTTTATATACCTGCATAAACAAAACAACAGGACCAGTTTTAAATGGAACGCTTTTGAGCGTACCAACAACCCTTTTCCATCAAGTAAATGTCAAAGATATCCTCTGTCATGAAACTCTATTCACTAAAAGGTAATTTATGTTTTTTTGATACACAATATAAGGTAAGTTTTCAGGAAAATAATTTAATTTTTCAGTGAGCTCAGCATCGTAAAAGACAAAGGAAATATTTAATAACAATATAGAAACTTCGAAAAAGTTTTGATTACATTTTGTTTTAATGTAAGGGTTGTCTTTTAATTCTAATTGTTTTCGCGACTTCCTCACCCAAGAATCTTTATAGTTAACTTCCTAATGTTTATAAAAAGGCAGTCAGTATAAATCAGTTTGTTGTGAATATTTTTTTTTTTTGCCCCACACTAGGAATTTCTCCTGTATTGTGGGTGGGTGTATTCATATCTTGCTGTGCTTGATAGTACTGGAATAAGCTCAGCAGGGCCGGCTTTCGGGCTGCACTATGAAGTCGCTTTGATGACTTTTGTGGAGGTGCCTCGAGGGAAGCCAGTTCTCTTCAAGTTAGTCTAAATTGACGATCATTCAGATGTCCTTTACTCGTGAGGGCGTTAATCTGGTAACGTTGCTCTCAACACTCGGCTATAAAAAGCAAGCAAAAACAACAGCAATATAAAACATTATTTTAAAAGTATGTAGATAAGGACTGTAAAGAAAGGACTTTGTTGTTGAGGATAAGATAGGAGGGTGAGGTATGAGAACAGGAAAAAAAACATTAATTAACGTAGCTGCATGGCGTTTTTTTTTTGTGGACAATCATCAAATAACTTCTCCCGTTCTGGGTGGAGCGGGAGGGCGTGTCAGACTTGTACTGATTAAAACCCACCCGTGTTCCCTCAGGGGCCGCGGAATCTCTTTCGAACAACCCGCACCCCTGGCAGGCATTGGCCCTTGCGGGCCCCACCAGTTGGTGCTGACATCTTTTTGAGGCGCACGTGGAACACAACGCGCCGTCAACCCGGGCTTGGTCCTGACCGGACAGCGAGCTACCCATTACTTGCCGTCCGCAAGCCCGCGCCTACGGTGGCCGGGAATCAGCCTAGGGTTCCCGACGCCCAGGGCGTCTCCTGCGAAGGCTACGGCTGTCAGGGCGCATGTACTGCCTCTCCCTCACGTGCGCCGCCTCCCTCTTTGTGAGCATCACTGCTTCACTGAAGGAGCTGCATGGCGTTTCCGATTCAACTTTACGAAATGAAAACAAAAAAATAATTCCTAAACGGTCTTTCAGCCTTTAGGCTAAGATTACCTATGTAATCACAGATTACCTTGTTTCGAAGTACACTATAGTAATAGTGTACTTCGATACAATATTCACCATCATAGTCGAGTTTGTTACGCAGCTTTATTGCCAAGACGCTTCGTGTAAAATACCGATATTCACCCGCATCTGGGGCCCGACCCCGACATTGGGAAAAGGTGCAGATGGCACATGACTTAGGACCCACAAACCCATCTCATCTTTGAAGACACCATTGGGCTTTGAGAGACTGATTTTCTTTGATATTAAACTTGAGACTTGCGTTTGATTTTAGTACAATTTTCGACACATTCTATAAATATTTGGCAATATCGTGAGTAAAATATTTGTATATATGTATATGAGAAATGTTCAAAAGTTTAGAGAATCCATTACAGTGTCACATGTTGCGTAGTTTGGTGTTGTTCCAAATAGGTCATGGAGAAAACACCAAAATGTTTCCACAGTTATTTCTATTAAAACTTAAAATAATAGAAAGTGATATTTATTACTACTTACTACCTACCGGATTTTGTTTACAGATTTTTAATTCGGTGACCTAAATATCGATCAAAGAACGTTCGTTGTTCATAGGAAACACAAGAAGCAAAACTCTGTGTGATAAACTAATGTTCTAGGAGTCAAAACCGCGAGCAACCAATGGCTCGGCCATTGTGCCATTCTTGCCACGACATCTCCTGCTGTTTGCTGTTAGTCTCCAGAATCCGCTGTTTTCTCAGCATATAATAGTACATGTGAGATCTAATTATTCAACACAACAGTACATTGATAATTTGGCGCGCGGCCAAAATCGGAACTAACGCTGCCATCTTTATTTTTAACAAAAGACATCACCCATTCCAGGATGTGTTATATTTTTTGGCAGCCATCAATTACAAACATGTTTTTAAAGTAGACATACAACGCATTATTTTCCCTTTCCGCAAATTCATAACAGCGTTGTCGTCATATAAAGATACATTTATACTACTGCCACCATTCAAATAAAATGTAATTCATTCCTGGCCATCGCGCCGGCTTTGTTTTTTTTTCCTTAATCGCCGAACAATATGGATGTCCTTTCTGAGACAATCACAAAAATGTTTCCCAGAACCAATGTCATTCCAGCCCCAAAATACCCATGTAGCACTCTAGCACTCTAAAATAGTCTTTCAGGATATTTTTTAATATTCTCACCAGCCAGTATTGTTTGAGCTTCTTCAGTTCACAGCGACGTGGGACGTGTTAAATGTAGTGTGCTTGACTCTTGATAGCCTCGCGTAAATCTTTCGCCCCGGGGTTAAAGTCGGGAATGCTTAGATATCACTCCTGGGACTGAAAGAAGGTAAAATATATTTTTAAATGTCTTCATCATCAGCGTATTGTGTTGCTTTCCCACCGTACATTGGTATCTTTAATTGGACTATACTGAGCTTGATTGTCAGCCTAATTCATTTTTTAAATATCGTTTTCAAAAATGTGTTTCGTAAGTTTAGACGGAGGACGATAGCGGCGACACAGTATTAATTTAACTTTTGTAGCTATTATCGTTTCTATTGTTATTTACTTATGTCAATTGGTTTTTGTTCCAAAAAAAAAACTTTTTACTGGTTTTGCTTTTTACAAGTTTTAATACCTACCCAATAAACCATCAGGCACTTAATCAAAACTCATAACTAAACTCTAGAAAAAAAAAGCCAAGAATTCTGCAAACAAGAATTAAATTCCGAAAACTTCGATTGACATAAAAACAAAACTTATTATACTACCTTTGGTTGGAAAATTCCGACAGTCAGTCGGAAAAGCTAAAAGGGTATTGGGTCACTAAGTATCTTTACCAATATTTTTTTCCGGAATAATTAATAAGGAGAAACAAACCTACATTTATTCTTCGCAAAGACATGGAAGTTTCTGAAAATGTTAAGCAAAATGACGTCCGATTCTCTACATATTATAATTATAAAGGTTTGGTATGTCATTCTTTGTACCTCTGCAATCTAGTTTGTTCGCTGATACAATCTCTTGTTGGTGAAATTCACTGAATTATCCAAGACAATATTGTCTTGGATAAAACTCATGAAAGCTACTTCGCAAAAGGAATCCCAGACAGTAATGCAATTGATTTCATTAAAATAAAATTTTCTCTTGCCCTTTTCTGCCTTCGTATCAGGATTTTTCGTTAACAATCTAAATACGTTAATGAAACGGGGGAGTTCAGGAAACAAAGAAAAAATACAGAACGAACTGGTATCACGATCGGACTCATTGCAATATTCCCTAATAATCCGAAATTGGGGAAAAAATCGAGAACAAATACAGGAAAATGAGAGAGCAAGCAGCACATTTACATAATGCATATTTTTATTTTTTACTATCTTCCTTATGTAACATTTGCTGTAATAGACTTTTATATAGTGTAACTAGCTTTTGCCACCGGCTACGCCCGCGTGTACGTCCAAAATTATCCCACGGGAACGTACTATCGGGATAAAAGTATTCTATGTGTTAATCCAGGTTAAAATCTGTGTACCAAATTTCATCCAAATACTTTCATCCGTTATAGCATGATTGAGTAACAAACATCCAAACATCAAAATTTCCAAATATACAAACATTCACATTTATAATATTATAGTAGGGTTGTGTTACATAGGAAAGAACAGGGATTTCTGTTCTGTGCACGTAAAAACAATTTTTATTCTAGTATCACACTTACAACTGACAAGACTTTTGCAGACCATTCCGCCTCTAAATTGATAGCTCATTATTTTTATTTTAAATTTATTAACCAGTAAGGAAACCAATTTATTTTAACTGGTTTCTGTATTGTATTAATCAATTCAAAGATATTTAATACGTTTGAAGGCGCTTCTCCAACGAGAAACGGGATCTTCATAATTAATTAGAATATTGCATTAATTTATTGGTATCGGAGGCAGGAATCTTGTTCCTCGTTGATAAATATGTTGATTTTCGTGTTAAATTTAATAACACTGTTGCCTGGTGAATATTTCGAGGAAGCTACTTAATTCTTCTTCTTGGAGTGTCGATAGCAATCTGTATACAGTCAGCCCAGAATTTGGCTACGAGTTTAGCACTTTCAGCAGCGTCCATCAACTCCAGTAACGGTCAGGCAACAGAACACGCTGGACCAGTGTTGCCAGATGTCCCCAAACCTTCCCCAAAATCCCCCAAATCAAGATTTGAAAAAAAAACCCCATAAATGGCAATTTTTTTATTTTTATTAAAGATATAATTTTAAACAATTTCAGCAATAGCGTGCATGACTAAATCAGCCTCTTCACCCGCGTCGTTTGCAGTTCCGTACATTTTTTCTGAGTTAAATTTGTTTAGCATCTTTGAACTGGGTTTAAAATGAACACATCGTTCTAGCAATGTATATCTTATTCGCAAAATGGATTCGGCAGTGTTTGTCTTTAATAATAGCTAATTGAGAGAAGGCTCTTTCCACAACTGCATTAGAAAAAGGCAACGACAAAATTCCTAGTGCCGTACAGTACAGTTGTGTTGATAAAAATCCCCCAATTCCCTCCACATCCAGTTTTCTCTCTGCAAATATCCCCCCAAAAATATTGTCCCCCTCAATTTTCCCCCTATAATTAAAACAAAATCCTTAATTTGGGGGGATTCCCCCCAATCTGGCATCACTACGCTGGACAGGATATTAAATGCCCCATTGTTTGTGGAACAGCACTATATTTACGCTCCAGGACGACTCATCTGTGAAACGACCTGATCAGGTTTTCCTCGCTTCGGCCTACCTGAGTCCGAAGTCTATTTAAAGACTTCCAGATGAGCCAAGTCAAGCTATTTACGTACCTAATAGAAACATTTCTTTACAATGATATCATATGGTGATGTAATTTGTATCCGTTTTTAAAGAATGTAATTTTGAAGCACAAAAAGTAATTTTCGTATGTTTGACTAAACTAATTCGGTTGTTTTTTGTGATACAGCAAAACAATTACGCCGATCCATTGCGGGTTTACCTTAGTTCTGTCGGTACTTAAATTACTATAGAATATTTCTCAATGTTAGTAGGTAATAGAAACCCAGTATTATGCCAATACCAGACGAGACTCTATACAGTGTGACAGGGACATCGACGCGATAACTGTTACCATAAGTTCAGCACAGATATAAAAAAATGCTTTTTTTTATAAAATATTTTTTGTAGAAAGTGCAATACTTATAGAAAGTGCATTTACTGTCAAATTGTATGGATCACCATTTTATGTTTGATAAAAGACGTAAAATTCCAACGCCGGGAGTTTCAGAATCTGCACTGCCGAGAGTTTCAGAATCTACAATGAATTCCTGTTAACAGGTTACGCGACAATATATCCTGTATAAATAAATCGATTCGGTTCGGTAGAAGTCGGTTGTTTTTTTTTTTTGTTTTCGAAAATCTTTTTATTTTTCACTTTTTAGATAAAATAGGTACCTACCCCACACCAATTCGAAATTTCATCAGCCTTGGGATCAAAACAATGCATATTTATGCGATAGCAGCAATCGCGGTTGATTTGCTGTCATTTTTTGAAGAGTTCCTTTGTCTGTCTCCAAAACGCATCATTAGAACTGAATGAAATTTAAATGGGACCATTTCGGAATAAACTCCTTTCAAACAAAAAAGAATTTTGCAAATCCGTCTATATAAGACGGAGTTTTGCCCGAAAATACAAAATAATAATATATAAACATGTCGGGTTGATAAACTCCTTCTTTTTGAAGTCGGTTAAAAAACAAATAGTTGGAAAATCTTTATAGTAAAGCTAGGAAATCTTTAAAGGAATTTTTACTTGACACACATAACAACTTTAAAACTTTTCATTCATCTTTTATTGGGATAAATATTAATAAACTTTTATGAATCTTTTATTGAGATAAATATTATCCAAATACGTTTATTCGCGGTTACCTACGATTAAAGGAAAACAAAGGGAGCACCTAAATAATAATATAATATTTCACTGTAACGGGCACTTTCATCTTTAACATAAAACAGTTAGTAGTTGTTAAAGCGTCGGCTTTTAGAACTGGCCTAGGCTGAACCTCGCTAATGAAAAAGTTTTGAGACTTTAACAACACTCCCGCGTTCATAGTGCTCGACAGAGTACTCCACAGAACATCACTAAATGTTTTGAATGGTCTTAATTAAGCCGGTATACCTATATAACATAGTGTATTTTCTAGTTTTACCTGAATTAAAAGCTTCGGTTAATTTTTTCATGACTGAAGCTGTCTTTTCATTGCATTTTTATGGTTGTACCCACCTGCTTTCATTGCACGAGTGAAGCTATTTACGTAGTATGAAAAAACGTGGAAAAGTAATGGGCGCTTTATTTGAAGCTGCATTTATCCTTCACTAAAACTTCCGAATAGCAAGGTTGATTAAAAAAATATAACCTTGTCATCGACCGAAAGATCTCACGTGCGGAAGGAAAATTGTGATGAATTCATGAAACGATGTCACTGCAATTCGAATTATAAGTCCTTCCTTTAGAGTTGGTTTTATTAGTTAGTCGTTGTCAAAGTGTAGACGTGTTTTGCGAATATGCGGCAGGCGCCAGCGACTCTTCCGCATTCTATTTGCAGTTGCAAGCGTCTATCAAATATTTCCACGTATCGAACTAAAATATCATTAGTACACTAATGTGCAGCTTATACAACCAACGGCTGTCCTCAGGTATTTAGTTATTTGAATACTACATTATTGTGATAATCAATCATTTTAGAAGTATTTATGTGTGTATTCAAATGCGCAATGTTTTAAAAACGTTTTTCCAACACAAATACGGTTTACAATATGATTGTATGTATTTCAGCCAGACAAAAATATTTTGTTCCAGTGGTCTGAAATTTCTCCTCGATTCAATTAGGATGCGCCTTCCAGTATTTAAATTAGAAAACAAAGGAAAAGTACTGGCGTGAATAAACATTCCGTAATCACTCTATTTGAATATAATAACATAAAGATACAAAGGAAAAATGTTAGGTAACTTTCAAACACATCTTTTCCCACGGGGCGGGCGTATGTCACCTTTTCTGTTTTCGTTGACTGTCATTTTCATTCAAAATGTTGGGAATATCTAGTCAAAAAAATAGACAAAAATCAAAATTAACGTTGCGGTTCTTAACACTTTCATTAGGTGCTTGACTGTAAGAATAATGTAGGTACAGTCAGGAAATGTAACTGTTGAGCAAATTGACAGCCTACCTCAACGTGTGATTACGATTGTGACAATACTGTGTAAGAATTGTGATTTGAAAATACGGACAATTTATGTTGGTAGTCGATTTACATCACAATTATTTTCCCGTATAATTTACATAGTCAGAAATACAGTGACAAGTTCTAACAAAATTATAATCGCGTATCTATTCTCATTATCTAAATTTCAGACAAAAGCTAGACGCTAATTATTATTTTAGTACAAAGCAGCTTAACACGAGATTATTCTAATAGTTGGTGTAGTACACTCTACGCAGTTCGTCGGCGACTGGTCCGGTGGGAGTCGTGAATAATTGCATCCCTGTAACACGAGAGTGTTGTTAAATACCTACAACAAGCCGCAGGAGATAGATTAACATGGTTTTAACCCAAACATAACCTGGATTTTGCAGTTTTGTGATGTCTCCCTTCTGTGGATCACTCTCGTGTAAACATTTGGTAGCTAAAATCTACGTTACTGTTGACTTCCAGAACTATTTATTTTCAAATATTGGTTTGCGTTGAGGTTATTGTTGACATTCAGCGGGGTAATTTCGTAACACACTAACAGTAGGAATGACTCATTTTGATAATTTAACAACATTAATTGCGTATTGATTTTGTTGAGCAAACAATATTTAATTAACAATATCCATCACATTGTGATTGATAATGTGTTATGAAATGAGGGTAAAAACACAACACGCATGAAACATGGGCTTGCCACATGGGCATGAAACGAAATCTGCGTATAGTGCTCGCCCGTCTGCGTTCCGCGTCTTTATGATCGCGAACGCTCGGGAATGACGATTCAACACGCGCTTCGCCGCCGACGCACGGTCGCCCTCGCGACGGCCGGTGTGTCGGTGCGCGGGCGCGTGTCGATCTCTAACGAAGCGCGCCCTGGACGTCGGGAATCCCAGGCTGATTCCCGGCCACCGTAGGCACGGGCTTGCGGACGGCGAGTAATGGGTAGCTCGCTGTCCGGTAAGGACCAAGCCCGGGTTGACGGCGAGTTGTGTTTCACGCGCGCCTCAAAGAGATGTCAGCAACAACTGATGGGGCCCGCAAGGACCGATGCCTGCCAGGGGTGCGGGTTGTTCGAAAGAGATACCGCGGCCCCTGGCACACAGGCAACTGAGGGAACACGGGGGGGTTTTAGTCAGTAAAAGTCTGACACGCCCTCCCGCTCCACCCAGAGCGGGAGAAGTTATTTGATGATTTCCCACCCAAAAAAAAACAAAAAGAGCTCTCTATGGTGTTGTTTAATTTACTAAATTTGACATACATAATGAAGTATGATTTGTACTTCAGAGTAAAACATATAGAATCTTATCATTTATCTGTAATTTTTCGGATTACAAGGTACTCTTTTGTTAGAAAATCCGGACTATAGGAGTCTTAGGCAGTACTCTATAATCCGACAAATTCGATAGTTCGACACTGCCCTGCAAAACGTTTGTCGGATTCCCGGGGGTCCACTGTACTTATTTTTCAAACTATGTATTTTTATGTTATTTTCTTGTGATTATTATGTATTCATGGACTTTGAAAACCCAAGATTATCATAATAAATTAAAAAATCCTTGATACACGAATTTTATGTCGATTAACAATTATCTTAGCGAATGACTCCGTTGAAAAGAAATAAAAAAATAGACGAGACTGTGCTAATTTTATTGGAGAATTGTACGAAAAATAATTTATAATTTACATTTTAAAATAAAAAAAACCCTTTGGTATGTAAAATGTGAGAGTTAAACGGCAGAAATAACAAAACAATTATTTTGCAGCCGTTTCATCGTTTTCGTATTTCGTGGACGTTTCACCAATGCTAATTTTGACCTTATTCAATATTTAATGACTGTGGCTTGTACTCCGTGCATAGAATAAGGTGATAAATGATTCTGCACACTTCTAGCATTTAACAATACGTGATTATAAAGTTTTTTTTTTTTTTTTTTTTCTTCTCATTTTATCTGCGATCGGCTTTGTAGCCATAATCAGATGGGATCTTCGTGTGAGATTAATTTTCGTGGTGCTCCATTGAACATTCACGTTATGTGGTTCAGTGATACATAAACTTTAAGTTTTCACTGTCTCTGGTCCAAGTTCAGGATTTGCCATCTCTTTAGGCGGGTTATATCCCCTTGTCTGTTTAGAAGGTTCTTGGCTAAGACATTGCTATGCTTGCTCAGTCTCTGTTTATATGATTTGCATTTTTCGCATAGTTCTTCTTTCACTGTAGGCATATTTAGGTGGTCGTGTATTTCTGTGTTTCTGGCAAACCAGGGTGCAGTTGATATTGTTCTTAGGGCTACATTTTGGAACCTTTGTAAAATTTCGATGTTGGAGTTGCTAGCCGATCCCCAGAGTTCTATTCCGTAAGTCCAGATTGGTTTTACTATCACTTTGTAGACAAGTATTTTGTTACTAAGAGATAAGTTTGATTTTCTTCCTAGGAGCCAAGATAAACTTTTCATCGCAATGGTGGCTGCCTTTTTCTTGGCTTTAATGTGGTTGGCCCAGGTAAGTCTTTTGTCTAGGTGAAGCCCAAGGTATTTTACTGTGTGACTGTTCGGCAGTGGTTTACTTTCCATGTATACTGGGGCACAATCGCCCTTCCGAAGAGTGAAAGTAACTTGTACGGACTTAGTTAGACTAGGTTGAATTCTCCATTTTTTCAGCCAAAGATCAATTTTATTTAACTGGACTTGTAATTTCTGAGATGCCTGATTTGGATCCTTATCACTCGCAAGACATGCAGTGTCGTCTGCGTAGGTCGCTGTTACCACGTCATCAGTTTTAGGTAAGTCAGCAGTAAAGATCGAGTAGAGCACGGGTCCGAGCACAGAGCCTTGTGGGACTGAGGCCTTCATTTCATAAAGATTAGACAGTTCGTCCTCGTATTTAACTTGAAATTTTCTTTGGTCTAAATAAGATTTTAATATCATATAAAAGAGTTGGGTAGAAGAGACTTAATTTTATACAAAAGTCCCTTGTGCCAAACCCTGTCGAATGCTTGTTGGATATCCAGGAACACTGCAGAACAGTATTCTTTATTTTCCAACGACTGTCTAATTTTATGGACCACTCTATGCACTTGTTCTACAGTTGCGTGCCCTTCACGGAATCCAAACTGATGGTTTGGTACTATCTCATTCTCGTCAAGGACTGGTTTTAATCTACGTAGAAATATTTTCTCAAAAACCTTCGAAATTATTGGAAGGAGGCTTATGGGTCTGTATGAGCTTGGTTCGGTCGGTGGTTTTCCCGGCTTCGCTATCATGCATATCTGTGATATCTTCCACAGCTTTGGGTAGTACTGTAGTCGAAATACAGCATTAAACAGCATTGTTAGAAAGACGATAACTTTTCTAGGTAGGTGCTTGAGTATTTCAGCTGTGATGAGATCGTATCCAGGACTTTTATTGTTCTCAAGATATTTTATTGTCTTAGTCATTTCATTTGGCGTGACCAATTTGAGTAGAGGTGATAGTTGTTGATCGCTATTAAGATAATTATCGACTTCCTTTTCAAAATCAGTCATCGCCGACTCATTTGGGGTGAAAACCGCAGAAAGGTGTTGTGCGAAAAGCTCTGCCTTTTCACTTGCTTTTCTGGCCCAAGATCCAGTAGGTTGCCTAAGCGGGGATACAAAGTTTTGTGGTCGTTTGAAGTTTTTGGTTATCTTCCACAATGAATAATTATCTTGCTTTCGAGCTGATAATGTTGAGAGCTTTTCTTGAAATTTTGTGTTTTCGTTATCATGTATGAGCTCCTTCAGTTCTCTTGCAGCTTTATTATAATCCCTTCTGTCGTCTTCCGATCTACTCAAATGAAGCTGCCTGCGCAATCTCCGTTTGGCCTCCAGTTTATGCCTTATCTCTAAGGGTATATTGTTTTGACAGATTGAAGTTTCCAGCGTAGGGGTAGCGCACCAAGCTGCTATTTGTATAAGATTAGTTATGTAGAATGTGGCAGAATCTATGTCTTCCTCAGTTTTTAATTTTACTTTTAGCTCAACTTCTTCATCTAGGTAGTCCGCAAATGAGTCCCAATCAGTTTTTCGATTACACAGGGTTAGTTTTGGCTCTCTGTAGATTGCTTTAACACTAAATGTAGCAATAACTGGGGAGTGGTCAGATAGTGTATCGAATGACGAATCTACCCTAGAGTTGATATCTGACAGTCCCTTGACAATAAAAAAGTCCAAAAGGTCTGGTGTTCTGTTGGTATCAGTTGGCCAATAAGTTGGTTCGCCAGTCGATAGCAGGGTTTGCCTGTGGGTTTCAACACATTTTTTCAGCTCACGTCCTCTGGTTGTGATGAGTCTAGACCCCCAGCAGGTATGCTTGCAATTCCAGTCTCCGCCACTGATATACCTGTGGCCTAACGTGTTGAAATATACATCAAACATATCATTCCTGACCTTCTGGTTTGGTGGACAGTATACTGCACTTATGTTGAGGGGACCAATTTTCTCATCTATGGTGATTGTAGTTGCTTGTAGCCAATTTTCTTTGAACTCGCTATGTAGGTGGTGTTTTATGTTATTTTTTATAATAACAGCAGCTCCGCCATGAGAGGTGTTGTCAGGGTGGTTGGTGCAGTATACACAATAGTTATTATCTTAAATAGTTTGCGATCATTGAGATGGGTTTCAGATATCAAGGCAATGTCCACTTTATTTGTTTTTAAGAGCACCTCTAGTTCTGTTTTGTTAGGCGCTAAGCCATTTATGTTCCAGATGGCTATGCGTATTGAGGTCATGGTTGTTGTTTACTAATGAGTGTCATGATCAGGTTCATCATAGTGCTCATATGAGATATCAATTGGTCTATCCTTTCAGTCTGTTTCATTATGAGGTTAATCAAGCTATGGTGTTGTTCTATAGGACTGTTGTCTTTTTCCTTTTTATTGGAAATTGTTCTCTGTGACTCATTGTGGTCACTGTTATACAAACTCTTTTAAGTGTAATCTCCTGGGATTTGAGTTCGTTTAACAGCTTCGCTGTATAATTTGAGGTCCTCATCATAATTTTGATGTACCCTCGGTGGAACATTATCTGGATTCAATTTGGGGTTCTGTTTTTCAGGACGTGTCCCTTGCCGTGTTTCAATGTTTGACGTGACTTTTGCTTGTGTTTGTTTTTGTTTGTTTCCCCATTTTCTTGCAGCAATTTCTTTATAGACTTGACATCCTTTATAGCTAGTGGGGTGGCTTCCTGAGCACAGAGTACATACTGCAGGGGTGTTCCTGTCCATGGTGCATGCAGTCGTTTTGTGCTCACCAGCACACTTTACACACCTGTAGGGTCGCATACAGTTGTTCTTAGTGTGCCCGTACTGCTGACATCGCATGCACTGTACCACTGTGTTTTTTCTTTTTGGATCTTCTATTGTGATTTTTTGATGGTAAATATATTTAATATCTTTAACCTTTCGGTTGTTTTCATGAGGGAATAGGTTAACAAAGAATGTGTTTAATGGCTCCTTTGTCCCATTGGCACGAGCTATCACAATTTCACCTTTGACTTTGTTGCCAGTTTGTTCTATCGCTTGTACAATGGCGTCTTTGGGAGTGCTGAAATGAAGGTGTTTAATGACAATTCGCATGCCTTTTTCATCCTTTTGAGTGAAAGTGTGCCCTATGAGTCCTTTTGCTCTTATGTGTTCTAATAGTTGTTTATATGTTTCAACAGAGGTGGTGGATATAATTAACTGGTTTTTAGTAACAACTTTATATGTGTAGTCGGTTTTTTTAGCCACTTCTTCGAGAAACTCAGTTAATTTTTCTAGGTCATCGATGCCGTAGAGCATTATGGGCGGAGGTTTGGAAGGTTTCCTGATTTCATTGGACTCGGTGGTCACCTGAGCCGGTTCATCTACTTTTAACAACGAGAAACTGTTGCTTGTGTTTAATTCAGGCACTGCAGCTTCTTGAATGTTTTGAGTGCTTATTCCTCGATGTTTATTTAGTTCTTGATCTCTTGACTGTATTCTTTTAGCAGAGATTTTATTTGTTTCTGCCTCATCGGGTGATCGATATCTCTTCTGTTTTTGTATGGGGACTCTTTGCCATAGTACCGATGGATTACATGGCGTACTTGCTATCTCTTTGCTTGTACCAGGTAGACAAGCAATCGCGGTGGTAGGAATTTGGTTTGCATTAGCTGTTTTGGATTCGTTGACTGGATTGCCACTGTTAATCTTTTCTTTAACATTGCTAATTTCAGACCAAGATGACGACCTTGCTCTATTGAATAAACCAGGATGGAATATTTGTTGCGTCAGATTTCTATTTGAACTCATTATGGTGGAAATTTAAATTATTATTGTGGCAGCACTTTTCCAAACGTCAGATGACATTTCTACGTTTAAATAACATAACGATTCTAACACGACGCAAAAACGAAAATTTTTGAGGGTGGATCGCAATAATTTTGAAAAGCAAAATGACACTTTCGTATTTAGTTCATTGATTTGAATCACTATTTATTTTACTCCACAAACAGTTTTACACAGTTTTCACATTATAAAGTTCACTTATACTATGTTTCTGAGCAATAAACTTTTAGTTTAGCGCACAAAATCACTAAATAACCATCAGCGTATCTACGCGTGTTGACAGCTGACAGCTAACCCGATTATAAAGTAAATGCGTTTACTACGATAATAATTTTTATTTTTATACTAGCTTTTGACAGCGGCTTCGCCCCCGTGGGGGTCAAAAATTATCCCAAGGGAACGTACAACCGGGATTAAAAATATCCTATGTGTTAATCCAAATTATAATCTATCTGTGTGCCAAATTGCATCCAAATCTGTTAAGCACATTAAGCCGTTGGTCCCGGCTGCCATTCGGTGGATCATTGACAGCCGCTGCTGGTCGTTAGAAGCCCGGAAGTCTGACAACCTGTTTTACCGAGGAGTATCGTGTAACCAAGTTACTGGGTTTCTGGAGGTTAGATAGGCAGTCGCTCCATGTAAAATACTGGTATTCAGCTGCATCCGGTTAGACCGGAAGCCGAACCCAACATAGTTGGGAAAATTCTAGGCATGATGATGACTTTTATGTACCCAATTCAATGGGCACTATTCAGCTATATTTAAATAAATTCGGACATTTTATAGCAAAGTTATTTTATCAAAACTTGTAAATTCCGATAAAAAACCTTTTCAAGCAACTTGTTCCTGGGATATTGTAAGAGATAACTAAAGGGAATGGCTTGTTGCGGTGTTGCCTGGCAACAACCCTCGTTATTTATGGACCATTGTGGTTTTTATACCAGCACCGAGCTGCATGATGCAGAGCTTTCAGTAGCTTTCATTAAGTACTTGCTTGTAATATCGCTTCATATAAACAAAAGTGGGTAAGTTTTAATTTTACAGGATTCAGTGTAGGTTACTTAGGTATGATCGGTTCTTGTTCTCATGCTCCCTCTATACATTGGCCCAACATTGGCCAATATAAGCCACAGAATGCCTATATTTCAACGATAAGTTTACGCCAATGACGGTAGTTCAATGTTCTGATAATAGTTTAAGTATACTATGGCTTACATTGGCTTACGTTAGAACATTGTGTAGAGGAGGCTTTACTATATCTTTGACAGTCGTTACGGGTCGTCAGAGGCCTGAAAGTCTGACAACCAGTCTTATCAAGGCGTATCGTGTTACCCAGTAACTGGGTTGTAGAAGTCAGATCCATGTAAAATAAAGGTATTCAGATGCAATCGATAAACCTGGAAGCCGATCGCAACATACGTAGTTATTAGTTTTGTTTTAAATACAGAATTAATATATTCATTCAAACATTTTGTATCCACACGTATCAAACTCACGTAGCAAAACTTTAAAATAATGTTACTTTCAAAGTTTAATTTAAAAAATACGTGTGTGTATAAATACTAAAAAATTTACCTACGTGTTTCCGCCATAATGTTTATATTTTTACGAATTATTGACCGATGAAGGTACGAAAATAAAAAATGCGGGCTTACGGAAACTGTTGAGGTATTCAGCTGCATTCGGTTAGACTGGAACTTAAGCCCAACATATTTGTGAAAAGGCTAGGCAGATGATGATGATTAGGTTGGTAAGTTTTTTTGGAAGTCTTACGAGAATTTTTGTTTTTTTGGTGGGAAATCATGAAATATCTTCTCCCGCTCTGGGTGGAGCAGGAAGGCGTGTCAGACTTTTACTGACTAAAACCCACCCGTTTTCCCTCAGTTGCCTGTATGCCAGGGGCTGCGGTATCTCTTTTTAACAACCCGCACCCCTGGCAGGCATCGGCCCTTGCGGACCCCACCAGTTGATGCTGACATCTCTAGTCTTACGAAATTGAGTGAAGATTTTTTTGGGTACCTATGTTCGGTGATTTTTCTTGTGTCTGTAATTGTATATTTAATTTCATCTTCCTGTAATTATGTACTTTCCCATTTAAAGTAACTTAATTGATTAGCTACAGATTATATTTACAATCTGCTGTCATTGAATTAACTCAAAAGTATCAAATAAATGCGCTGTGAAAGCATCGCCGCACAGTGGAACGAATGTATGGGAGCGGTTGGACGTAGACATGTCCGAAAAATAAGAGTAAAATTATGACAAACTAATGATGCCATCTTATTCGATTACTTAATGCCTTCATAAATTGTGGTGATGAATTTCTTCATAACTCCCATATTTCGGGAGTAATTTGAGAAAATGTGAAATTTTACTATGAAAATGAGTGTATCGAGCTCTCTCCCTCCTGATTCCGGGCTTGTTTCAAGTAGCGGTCTCTAATATCGTAATGCTATTACTAAGAGCTATATTTAATACTAAGACACATAGTGCGCCAAATGTGCACTTTCTGGGATAAAAGGAAACGAAAATTTAAAAAAAAAAACGTTTTTTCCCCATTTGTATTTACTTTAAACCGCAGACAGACTTATTAAGAGGTCTATAAATATATTATATATATATACAGAAATATATATTAACAAAAATATTCACAAGAACTGATGAGAGTATGACTTTTAAGTAAGTTGATAATAAATTACCTAGTTTCATTAAAAGTACAATAAATAATTAAGATGTAAGCTCTAATTTACTAAGTTACACATTTTAAAACAATAACATCATTTAATTATCTTCGTCATCATCATCATCATCAATTAATTCAAATTCAGAATCGATGTCCGCTAAATCATTTATGTTAACAAATTCGATATCACTTTTCTCAGAATCCGTAAGCTCATAAAATTCCTTAAAAGAAGATTTTTTTACAAACTTATTTCCTTTTGGACGGATACTTGTAACAAGTGGATCAGAAGACAGTAAAAGATTGTGCATAATATCTTCATTGCATGAGATACTGCTATGCTTTCGAGAATGCCCCTCTCTATATTTTCTAAAATCTTTATTTCTAGCCTCAGATGCCTCTTCGGATAGAAAACCAATGGGCACAATTGACATGTTCTGAACTATGTCTGGCCCATGCATTAAAATTTTATGAAGTGAAGAAGGCATATAATACCATGGGTATAACTCCACGTAAAGCTTAGCAGTATCAAAGCAGAACTCTCGGAATTTAGTTACGTTGATCTTCTCTCCTGATGAAATACACTGCAAGATCACACAGATTTTTCTTAAAAGCATAGCATCTATTCCGGTCAGTTCAGCAGATTTAGTGTAGTTTTCAAAAAATCTCCTTGCCGAGTTGCCATTGTTGGTGGATCCACTGCCTTGTTTCACAACATCGAGAAGTAAGCCCGTTTCTCTTCTTACAGCCTCTTGAACTCTTTTCTTCCTGTCATCAACTTGCCTTTTTGCTATATCACCCCTTACTTGCCATGATTTTATGTCTAATTTGTAGGAAATGTGTAATAAGCATTCCATTGAGCGAATCCAAGCGTGAAGGGTGCTTAAGCTATATTTATACATGTCCTCGTTTGCGTGTTTATCTTTGATTAACTCTAAATTATTCATTTCTTTAGGACAAGCCTTGCATATGTCACACACTGAAGCTGCTGTATTGGATATAATGGAATGAATTTTACCATCAATCATTGTCAACAGCAGTTGGTGTTTGACACTAATTCCATCAGTGATGGTGGATGGAGTTAAGGCTTCAATCTCTGCTTCGATTTCAGCCATCTCTCTCTGCACATTTTCTTTGGTTTCCTTTATAAACTTAAACAATATTGGCCGGCAAAATGAAGTGGAAGATGGTCGCTCGTTTTCCCAAATTGTTACACCTTTTGAGACGAGCCGCAGTGGTACAAGACTAATCATAAAATTACTAGCAAGATCGATTTGCTCATCTTCACTCGTCCTTTGATGATAAATGCTTTGGCTAGATGATCCGTCAAAACCCCATTTGCTGGTCAATACGAGCTGTTGATTGGGATCAACAGGGGTTTCTAACGACCTAATAAGTCTTCTTGAGGTTAAATCCATCAAGGCTTGTAATTTGATTTTTGCAGAGCTCTCTGTAACTGTGAGATCTTCTTTGGCCGGATAGCACTTAATTTTTTCTTTAACCAACATGTAGTAACTCGGGTATTGAAGAGCTCCTTCTTGAGTGTTGAAATCCCGAAGAGTGTTATAGCGCCATTTCGATAAGTTCATCGATACATAAAGAGCCAATGCCTTCAAAGGGGATATTTCCCGTACCTGAATTGATTTACCTTCAATGAAGGCTTTGATTTTTGAGGCCTCTTCTGGATTCTCCGTCAAGTATTTCATAACATAAGCTGTATCGCTTTGTCCTGCCTTTTGAAGCGCCCTTTCGGCCGAAAACATAATTTCAGCGCTGCTACTGCTGCATGAAAGACTATCTTCAGTGCGTCTTCTTTTTTGCCGGTTACTAAGGTCCTCAAAAGATTTACGAGGACTAGGATGTGTACAAGTTGAAGCATCAGATTTAGCAGGAGAAATTATGGGCTCGATGACGTCACTTATATTTTCTGTAAAAGGTTCCATATTTTCATTCTGTAATTCCGGCCATTGAATTGCAGCCTGTAGCCAAATCTCATGTTTCTTCCGAAACTTATCTGTGCTTCTTCCAGACTGTGTCCATTTTGCATAAATGCGGTAGCAAAATCGACGACACCAGTCTTTTAAACTTGTTTCAGCACTTTCACATAACTGAACACAACTGTTATCTTTTAAAACACTGAACAAATAGTTAAAGTCGCGTAAATCTTTATGTGCGCGTGCGCATAAAGCAACGTGAATATCAAGATTTGTATTAAAATTTGGAAAATACATTGCGAGATTAGCTTGGATACAACGAGGTGTAAATCAACACTGATTTTAAAGTTACTAATAGTGACCTATTTATATAAAATCCAGGTATCCCAGGTATCCTTTGTTAAATATTGCAAGGTAATTAGTTATTGTGATAATTAGTAAATGATGCATGCTAAATTAGTGTATTAAGAGCCATTTAGTAATTAAATAATAGCAATGTTCTTATCAGTAATCATTAGTGCATCAGTTTTATATGTAAACCTTAAGTCCCTAATTATATATCCTAATTAGCTTATATCTTCTCTAATTGGCTGCTCAGAAATGTTATTGTAATAAGGTAAACCTTTAGAAAAACGGTTTTAATCAACAAAATAAACAAAAAATAAAAAAATTGTGTTATAAAATAAACATCACTCTTTATCCCAGAAAGTGCACATTTGGCGCACTATGTGTCTTAGTATTAAATATAGCTCTTAGTATTAGCATTATGATATTAGAGACCGCTACTTGAAACAAGCCCGGAATCAGGAGGGAGAGAGCTCGATACACTCATTTTCATAGTAAAATTTCACATTTTCTCAAATTACTCCCGAAATATGGGAGTTATGAAGAAATTCATCACCACAAGTTATGAAGGCATTAAGTAATCGAATAAGATGGCATCATTAGTTTGGCATAATTTTACTCTTTTTTTTCGGACATGTCTACGTCCAACCGCTCCCATACATTCGTTCCACTGTGCGCCGTGTTCAAGCGAAATTCATTCTGAAGTTGTGAATAACAGAAAATGGGGGAATTCTGGGATTTCGCTCACTCAGTTCCGTAATGAATTTTAGAATGTGCCACAAAAGAGCTTTTGTCTTCCTCGATTAACTTTAAAGCTTCTATTTAATATCTGTATTTTAAGTGCTTAATTTAGTTCGAGTATCAAAACTAAGTTGTTGAGTTAAACTAATATTGTTAGTGGACATAGATATTCATGGTATTCCAATATTTTATTATTCGTCAACTTTTGATGCCAAAACTCTAATTAACTAATTAGAATTACATTCCCATAATTCCACTGTTAGCCATTCCTGTACGATGAATACTAAACCAATATCAAATTATTTATACCTTCATTCAAAATAGTTCATTTTAGAAATGATATCAAACTCTGTCCAAATACTGAACGAAGGAGTCCCTCGAACTTTTTGCGAAATTTATTCAGTTATTCGAATAACGGAGTATTTAGTTAGGAGGGCCGGAGGCAAAGCATAATTTAGTTTATCTAGGTATTAATCTATTTTATCATTTAGCTCGTTTAATTTATACAGCCCCTATCCTGTGCTGAGGACAGGACACCTTTGATCCGCGAAGATTGCTTCGTCAGACTGAAAACCATCTGAAGACGGTTCAGTGAATAATCTGGTATGGATTGATTTTATTTAAATATAACATTCTTATTAAAATGAAATGAAATGATTCATTTTGTAAATAGGATATCGTAAACCCTTTTACAGGTAATATTATAGTTATTTGGAGTCGAAATTTCCTATCTGACTACCTCTGAGAAGAAATGGCTAAACAAACTGACAGCATGGTTGGCGCAGTGGTTAAGCGATTGACTGCTGTGCTGCGTGTAGCGGGTTCGATTTCCGCACGGAACAAATATTTGTATGACCTACAAGTAGTTGTTCCGGGTCTGGCTGTTTGTGTATATGTATTTAAATGTTTGTAAACGCACCCACAATACAGGAGGAATTCCTAGTGTGGGGCAACGTTTTAAAAAAAAAAAAATCTCAATAGTAAAAATCTCTTTAGCCCTCTTATTTATAAACGTTGCTTAAGGTTAAGAGATGTTTTAACATAAAAAATGTATGGTTAAACAAACTCCAATCACTACTTAACTATGTATAAATAATGGGTTAAAGTCATAATCTGGGTCAGTTCATGCAAAGACAATGTAGATTAATAACTGAAATGATCTTTTGAGGAAAGAAACATATAGATTTGAGTAGACCGACCTGCCCAGTAAGCATTTGTCAGTAATCCTACAGCTCAACACAGCATTTGATGAGCTCTACGATTATATAACAACGCTTGTATTATATTCTCGAAGAGTGAGTTTTGTCTAGTTCTCCTACGTCTTGCCTGTTATGTTTAATCCCATGTACTTTATCCCGAGCCTAATTCCAATAGATAAATGACTGTACACAAATCTGTAATCCGTAATGCTTCTGAGAAATCGATCCTAGGACACTCTACTTGACAGTCGCGTTTGTAACCACTATACCAATAACGAGGTAGTCGTAGGAAATACCTATATTGAGCAAGTACAGTACAAGTACCTAGTGAAAATGCAATATTTAATGTAAAAGAAAAGACTCGCATCGCTAGCGATCTGTCCCCGACTTCAGAGGCCCTAGTGTGAGTTTCATTTAACCATCTACACCAAACGCAGTGAGCGCGTTTGGCGCTCCGATTGGTCCGTCACCAATCCAGGGCCAATCGGAACGCCAAACACGCTCACTGCGTTCGGTGTAGATGGTTAAATGAAACTCACACTAGGGCCTCAGCACTTGAGTGGTGCGTCTACGTCTACTATTCAATTTAATACTCACTACCAGTAGAACCTCTCAAAGGAAACGATTATATTATATCTATCTACCTATGAAGTAGGAAAGATCTTCTTGAAAATGTTTGCACTTCGGGAATTTTCGTCTATCTTCGGGAATATGTATGCATTCAATTTGCCTATTTTGTATTACCACACATAACAAAACATAACGTAACGCTTGTGTTCCCCGAAGGGTAAGGCAGAGGTGCACTCACATATAGTAAGTACAACCACATTTTAACATGATTGCAAAATTAAGAACTCTGTGCAATTCCATAAAACTTTTCTAAACTTTGAGTGTCAGGACGATCTGTGGCCAGAGTGGATAACCCGACACAGTGAAAACTTCAAACGCACAATGATAGGTGCACCAGAGAAAGTTAGAGGCAAAGATTTAACTTTTGACGAACGTCGCGACACCGAGTGGATTCAAAGGCGCGCCATTCGTGCTAATTCGGAAACACGAAGATTACCGAAGCGCACACATTTTTTTTGTTAAACTGTACGTACTTAGTTCAGAGGCCCTAGTGTGAGTTTCATTTAACCATCTACACCAAACGCAGTGAGCGCGTTTGGCGCTCCGATTGGTACGTTACCAATCCAGGGCCAATTGGAACGCCGAACGCGCTCACTGCGTTTGGTGCAGATGATTAAATGAAACTCACACTAGGGCCTCAGAACATTTCAACCGCGTTTCGTATACTGAGTGAACACAAAACCAATATTACGTCCGGTGTGGTTATGTTTACTTAGAACTATTTAAATCAGAATTAGAGCTAAATGACGTCTGTCAAGCGTATCTATTTAAGGTCTAACAAAAGACTCGTCAAATAACTATTTATCTAAGTGCCAACTGAGGATAGAATACCTAAAAACCTTATCAACTTACAAAAATAAAACTGGCGTTGTGAGAATAGAAAATATTTTTTTTTATTGTCCAGATAACACAGTAAGCATACATGGGTTAACATCAAATTGAGTCGACATATTGAGTAGCTTAAATATTACCTACAGCTAGTTACATACATTATTTGCCAGTGAACCCCAAACTACATAGTTAGTCTGTATCTTGGAGATCAGGATACTAATTCTAGAGTGGAGATTAGAGAGGTGCTTTCAAGTATGGTATTTCATGAGTGTATGTGTAAAGTTTGTGCGGTGTGTATGTATGTGTGGTGTGTGTGTGTGGCGTGTAAAGGTGTTTTTATAAGTGTAGTATAGAATAATTAGGTACTTAGGTACTTTACATCAAACTTCATTATTTTAAAGCAGGTAGTTAGATATCTCGTATGTAACACATAACATAACATTACGCCTAGTTTTCCCGAAGGGCTGGACAGAGGTGTACCATACTACACCTTCATTTCGCCAGTTATGTTTACTCCGATGTACCTAATAGGGACGAGCCTCGTCTGCGTGACTATGCAGAAATACTGCCCTGAAGGGGTTCCGTGTGGTGCCGGACGTAAAAGAATAGCATCATCCCATTTCTTCACATGGGTGTCGTAGAAGGCGACTAAGGGACTTACTAGAGAATGGGCAGCAGCGTTCTCTATGCATTTGACCACCATACTGCGATTGCCAACTCGCCTGCCAAGCGTGGCGATTATGGCAAATCCTCCCTTTTGGGGGAGGCTTATGTCCAGCAGTGGATGTCTTCCGGCTGATATGATGATGATGATGACCTAATAGGGGGCGAGCATATTACGATTGTCTAACAAGCAGATTTTTCTCTTAATTTTCATATACTTTTAGGTGGCTTTAATAAGCTTCAAGCTTTAAGTGGGTTGAAAAGCGTATCTTATTAGCAGAATGTCAAAATGAGGGATGTTATTACTAATTAAAATATTAAGAAAATCTTGTATCGTGCATTGTCAGGAGGACCAATCAGGTGTGCCAAATTTCAGCCCGATAGCTTCAGTGGAAGTGGGTGAAATATTTATAGTAAAATTCCAGGACATACAAGAGAAGTAAAATACTTACTTAAAATCCATTATAATAATGATATTAATCCTCACATAATTACTACCCAAAACAAAAGACAGGACGCACAACTAATAAAACGAACTTATAGTGACTGAATTGTTGGCTAGATCACTTACCCAAGTCCTAGGGGTACATTGCAAAAGTCTGGGACTTGGTGAAACTTCAGACATCGTAGGCATTCCTAGGCGGATCGTTCAGCTGGAATGAACGCGATCCTCGGAGCCCGGGCTCCTCGCCGCCATTCTCGAGATTTAAGTCTTGAAATGAAATCGTTTTCTAGGAAAAAGGCATTTCTGTTAGTTATTTAATGCGGCTTGAAAAGTGTTCCGTAGCTCTTTTCGCACCTTTGTTCTGCCGGCACAAATGTAGTATTATTATTTCATATATTTTTAATCTTTTACGGACTCAGAACTTTATTCCGACAACGTTAAGTTCAATATACAAAGCAACTGATTTTAATTTCGTATTAAAAACTTAATGTCAGTCAGAATAAGATTCGGAGTACAAAAACTGACTGAAACTTGGACCTAAGTCTGAACTTTTTTTTTTGATGAGACGGATAAGGTTTTTTTAAGATTTGGTTTTAATTGGTTTTAGTTTTGTTTGGTTTTAAGAGTTATATTTGACAGTTAAGAATGTGAGTCGAGATAGTGCTGTCGCAGTATTTATTATGCTAAAAGACACAAAACGTTACAAGGTACTAAAAGGAATCCTATTATGCCAAAAAAACAAAACCAAGTCCCCTTAAAGAGACGGAAGGCAAACCAGAATATTGATTTTTTCTACTAATTTATTTACGGAATTCTAAATGGTTGAGGCAAAAAGGAACATGGAGAAAAATCCCATAAGTTCCTTTCGAGGTGAGGTTATTGAACGAAAGACTTCAGTAAATTGAACAAATGAATGCTGTGTCAGCGACGGGGGCATATTCACAAACCGCAAGATAATATAAAACTCGTTGTCCTTGGGTCCAATATGTCTCAGTGAAATTTTCTCTTTACTTGATATTGAATCCGACAAATAAATCTGTTGTTATTATCTACTGTTATTTGTTGTCTGTACATCAGTAGAGATTTTCCTGTTTTGCTTAGAATTGAAAATACAAACTAACTATTTATTTAGGGATATCTATTTTTTCCTTCGTTTCGACTTCAAAGCTGGTTGGTAAATACGTTATGTAACCAAAATTTGATAAATCAATTTATTTTTGATAAACGAACGAACGAAAGTAACAAATATTCGATCATTCGACTCATAGGTTTATACAGTAACCAATCTACCAACTATTTAAATAAATTATAGAAGTTGTTTAGCGAAGGTTTTCTATAGACTTCTTCTGTAAAGAAATAAAAAGAGCTACTCGCAATTGCCTCGACGTTGATACAAAAACGGACCCTGGCATGAAGCCAAGTTAACGCATAAACATCATAGAACCTCTATGCTTATCGTGAATTTTTATTCCTTTTTCGTGGAAAAACGTGTCGTGGTAACTAAAAGTCAGTTCATGCGATATATCCAATTCGTTTCTGCACCTAGCGTTAATTTGAACGAAAAAAATTAGCGAAAGGGCGTTAACATTGATTTTACATAAGTACTTACTCGTAAACGCAGACAATTCATTGACATTCAAAAAGCTTCTTGCTCTAATAACATCCTCACGAGTAAAAACATAAAAGAAGAAAAATTACAATACCACTAATTCTTTTTGATGTCGATAAAGTTGAGAATAGCCTCTGAGTTCGTCGCTTGCACGTTTAAAGACGAAATTGCCGACTTCTCTCAGTATGCATAGAGCTACCCAATGTCTCCTCAGAAATATCAGCCTCATTTTAACTTTATTATCCAACTAAATCCACATTTTATTCCGAACTAGCCAACTTCCTCCTTCCTTTAAAACGGCTTTAAGTGAAAGAGTTTAAGCCGCTGAAGTCTGCATTTATACATTCTTCCCATAAATAACGGAAGCTTGTTTAGTAGTTCGAGATGAAAAGTAGTTGGTAATCCTACCACAACTTTTAAAGCATTTCTTAAACTATGTTATTAGAATGTGAAGTACTAGCTTTTGCTCACGGCTTCGCTCTCGTTAATTTAGAATTTGACAATCAATTCAAAGTTTCTATCTAATATATAAAATTCTCGTGTCACAGTTTTCGTTGCCATACTCCTCCGAAACGGCTTGACCGATTTTGATGAAATTTTTTGTGCTTATCCGGTATCTATGAGAATCGGCCAACATCTATTTTTCATCCCCCTAAATGTTAGGGGTAGTCCACCCCTAAATAATTTATAAGGCAAAACAACGTTTGCTGGGTCAGCTAGTAATAATATAATTCAATCATGTATCGAAAGATACGTCGCGCCATCTATTGTCATAAGAACGGTATTGTTGTTTTCCTTGGGAACAGTACTTTTTTCGGGATGAAATGTACCCTATGTCCGCTTCTAAACACCTGTACAACTTACTTTCGCATTTATAATATTAGTTAGGATTAGTAATACGAGACTAGATAAATATCTCAGCTGATGGAAAATAAGTAAAGGAAAGGAAACGCGATATCTTTCACATTTCTCCAGGAACAGAAAATCCATACAGACTAATCCAACAGAATTTCAATCAACAAGACAATCACCAATCCAGACAATCCAGACAATCTCGCTCTGTACCTTACGGTACAGATCGAGATTGTCCCTCTAATAAATGAAGTTACAACTTCTACATCAGTGTGCTAAATAGAATTGAATAACTAAACGTCAGTATAAAATTATCTACCTGTCTGGCACCATGTACGGATCAGACAACCTAAATAAACAAAATAGTTAAGGCAATGTAGTATTAGGCTATCAATGGGCCATAAGTCTTCAAATATAGAGCCGGTCCATATACGAGCAATCGTTTTGCCTTAAGTAGATGTATAGGACAATTGCTGCATGATTACTTTTGTTATAGCGTTTTTACCAGTGTAAGTTGACCTTTAAGGTATACCACATCGTCTCCTAATAAATCAGGTTTTCGTTTAGAGTGGGGGGCGGTCGCGGGTCAGTAACGTTGGCACCTAGCGCCAACTATGTGCACTATATTACACACACGGAAATAGAAGACATTAAACGTAGCGGGAAACGGCATTCCCGTTTAATGTTACTTAAATTATGGTGAAGTGTGTAAGTGTAACTATGAATTTATTGCGTTTATTTATTAACGGTTTAGTTTGGGCTCATTTTGCAATAGTCTTTTATCGGAAGAATAAATCAGACAGTTTGACATATTTTCTATACAAAAGCTGTCAAACCGCAATATTTATTCCACAGTTAAAAATTATCTGATTATTAAAAAAATCTGACCTTACAGGAATTAATCGTTCATTATTACAAGAAGGAATAGGCGCTACGTAACAGCTGTATTTTAGAAATTGCACATAATTGTGCTCGTATCTATATCATAAACTTATACAAGTAGGAACTACGAAATCAATGTGTTTTAAAAACTACACTTATATAAGTGCGTATCTATGCATCTATGTATATCATAAACGAAGGCCTGAGAAATAAATATTGCGTTTGGGCAATTTTGTATAACAATGGGTTTGACAGTTTGTGTTTTGAAAATAAAAATATGTCAAACTGGCAAAATTATTCTGCAGAAGTATCTGATTACATATTTCAAAATCAGCTACATTGATTGTTGATACCCACCTATTCCTGTTATTAGTACAATATTGAATCAAGTCTTCACGCTTCCATTTAATAAAGGTATCCATTTCCTAGCTACAATAATTATTTTAATTAGTTTCAATTACTAGTACAGTAATGAAGCAAAGGAGTTCCTGGAAAACAGTATTAATTAATTTCGTTATTAGAAGCTTCATTTGATTCCCAATATTAATTATTTGCTACAATACCTACAAAGACCTTTTGCTTACTACACTATGTACCATTTATTAGGTACCTACTATCTTTTGCCCGCGGCTTCACGCGCATGGAGATCGGAAATTATCCCACGGGGAAGTACTACCGGTATAGAAAGTATCCTTTGTCCCAGGTCATGGTCTACCTGAGTGGCAAATTTCATCGAAATCCGCTCAGCCGATAAGACATGAAAAGGTAACAGACAAATAGGCACAGTTACAGTTCCGAATCCATACTAATATTATTTTAAATAATATCATATTAGTATGAATTCGTTTAATACAACAGTTTCATGACTGAAAGTTCTAGTATTCAATATAAGTAGATTCTGTTATATTTTGTGAATGTCAGAACGTTGCAGGCCTTGTAAACTGTCGATTTGTAGACCATTTTCTATTTTTTTTTACGTACCTACTTGTTGGCAGACCTACACCGTCCTCCCATACCTATTAGGTAACGCTGTAATTTGAAACCATTGAAAAAGTATTTTTTTTTAAAGAGTATCCGTGGAGTTTCTTGCCGGCTCTTCTCCATGGGAAACAATCAATTGGAACCGTGCGAGTTGCACGGTTCCAATTGCTTCTGACTTTTCACCTTGCCCATGTAGGTTTATATGAAAAAAATATTTTGGTTTTGAGATACGAACTATGCACAAACGCAACGAAACGTTCCTGAAAACCTGCTCCAAGTTTTATAAGATTACTTAAATTCCATTGGATGGATTTTAAGTAATCTTTTATAATTTGACTGTCTGTCTCTAATGGAGGACAGACAATCAGACGAATGATACCATACGTCTATGCTTCTTCCATCATCTCTAAATCCGTGTAAGTCCGACCACTTGTGTCCGCATTAATAATGCACCTTCCCACACGCGACCAAGCTTCACAATTACCGACGCGTCGACGCTTAGTTTGTTTAGTACATTATTATAGCTTCTAAATGTTATCTACTGGCATTTTGATTGTAAGGAATCAGGATAAAGGGACGTCTTGTGTTTACGTGATTTATGCCTGATAACCTTCTTCATAACATAAACCTCTTTGATAATGCAAAACGTGGTTTAACGATAGTCTTTTGTTTTGCGAAATAAAGACAATCTTTAAAGCACGTTAGAAAGTCTGCGTTTATAAGTAACTAAATGCCAGCCATCTCCCAACCCGTATTAGGCCCACGTGAGGGATTACGTCAAAGCAGTGGGAACGCAGGCTGATTATGAAATACCAGCTAAAAGGTCTTGTATGTTTAATGTGTGTAGATAAACTAGAAAAAATGATGTTAGTATTTTATTGTTTTACCCTAGTATACAGGATAAGTTTTTATCCAGTGCGCAAACTGTGAATTTAGCATATCACTCTAGACCCCCAGCGCAGAAAATTTCATCGGTAATACAAAAAAAATCAGCTGTTCCATACATTTTGACCGCGAAGGTATTGCACTTCTCTATGAAACAGCTGATTTTTTTTATGTGAAACCGGAGTAAAATTTCTGCGTTAGGGGGTCTAGAATGATATGCTGAATTCATGGTTACAGTTTGCTCACTGGATAAAAACTTGTCCTGTACACAGAGACCGGTCATGGTGGCCCAGTGGTATCGGCTAGACTTTCGTGTTGTAGGTAATGCCGTCGTGAGTTCCAACCCAGGCAGGTACTTTACTTTATGTATTAACTTTCATACTGCTCTCAAAACGGTGTAGGAAAACATCGAATCTGTATCTGATCTGAATTGTTTTGGTTCGAAACAATTCGAAGACATGTGACATCCACCAACCTGCACTGGGCCTGCGTGGGGGATATAATAATAATCATAAATTCATTTATTTCAGGTAAATAACACACATTGCCATACATAATTAATACAAATTTTACAGATAAAAAAATAATACATCAAATGTCATTAAACTAAACCAAATAAACTAAAATAAAATAAGTAATGTCAAATAAAATGAAATCAACGACAATTAAATTAAATAAATGAAAACTACCCTACTAATAAAATTTATATGCCACACCCTCACACAGAGAGGAGGCCTATGACATAGCAGTGGGGAGATGTTCCTGCTTCTAATAATGGCAAAGGCATTTTATGCGTATTATGCACGCATAATACGCATAATATGCGTATGAGATATCTCTATCTGCTAGTTAGACTAGGCTAAACCTCCTTTAGTTTCCCCATCTATCCAGAGCAGATTTTGTATGACTTTCTTTGGAGGAGACTTACCTAATTGTTCCATACCCGCATGTCTTAGAAAAATAAAATAATCCCGGAATTTTCTTACAACTCAAACTCAAACTCAAAGCATTTATTTCAATTAAACCATTTACAGGCACTTTTGAATTGTCAAAAAGTCGATCAGTTGGAAAGTTGAAGCTTGGTTGAAGTTGCCCATTTCAAAACATCTCTATGGAGAAGAACGGGCAAGAAACTCCACGGACACTCTTTTAAAATCAAGTTGAATATTACAAAATCTTGGGAACATTACTCTTGTTGCTTCTGTATGTGAGAACAATGTAAAAAAAAAATATAGTAAACAATTTTAAATACAAGACAAAAATAAGCCCTGGAAGTTAGGAGATGACCAGTCTCAACTTACTCCAAATTATTCTCGTAACACAGTAGAATGTTTTTAATATCACAAACACAAACGTTCAGATTGAAACTTGGTGAAGCGAGTTGTACTATCCGGTAGGAGCGAACTCTGATTTTCAGTATGATTTTCTTGACGCACATTTTTTAAATGTTCTATTTTTTTACAGACTTCAAAAAGAAGGAGGTTAACAATTCGACATGTTTGTATATATGTTTTAATTTTTATTTTTTTTATGTATGTTCGGGCATAAGTCCGTCATATATTGACGGATTTGCAAAATTCTTTTTTTGTTCGAAAGGGGTTTATTCCGAAATGGTCACATTTAAATTTCATATAGATCTATGCCTCAGGACTGGTCCCATATAAATTTTATTAGTAGGGTAGTTTTTGTTTTAGCTCCGATAATATGTAGGTATTTAATTAACATTGTGTATCTTAAAATGTTCAAATGCTTCCTATCACTGTTGTTTACATATGATATGATGTGGGATAGGTAATTTAACTAAAAAGTCATAAGTTTTTTGCATAAAAACAACCTTTTTCCAAAAAAAAAAACAATAGAAAGTATAAAAATACTTAAATTTCGGAGTTTTGTGTTTGATTTTCTAAAAAAGTTTTTTTATTCAACACGAAAATTAAGGTCAAACTAAATTATACAATACTTAAAAAAAAAGTTTAGGTAATGATGTAATTTCATGTTTTAAAAAACTTTTTGTATTTTATTTAAAACATTCAACTTACAATACAGTTTGACAATTTCTCTCTGCAAATTGCTAAAATAACATGAAATCTAATTAGAGAAGAGCTCTTAACATTCCCTTCAGTTTGTGTATACCTGAAAGTTCTTATTCAAGATAATTCACAGGAACGTATTCAAAGGTGACAGACCGAGAAATGTGAGGTGAATGGAATACTTTAATTAATTTGACACTTTAGAAGGGTCTTTTTGATAGTCGGAGTTTTAAGCAGAGTGGCAGGGGGGGGGGGAACATCGACGCGCGAACTGAAACCATGAATTCAGCTTATGATTCTAGTGCCTTAGCGTAGAAATTTTCGTGGGTTATCAAATGAAAAGTGCAATACCTACGCGGTTCACATGTACGGCACAGAATTTTGTTTTTATAACCGCCGAAAATTTCTCAGAATCTCAACTGAGTCTACGATAGCAGAATTGGTGTCCCTACCAACCTGTATTATATTGTACCAGATCTCGCTCCCCAGACATCGCCACTGATGCCATAATTAACATGGCCACCTACTGGGCTCAACAACATAAAAACAAAGTACCCTAAACTCGAAAAGAAGACTAAAAAATATTTGCCATAAGTACACAGGACACTCACTCTTTAGTCTTCTCTGACCGTCCCATACATTTGGGTCGAGTAGGTTTTGAAGTTCTGCATGGGATAGTTGAAAACTTTTTCTCGATTACGTGTTGGTCCCACGAAAAAAAATTCATTTTGGTGGACTGCACCACACCCTTAACTTTGACCACACCTTTCTAATACAGCCTGTATAGATATCACAAGAATAAAGAATGCTTTGTTCCGTATGGTGCTAGACGTAAAGAATAGCACCATCCCATTTCTTCCCGTGGGTGTCGTAGAAAGCGACTAAGGGACTTACTAGAGAATAGGCAGCAGCGTTCTCTATGTATTTTACCACCATACTGCGATCGCCAACCCGCCTGCCAAGCGTGGCGATAATGGCAAACCCCCCCTTTTGGGGGAGGCCTATGTCCAGCAGTGGACGTTTTTCGGTTGAAATGATGAAAGAATGCTTTTGGCTTCGCTGCTAAAAGCTACAATACTTTATTTTTAAAACGACGAGCGTTACTCATTACCCTTAATTTGAGATTGTAAATAATGTTCACCATTTTAGGCCTAAAAAGTTTGTCGACTTCGTAGGGAAAGTAGCAAAAGCAATATTTTAGATCGTAAAGTTAGTGAAAACAAATCCATTTGACTTTCACAGCGGTCTCATATAACTAAGACTGTAATTATGCGCTGAAATAATTCTTGGAAGTTTATAGGTATTTAATGATAGTACTGAACTAACGATTAACGGTAACAACTGGTTTTTACAAGATCTGATCAAGATTGTCTGGATTTTAAAAGAGACTGTGATATCTGAATTTGTTTCCGCCTTTCTTCGCAGAGTAGTCAAATAGGAAATGTCGACGACATCTAGTTGTTTTTTATTTTAAAAAAATATAAATGATTGACGTGTAAAAATGTTTAAACAAACCTACTTTATCATCATCATTTCAGCCGAAAGACGTCCACTATGTTCAGCATAGGCCGCCCCCAAGCTCCGCCATTTCGACCGGTTCTGTGCTTCCTGCATCCAGCGGATTTCTGCGATCTTCAAAAGGTCACCGGTCCACCTTTTCGGCCCTATCGGCCATCTGTTCTGCGAGCAATGTGCCCTGCCCACTGCCACTTAAGTTTGGTAATTCTTCGGACTATCTCGGTTGCCTTGGTTCTCGTGCGGATCTCTTCATTTCTGGCAAACCTACTTACAGAAATAAAATAATTTATCCTTATCATTTATAGCTATAATGAAACCTCTTTTGGTAGGTACAGACTTATTCCTATAAGTACTAACGCTTGCTCCCAACTTTGCATACATTTGCTTGGAAATTGAGCAAAAATGTGTAATACCTCTTCTTGAAAGAGTGGAGTGATATTATCTCATTTCGTATGCGGATTTTAGATTAAAAGAGGAAGTTACTTCATATTTCCTTTTAATATTTTTAAGCGATGCGCGAACAGAATGTCTGGAAACTGAATGAACTATTTATTTAAATCATGTAATTGTACGTATATGATTTCAGAGTACAAAGCATGTGGTTTGTAATTTAAAATCAACACTATTTCCCTTCATATCTACATAAAGAGATTTATCCATTTGCTTTTTCCATTAAAAAACAAATTTTCGACATAGGCTTCCCCCAAACACCGCCTCTTCGCCCGGTTTTGAGTATCCAGCGGATAACTGCGGCCTTCACAAGGTCATCGGTCAAAATCAAAAAATCAAAATCAAAAGTCATTTATTCAAACTAGGCTGAGTCAGCACTTTTTGAACGTCAAAATTACATAAGACAGTCCCCCCAAAAAGCCCGCCCTTCACCACTTCCTAGTGCTTTAGCTGGGAAGAAGGTCCATCTTGTGGGAGGCATTACATCTCTATGTCTTCCGGAACGCGGTCGCCACTCCAGAACCTTTCGGCCCCATCAGCCATCTGTTCTGCGAGCAATGTGCCCTGCCCACTGCCACTTAAGTTAGGCAATTCTCCGAGCTTTGTCGGTGGAACCATAGTATGGTTCTCCTGCGGATCACTTTATTTCTGTTGCGGGGAAAAGGGAAATTACCTAGTTCCTCATCAGCATCAGCTGTTTCGCTGTGCTTTTGTGCACTATTTTTATCATAATTTTTTACAATTATCTGGTTTGACTGATGATTAGGAATAAATCCAATCATATCGTGTCATAGAACGACCTTCAAACTTCCGCCTAAGAAGGCAATTTATTCCCGCAAATGCCGAATATTCCCGACGGCGACGAGCAAGGGAGGAGTCCGTAGATTATCATAGATTAGATATAGTCCCGACTTTTTGTAGAATTATGTTCTTTTAGCATCGTTTCGAAGCTCGGTACTCTATTTTGTGTGACGTGCGATGTAGACTGCCGCCCCCACTGCTAAATTGTACTTTGTGTGCAGTGGAAAATTCGGGATGCAGTCTCCATTCTTTTATTTTAGACTAGCTTTTGCCAGCGGCTCCGCCCGTGCTAAGGTTGAAAATTATCCCACAGTAACGTACTACCGAACTAAACTAACTATTCTATGTGTTAATCCAAATTATAAACGACCTGTATGCCAAATTTCATCCAAATCCATTCAGTTGTTTTTGCGTGATTGAGTAACAAACATCCAAACATACAGACTTTCATATTTATAATATTATATATATATATATATTTCTATACTAGCTTTAGCCAGCGGCTTCGCCCGCGTGGAGGTCTTTGTATTATACATATAAACCTTCCTCTTGAATCACTCTATCTATTAAAAAAAGATTTAAGCATACATAGGGATATAGGGACAGAGAAAGCGACTTTGTTTTATACTATGTAGTGATATAGTAGGATTCAGCGTTTACCCGCGACTTCGCTCTTGTCATCACCATCATCATTTCAGCCGGAACAGGTCCACTGCAGGACATAGGCCTCCCCCAATCGCCGCCAGTTGGACCAGTTCTGTGCTTCCCACATCCAGCGGATGCCTGCGGCCTTCACAAGGTCATCGGTCCACAATAAAAGTTTTATAACTGAATAGCTTCTAGCTAGTAGTACATTTAAGTAGGAAGTTGACACAGGAAAGATTCTATGTTCAGGTATTTCACACAGCACTAATGCATGTTGCTTGATTAAAATAACAACGCTTGGCTGCCACCGGTGTATAATGTAAAGCAAACTCAATGATACTCTCCATAACTTTTCCTTTCCACTATATGTTTTGATATTAACGATCCTGTAACTTGAGGGCCTCTGGCTAGGTATTAACAGCCGCACGCATTGATCGATCAGGTTAAGCTACCCTTGCCGCGGTTGTTTCGTAGATGGGCGACCATTTTTACATACCAAGACCCTTCCGTGACTCGGAAAGCACGTTAAGCCATTGGTCTTGGCTGTCATTTGTGGATCTTTGACAGTCGTTACGGGTCGTCAGAAGCCCGAAAGTCTGAAAACCAGTCTTACCAAGGGGTATCGTGTTACCCAGTGGCTGGGTTGTGGAGGTCAGATAAGCAGTCACTCCATGTAAAACACTGGTACTCAGTTGCCTCTGGTTAGACTGGAAGCCAACCCCAACAGTAGTTTATCATTCTAATAGTAAGTTTGGTGCTTCGCTGTTAATTTGTAAACTGTAAAAGGTGTCTGATTTAACTCCGTTCTTAAAAGTAGGTAGACTTAACACAAATTCAATTTGCTCGTCTTGGTTTAAAATTACATTGTACCTAGAACGTTCCGTGAGATTTTCGTAAAAGTAGGTAAAGATAATTTACAACAATGGGTAGGTAGCTTTAATATTCATGAATATAATTCATTAAGTTCACAAAAGGTGTCAAGAAAAAGATTAAGAGAACTATCCATGTAGGTGTGTAAATTATTTCTATTCTAAATAGTTAACTGGTTCTCTTATTTTTTTTTTACATATAAAATTACTTAGTTTATGAAAACTGATTCGAAATGAGGGGTACGTATTAAAACACCAATATGTGAAACAAAACCCAAGCCGCACAGGCGAGGATTAATAGTTTTTTTTTTTTTTTGAGGTCGGCAAAATCAAATAACTTCTCCTGTTCTGGGTGGAGCACGAGGGCGTGTCAGACTTTTACTGACTAAAACTCACCCGTGTACCCTCAGTTGCCTGTGTGCCAGGGGCCGTGGTATCTTTTTTGAAAAACCCGCACCCCTGGCAGGCATCGGCCCTTACGGACCCCACCAGTTGGTGCTGACATCTCTTTGAGGCAGGTTTAATAAGTATCACACGAGTGTTTTTTATACTTCGTTATGTGAAATTTCATACACTACTTATACACATTGGGATTGAACCTACTAAATAAAAGATCAAAGTTAAAAGAGTAGATAAGAAATCGTTTTGTGTAATGCTATAAAAATGGCGCGCTCCGCATAAGCGTTCTGTCAGAAAAAACTAATTGATGGAAACTCCTTGGTGATAATTTCTTGGATTTGCCCTGTATCTTATTGGTAAATAAAAAAATAAGTAGGCGCCGTTTGTTTTCGTGAAAACGTTTAGTCACAACACTCACAACCATACAACTGCTTGGCTATTCTGTACAAAGTTCACCGTGAAAGCATAGGTGAAGTGAGCTCAAAGTGAGCTGACATTGTATCTGCAGTGCTACTCTGTAAAAATCTCACGGTGATAACTTGAGTGAAGTGAGCTTAAAGTGAGCTGTTATTTTAGTATCAATCCCTAGTGTCAGATTGAATGACAGCTCACTTCACCTTAGTTTTCACGGTGATTATTTTTGCAGAACGTGGCACTACTGTAATCTGACCTGTTATTGTGTTCTTTATGATTGTCGTTTTTTTTTCAATTACGAAAAGATTTACAGGCATTTTTACATTGAGTTTTGTAACTAATGTTTCCATGGTTACCGATACTGCTGTAGCCATTGTATCAGACCGATATTATATTAATCCTACTAATATTTTAATGTGAAAGTTTGTGAGTAGCGATGTTTGTTACTCTTTCACGCACAAACTACTGAATAGATTTTAATGAAACTGTACAATAATATAGCTTATACATCAGAATAACACATAGGGATTTATAAAGCTATTGTGTGAATTTTCCAAAATATAACGATAAGTGTCAAGTAAGTAGGAAAAACATGTGCCGTCTGCGAGCTATTCTGGCGTGCGCTGCAAAAACCGTTAGAGTTACACTTAGATAATATAATATGGAACTGTTTATCTTAAATAGTTCTACAAAAAAGCCCGCTAAATCTATCTTTTATGCATAAGCCATTATCGCCAAAATAGTGAACCATAAATACAATAAAAATTGATAATTTATTTCTAATGATAGATATACCTACGATAGATAGGACCTTGGAGAAGTAACTATGCTACTCGAAGTACTAATACTGCGCAGACGAAGTCGCGGGCACCAGCTAGTTACTATATATTTTCACTGCACTGAATCTCGAATGCAGTGTCATTAATTCTAGTCGCAGTCACCTACCTAATGTTATGTGTATATGTTCTGTCTCCTGCCTGCCAGACCTTCAACAGACCCATTACTTGTAGTTACATATGGGCCAGGTCTACCACTAGACGTTTACGGGCTTCTGTATACTTGTCCTATTTTAGAGCGAAGTAAATGATCTACATGTTTACCTATCGTATGTGAAGTAAAATGTAATGGTTGTTAATTAAATAACCCGCACCAATAGTAACGGCTCGTGGCGAAAATATAACAGTCGCACGGTTCGGTCGAAGGTCAAACTACGCTCGCCGCGGTTGGTCCGTGGATGAGTGACCATCTTTACAAACCAAGACTGCTCCGTTCTGTGAAAAGCACGTTAAGCCGGTGGTCCCGACTGTAATTCGTGGATCTTTGACAGTCGTTACGGGTCGTCAGATCCCCGAAAGTCTGTCAACCAGTCTTATGGGGCAACGTGTTTTGAAATGTCAACCAGTCTTATGGGGCAACGTGTTTTGAAAATAGGATAGGTAGACGCTCCGTGTAAAATACCGTTAACCGGGGGTTACTTTGATTCGCGGGATGACTTTGATCAAAACTTCCATTTCATATAAAATCGCTAATTGCGTAAAACGAAACGCAATATTGTAGTTTTTTTTTCTAGGTTGGCAATACTGAAGAACTGTCAAATCCTTTCCTGAGGACACGGTGGGAATTCACTAACAATTTAAATTATTTTTCCTGTTGGCAGATAATATTTTTTTTAAATGTATTGGCAATTACAATATTGGGGTTACTTTGTAATTACGCAATAAAATAGGGGGGTATCAAAGTAACCCTATATCCTACGTACTTTAACTTTGATCAGTCATTTTTTTTCTCGAAATAGAGTAATATTTTTTCACGTATTATTACAGGAATCGAGAGTTATAAAAAACCGATTATTGGACCTTTTTTGTATTTTTTATAACCACAAACTTAAGAGATATGAACCTTCAAAGTTCAATATTGATTAAAGTAACCCCGGTTTACCGGTACTGGTATTCAGCTGGATCCCGTTAAACTGGAAAACTATAGTATACTTTCAAAAAGGCTTAGCATTGAACGAAGCTCACTCTAGAAAGACTTATTCTTAAATATGTCGTGCAGATATAAGAAAACATTGTAAAAACATCTCTCTATTATCAGATTTCTAGAACCCTCATCGAAAATCAACATCGATAAAACGAAATATTCCTGATAAATCCATACATATTTGAGTGACATATTCTCATTACTGTATATCTAAACATGTCAACTACAACAATAAGTAGTAAGCATTTCTATGACCAATCATAATGACCTGTATACAATGGTATTGTAACATATTTTCGTCTGAGATTCGGAGTACGGAGACGGGAGACAGAGGTCAAATAAGACTGGCGATTGTAATTTCTTTATTTTGGTAGCCCGAAGTAGTTCGGAAGAAGACTACCCACGCACTATGTCGCAACCGTATTTGCCCATTATAGTTTGTCGAACCCAAACAAGCTAGTACGCCCAAACATAGTCCCGTATTGTATTGTGATACGCAGTTATCATTCGGTATACTTTTATCGAATTCATTATTCATGTTTCATTCACAATACGCTGGCTTTTGTCCACGACTTCTCTCGGTTTTGCGGTGCCCCATAATACGGTATTATGTTCTTAGTGTTTTCCCCGTTTTTATTTACAGGTTTTCGTTTGATGGTTATGGGGTAAAACGAAAAACAAAGGGGAATAATTAAATTTTAACAAGGAATTTCCGTTTATACGGCAGGTATATTTAGGGTCGGTTAAGAAAATCATTTTCGACCATACACGTATATTTTATTCGGAATGAAGACATGATTCTGTATTTTTCTATTTGTTGACCGATTCTTGACGGCCATGAGAGAGAAATATCAAATGTCTAGAAAACCTAGACTGGATTTTATTACTAATGGTAGAAACCACTTGCTTGTAGAAAAGTCTGATATATTTCTTTGTAGCTTTTGCCAGTGGTTTCGCCCGCGTGGAGGTCGAAAATTATCCCGCGCGAACCTGATACCGGAATAAAAAGTATTGTTGCGCGCGACAATCAATGTCTAATAACATTAGTTACCACTAGCGCCATCTAGTATCGAGTAGCAAAATTAATACAGTCGAGATCTTTCTAGAAATCTCGATGCTAGAACTTTCTAGAACGATCGACATCTGTTCAGTTGGGGCCGGTATGTACTCGAACATTCTAGATGCGTCTACAGTAGAAGATTCTAAAACTAACCGAAGGCCCTATAAAAGGCCGGAACGGATCGCGACCGGGGAGTATTGGTCAAGTGATACAGAGAACATCGAAAGCGATCTTCAAGTGTGATATAGAGTGATCAGTAGTGAAATTGTGTTTTGTAATTAGTGTGTTTAATTAAAGTGGCATTTTTGGTAATTTATATTGGCAGTTTTTAACTGTCATGAACCCCAAGCTCGTAACAGTATTTTATTTGTTAATCAAGATTATATACTAACTGTGTGCCCATTTTCATCCAAATCCGTTCAGCCGTTGTTGCGTGATTGAGTAACAAACATCCATCCTCACATTTATAATATTATTATTATCAGGATTATAGTGGGATAGTGGGATGGAAGAAGCCACTTTCTTTTAGAGACCTACGTCTGATATATTTTTCATACCTGATAGATTACTTTGTCTGTATTTGTACCTATTTGCAAAATTCTTACCCTTACCGTAACTGTTTTACGTAAAACACAATTTCATAGCTTACCGGTTCCCTTCGGTCTACTTAACATTCATAGCATTAGAATCGAAAGTAAACAGTATAATAACTGCGAACATGATCTTTTATTTACATGTCGGGACAAATAAACAGCTAAGGAAAACTAGGGAGCGAGCCACTATGCCGTCTTCACTGTTAGAAGTACCTAAAAGTACTATTACTATGTACCAGCGCAGGTAATGGTTGTTAGATATCTTTCAGGGTATGTTTCTTTAGTGTTTTGCTTACAAAGACTACTTAGTTTTGTCTAAGCTGTCGGACAAATAGCGGATATACCTTAATATCTATAAGACAAACTACCTGATATGACAAGGTTGCATTCTTTTAATTGGGTATGGTAGGTAAGTACCTAATAATTCGTTATATTAACTATTTACAAAAAATAATAAGAAACGGATATTTTTAGAAATAAACACTTTGGAGCAGCAAGCAGCGACATAAGACCCTTAAAACTAGTGTTACAAACTCGTATTAAGGTAATAATGTAATCCAACGCTGCCAACAGGTAGACACACGGTAGACATCAAAGTTTTAGAAAAGTAAAACTCAAAACATTTATTTCAATTAAACAATTTACAGGCACCTTTGAACTGGTAAAAAGTCGATCAGTTAGTCGGAATGTTGAGGCTAGTAGCCCATTCCAAAACGTAGATCTCTATGGAGAAAACGGGCAAAAACTCCAAGGACACTCTATTTCTCTATTTTAAATCAAATTAGGTATTACAAAATCTTAGGTACTTTATTCTTGTTGCTTCTATATGTGAGAACAATGAAAAAATAAAACAATTCTAAATATACCTAAGATTAAAAATAAGCCCTGGAAGTAAGGAGATGACCAGTCCCAACTGGACGGCGCCCGTTCACGAAATTGACGCGTGGATCTGCACCATCCAGCTCAACCATTTTGTAGGGAACCGAATGATCCAATACAACTAATCGCTAGGGGTTTTGATAAGTATTACTTTATTTTTATAAAACATAGATACCTAATTGTTAAAGAAGAGAACTTGACTTCATTACTTAGTGTGTATATAACTAAATTTAGAATACAACGGGCCGCCACATAAATGATGCTTAGTAGACCCACTGAGTAAATAAGGTGCTGGGGGCTGCGAAGAATATAAGAAGCAAAAACATAAAGTAAATACAAATTAAATATTTATGTAAACTTCATTAACTTTTATAATGCGTGTTAATTTGAATTTAATTAAGCAAAAGAAAGCAAACTAAGAATTGGCGTGGCACGTGGCAATGCCAGTTTTCCGCGCAACTTTCCGGTTTTATTTTCGTGTTTATTCGTATATTTAGTTAGTTAGTCATTTAATTCAGTACCTATGGTGTAAATAGTTACTTGTGTTGAATATTTAATTTTTTTAAAGTAGAGATCGGATATTCGGATGCACTAACTTAGCCTAAAGTTAATTTTTAGCTATGAAAGTATGGAAGCGGTTTCTTAAAATACATTTTACTTGTAAAAGAAATTCAGGGATGCAAGGAACACCGGGAATGCTTAACTAGTCTGGTGTGTATTATGGCAGCGGCTTCTAAGTTATATAATATTTAAACCCCGATGCAAATATTTGTAAATAGGAATGTAAACGTACGTATTATTTTTACATAAGTACTCTTACCACCACTTGGTGGTACTTATGTAAAAATCAATAAAAATATGAAATGTTATTCGATACAAGAGCGCATTCCATATTGAGCCAACATCTCAACTTTAATATGCATGCGAATATCCGATCTTTGCATAATAATAATAATATTATGCCTTTTAATGTACTTGCTAATTAATTAAACCTACATTTCATTTTTAGAATCATTATAATTTGCCAGCACAGTTAGTGACGCAGTGAGATTGAACAGAGCGTGTCCTAATTCTATGAGTGTTAAGAGTTTATAGCTATTTTTATTATTTACTTCTTGTTAGACATGAACCAGTTATAACTCATTATTCCTAGAATCAGGTTAGGAGAGCGGATTACTCACTTTATTTCGTGGATATCAGAGTAGGTGCTGTGGTGAGTACCTACCTAGTATATAACTGTAGGTACTTACAACTGTTGAGTTTTAGGTCAAAATGTTTCTTTTTTTTAGCTTCCATCAGAAACTTTGTTTGTTTTTGTTTTGTTTGTGATTTGTATCGTATTATAGTAGACATTCATCAACATCATCATCATATCAGCAAAAAGACGTCCACTGCTGGACATAAGCCTCGCTCAAAAGGGGGATTTGCCATAATCGCCACGCTTGGCAGGCGGGTTGGCGATCGCAGTATGGTGGTAAAATGCATAGAGAACGCTGCTGCCCATTCTCCAGTAAGTCCCTTAGTCGCCTTCTACGACACCCACGGGAAGAAATGGGATGGTGCTATTCTTTTACGTGCGGCACCACACGGAACGTAGTAGTAGACATTGTCTAGTTTATAACTGCACGAGGGGCGTGCAGTTATAGACTAGTAGTTACATTTACATTTCAAATGTGTGGACATACATTTTTGTGGAGGGTCGTTTAGTTTTAAATTACACGATCTCAACCTGAGTTGTGGAGGTCAAACTGACAATCGCTCCATGTAAAATACTGCTTCCGGTTAGACTGGAAGCCGACTGCAAGATAGTTGAGAAACAGCTATAGGCAGATTGAAGATACTTACCTAGGTCATTGACTTAATCAGGTGTAACTTATAAACCGGTCACTTTTGATGCAAACATCGTGTGACTAATTAATTACTGAATAAAAATGAATCATTTATACTGACTCATCAACAGTTTTTAATCCTAGGAACTAGTTTTCAAAACATGACGTCACTCCTAGATGATAGAGCTTATCAGGAGCTAGTCAACTTCCGTATGAACAGTGGTGATATGAGATGATGACGAGTTCAATTTAATATACACCTTTTTCATTTGAATATGGTTGGTGTCAAACAGCCTAATAAATAAATAAAAAGGTTTACTGCAAAAACTTGTAACTTTTGCAGTAAATTTTGCATTAGGGACATCCTTTTAAAAGATGAACCTGTGAGGGGGGATCCCGTTCTTCAATGACAAAATTATGAAATGGTAAAAGTGGTGTACAAAAAGAAAATAAGATTTAACAAAATAAAAAAAAACAAATAAAATCTCAAACTAAACAAGAGAAGACTTGAACTATCCTACTAATAATAAAAATGTGAAGCTTTGTGAAGACGTTTGGATTTTTGTTACTCAATCACGTTAAAAGCTAGTAATTAAATAAAAGAAAAAATAGATGCTGAACCTAATATATTTATTACTATTTTAGTTTTTTTATTTCTTTTTAGTTGATATAGAAGTTGACTGCAGTTTTATTAAAAATTAATTGACTGACCGGAAAGACGTTGTCCTGTATCCTAGAACTCGATCGCAGCGCCACCTACCGGGTCCAATTGTGTATCTAAACCGTGCAGAGACCCACTCAAACACACAAAAAATGTCTGCAAAATCGGTCTACTCGCTTAGGAGGAGTTCTGCGACCATACACACGTACCTACAGAAGAATTATATACCTATAAAAGACATAGAAATAGAAGATAACTGCAATTGTCTTAAAATGAGTCCTGCTATGTTGCTGTTTACATTGATTTGGCAAACAAATATAAATATTTCATGGCAACAGTGTCCTGTCGGCGAAGAGACCCGTCGAAATAAAGTCTTGTCGGTGTTCAGTCAGTCGGCGTAGTGTCTGTCGGCATTTAGTCATACACTCGTCTATCTACTAATGCACCATGATCAGAGCAACTATGTACGGGGCTACAAGGTTGGAAAAAACAAATAATGGCTCTCGCAGACAGGCGCGACGCGACGCGACTTTGAGTCAATTACAACGAAAACCACGTGGAAATTAAACTTCTAGAGTCGCGTCGCGCCAGCGCCGGTCTGGCTTTAAGCCATAAAAAAACAGTCGACCCACGAATTCTACTAACCTAAAAAAAATACAAGCACATATTTATAAAATCATGTTAGACCCCATCTCAATAAGGACCCAATTACGAAAGCAAGCAATACATCACCCGCTTCTCCCAAACATTCTCATCACAATGATCATTTACCAAATATTATGAAAGAAGATGAAAATCGGTTTTCATTTCAATATCCCTACCCTTATTAGGGATGAGAAGAAAAACGTCAGATATTCCAATAAAGCATAAAGATCCTTTGGATTTGATTGAAACCTTTGTCGACGAAAACAGGAAAAAAAATTAAAGGTCAGGCTTACAAATAAGATGTACAGTCAACAAAAGAGATAAGTAACCAGGCACATCAACTGTTTATTTAATTTATTTCGGATCCCCAAGACAACCAAATAATGGACAACATCAGGCATTAAGTACAGTTGGTCCTTCAATTATAGGAGACCATAACAGACACAATTAAGTTAACGCGTAAGCAAACAAAGTTCCGGCCACCGTAGGCGCGGGCTTGCGGACGGCAAGTAATGGGTAGCTCGCTGTCCGGTAAGGACCAAGCCCGGGTCGACGGCGCGTTGTATTCCACGCGCGCCTTAAAGAGATGTCAGCACCAACTGGTGGGGCTTGCAAGGGCCTATGCCTGCCGGGGGTGCGGGTTGTTCAAAAGAGCTACCGCGGCCCCTGGCACACAGGCAACTGAGGGGGGGCAAACGCGGGTGGGTTTTAGTCAGTAAAAGTCTGACACGCCCTTCTGCTCCACCCAGAGCGGGAGAAGTTATTTGATGATTTGCCACCCAAAAAAAGCAAACAAAGTTAAAAGATTAAGAATGGTTAAAAGGTTTATAGAGTACTTGAGACACTCCTCTTCACTTTTTACTCCTTACTTTTTAAACAGTGGTACACAAATAATATAAAATCTTTGAAATTGTTGGCCTGTGAAGTTTGAAATGCCATTACGTTTGTTAAGTCAGGGAAATTAATGTTAAGCAAAGTAACTACCGGCTTAAATGGTCCGTTTATGTGCATATGTTTAAAATCACAATTGTCATTCAATGACGGCTGTATGAAGTGTGGCACGATTTCGAATTATTAACAAGATTTGTAGTGGTAAAGGTGTGTTCATTTCAGTGGCCGTAACACCGCAAGGTGACGTAGGGTGTCTATTTGTTAAACAATTCATGTCCTTGAGTGTACTCCATAAACAAAAAATGAATTATGGTGAAATTCTAGGCTCATTAATTATCAGTTTTGTATCATCATCATCATCATTTCAGCCGAAAGACGTCCACTGTTGGACATAGGCCTCCCCCAAGCTCCGCCACTTCGACCGGTTCTGTGCTTCCCGCATCCAGCGGTCTCCTACGGCCCTCACAAGGTCATCGGTCCACCTTGTGGGAGGCCTTCCAACTTTACATCTTCCGGTACGCGGTCGCCACTCCAGAACCTTTCGGGCCCATCGGCCATCTGTTCTGCGAGCAATGTGCCCTGCCCACTGCCACTAAAGTTTGGTAATTTCTTTGGACTATGTCGGTTACTTTGGTTCTCCTGCGGATCTCTTCATTCCTGATTCGATCACGAAGGGGAAACTCCGAGCATAGCCATTGCCCTTTGGGTGACTTTAAGCTTTAAGCGTTTTGTGTCAAATTAAATAAATGGATAAATCAGCCTGTGCTTCGCCACTGCAGGGCAAAGGCCTACCTTTCCTTTTTCCACCCAATACGATCCTTTTTTTTTGATTACGGGGGGAAATCCTCATGGATGTCCTCCGCCCCGGGGAGGGCGAAGGGGTCTGTCAGACTCTTACTGACTAATACCACCCCGGTGTTCCGTCTCTCACTTGTACCGGGGATCACGGGAACTAGTGTGACTTCCGCGATCCCGCGCCACCACTACTTACACCACTTTGTTTACTGTACTTAAAATGCAAATCTGGCATAATAACAGTAGAATACATAATAAGATACAAACCAAATCCGTACGTTTTTAAGGGGCTTTAGTGAGTACCTACCTAATTCAGGCCAGAAAATATACTATACACGAAAAACCGGAAATTCCGTAAAGCGAGAGAGGAAGTGTCAATAATTCAAAAACTTTTGAATTAAACACGCAAAAGCAAATCTGTTTTTTTATCTTTTGATTGTTATTTTTCGGGTCAACAACGCAACGGGACGATTTATTAATTTATAAAATTATATGCAAAGGGCAAGGGCTAAATGGTTTCGAGATTAGATAGTGAAGTGGCAACACTGCCCGAGTGATATGTAATTTTTTTTAACCATATTTTTAAATTAATTTTAATTAGTAATTATGTGAAATTAAGGTGTAATTTTATGTGTAAATGTAAAACAATTGCACAAATACTCAGTATTATTATTTTCCTGTGAATATAAAAAGCAAAACACAATATTTTGGTTACATACCGGTAACTTAGAACCAACAGCTGACGTTCGAGCTGCGGTTTCTAACGGGGAGTATTTGTTAACTTTTACTTTTTATCGTCTTTTTATGAACACACAATGGCCTCTGTAATTCAATTGCACGCCCTCGTTAAGTATTAGCATTAGTCATATTTTTCTTGTAATATAAAATAACTATTATAATTATAATGAATTGAATGCGTAATTTACCCATGGAAAACTAGGATTTCCTGTGTCATGGAATATCACTGCGGCTTATTCTTGTTTACTGACCGGTGTTCAAACTAGAACAGCACCCATATTAAGTAACACACTATCAATCACAATCTGAATTATAACGAAGGATATTGTCAATCCATTGCTTCAAATGTTCGAAAAAAAACTCTGTTCAATGTTATTGAAGTTTCGAAATGAAAGCCATTCCTGCTGTGAGTGCGTTACGGAAATACCCCGCTGTTCGCTTCATTACAGCCATTGTCACCTATACATAAAATACATATATTTTTGAAGTGAAAATTTCTTTAGGCGCGTTCGGCATTTTTTGAGATGCGAAAAAACAATTGAACTCGCGACACCATTGCCGACACCTCTGTATAAAAGTTAGTTTTAGTTGAGCTTGATTAATAAAAGATTTTAACTTTTTGGTCAAATATGTTTCCTGTAGGTACAATAAAATATTTCCTGACGATTGAAAAAATACACACGTAATGAATTGTTCAAGTTTTCATTTCCGTCGGCACACCCGGAGTGCTACTGTTTTTTTTTTCTCAACATTGTTGTCATTTTGTGAATGCCTGGGCTAGCATTTTAAATCGAGAATTTTCATTTATTATTTTCTTTGTGTTTTCAGCTATAAACTACAGCCTTTTTAGAGTAAGTTGAAAAAAAACAAAGTTAATTTATATTTTCAAAACTTACAATAACCATCTGAAGTGTCCACATGGGAACGACCAACCCTTCACTTCTCGTCGACTTTTGTTATTTTTAAACTTTATAGCTTCACTTGAGAACAACCAACGTAGTACGTACTTCATTCAATATTTTAAAAGATTCCCGGCCTTAAGTGGTTGATATTAATATTCTTGTTCACCCCTCTACGGAGCCGATGGTTCTGCTAAGAACGGGTTCAAATATTGTGTTCACTCCTCTAAACTATTGAGCTTAAATTTGGAGGATTTGAAGTTCAGCTATGCGTTTGTGCAGCTAAGAATTCAGCTCGTTCAGATCTTAGAGGGCTTTGCTCCGGTGGGAGCAATTGTAAAACAGTTGTGTATATTTATTCAGGTTGTAATATTTATTCTGTTTATAATTTATTTGAAATGCATATTTTAAGTATGATTTTGATGTAGAAGGGCCTACGAGTGAGGTGAGGACTAGAATATAAAACTAGTACATAATAAAAATTTCTTCTTTTCCGCAAACCCATATTAACAGAAAAAGACAAATTTTTCTACTAATATTTTAAATATAAAAGTTTGTATGTTTGGATGTTTGTTACCCAATCATGCAAAAACGGCGTAACAGATTTGAATGAAATGCTCACAGATCGTCTATAAATACTTTTTTGTTCAGTAGTATGTTCCCGTGGGATAATTATCGACATCCACGCGGGCGAAGCCGCTGGCAAAAGCTAGCTATTTAATCAAATCATTTCATGAATAATATAGTGTCTCCTCCCATTCAATCAGGCCCAAACAATAGTCTATTCACACAAAACAAATGTTCCGTGCGGTGCCGGACGTAAAAGAATAGCACCATCCCATTCGTCCCATGGGTGTCGTAGAAGGCGACTAAGGGACTTACTAGAGAATGGGTAGCAGGGTTCTCTATGCATTTGACCACCATACCGCGATCGCCAACCCGCCTGCCAAGCGTGGCGATTATAGCAAATCCCCTTTTGGGGGAGGCCTATGTCCAGCAGTGGACGTCTTTCCGCTGATAAGATGATGATGATGATTACAAAGAAACATTGGCAACATTTTGGCACAAACACGGAGCAGGGATAACAAAAAAGCTATCTTCCGACTTTGTAACTCATGCGGTTGAATCAACAGTCAGACGCAAAATAGTACACACAGTAGGATTGGCCCAAAGCACCCACTTAATCTCCCTCAGCTAAAGTTGTTAATTTAACCCGACTTGTTTTACATAACTCCTCCCACCAATTGCTGAAGGGACCATGAAGCCTGGGAGCTGTTACGGCCCCTTTATAGTTTCGAAGCAGCGAGCTTAGACTTTCAGAATTAGCTCGAATTAGTGAACCAAATGACCAGACTGAGGAACTTCCGTACGGAGCCCGCGTTTTCCTACTGTTGACAGGATGATGCCTACCACAACGTTAACCGCACTAAGAATTTCCTCGAGACTAATATCATTGCCGCTCCCTTGGCATTGTCTTGTTAACAAGCGGGTTTCAGCCAGCAATGTACGATGCCTGGTGCGATTATCTCAGAAAAGTGATTACGACGGCTCCTGAGACTTTTCGTAGTAGACGCAGAAGTGGAACTACGTAGGTCGTAGCGTAGTGTACGTATAACGTAAGTCAGTACGGCGGCAACGCTACGGCTGTTGATACGTGCTGTGCGTGCCACGACGCTCCGATGCGATGTTTTTCGCGCCGATTACGAATTTCGAATTAATGTCGTGAATGGCGAATGTTGTTTAATGTGTTTTAGTTGAACAGTTTGCACTGATATCTGGGAGTTGGTGTGAAAAGTGGTTCAGTGAAGTTTTATTTTTGTATTTTGAAAAAACTGAGAACTAGCTGATAACAAGCAATAAAATATTGCTAGAGATTTCTCTTGATTGTTAGGTAAGTGGAAAATGTTTGAGAATTTTAGATATTATAATTATTTTAATTAGTACGCCTACACATCATACTTCAAAAGATAATTAGTCTGCTCCATCTGCTACTAAAACAATATTGTTCAAAAAAACAGCTGATATAAAAACAGCACACACTCTAGATAACATTGAATTAAATATTTATAAAGCCATAAAAAATCATTAACTCTTTCATCTCTAGTTAGATGAGCCATAAAATTCGAGAGAACCTATAAAAGTCGCTTATCTATGTAACATTTTAAAGCTATAAAACGTACTCATTTTGGTAAAAAATATATAGCACGATATATAACTAAGTATATGTAACTCAATCTTCGCATAAGGTGTAACGCATCATTAATTTCGACTATGAATTAATTTAATGCTCGGGACAGATGCGTGAATGTTCCTAATACCAACAAAAACTAGTTACTAACAAAAACAGTTGATTTTAGTCTATAATCGTGCACAATCTAAGACGGCCTTGTACGGCCGGAGTATTAAGTCACCAAGTTGCAGAGTGACTCATATCTGCCCACAAATGGGAATCTTATAACTTCTCAGTCTGTCCAACCTATCGTTCAGATGCTAATTAGTTAAACGTGTTGTACAATAGCTGCACGAATATGCAGTTGACAATTATTATGTATAAATAAATTAATATGTATGTCACTCAATGCCGTTTGAGTTGTGTTTATTTTTTATCTGAACGGTATAAGGCTGGTATACAAATGTAATATAAGTCGTTGATATTGGTAACAATCGCTACATTATTTTTATTGTGTTCGATATATCCACCTACTTGCATTCTCGTGTATGCATATTTTATGTTATGTATTCTCGTTTATGTTGATTATTGATTACATAGTTAGTTAGATATTTACCTAAGCAATTATTAGGTACGTGTGGTTTAAGATGGTGGAAATGATGGAATAAATCAAATCAATTTTTTTTTTATTCAAACACTAGCTGTGCCCGCGACTTCGTCTGCGCGGAATAGTAATTTTTTATTGTTTATTTATATTATATATATATTAATAAAAATAATTAAATTTTCTAAAATAAAAGTTGCCTAAGTTACTCCTTATTACATCAGCTATCTGTCAGTGAAAGTCGCGTCAAAATCGGTCCAGCCGTTTGAAAGATTAGCCGGAACAAACTGACAGACAGACAAAAAAAATTAAAAATGTTATTTTGGTATATGTACCGTACATACATCCAAACAATCCAATACAATATCCAATACAATCCAACAAATTAATTATAATAATTAATATTGACAACTAATGAAAGTCGTATATCGCGATCGCGAAAAAAAAAAAAACATTCTGCTTTAACGTTTCCACCATGAGACTGCAAAATAATTATATGGTCTCGGCCTAATTAAAATACAACATACAAAACGATATTTCTGATTCCGCACAATAGGATGACAAACTAATTATTTAGACAAAATACCCCGTCTCTTGACATAATCGCCCTTTAAAATGAGGATCTACTGACCTTCTAAACCTTTCATAATTACGGGGATTAAAATCAAAGTAAAGGGTGTGAAGTTAACGGAGTTTATATCCTATTCCGGATCAATCAGAATTTTAGTGAGTTTAAATCCTATTCCTGTCTGACCGATAGTTAAAGAGAGTTAAAATCTCTTTCTTGCCAAAATAGCAGATATTGCTTAACTTAAGAAATATTACTTAGGTTCAATGAACTGCCAGTTATGTATAGTTTCAGTATAAATGAATAGACCATTCATTCAATTATACTTTACTATTTACTATTATTTTTATTGTCAATTTAACACAATGGTTTACGTAACCAGTAACTGTGTACGAGTGGGTATTCAGTGCGATCAAGCGACGCGTATTCAGTAGTATTCAGTGATTTCAGTGATGACCGGGGTCGGATATACCTGCGTCGGGCGCGTCATGTGCATTGTAAATACAGTCGGCATTTTGTATGCGTGACCGTTGCACTTTGCACCGGAAATATCAGTGATATTAGGTTTGAACTCATGTATGTGTGCAGTACGGATGCAGTAGATGAGTAGAATGTGATTTAGAAGAAACATTTTTTATTTTATTTTATTTATTAAGGGATAATAAACAATTACAACATAAATGTAATTCATTAAGGTTAACAAAACTTAAGTAATAATGTTGCAGTCCAATGCATTATCCGCAGATAAGATATATTTAGAGATCAGGGGTTGCCACTAGACGAGCATTACCAAAGTTCATAATAATCTTGAAATAAATAAAATTAAAGTAACTATGAAGCTAGCTATAGCTATAAAATAATTATATCAAAACAATTTCATTTAGTTAAAATTATGCATTAAATAAGTAAGTGTAACATATTAGATACCTTTAGATTTTAGATGTCCTGTGCTGAAAACTTATGAGTTTCTTAAATAGGTTATCTTCATAGGTTATAAAGGCAATCGGGGCTCGGAACTGGTGCATGCCAAGAATACAGGTTATGTGTCGTTCTGATAGCAATATATAATAATTAAATAAATAAGATTCATTAATTTATCAACAGTTTATACGATCAGACAGACAGACGTAGACAGACACTACACTAAAACTGTCACTAATACTTCAAGAGTGAAAAATGAGATTTAAGAAACATACAGTCATAAAACGAAAAACATGTTTAGCTAAAATGTGGGTGAGTTTGTCTTCATTCCTAAAACTACAGTATGGTTTAGGGTTCTGAAGAACCGGGTTCAGTTTCGGTCAGAAGCAGACTTGTTGTGATTATGAATGGTCTACTTTAAGATAATCATTTATATAACATCACGCCTAGTTTCCCCGAGGGGTTGGGCAGATGTGTACCTACAAATAGTACACCCGCATTTCGCCAGTTATGTTAAGTCCCATGTAATACGGGGCGAGTCTATTACCATCAATATTGCCAACAACACTTTGCCCGAACTGGGAATCGAACCCATGACGCAATGCTCAGCAGTAGCGCTTGCGACCACTAGACCACCCAGTCTCTACAATTATACTCAATTAACACGCGAAAAAGAAAAAAACAAAAGATACATTCTGATTTTCTTTTACATCAAGATTTACGTTGTTTGGCTGTATCCTCTTACAGAATAAACAGAGACATCTATCACGGGTTCTGGGTCAAAAAATATATTTATGACAGTACTTCTTCAGTGAGAGGCTCACTTTTTACGATATTTTGTATAGAGGTTGAGGCGAGAGTTTCCGTTTTATTTATATACATTTCAGCAGTGGCAAAGTTTGAGTGGTTCTCTGTGATATTTACATTTCAGTTTTGTGAAAATTTCTTCTAAGTTATATTTTATGTAAGTTACCTGTTTCACCGTTATAATTTGGTTTGTGGTCCTTAGGGGTAAATTGAGCAGCAGAAAAAAAACACAATTTAAAAAAAATGGGACTTAGTAGTCAATTCCGAGAATATTTTTTTCGGAAATCTACAAATTTTATTGGTGTATCAGGTTAACCTTGACCATAAAAGCTATGGTAGCTCGCTGTCCGGTAAGGACCAAGCCCGGGTCGACGGCGCGTTGTGTTCCACGAGCGCCTCAAAGAGATGTCAGCAGCAACTGATGGGGCCGCAAGGGCCGATACCTGCCAGGGGTGCGGGTTGTTCGAAAGGGATACCGCGGCCCCTGGCACACAGGCAACTGAGGGAACACGGCTGGGTTTTAGTCAGTAAAAGTCTGACACGCCCTCCCGCTCCACCCAGAGCGGGAGAAGTTATTTTGATGATTTCCCGCCCAAAACAACAAAAAAAATGACCTATTATTAGTTCCAATCCCATGGTGCGGTTTTCACAGTAAGTTATTTATAGAATGGGCACTACGGTTGTATACTTATATTTTCAATAACGAATAAGCTATTAAATAGTCATTTATGTTTTACCTTCAACTTTGAGTGTGAGCATTTAAAATTAGTAGACATCAAAAGATGCACAAGGTCTGTGCAAATTTTGACCTAGGTTAAACTATTACGGCTTGGACATACCTACATACATGCATATTTATAGCTAGATAATATATGGTAATATGGTACCCATACGTTTATTAATGGATTAATGGAAAACTGCAACAAATGTAATACCTGTACTAAGATCATTTTAAAGTAAATGAATCATGAACACCGATAGTATTTAATTACTGAATCTTAAGATCCTCAGCTAGTAAGAATGATTTCGGAAAACCAAGTTCAATTTGACCACAAACTATTTCATTTTAACCACCTTAGTAATTTACATTTGTGGCTAAGTACCTAATAACAGACACGGGTCGATCGATCAGGTTAAGCTACGCTTGCCACGGTTGCTCCGTGAATGGGTGACCATCTTAAAATACCAAGATCCCTCCGTGCTCGGAAAGCACGTTAAGCCGTTAGTCCCGGCTGTCATTCGTCTATCTTTGACAGTCGTTACGGGTCGTCAGAAGCCCGAAAGTCTGACAACCAGTCCTACCAATGGATATCGTATTACCCAGTAAATGGGTTGTGGAGGTCAGATAGGCAGTCGCTCCATGTAAAATACTGGTATTCAGCTGCATCCGGTTAGTCTGGACGCTGACCCCAAAGTAGTTGGGAGAAGACTAGGCAGTTGATGAGCAATTTACTCATTCATTATGATACTATCGACTACACAACAATCCCATCAAATCGAAACATATCTCTTTGGGTGGTGCATGGTGGTGCAAAATGTCATATCTATGGATACCGTGTTTTTGCTCCAACAGTCATTAAAACATGTCGAACCAAAAACCACGGTTTCTGTCGTTACTGTTGATTAAGATTAGCTTAACTTCAAATTCTGAGAACTACACGTACCAACACAAAAGTTAACACCAAGATTATATTATTACTGTTCGGTTTTAACTATTAACTTTACTAAGTTTACTTTGTTGGCATTTTAGACCCTACTGCTAGGTTATAAACTATATTTTTGAATGGGAAATGTATCCTCGACCCCGTTCCTTGAACATTTACTGAACATTCTTATCGATACTGTAATTATAGAGTAACCTTATTCGTAGTTATCGCTAACAATACTGAACACTAATTAATTATGCAACATTTTATTTACGAAAGACAGTACACAATACACACATAAAATAAACACACCTTTTCCAATATCTAATACTATTTATCCTACTTCCTACTGATTAGGGCTTGCAAATATTTGGAAATTTTCATATTCGAATATTCGTTTTTTTTTTGGGTTATTCGAATTATTCGAATACTTAGGACAAAATAAGCTGTTTTAATAATCATGTCTTTATTTGGCAATGTCTTTTATATAGTAGGAGTCTGAGTAATATCAAGGAATAAATTAATATTTTACTGCTTTATAAAAGTACTACGCGAACTTAAAGGCCTTTAGATGTAAAAGCGCGACGATACACAGACAACCTAACACAATACAAGTCTTATTAAACGAGATCTCGATTAATAAGTATTCTTATAATATTTATAATAAAATCAAATAGTTAAATAACAAGTAGTACCATAGAGAAAGAATTTAGGGGAGGCCTTTGCTCAGCAGTAGGATATTATAGGCTTATTAAAAAAAACTCTATAAAATATTCAATCTAACAGCACTATTCTGCATTATTCTAATGTGATTTTTGGTCACAGCACAAATTAAAAAAGTTAAGGGATATATACCTAATCAAACAGATTACCAGAGAGTGGTAAAAAAAGTACAATTGGAAGGAACTATCTTTATCATCTTCATCATTATTTCAGCCGAAAGAAGTCACTGTTGGACATAGACCTCCCATTGTTCTTCAAGATAATTTCGTTTCTTTTTGTAAATATATTATATCCAACACTCAAATTATGGTACGGAGACACTTGTCGACCACACATACCACACATCACGCTTGCGGCGTCAGTCTTGCAGGGATCGCGGTCCGGTGTTATGGAAACTGGTCGAATATTCGAATATCGCAATTTTTGCATTCGAATATTCGAAAAATAAATTTTATTTGAATAATTCGAATATTCGAATGCAAGCCCTACTATTGATAATAATCCTACTTATATTATAAATGTGAAAGTTTGTATGTTTGTATGTTTGTTACTCAATCACGCAAAAACGGCGTATTAGTTGTGGATGAAATTGGGCATACAGATAGATTATAACTTGGATTAACAAATAGGATACTTTCATCCCGGTAGTACGGTCTCAAGGGATAATTATCGAACTCCACGCGGGCGAAGCAGCTAGTTATAAATTTATCTGTATTTAAATTCTTGCACACATACAAACTTGGTATATAGCCATGTTTAATAAACTATTTAATTAGGTACTCAACATAATATCAATTCAGACTTCTTGAAGACACACTTTTATTTCGAAGGTCGAAGAGAACTAACTTAAAAACTAGACGGTGATGCTCCAAACATCATATTTCCATTCCGTTTTACTGAAAAACCGGTACTTTTACGGTACTGTCAAATGAGATAGTTTTAAACTTCATGACTACACTGACACAAAAATCATTTAAGGCAAATCACATACTTTCAATTTCATATTTAGTATTTAACATCAATTTAAATCTAATGAATATTTCGAAAGCATGATTTCATGACACACAACTGTGTAAACCAAAATTTGTACGCCTTGCAAGGCAGCACATATAGTGACTCAATATTTTATTTTATACCACCATGTACCACTACATTATTTTGAGGGGCTTGTAGCTAAGTAACAATAGCTGCACGGGTCGATCGATCAGGTTAAGCTACGCTTGCCGCGGTTAGTCTGTGGATGGGTGACCATCTTTACATACCAAGACACGAAGACCCCCGTGCCTCGGAAAGCACACTAAGCCGTTGGTCCCGGCTGTCATTTGTGGATCCTTGACCATCGGTACGGGTCGCCAGAAGCCCGAAAGTCTGACAACCAGTCTTACCAAGGGGTAACGTATTACCCAGTAACCGGGTTGTGGAAGTCAGACAGGCAGTGATCATCATCATATCAACCGAAAGACGTCCACTACTGGACATAAGCCTCCCCCAGAAGGGGATTTGCCATAATCGCCACGCTTGACAGGCGGGTTGGCGATCACAGTATGGTGGTCAAATGCATAAAGAACGCTGCTGCCCATTCTCTAGTAAGTCACTTAGTCGCTTTCTACGACACCCACGGGAAGAAATGGGATGGTGCTATTCTTTTACGTCCGACACCACACGGAACCGCAGCAGATAGGCAGTCGCTCCATGTAAAATACTGGTATTCAGCTGCATCCGGTTAGACTGGAAGCTGACCCCAACATAGTTGGGAAAAGGTTCGGCGGATGATATAATACTACATTATAACTATGTGTACAAATAAATAAATTTGAATAAAAAAAAAACAGAATTGTGTCGTAAGTATTGGGGTATTCGTAGAGGTGACTCCGTACAAAAATGTTAATTATTAAATGAACAGTTAATGAAACGAGCCTGAAAATGTGAAGATCAATATAGTTAAGTACGAAATATTGTTATTTTATATCGGGTTCGTTACTAAACGGAAAATGGCCATACTTCCTTTATTTTCTATCTGTGAAACTTAATATTCCAAAAATAAACAAAGTATTTTGAGAATTAGGCCAACAAAGTCGCAATATCGTCTCTAAATCCGGTAGCTTTGCAAATAAAATCTTTTACAATTGGGTCAGATCTTGTCAAGGAGACTCGCAGCGTTTTGCGTACGAATTTATTTCTTTATTTAATGTAACGCAACAGCGGAATATAGTCTAGACTTAGCTCTTTTTCTCTTTGCATCTAAATTCTCCAAATTACGGCAAAAATCCAACTGTAACATTTTCATGCATAAGTAAGTACTCAACTGTACTTTGAAAACTTGCCTCGCTACAACTTTTCTATTCGCCAGTACTATATTCTCCTCATATTTCATACTTGGTGAGAGTTTATAAATATTGATAATGTCCTAACACTCGTCGCAAAATAGCGAGATCGTGACAAATCCTAAAATGTATGTTTTATAAAAAGAAAACTATACATAGAAAAACTATTTTCGCATTGCTCTAAACATAAATCAGATTGTTGCGGGTCTATTTCTATAAAAACTAGTTTTTATAGAAATAGACCCAACAAAAAATAGGAACCCTATTATTATAAGCATCTCTAGAGATGCTTATAATAATAGGGTTCCTATTTTTTGTTGGGACAATACCGCCGAGATAATAGGAAACAAAAGACAAGACAACTACAATATATCGTCTAGGAATGAGAACAAAGACGTTATTAATGTCCTTTTATCTAAAGACACTGAGGTCTTAATACATTACCTTTATTTAGCTGCTGCCCATGACTTCGTCCGCGTTTTTAACATAATATAAGTATATTATCTAAAACTAGCACCTCACCCGTCCGCGTGAAATTTTGGTCCCCGAGCCCGACCCGCTCGCCGTGTGACAGCCCATCGCCAGCTTGCGTTTTACTTCGTTTTCACTTCGCATGCTCTCCGACTTTTTTTTTTCGCTCGGCTCCTAAGGTCTTAGCGTAACGATAATAACCTAAAACCATCATCAATAGTTGGGCTATCACATGCAAAAATAATTTTGAAATCCGACTGGTAATTTCAGAAGTTATCTAGCCCCTGCATACCAATTTTTTTAAAACTCTTTATAATATTAGTATAGAAACACCGGGCAATACTGTAGCTTCCTATAAGCGAAATAATTTTTGGAAGATCAGTACTTCCGAAGATTACCTCCTATACAAACTCATAAATTGAACCTCTTTATATAGTCTAGTTGTATTTTACAAAGACAGGAGGCCTAAAATGTCGCAGCTCAATCGAAATGCGTGTGACGTAATAACAAAAGACGACCTTATCTGGAACTTTGACAGAGGCCAGAGTCATGACCTGAACGACTTTACCAAACAACTTATACACCCATTAAAAAGTTTAGCCTTTGTAAATACAAAGTTTACGGGGAATCTAATCGTGGGCTCGAACTCACTAGTGGGCCTGGCTAACAAGCACGCTGTCTGACCAGGCATCGTGTCCGACAGAGGTAGTATCAGTGATGAGCAGTTAGATGCTAGTATACACGCACAACGTTATTGAGTGAGATACAGGATCAGTTATAGTAAACGAACGCGTACAAAATTAAGAAAAGTCCTTCGGAAGATCGGGTTTTATGAAAGAACCACTGCATAAATCAACCAATAAAGTTTATTAAACTTTTCGATATTTGAGCTTTGTCGGTACTGACTTAGTTTTAGAGATTTTACACTTTTTTATTACTTAAACACGCCCAAAGTTAGGTTAAATTAGCAAGAAGAACGAATCTTTGTTGGCTCCTAACTTTTAAATGGCTTTTTAAATAAAATAATACCTACTAAAACTAGTAGGTATTCTGTTTCCGTACAGACAATATTAATAATGAGACACAACCATATCATGTTTAATTATTTCTGATGTACATTGTCGAAAAGTGGAGTAATACACTCCCGAAATTTGTATGGAAAAAATGTCGACTAGATTCACCTTAAGGGGAAACTTGCTCAGTCAAGTTAGTGCGTCTCGGATCTGACAACAGAATAACAGTTCCTCTTGGGGCTGTGCTTTGTTGCTTCACAGAACAGATGGAACTAGCTTCCCTGGCCCAAGGCCGATACCACGGAACTATGAATAAATACTCGTACCCGCTAGAAGAGCCGTTAAGATGCCGCTGTTGTTTTTGTAACATGTTGGCAGTTTTGTTATGAGAAATGTGTTCGTGTCTTGTCGTAAAGACATAATTAGTAACTTTTTAGTCGTAAGTTATTATGTAGCTGAAAACACGTAAATAATTTTATTGTCCTGAAGTTATCCTACGTAAATACACAGTCTCAGTTTGAAAACATTAAACGCCACCTGGATAACACATTAGAAACGTTTACATGTTGATTTGTTTTTGTGAGAAAACAACTCCAAAATAAGTTATTGTATATTTCAATGGATACAAATATCAACTTATACGAGGTGTCATTTTTTTTTTAAATTATTACAGTTCTTTGGTATGCATTGTTTAGAAAAGTGCAGCAAATCATGTAACAATACCATTCTGATCACTGAGGACTTTGAAACACGTCCTGACTTTATTTTTCTTTATTTTTAATGGGATGTGGTCAATCTTTAACACGAAAAGCAGAATAATTGCTACTTTGTTAGTGGCATACCTGAATGATTATGCGGAAACTTGATAAAAATTACGATGAAAAGTAAAGTCATAAAATTTAAAAAACCTAAAAAAAAATATGCTAAAATATTGGGTACTTTTTGTTTATAACGAAAATAATCTTAATTTGAAGTTAGTCTACTTCTGAGTTTGCAACCTTATATTTAATAATATCACCCTGTAAACAATCACAGTCTTCCGGGATGTTTGCGAAATCCCATAAAGGCGGCAAAATCTAATTTATTTATACCCAAACACGTAATTGACGGCTTGATCATGGATAAAACCCTATTTCAATTAATGAGTAATACGCAAAATTATGCCACAGAGGATAAGTCAGGGAAAACCCTCGGGAACATCAAAAGGCTTCACTCTTTGATCATAATTTATCTCTACCATATATTTCTATGATCTCTACGTAGACACGACATAAAGCTCTATCTATTTTATACGGTAATATGGTAGAATTATATTTATTATAGGATAACATCGTGTAATGGAATTTGGTTCCATTCAGCACTTGAAATAGCTATTTTAATTGGTTTATAAAAGATCTCGGATAGATAGTTGATTGCTTTGAACTTAATTTGACTTAATTAAAGTCGTTTTGCGATAAGAATCACTTATTTACCAACGTTTTGATTAATAACTAGCTTTTGCCAGTGGCTTCGCCCGCCTGGATGTAGAAAATAATCCCATGGGAACGTACAACCTGGATAAAAAGTATACTGTGTTAACACAGGATACTTTTCATCAGTTGCACTCAATTTGGCACACCTGGATTAACATCCTGTTGTGCCAAATTGAGTGCAACTATCTGTGTGCTAAACATCCAAATCCGTTCATACGTTTTTGAGTGATTGAGTTACAAACATTCAAACAAAACATTTATAATATGAGTAAGATAGTATAGTATATATCCAGTTACTAAATGTAGCCGTCGAATCCAGAATAAAAGCTCCCACAAACAGTAGAATCTAGTAAAACAATTTCTATTAAAACTTCATGGAAATTATTCTACCAGAAACGCGTCGCAGCATCGCGTCGCGCCTGTTTGCGGGGGGCCTTAAGAGTTTGGTTTGATTTAAATAGGCGTACAAAAACGAATGTTCTGTAAAAGACATTTCACCATTCATCATCATCATTATTTCATCCGAAAGATGTTCAGTGCTGGACATAGGCCTCCCCCAAGCTCCGCCACTTAAACTGGTTCTGTGCTTCCCGCATCCAGCGGATTCCTGCGGCCTTCACAGAGTTATCAGTCCACCTTTTGGGAGGCCTTCAAACTCTACGTCTTCCAATACAAACGCATGTAGAAATAATAAAATCAGCAGCATTGAAATCAATCCTATATGTAAACATTTAGGAGCTAGCAACCAAATCTTGAAGCAAATGAAATGTACAAAATGTATTCAGAATATAAAGTCTTTGTATGTCACGCTGAACACAACACGTGATCGGTAGCTAAGCTAAAGAGATTGATAAGGGAATGAATAATGCAACATGCAACGATAACCGCGCAAAGATTTACGAAATGCACTCCGTTCAGTGCATAGAGTTTTGGCTATCGTGCCGGAATGTGGCCGGATACGGATCGAGGTTAGCCGTTCCGCTTTTCTTGACGGATGGCGATAAAAGTGATGTGTGAATGTCAATATCAGTGTCGGTGCAGCACGTTTTTTACCTTTATAGGTACAGTGAGGAAAATTAAAAACTACGTACCTACGTAAATTTGTCGTATAATAGCATTTTGGCCATTTCATTCTTCAACTGTTAAGAATGACAGTCGTGATTTGAGTATACGGACAATTTAAGTTAGTAGTCCCTTTGCTTATAAATAATGTCCCTGACTTTGCCTGTAAAACTAATTCGAGGTCAAATCAAAGGTATCAAACTTTGAAATGAAATGTTACCTATATAGTAAATTAGTTTCTGCACGTGACTTCCTCCTCGTGATTTTTTTAATTCCTTTAATCCTCGCGCAAGTGGTAGCAGTAAATTGAAAAAGTTTTATAGCGATCGGATTAAGGGCTTAGAATACGAACAAACAAACATTAATTTTTACATAATTATTAGAAAATGAATCAATTAATTTATTGGGTTTTAAAACATATTAAAGCTATGACAGTAGCGTATGTCAGTGTAATAAAAACTAAGTCTACATAAAAAAGCCAAGCTAAAATTTGATTTATAATTAAGCATTAATCTCTCACAAATAACAAGTATCTTTATTAAATGCTAGTAATAAATACCTACCAATAAATAAGATACCAAAGATTATTTTTCTTTGACTTAGTATCTCCTGCTTGACACATTTAGCATCTATAACTCCACGATCCCAAGTCGCTTCTTTGTGTATTGTTGAAATGGAAAATGAAGCGCGTCCTCTTTGACAAACTTAGCGACTTGTTACAAACAAACAATAATTCTTCAGCATAAGTCTGATTTGAAATATTAATGACATAATTAAGTATTTGAAATTTAAAAGTGTTTTCACCAGTATCGACAATCTACATCTACACTACTATTATAAAGAGGAAATATTTGTGTTTTTGTATTTTTGTATGTAACTAATAAACTTAAAAACTACTGGACCGATTTCAAAAATTCTTTTGCCGTTAGAAAGCTACATTATCACTGAGTAACATAGGCTATATTTTATCCCCGTACTCTTACGGGAACGGGAACTACGCCGGTGAAACTGCGGAGCGCGGCTAGTATTGTAATAAATTCACTTTGGAACCCCAAGTAATCGGTGTCATAAATTTGGCTAATTAGCTTTACATACCGATATATACATAAACTCACTCCTTCTTTGGCTGTGTTAGTCGCGTTTAATTCATACTCGCAACATGACCAAACCACCTTAGAATGCTATTTTCAATTTTTGTTACTAGTTCTTACTTTAAACCGCACCGTTGCCTTATCACATAATTCCTCAGCCTATCATTAGTGGTCACACCACATGCTTCGCCTTTATGCAAATTAGTAGCATTACCTATTTCAAGGAATGCACCCCATTATTTTTTTTATATGGAATCTCGTAGTTGACATTGAGAAGCCGTGACTACATAACCGGCCTTTCCTGTGGTTGCCTTAAGAAAACTTAAAGCCTCCAGCCAGCGTAATACTACTTAAACTAAGCGACTGCACGCTGAGGGCACCCCCTGTGGGGTAAGGGCCTCGGCTCAGGGCGTCACTGGTAGGGGGACAGCAAGTTGGCACAGACTGGATCAAATTATCATTATTATTATTAAATCTCGGGGAGTTCAACTCTACAGGCTCAGCTGCGGCGCGGGCTGGCACTTCAACGAGCAAGGGTCGGTGTGCCCCATTACTATTCACCCACATCTTAATAATGGCAGTGGCCTGATAATAGCCTACTTTTCAACGACGCAAAAAGAGGGGTGTTATAAGTTTAACTGCTATGTGTGTCTGTGTGTCTGTCTGTGGCACCGTAACTTTAAAACGGGTGAACCGATTTGGGGGCAGTTTTTATTTAATTTTAAATTAGAAGGTTCTTCTTCTTAAAAAATAAGGTTTCCTAACGGTGGTTCTTATAAAAGGCATCTTTTCAAAATGTATTCGTGTTCCACTGAATAAAGTTTGCGAGACTATCTTACATATTACAACAACGCAAATATTGTTTTTTTTTTAATAAAAGTTATCTTACTATGCTATGGGCGACTGTCGAAAAGATAAAGCGAGGAACTTTCATCGCGAGGAGATTTAAAATACGAGTGAGTTTGGCATGAAAACTTTAAACAAGTTTAAAATTAATGAAATAAGTTGTCTATTGTGTTCTCAAATTAGAATGTGAACAGATATATTCTGGAAGCCATTTGTCTTTCCTGTCAAGTTATGAAACTCTCGTGATTATACTGTTTACTTTAAAAGAGACACTGGAAATATTTTTATGTCTTGGAAAATTTTATAACAAAGTCGGTGTACTTCAATAAGTCTGTGGCGGACATCTACAAAGCCCCACATACGAAACTTCAAATCAACAAATGTGGAAAAACACAAAAAGTAAAGTGGCGCCATCTAAAATGCCATATGCGAACTACTCAAGACTTGACGTCACGCCGCAACTACATCAACTACATCTCGCAAGCGGAGTTTACCGCGCGATCTTCATATGTACCAACATCCCGACATCAACCGTCGGGCAGTTGCCCACCAGACACAACACTCGTCTGGTCGGAGGATCCTCCTTTACCAATAAAGTATGAGTGAACTTTACACCCTGTTCCTCATACCTCTATAAGTCTTAAGTTATCTTAGGGAAGACGGTGCGCAGTGAGACCCCGTAACAGTCTCCTCAGAGATGTGCCCTAAGCCCTAACAGGCGTCGCACAGAGGGGGTTCCGGGTCGGTCTTTTGAGAGATAACGGTGACGCAAAACGACAGTGAGATAAAAATACCACACTCACCGGCCTTATTTCCAAAGCCCGGGCGAATTTTTAAGTCTCACTCCAAAAACAAAAAATAAGTCTAATGTGGCAATGACGCAGAATTAGCAAAAAAACACCACGAAATTAATCATGATGACCGATCTCATTCTGATTTCATTACGGAAGTAGACAATGGTAAAATCCATTCGTGCAAAAATTATCACTTTGGGATATGGATATGGACATAGTGAAGGCAATTAGTAACGTTAGTCAGTTTTCGACTGAACGGTGCGTCACTAGTTTACATGTGGTGATGCCATTGTGCTAGTGATGTAAAAATAAGCCTGCATCCCTCGTGGGTCTAGTGAGAGCATGAGGTCCTTTCGATTCCTAGGTTGTGCCAAGTGTTATTGAGTTACACCATTTGTGATTTCTCAGTGGTAGCCTGGAGTCGATTTATCATCATCCCTAAATCTGAAGCCTTTATAATCAAAATTTTATATTTATTGTAAGTGTTGTCTTGTTTTTCTACTTGTATTTTACTAGTTAGTCTACATCTACACTAATAATATATAATATTTAATATATTATAATATTATAATTATAACATAATATTTAATATTATATTATTATTAATATATTAATTAATAATATTATTAGGAGGAAAGTTTTGTATTTTTGTATGTAAAGAATAAATATAAAACTACTGTATCGATTTCAAAAATTCTTTTGCCGTTAGAAAGCTACATTATCACTGATAACATAGGCTATATTTATTACTAGAAAAAATTAGAAATCCTTAGAAATCCCTACTAAACCAACCCTAGGTGTAAAAAATTAGCCATAAAATGTCTTTCATCGCATGCGCTGCGGAAAGTATTGATGATAGAACAAAAAAATGTAGGACAATATTATAGAACATATCAATATCTACAAAAAACTTCGGGAGACCATATGTTCAACTATTGTAGATTTTTTTTTTCTGGGTGGGAAATCATCAAATAACTTCTCCCGCTCTGGGTGGAGCGGGAGGGCGTGTCAGACTTTTACTGACTAAAACCCACCCGTGTTCCCTCAGTTGCCTGTGTGCCAGGGGCCGCGGTATCTCTTTCGAACAACCCGCACCTTTGGCAGGTATCGGCCCTTGTGGGCCCCATCAGTTGGTGCTGACATCTCTTTGAGGCGCGCGTGGATCACAATGCGCCGTCGACCCGGGCTTGGTCCTTACCGGACAGCGAGCTACCCATTACTCGCCGTCCGCAAGCCCGTGCCTACGGTGGCCGGGAATCAGCCTGGGATTCCCGACGCCCAGGGCGCCTCCTGCGAAGGCCACGGCTGTGAGGGCGCATGTACTGCATCTCCCTCACGTGCGCCGCCTCCCTCTTTGCGAGCATAACTGCTTCGCTGAAGGAGGCGACTGCTAGCCATGCACTCTCGCTCCGTACCATGGCCTGGACCAGGGCCGGACGCGAGCGATAGCCGCCGCCGATCGTCTCCACGAGGACACGGCGGTGCTCCGCTTAAGCCGGGCAGACCTCCACCGTATGCTCCACCGTGGCCTCACGGTGATCTTCGCTGTGGAAACACCCGGGCGTTTCCTCCCGCCTTATACGAAACAGGAACCTCCCGAAACAGCCGTGTCCGGTGAGGACCTGCGTCAGGCGGAAGGTGAGAATGCCGTGGCACCTCGCAATCGTGCCATGCCCAGCACTGGGTTGCGACAATCACACTCTATGTCGCCATGAGATCCCGCCCGAGCTCTATCCACTGTACCGCAATTTTTCGCGGCAGCGGAGTTACGCCCCGACGTTTGACCTCCTCGCGCCACTCCCAAGTGTGCGCAAGGACCTTTGCCTCCAGATACCATGGCGGCAATTCGGCAAGGAGGCCCGCCACTTCACCGGAGATCGTGCGGTATCCCCGGACCATTCAGCTGGCCATGACCCTATGGGACGCGTTCAGCCGGCGAGCTGGTCGGCGCCTCAAAGAAGGCGCCCACACCGGTAAAGCCTCCATAAAGGGCCATGGACCGCACGACCCCGCGTTGAGCCTCCGGTAGGAGGCGTTTGGACCCCCTAGATTGGGCAGGAGCCGGTTCAAAGCAGCCCCAGCCCGCTCCAGTCTGGAAGTCTTTGTTTTTATTTTGAACGTTTGGACAAATTGAGTCATGTACGTTTTAATTAGCATTCTTATAAGTTAAATTACTTTTATATATCCCAAACAGTTTAAAAAAATGTCCACCCGTGCGATGCCGGGACAGGCCGCTAGTTGTCATATAATTTAGTTCCTAGTGTAAATAGTTATTTTAATGAATATGATATAAACGTATATCAAAAATAAAAAATCTATTTGTTATCTCTTCGTCGCCAGAAAGGGTGCTTGATACTTTAAAATGAACTAAAATAATACAGCAACAGACTCATTGTCCTGTTTTTTGTTGGCTATAAGCAGAAATGCTAGTACCTATCAAGCATTGTCCGAACAGTTGAGACCCACTAACAGGTGGCGCTATTTGTTGCCGGCTCCAGCATAATAAACGTCTAATTTATTGTGAACTTACGGCTTTCTTGACTGGGCTTAACTGTACCTTTTAAGTGAGTGATAAATGTTATAGGATTGTAATATCTGTGTACACTTGGGTTTATTAAGTAGTTATTTCAAGACTGTTATTCGTGGTTGTTGACTAAGGCTACCTTTACCCTTTTTGAGGTGGTTATTAAATGCAAAGTCGGGGTCCTCTTTAATCGTCAATTTCTTTTTTCAACCGTGGCCATTTTAGAATTTTCTTTTTGTGTTCTTAGTAAGTGTGGACTTTTATTTATTTATTCATTCAAAACTTTGTTTATTCATTGATTTATGCCTTTATTTATTTATTTTTATGCACATTGCACGCACAGTTACCGGCTATGACTAGGTTATCCTCCTGACACCTGGCATCCTTTACAGTGTTAAATAAAGTGTTCTCTAAACGCCGAATTATATTTTTAAACTTCTTATTTCGACAACGGACGACCGACCTTCAGGTAGCATCAATTCCCAAGTGTTTGTGACAATTTGTGACATTACATTAAATTATATGAAAAAATGTATGCCTTAATGACCTAAAGTCCTTTATAAAAGACAAAAAAGCAATGCTTTATAAAGTACATTCGGCCGTAATGGAAAGTGATTTCAGTAAGTGCTCGGGTGTCAGGAGGATTTACATATAATATACTAGGTTACGTATGACTACATTTTACATGTACCTGTTTTTTTTTGGGTGGAAAATCATCAAATAACTTCTCCCGCTCTGGATGGAGCAGGAGGGCATGGCAGACTTTTACTGACTAAAACCCACCCGTGTTCCCTCAGTTGCCTGTGTGCCAGGGGCGACGGTATCTCTTTCGAACAACCCGCACCCCTGGCAGGCATCGGTCCTTGCTGACTCCACCAGTTGGTGCTGACATCTCTTTGAGGCGCGCGTGGAACACAACGCGCTGTTGACCCGGGCTTGGTCCTTACCGGACAGCGAGCTACCCATTACTCCGCAAGCCCGAGACTACGGTGGCCGGGAATCAGCCTGGGATCCCCGACGCCTAGGGCGTCTCCTGCGGAGGCTAGGGTCGTGAGGGCGCATATACTGCCTCTCTTTCACGTGCGCCGCCTCCCTCTTCGCGAGCATCACTGTTTCGCAGAAGGAGGTGACGGCTACCCATGAACTCTCACTCCGTACCATGGCCTGGACCAAGGCCGCACGCGAGAGAAAGCCGCCGTCGATCACCTCCACGGCGTCAAGCCGGGCAGACCTCCACCGTTTGCTCATCTAACCGCACTGAATACCAGTATTTTAAATGGATCGACTGCCTATTTGCCCCCCCAGATAATGGGTAATACTATACCCCGTGGTAAGGCAGGTTGTCAGACTATCGGACATCTGACGACTGTCAAAGATCCACGAATGACAGGAGGGACTAACGTAGTAACGTACTCTCCGAGGCACGGAGGAGGCAATCAAACCAATCCGTTCCATGTGAAACGGATCCATTTCAGAAATTTTGATTTAAAAATAAATGCAACTCATTTTCATTCCAATTCGACGCTAAATTTTCACTCGTGTATTTCCTAAGGTCGCGTTACATTCGGATGAGCGCATCCGACGCTCCGAGTGACGTCATCACGCCGCCATCTCCCAGATGTCGGAAAATCAACATACTTCATATTACATACTATGTATGTAGGCAGATGTAGACAGCTTGTGTACACACCGTATATTACCTCGTCGCCTGTGGGTAGATATACGAAGGCAGATTTTGAGATTAATTTTGGTACCTTCTTGTGTGTATTTTTTTGTTGCTAAATGGGTCATAAATGATAAATGATTTTATTTGTTTATGTAGATTTAAACAAACACTTTTACACATTTTTTTTTTTTTTTCTGGGTGGGAAATCATCAAATAACTTCTCCCGCTCTGGGTGGAGCGGGAGGGCGTGTCAGACTTTTACTGACTAAAACCCACCCGTGTTCCCTCAGTTGCCTGTGTGCCAGGGGCGGCGGTATCTCTTTCGAACAACCCGCACCCCCGGCAGGCATCGGCCCTTGCGGGCCCCATCTGTTGCTGCTGACATCTCTTTGAGGCGCGCGTGGAACACAACGCGCCGTCGACCCGGGCTTGGTCCTTACCGGACAGCGAGCTACCCATTACTCGCCGTCCGCAAGCCCGTGCCTACGGTGGCCGGGAATCAGCCTGGGATTCCCGACGCCCAGGGCGTCTCCTGCGAAGGCCACGGCTGTGAGGGCGCATGTACTGCATCTCCCTCACGTGCGCCGCCTCCCTCTTTGCGAGCATAACTGCTTCGCTGAAGGAGGCGACTGCCAGCCATGCCCTCTCGCTCCGTACCATGGCCTGGACCAGGGTCGGACGCGAGAGATCGCCTCCGCCGATCACCTCCACGAGGACACGGCGGTGCTCCGCCCAAGCCGGGCAGACCTCCACCGTAGGCTCCACCGTGTCCTCTGGGCGATCTTCGCAATGGAAACACCCGGGCGTTTCCTCCCGCCCTATCCGAAACAGGAACCTCCCGAAACAGCCATGTCCGGTGAGGACCTGTGTCACTTTTACACGTCAATCATATTTTAATATTTTAAACTAGATGAGGTAGCCGTTCCATATCTTAGTTCGATAGGGAACGGTTACCTCATCTAGATTTTGAACTCTGAGAATAAAGACCGAAACCAACCCAGAGGTCGCAGTCCCTTTTAAAGTCGAGACAAAAGTCAGATCTTGTGAAAACCATGTAGATAGTGGCCTAATCTTCACCTCAGGCCTCAATTATGCTTGATGTAAAGCGATGGATGAGGTATGTGATGGACCGAACGTGCCTAGAAGATGCCTGTTCACTCTTTCTATTTCCTACTTTACGAAATTAGAATTCTTTACTTCTTTTTGAGTCCCTTTTAAGGGCTTCGTACCCAAAGGGTGCCAACGGAACCCTTTTACTAAGCCTCCGCTGATCGTCCGTCCCTCTATCTGTCAGCGGGGTGATGAACCATAATTGGTAGACAGTTGAAATTTTCAGAGTATATATTTCTGTTGCCGCTATAACTTCAAATAAAATAAAGTTTAAAATTAAAGAGGTCTCATTCAATAAACATGTTTTAAATTAAATATGTACTTATGGTGTGTTAAATATTGTTCGGTGGTACGGAACCCTTCGTGTGCGAGTATAACTCGCAGTTAGCGGGTTTTTTTTAATAATTACAGGAGCATGTACGGTCAGGGAAATTAATGGTCTATCAAATTCAGTCATTCACATTTTATTTTGTCGCATAAGAGCCATTTCATGCAACTGCTACAAGTATAACCTGTGATTTGAATACATGAACATTTTAAGTTGGGATTCAATTTATTAAACGATTCATCCCCTGACTTTACCTATCCTACACAAATTATTAGCATAAAGCCTTGAACTAAGACAACCAATAACAAGCACCGACAAAGACTAGATGTCAGCGATTTCAGTTAAATTCAAGCTTCAATATTCAGCTTCTATTAAAAAGTTCGTCTCTAGGTAAATCTGACGACTGCTTTATACGCTACCTGAATAGTTTTAGATATGACTACCTCTATCATGTCGAAAATGTAATTAAATGTAGATCATTTTATACCTTAGTTGGCATAAATTTGTTGAATTAGGTATTCCTAAGTTTTCAGTACCAAAGAGTGGTCGTTGCTAAAAGATAACAGCCGCATGGGTTTTTTTTTTGGATGGGATATCATCAGATAACTTCTCCCACTCTGGGCGGAGCGGGAGGGCGTGTCAGACTTTTACTGACTAAAATCCACCCGCGTTCCCTCAGTTGCCTGTGTGCCAAGGGCCACGGTATCACTTTCGAACAACCCGCACCCCTGGCAGGCATCGGCCGTTGCGGGCCCCACCAGTTGGTGCTGACATCTGTATGATTCGCGCGTGGAACACAATGCGCCGTCGACCCGGGCTTGGTCCTTACCGGACAGCGAGCTACCCATTACTCGCCGTCCGAAGCCAGCGCTTACGTTAGCCAGGAATCAGTCTGGGATTCCCGACGCCCAGGGCGTCTCCTGCGAAGGCCACGGCTGTGAGGGCGCATGTACTGCATCTCCCTCACGTGCGCCGCCTCCCTCTTCGCGAGCATCACTGTTTCACAGAAGTAGGTGACGGCTACCCATTCATTCTCGCTCCGTACCATGGCCTGGACCAACGGTGACAGCGCGGTGCTCCGCTCAAGCTGGGCAGACCTCCCACCTTATCCGAAACAGGAACATCCCGAAACAACCGCGTCCGATAACGACCTGCGTCAGGCGGAAGGTGAGGACGCCGTGCCACCTCTCAAGCCACTCCTCAAAGAGGAGACTTACCGCCGCAACTGTGAAGTACCTAGGACTCGTCCTCGACAGCCGGTGGAACTTCGCGGAGCACTTCCGACGTTTGGCTCCCAGACTGGAGCGGGCCGGGGCTGCCTTGAAGCGGCTCCTGCCCAATCTGGGGGGGCCGAACGCCTCCTGCCGGAGGCTGTACGCGGGGGTCGTGCGGGCCATGGCCCTATACGGGGCGCCGGTGTGGGCGCCCACATTGGGGCGCCAACCAGCACGCCGGTTGAAGGCGGCCCATAGGGTCATGGCCATCCGGATGATCCGGGGATACCGCACGATCTCCGGTGAGGCGGCGGGCCTCCTTGCCGGATTTCCGCCATGGGATCTGGAGGCAAAGGTCCTCGCGCACACTTGGGAGTGGCGCGAGGAGGCCAAACGGGCGTAACTCCGCTGCCGCGGGAAATCACGGCACGGCGGACAGAGCTCCGGCAGGATCTCATGGCGACGTGGAAGGTGCGATTGTCGCAACCCAGTGCTGGGCACGCCACGATCGCGGCGGTAAGTCCCCTCTTTGAGGAGTGGTTTGAGAGGTGGCATGGCGTCCTCACCTTCCGCCTGACACAGGTCCTCACCGGACACGGTTGTTTCGGGAGGTTCCTGTTTCGGATAGGGTGGGAGGAAACGCCCGGGTGTTTCCATTGCGAAGATCGCCCTGAGGACACGGTGGAGCATACGGTGGAGGTCTGCCCGGCTTGGGCGGAGCATCGCCGTGTCCTCGTGGACGTGATCGGCGGCGGCGATCTCTCGCGTCCGACCCTGGTCCAGGCCATGGTACGGAACGAGAGGGCATGGCTAGCTGTCGCCTCCTTCAGCGAAGCAGTTATGCTCGCAAAGAGGGAGGCGGCGTACGTGAGGGAGATGCAATACATGCGCCCTCACAGCCGTGGCCTTCGCAGGAGACGCCCTGGGCGTCGGGAATCCCAGGCTGATTCCCGGCCACCGTAGGCGCGGGCTTGCGGACGGCGAGTAATGGGTAGCTCGCTGTCCGGTAAGGACCAAGCCCGGGTCGACGGCGCGTTGTGTTCCACGCGCGCCTCAAAGAGATGTCATCAGCAACTGATGGGGCCCGCAAGGGCCGATGCCTGCCAGGGGTGCGGGTTGTTCGAAAGAGATACCGCGGCCCCTGGCACACAGGCAAGTGAGGGAACACGGGTGGGTTTTAGTCAGTAAAAGTCTGACACGCCCTCCCGCTCCACCCAGAGCGGGAGAGCGGGATAAGTTATTTGATGATTTCCCACCCAGAAAAAAAAAAAAAAAAAAAAAAAACCACCGCAACTGTGGCGTGCCCAGCCACACGGATCGGTCGAAGCTTAAGCTACATTGTGTCATCATCCATTACTTATCGAGACCCCTGCGTGCCTCCTAGCTGTCACTCGTAGATCTTTGACAGTCGTTACGGGTAGTCGGAAGCCCGAAAATGCCTCACAACCAGGGGATAGCTGGTATCGTGTTACCCAGTTACTGGGTTGTAGAGGGCAAATAGGCTGTCGCTCCATGTAATATTTTAGAATTCAACTGCATCCGGTTAGACTGGCCAGCCCCAATTTAGTTGCCCCCAGTTTAAAAAAAGGCTAGGCAGATATATTACAAGCCATGAATGTAAGTAGGTATTACTGACACGAGATTAGCTAAGTTATTTCAATATCCATGACCATTTAAATTTTGATTTGATACTTTGATAAATCAAACACTGCTTATTGTAAGGATAATTAATAATAATTGTTCAGTTTCGTAACTGTGTTGTGTATTTGATTTTGAATATTAATGACTTAGGTAGATAACACATACCCGAAGAACCAACCTGTAGTACCTAAATCTGTTTAGTTTACCTCTAAAACTGTGCTCCACATTTTCGTTTATACAGGATGTAAAGGGCAATGGGCAAAAGTAGACAATGTGCAATGGATCAATAGCAATACGGTTTTAATATTTATACTTATAGGGATACCTTATCTTTACACCTGTAAAAGGGGCAATTTTGAGGAAACTGCACTTCTACAAATAATATATAAGGAGGATAGTCGATCGGGTAATTATTTATGGGTACAGAAAAAAAAAATCTTAAGAAACAACCCTTAAAAATCCTGTCAATTTTCAAAAGTAGTTTTCTAAAAAGTATATTTTTCTGTAAATTACCGGGTCAAATTTGATGCCGCTTTGCACAAGGGTATAAAAACGGTATCCCTACACAAATATCAAACCTGTATCGCTATTAGTCCAAATACCTCTTCACGTAGACTAGTTTTATAAAATAAATACATTTAATACGTCCTAATATAATACGCAGTAACGAAAACATGATAAAACATTATAGTGTTAGTATTACTATGTACTTCACACAGAGCTACATATATTATATTATGTGTTCTGTTGCATCTGGCAGGGCACGTGTGTCCGCATTTAAAAATAGCCGGCCGCCTTGAAAAGTGCCCACAGCCCAGGGCCCGCTCTTGAACGATAACTGACTCATAAATAAAATGCCAGCGTCCGTTAAAATCAATCATACAGTGGGTACACTGATTTATAATCATAATAAGTATGTATGACACGTTTTATAAACGTTTTCGAGAAAATGTTTTGAGTAACATCTTTCACGCTGAGCTGATATAAATTCATAATAAAGGAACATGTCTCGATGACGAAATCATGTTTACATGGATGTAGATAAATGGAAAATGGCCAAACAGAAAATTATAATTTAATTTGTTTTGGCCAACCCAGAAATAAACCCAAATGCCATCATCAGTGATTGGAATAGGTAGAGCTAAGTGTGTGTCCAGCCCTGGCGAATGGGCCACGAATGCGCCGCTCGCGAGCTGCTTGGGAACTTCGCGCATTGCTCGCGTGCGGTTACAGCCTACGTTTGGTGCGCCGCTCTAGTGCAACTCCGGCAAGGCTCGAGTGGGGCGTGCGTGCAGTGCGCGCTCAGTTCGTGCGCACATAGCTTCTTTCGCGTTTGAACTAAATATGAGCCTCAGTTGTGAGTTTTCTTCCGAAGATGTCGGACCATATGACTGCCGTTAGCATAATTGCTGCAGCATCGGCTATTTTATTACTGACAAAAACTAAAAGGAAAAACAGAAGACTTTGGTGGTAGGCTCCGTTTTTTTTTTAAATAACACAGAATATACTACCAGAGTTGAAAGGGCATGAATTAAGCGGCCACTATGCAAACCACGGGCGGCACGCGCGCACCTCCTGCGCCGCTCGAGTACGGCGTGTAGCTTGCGCGCCAGCGGCGCGCGGACGGCGCAGGGGCTGCCTACGAACAAGAAATAGACGTGCGCAGTTCGCAAGCGGTTCGCGAGCGGTGCATACTCCAGGTCTGGACACACCCTAATGTACCTAAACAGAGACAAAAGTGGAGACTTCCTTACGACTAAATTTTTTTTACGTTTTATTTTTTTAACGTAAACAGAAATCAACCTCAATCATTATTAATTATTGAGGTCGATTTCTGTTTAGGTTTAGTTCCAATAATTGTACAAAATTAATAAATGGTATGAAAAGCTATAAATTTTTTTTTTTACCTCCATAACCCAGTTATTGGCTAATAGGATACCCCTTAGTAAGACCAATATGCAAAGACATCTTTAAAAATATGGGTTTATTTATAAACGTTAATTAAAGTTAGAGGGAGAGGGAAGACTTCGCCGTGCAGTGGGCTGGCCCACTGCAACACAAAGTCCTCCCTCTCCTCTAACATCTCATAACTTTATTCTCATCTAATCTAAGTAGCCTGTTTTATTATGGGCTAGTTAGATTAGATGAGAATAAAGTTAAGAGATGTTCAAATGTCAAAAATGTATGGTTATACAGTAAAAAAAAACAATCATTACTCAACGTTATAAGCAACGTTTATAAATAAAGAGGATAATACCTACATTACATACCTATATAGCACCAACTACATTATGTTTAATCAACTGTTCTACGAACGCCACACTCAGAAGATCCATTTCTTATCAGCAATTTACGAAAGCTTAGCATAGCTTTACTCAAAATGAAAATCAGATTCACTTTCATTTTGAACAAAGCGACTTTTTCCTAACTTTCGCAAATCAATTCAGATTCAGATCGTTTTTATCTCCGGAATCTAACCTTCTTAAGTCCCTCGGTAATATTTTTATTCGTATAAATCAAACTTTTACTCTTTTATGATGTCCAATTATAAAAGGACTGAGAGTCCTTCCATTTCTGCAAATTTTTTATTTCAAAAAGTTTGATAAAATTAAGCCTCCTCCGTGAATTGTACTTAGGGTGATTAGACAATTTCCTCCCTTTTAGAACTTAGTTTGGTGGTTATTAATGACTTCAGTTTTTTATTTTGAAATTTTATTTAAGTAAATTGATAGATAAGTTGAAAAAATGGCAACGAACAAAACATTTGCTTGGTTTTTTTTAGGCTTTCATTCAACTTTTAATAATGTTAATACGAGCCAATTGTCCTATCGCATGGTATTATTCATCAGAATACAGAAAGTTTAATTTAGATTAGAAAACCAAACAAATAAAGCAACAGTAAAGTTACCTTTAAAAATACGTCTCCAATTCTATATCTAATACTTTCAGAAAGCGTGTTTCCCAGTCATTTGATCACAATTTGTTTCTTGGAGTGGTAGCTTACGATTCGACCAAACTCATAACATTTCGCTTCGTCAGCGATACGGGACCCGATAGTGGGACCCTTCACCCGACCATTCCTTATTGAGGACTTACGTCCCGGTCAAACGGACACCCATCAGTCAAATTGGGTATATACTGAAAGGCTGAACTTTTAAGCTGACTGGCGACTTCCTTTTTTTTACGTAAAAATGTTTTTTTGGGCATTACAGGTGGTTGGCTTTAGGCTTTGACCTTGTCTTTTTTCAATATTTCTAGGTGACTGAAATGTATTATGGAAAATACAGGTCTTAGAATCTTTGTTCGTTTCTTTGTTTGTCTGGATGCATGTTTCGCATTAGCGGAAAACTGGCTGAATGGATTCGAAAGAAATTTGGCACACAGATAGTTTATAATCTGGATTAACACATACGGTACTTTTCCTCCAGGTAGTTCTTGTGCCGCCATCCCCGTGGACGAAGCCGTGGGAAAATATATGTATTTATATACCTACATATACTTGTGTACACGAGTAATTGATTACATGTTACGGATCAGAAATTAAATTCGTTCCTTTCTGGATTTTCTAAATGTTTATCTGAACAAATACAAGCCCAAAAACAAGGATCTAAATCGGCCGGGGCGTGACCAATGACGCAAAAAAGGTTGTAGCATCCTTGCAAAATGTATTTATCGGGACATTCTGTTTGCGGTCGGAAAACTGTACATCACCTGAAACATCTGAACAATCCGAATAAATCCCGACGAAATGGCGACCCTAGTTGTTGTTATAAATTATACTCGGGCTAAACAGTTTTTATTTAACATTTCCGAGGTACAAAAAGAGTGAGCTACAAAGGAAAATAAAAAGAGTGGAAATATAAAGCTGTTTTGCTTCAAAAATAACCAGCACGGGCTCAGGGGAAAAAGGGCACATTATGATACAAAAGGTTAGCCAGTTGATATTAGTATTGTATTCCAGGGTACACAGAACGTATTTGATCATCATCGACACTTGCGAAGGCTTTTTAAACTCGCCACGATACAATAGTGATGGTTTCTGTGCACCAACTAAACTTATTTTAGGCTATGGCTCTTTGTAATGAATCAAGAACGAAACGGAAATAAATTAGAGCTTTCAAATTCAGTTGATCTAAGATTTTCTTCAACGCAACTACGAGGAACTAAATTCAGTCACTCCAAATTCAAGGCAATTGAGACGTAATGTAGTCTGACAGTTCTAAAATATCACATGTCTTTTCTTTCGCGGTCTGTCAGTAAGAGATAGCAATACTGTTATTTTAATGTAGGTAATAAACAAAAGAATCGGCGCCAATACGAAAGAAAACAAATGTTCGTAACGAAATCTATTACACCACTTGCAAATTAAGGCTTATCGTTTTCCCTTTCAAATTATAGGTTCCATGAATAAATAGGTACTTAGATATAGGTTCTATTCACACTTACGTATAAATATTAAATAGGTCAGAGGTTGAGACATTCTATGCGTTGATCAAACTTTAGGTGAAAGACGCCAGTTATATGTTACGGGTTTGGAATTGCGACCTTCCCCAAAACTCAATCTCGGGATTGATTTCGGGAAGTTCCTATCCGCACATTTACCTCAGCCCCATTCATTAATACGGTCACCTTAAGGAGAATGCTCTATAGTAGCCCGCGAAATTCAAATTGTTGTTTGTTGATTAAAATATTAATAAGTTTAGCTTTTATAATGATTATTAATAAAATCATCAATACAACGCTCCGAGTTCATTTTATCTCATTGAATGACATTTCACATGTCATTCATTGGGTTTAAATTAACTTTTATTTAATTTTAACACGAAGTTTGCCGAAGCACATTATGAAAGTTGTACTGTACCTACGTGTTACGGTCACGTATTATATTTTGTTCAACAAACAGCCTGACAACAGAGGCCTGAACTGTGCGAGTTTCATTTAACCATCTCGATCAAACGCTACGAGCACGTTTGGCGCTCCGATTGACCCTGGATTGGTGACGGACCAACCGGAACGCCGAACGCGCCCGATGCGTTTGATCTCGATCAAACCCCCCTAGTGCGAGTTTCATTTAACCATCTCGATGGTTAAATGAAACTCACACTTGGGCCACTGACCTGCAAATGCAGTAAACAAAACGCAAAAAAGAACGTAAAACGTAGAAAAATTGAATTTCGTGGGCTACTCCGGCGCTTCCCCCTTAATACAGACATGTTTGCCCATAGTACCCCGAAGTGATAGATAGGTAATGTTAATACCCTGTCAACTATAACTCAAAGGATAAAGCTGAGTGCACACTGATCGCGCAAACAGTAATTATTATCAATTACACATGTAGTATTCGTCATAATTTATTTAGCTGATACATTAACCGTACATGGATCGGTGAGCGTTAAAATTTACATATCACCTCATTAGAATTCTCCAATTGGCTAAGTAGAGGTGTAACTAGGTCCTCTTTTATTTCATCAGTTATGTTTAACACACATGTCTATATTCTCCAAAGGGTCAAGCAGAGGTGTAACTATATTACTTCCCACATTTCATCAAACTCTCTCAACGCCAACACAACTACCTTAAATCATAAACCCACACAATTATCACACACCATCACACATACACAAACTCTATCACAGTCACACACAACATACATACTAGGTTGTCTTCTATTTTTATTTTGTATTATTTTGTTTTAATTTTCATTGCATATTTCTTTTCTTACGAGTACGAGTAGATTAGATGAAATTAAGATATTTATTGTAACGTATATATTTTACCTTTTACATGTATAGCAATAAATGTAAACGGATCGAAGGAACCCGGATCTCACGACACAGGGAATCCTAGTGTGAGTTCCAGGAATCAACGCATTCGAATGTAATTTTTCAAACAATAAATTATTCTTATTTCGCCCGTTATTTTTAAGTCCCATAATTACGATAGGGGGCGAGTTATGTTCAAGGTCTATGTTGTAAGGGGCCAATCTACGGCCTTTGCCAAATGTATAGTTAGAGCTGCTGCTGGTAAATTCCTGATAGAAATATCCAAAAATATCTTGCCCTACTTGAAAATCGAAACCAGGATCCCATGTTCAGTAGTCGCCTTAACGACCACTAGACATACAAGACACTCCAAGTTTCCGATTTTTCTGTCCAATCACGTGCCTGTATCAGCTAGATGTAAATTCTTCAATAAATATTCAAATGAATGAAAGAAGGTAGATTGTGGGTCTGATCGATAGATGAGGGATCCTCAACAAATCTTCGTGACATTTTTTGATACATCTATCCAATCATACCAATTTCGTCTCTGCCACAGAAGAAAATATAAGATAGTTTTTTTCAGCGATGAAATCAAGATTTTTTGTGAAAACTTGAAAATTGACGACATTGGTTTCTGCTCTAATACTTTGAGTTACTATTGTTGTTCACTGTCGGATATTGAAATCTGCTTTATGAAGTTTATTTTCCGAGTTCACTACAATTTTGTAGAAAAACTTTCTTGATTATAAACAAGAGCCGTAAAAACTAGTGATGTACCGGCTAGTCGCCGACTAGTCGGGAAAGTCGACTAGTCGGTCGTATTTGTAGTTAGCGACTAGTCGGCTAAAACCACCGACTAGTCGGACCATTTTTTACTCGTATTAATATGCTTAAAAATTTAAAAGACGATGATTGAAATGAAATTGAAATATTTACTGTTACATTTTTTTATTATAGAATCAGTTTTACAGTTTACTTTCAATGCAATCAGGAAATTAGGATAATATGGAATAAGAATCCTTCGTTTGATCCATTAATTAGTTGGACTAAGATCCAGAAATTAAATACCGAATGTAAAATTAATTAATAATTCTAAAAAAAAGGAAGAAACTCTATAGCAAACAATTAATTGGCAATTAGTATATAGGTTTGTCATTTTGAACATAGCCGATGTCACCCGAACTCAACCGAAATCATTGATCGGCTTGGCCGACTAGTCGGCTAGTCGGCCAAAGTCAAAGTCATAGTCGGCCCGGCCCATCTCTAGTAAAAACCTATGCAACTAAAATGTTTAGGTGAATTACAGCTGCATAATAATAATAGTGAGGTAGATAATTCTCGACAAGCCATTCACAAGCCTCCACAAACATTTCAAAATTGATGAGTTAACCATTAATTAATCAAAACACTAACTAAATGTAGCATTAAATTAAACACCTGCATAGGCATAAAGGCTTATAAGTCGATTCGCACGAATTTAATCCCCTGAACAGAGCGAATCGACACGAAGCTAATTTATATGGCGGCGAATCGACAACTCTAGAAATACCTATTAGGCAATTGAGACGTTTTGAGTTTTATGCAATTTATTGCATGTACTTACAAGTTGCAGTGACATTTTCTCATAACTTTATTGCATACAATTCGTGCGAGTCGACTAATAAGCCGGCAGAAATGTACGCGCAACCACTATTAGTGAGAACCAATAATACTAACAAGTTATAATATAAATAAATCACATTTGGAAAGATTCCAATGATAGGAACTAGACACAAAAATTCCATTAAGTACCTCACTATTAATATTAAGAAGAAGACGACGACGCAAAATCTCCAAAATCATTCATATTCATCATCTGTAGCTGTCTTGTTTATTTATTTATTTATTTATTTATTTATACTTTAAGCACAAACATGTACAGAGGCGGACTTAATGCCATAGGCATTTTCTACCAGTCGACCTTTGGGTGATGCAGAGACAAACAGTGGTAGGTGCAATAAAATATATATACATAATTATATGCCTATCCATATATAAATATAAGCATAAATAAATATACATAAATAAACGAATTTACTTTAAAACAAATGAGACAAACAATGAGAGAACATTATCGTTGTAATGATACTGCCAACTTCTTGCGAATATGCTCGCGAACTTTGATTTTGAAGGTCAATCGGTTGGTTGCCATTCTGATTTCTTGGGGGAGCGCATTCCACAGAGAGATAGATTGGACGAAAAAAGAAGAGTGAATGAAGTCTGTGTGGTGAGTGGGGCATTGAAGAAGACGATTATGCGATGAGCGTAGATTTTTATTGTGGTTAGCGCAAATGTACTGAAAGTGGGGAGCTAGATAAATAGGGGAAGAGGGAGAATCAAGAAATGAGAACAAGGTGGTCAGTGCCCTTTGCTCTCTGCGCTGCCGTATGGGTAACCACTTAAGAAGGGACCGATGCGCAGAGACATGATCGTATTTACGCAGATTGAAAACAAATCGAATGCAGTTATTGAGAAGACGGTCAAGTTTATCGAGGAGATCTGCATTCAGGTCATAGTAGCACACATCACCATAGTCGATGATGGGGAAAATTAAGGACTGCACAAGCATTGTCTTCGTACTCGATGGTAGTAAATTTTTCAATCGGTACAGAGCCCGCAGCGTTCCAGTAACCTTCTGGCTTACCCTAGCGACTTGAGTATGCCATTTCAGAGAACTATCAATATGCAGGCCTAGGTCCTTCACGTCAGTGCTAAAAGGAACGATCGTGCCATTGAAGAGTACTGGTGGCAAGATTGTGCCACCCACCTTGCTAATACTGTGCGGGCTGCCAATGACGATCGCCTGACACTTCGTAGGGTTTACAGCTACACCAAATCTGTCAGCCCAGGTTTTTATGGCTCTCAAGTCCCTATTTAATTTGTCGATAGCATCTGGTAATTCATCAACCTTTCCTTGAGAGTATAACTGCAAGTCATCTGCATACAGATGATACGCACACTGAAGTTCGGAAGTTATGAGATTAATAAAAATAGAAAACAGAAGAGGAGAAAGTATACCGCCTTGAGGAACGCCAGTTTCCAAATCACACCAGCAAGAGGAAGAATCTCCAACATGAACGGACTGCTGACGTTCCTGAAGGTAAGAGGAGAACCATTCCAGTGCTTCGGGAGAGACCATAACATATGATAGAATGGCCAACAGGATGTCGTGACTGACGGTATTAAATGCATTCGAGAAATCGACCAATACTAGAGCAGTAACTTTGGTGTCTTCCATTCCTGCCCTTATATCGCCAGTCACCTTAAGGAGGGCGGAAACAGTGCTGTGCCCAGGCCTGAACCCTTGTTCCTCCAACTGAACCACTCCAGCTAATTGGTTGTGGTGCACAAGCCTAGTGACGTAATGAGATGGTGACGCACAAACTAATTAATTTGTGCCACATTAAGGGGAAGCACCTCTGCCAGGGGTGCGGGTTGTTCGAAAGAGCTACCGTGGCCCCTGGCACACAGGCAACTGAGGGAACACGGATGGGTTTTAGTCAGTAAAAGTCTGACACGCCCTCCTGCTCCACGCAGAGTGGGAGAAGTTATTTGATGATTTCCCAGCCTAAAAAAGGGAAGCAACTCGTTAGCCCGTGAAATTAAAATTTTCTTTCGTTTTTGGGATAAGCAGGTCAGTGGCAGGCTGTATAATGAACAAACTATGAATCGAACACGTATCATATTTACAAAATTATAATCATTAAAATCATCAACTGCCTACCTCTTTAGTGTAGTAGTCGTAAGTGCTACATCTGAGCATGTGCCCAGGGCGGGCAGTGTTATTGGGTTTTCCTATCTGGAATTTTGCAGTAGCAGTCCGGAGTCTGGATTTGTGCCCGGTTGATGGGAATAGGCCCGCCCCCTATTTTAAGGCACTTAAACGTAACTGGCGAAACGTAGATGTACTATAGGTACACATCTGCACAACCCTTCGAGGAAACAAAGCGTTATATTATGTTTTGTAAAATTTTCTATGAAACCCTCTGATTTTATATAATACCATTGAATGACTATTTCATGAAAAAGACATTGAATGGGATAATATAAACATGAGGATTTTCATTAAAAAAAAAAACAAAGTTTGAATTTCGTGATATACCTTAACGCATCCACCTTAAGTACCTACTGAGCTGAGAGGCATCGTAGGAGTCACGTTTGATCATTTACAGACGGATTTCTCCACACTGCACTTGATTAATCAACTGAAGTAAGACAAAAAGTGTGTTTTAATTAGTGAAATGAAACACGTTTCAACTGATTCCTAGGGGTGTATCTGTGTGTAGGGCAGGGTTACATTTGCGCTTAAGCTTTAATTAAAACACGTTCAGTACGGTCAACAGTGGCATCTTTAGTATCCACGAGATACTTTTTTTACCCATGACTACTGAACTATATTATCCCTCGATTTCAAAAGTAGAAAAAAATAAAATAAATAAAAGTCTGTAAATAAAATAAATAAAAGTGATCTAAAAAGTAAGAAACAAGAAAATGTTTCAGAGGCCCTAGTGTGAGTTTCATTTAACCATCTCGAACAAAGCAGTGAGCGCGTTCGGCGCTCCTATTGGCCCTGGATTGGTGAAGGACCAATCGGAACGCCGCACGCGATCACTGCGTTTGATCGAGATGGTCAAATGAAACTCACACTAGGGCCTCAGATTAAAATAAAGACACAGGTACAAAAATGGTTTAGGTATAACCCTGGTTTAGCCACCTGGTACACAGTCAAGCGACCATCACGCCTTTACATTGACAATTTTCGTACCTGTCTTCATTTCAGTCTGAAATATTTTCTTGTTTCGCGCTGTTTAGATCTCTTTCTCCCTTCCTTTTGGCTTTTCAGTAGTCGAGTAGAAAAATCGAATAACCTTGTAACCAATTTTTAGTCATCGAGAGATATTTAAGTGCAGCCAAGGGTAAAGTTGCTCGTAAAAAGTAAAGATATCACAGTTGACCGTACAGAGGCCCTAGTGTGAGTTTCATTTAATCATCTCGATCAAACGCAGTGAACGCATTCGGCGCTCCGATTGGTCCTTCACCAATCCAGGGGCTAATTGGAGCGCCGAACGCGCTCACTGAGTTTGATCGAGATGGTTAAATGAAACATACTAGGGCCACTGATTACAGTGGATTGAATACGGACACGAACACGTACGTACGTATACGTTTAAAAAGAATGCAAAGTAATTACACATTAAAAAAAAAAAAATTATAGCTACCGTTTAGTCAAGGAAATGAACTGTTTATCAAATTGATACACTACGTACGACAATTTTCCGTTTAATTGGCAATTGTGTGAAATATCATACAACTGCCAATTAGAACAACAGATGTGATTCGAACATACGAACTTATTTGGTTATCAATTAATATCTCCAATAACATTGGAAATCTGTTATGTTTTCATGTAATTCTTTTCGGACAATTTCTATAGATTGTGCTAGAAAATACAGATTAAATATATTTCAGATTTCGATAGCTTTAGCTTCGCTGAACTAAATCCGATTTAATCCTACAATGTAGTACATTCTTGGATGTGGTAGTGCTAAAGAAGAATTACGAGAATATATAGAACTTAAATTACTAGACAAGCTTATTTTATGAGTTCATTGGTACATCAAAGCAAGTTTTAGGTAGGCACTTCCCAAGTCTGCCGATCTGTGATAATTTTCAGGCAAACTAATTAACTAGGCTATTGGAACCTTGACGTTCTAAGATGGTTTTACAAGTTACAATTTTATTAATTTAAAATGTACTTACGAGTATTAAGGTTCTTGTATAACTATAAGAGACTAACTTAATTTATTTTTACCCGACTACAGCGAAGCAAAAAAGAGGATTATGATTTTGCCATATATGTATATATGTATGTGGGTATATAGGTTTATATGTATGTGTATGTTCATTTATCTCCTCATGATTTCTAAACTTCTTATCATAATTTTACAAATGAGGTATTGTTGGAAGCGTCTTGATTGTCTGCTGTAATAGGCTGTAACGGCACATTCAATTGAAAATAGCGCCCTCTAGAGGACATAAAGTGATGAAGTGAGTTTAGCACATTTTAAAATATGTTATGTAAATTATGATTTAACCCAAAAATAAAATTTATTTAATAAACTAAAACCCGACTACCGAAACCCACGCTCTAAAAAGTACAAAGTAAGGCAACAAGAAATATTCCCACTTGAAAGCCGTGGTCGTATGCCACCTAAATAATATGATCTAACAGTAGTAAGCGATCGTAGGCTTAAGGGCAAAGTGGCATACGACCACGGCTTTCAGATGAGAATATTTACTTCTTTCATATTTTAAGACCGTGATTTTTCAATAGTCGGGTTTTAGTTTTTTATTCCTCTGTAGCTTATTGGAATTCAACAGTATGGAGTGTCATTCAGATTTAATCACAACTGAAAGATATCTTCAAATTGCAATGTTGATACCAATAGGAAGGCTAGAATCTTGTGAGAAAACTATGAAAATAATGAACTAAACTGAATAAAATAAAGAATAAATCGAACTATAATGCGAGTTCTCTAATCACGAATAACAGTTTGTTCTTCCGTGGTTAACATGAAACAATGGATTGTCGAAACAACACATTATGTCGTTGCAATTAATTAATCATGAAGCATTGACAATTTGAGGGCGAGGTAAGGTTGAAGAGCCTCTCGGCGGTGGTATAGTACTCTGGGGGTAAATGAAGAGCTACCGCTACTTGTGGGTTCGCGAGTAATTAATTTCAAGCCAAGCCTTGTAGACTCATAGATGTTATTTTTTTGTTGTCAATTTCCTATTTTGTCATTAATTACCTGCGTTCTAATTACGTAACACACTATCAATCACAATCTGAATCATTTTAAAGGATATTGCTAATCCATTGCTTCATATGTTCGAAAAATTGTGTGCTCAACAACTTACATAACGCAATGAATGTTGTTGAATTGTCAAAATGAAAACCATTTCTACTGTTAGTTTGTTACGCAGTTACCCTTTTTTTTTTGAGGGTGGAAAATCATCAAATAACTTCTCCCGCTCTGGGTGGAGCAGGAGGGCGTGTCAGACTTTTACTGACTAAAACCCACCCGTGTTCCCTCAGTTGCCTGTGCGCCAGGGGTGCCGGTATCTCTTTCGAACAAATCGCACCCCTGGCAGGTATCGGCCCTTGCTGACCCCACCAGTTGGTGCTGACATCTCTTTGAGGCGCGTGTGGAACACAATGCGCCGTCGACGCAGTTACCCTTGTGGTACTAGTTGACAGGCCTACATTGTCTTCCCATACCTATGAACACTGTAATTTTGAAAACATTGTGACAATTTAAAATGTTCATTACTTCGAGTTTACAAACTCTATATTTGTTTATTTAACCATTTAAGCCGACTAAACGTGCAAGTGGGCCTAAGTAAATAATAAAACAAACAAAAAGTCGAAATGAAAACGCCTATAAGCGAAAAAGAATTAAAAAGCACATACTTCAGATAAATAAACAAAGTGTTAAGTTATGATATAATCGCGTGCCGCCCACGCCGTCGCCGCCCGTCACTATTTGTTCTGTAGTGTACTACCTTCCAGCGCTCTTTCAGCGCTCATTCAGCGAAAAGCTACATTTACTTAAACTTTATTGAATTTGTTCCCAGCATAGTGCCTTGTTATTACGATACTATGCATTCTATAAATCGATTGTTCGGTTCAAATTGAGTACTGTTGTTAAGTTTTCGTTTGTAATTTGTGTTTGGCGAGTATTGTAAGCCGGCAACGAGTAGATTGTAAACCGGTGGGATTATTGGATACTTTAATTGGTAAAGTTCGGTAGAAGAAGGTATCTTCAGCGATGCGTGAAAGTTTAATATTTTGTACTAAAAATTATCTATTCTGCCATTCGTTTCATAAAAAAAATACTTAGTGCTTACTAAGTTACATTTTCAAAGCCAATTTTTTGCTGTATAAGGAGAAACATACTTATGTTTCCCTTGAACTTTTAAAGCTCCCGCAAAAGGGCGCGCCGTGGCAGCGTGACGGTACTAGACTAGAACAATTTAAATGAAAACTTCATGGAAATTGTTCTACAAGAGTTGCATCGCGCTGTTGCGTCACACCTGTCTGCGGGAGCCTTTAATCTAAGGTTATTAAATATTGTAGGTAAATAGGTACACGACTAATTTATTGAAGGTATTCAATAATAACATTCGAAAAAGTGGCTATACGAAAATCAGAGACCTAGGTTCATTAATGTATTACCACAGTTATTCAATTACGTATTCCAGGCTTGATTTATAGCGGATATTTAACACCGGGCAGCACAAAATCCAATACCAGAATTATTTCAGTGTGCAATTCATTCGCAACTCTCTCCACTTTGTTTGATACTCCGTACTTTGGTATAACGAGCAGTTTTTGTTTGTTTGTCAAACATTCGTGACACGCCGCCTCTGCCTTGTTCACAGAATCTACCGCAGCTCACACGCCGTGTTTCCCCCTGCTTTTTGTTGTACATCGCTTTTTTCACAATAACTTTCGACCACGACACTGACGGAATACCGCAATGGTGCACGGTAAATGTAGAAATCCGTCCTTTGAGCTTCTCGCTATACGGACTTTGTGAACGGATCTGAAAATAAATAAAAAACGATGTCTTACACAGGTACCGTTCATAATGTTCTGTGCTGCAGTAACGTGTTTATGTGTTTGTGATAAAAATGCACAGATCTTTTTATACACCGTAATATTATTATGAACACAAATTGTGTTCTCCATAATTTTCCATGTTTATTAAAACCGTCGTAGTTTCCCTTGTTTTTCTCTTTTTTAGAACTTCACAAAGTTGTATCATAAAATTCTTTGAAGAAAAAAGATAGATTATATCAAAGGCCCAAAGTAACAAAGTAGCTTTTTTTACCTATCGACCACGACACTACCTAACGGAATACCGGAATGGTGCACTGAATGTGGAAATCTGTCGTTTGAGCTTCTCGCTATAGGTACGGACTTTGTGAAGGGACCTGAAAATAATAATGCCCGTGTCTAACACAGGTACCGCTCATAATGCTGTTAGCTGCAGTGACGTGAAATATGCGGAGTATTAAATGTGACTGTGATAAAATTGCACAGATCTTTTATACACCGTCATATTATTATGAACACAAATTGTGTGCTCCATAATTTTCCGTGTTTATTTAACCGTCACAGTTCCCCTCGTGCTTCGCTCTTTTTGTTAAACTTCACAAAGTTGTATTATAAAATAATTTGAAAAAATAATTTGATAGATTATCAAAGTAACAAAGTCTTTTAAAAAGTTCCAGCGGTTAAAACGTAAGACAACTTCGGGTTCGCCTTTGATCATTTTTCGATAAGGGGCGAAGTTTTGAAGTTTTTTCGCACAGTTTTTCTCGTAATCTATTTCACGTCAACCCGTCTAAAGAATATTGCAGTCAATACAATCTGAGAGGGGACGGTTCGGATATCTACTGCTGAGGGAACAAGGGAATTGCCTGTCATCTATCAGCGGCAGTTTGCAGGAATTCCCTCTTTTTCGAACACTCTTATAAACTTGCAACGTGTTTAAGTTGACTTATCAGTCCTCTTTTATGAGGGGATACAATCCAATTTATTCCCACACAGCATACAGCTCGAATTTAAAACAGTGTCACCAAAATACTTCACACTGTATCATATTTTTATCTGCAAATGTTGAATTATTGTCGCGAGAACTCTACACGCAATATTTCATTTTCCGACCGACACGAGACTTCCTGTTTTTTTTTTTACGTTCCCAATAAAAATCTCATGAAAATCCTTTTTAATCCGTAAAAATAAGTAGAGATGTTTTTTTTTTTCAAAATGTTTTCTTACCATATATGACTCAACGTTGAAATTAAAAAAAAAATCTACCAACAACATTATTTATTCAAATCAACACACGCGTGCCTATATAAGAGAAACAGATTTTGTAGGTCGAAACTGAATATTCATCACAGGACTTCGGATATAAAACTTTAAATTGCGCTAATCCGCGTCCGAGTTACTATCGACATACATATTGACGATGCGTACAAACTGACACACGCCTACGTAAAACTAACGTGTAGTTCGTAAATTTCAATCGGTGAGGTACATAAAAATGTTTCTGTAATAAAGTTATGGTGTATAAACAGCCTTACTTTAATATGAAGTTGTGGTGAGGGCTTATTTTATGTATAAAAAGTAATAAGTATAATTTTACGTGCGTTTTTATACACGTGATGTATTCTGTGAATACCTTCGCAATAGGTAAAAATATTCTTTTGTCGAGCTTATAATATTTAACTTTTAAAGTATACTTTTGTAAAAAAGTTCTAAAATCAAAAATCAAAATCAAAATATTTTATTTCACATAAACCTGCAAGGGCACTTATGAAATGTCAGAAGCTAGGTGCACGGTTTCATTTTGTCGCTTCCTATGGAGAAGAGCCAGCAAGAAATTCCACGGTTACTCTTTTAAAAATAATTGGCTTTAATAATATTTTCAAATTACAGTGATATTAGGTATGGGAGGACAGTGCAGGCCTGTCAATAAGTACCAGGTACTTAGAGGAATGAAAATAAAGAATAGAAAATCGTCTATAAATCTACAGATTTATAGACGACGTCTGTAAGGCCTACGACGTTCTCTCATTCACAATATGTAGAGTAATACACATACTACATAAGTAAAATCAACCTATTTCTGTTGGTATCATTGCGTATTTACGTAGGGCTCAATTTAAATAATAATTATAATATCCTAAGAAAACATCATATTTCAGAAATATTCTTTCAAACGTAAGTGGTTTCTAATACCACTAGGCCAAATAAGCATTTCTACTTCAAAAGGCACCTTTATTTCCTACAAATATTCTAACGGTACCCAAAGAGCTTGGAAACTAAAAATAAAACACAACAATCTGTCGGCACTCAGCAATGAAGCGCAAACATTCTCGGGGGAAATCTGGATCTGTCTCACATTGCGCTCCCAATTTAATCGGAACAAAATTTGGTTAGCTCTAAAGAAACTTTACCTACTTGAACAATCGAAATAGGTAACGTAAGAAATTGGATATTTCATGAAACATGACATAACATCACACCTGTAATCTAAGGAGGGTTAGGCAGAGGTTCGTATAGGCACCTCTGCCTAGCATTTTGCCAGTTATGTTTAAGTCTCATGTAATAGGGGGCGAGCATATTTCTATCAACAGGGCAGAAATCCAAGCTCCTCGCGGCTACAATACAATAATACCTCATGCTAAACTATGTAAATGCAAAAAAAAAACTCATGAAATCGTTAATTATAAAGAGTCTATACATATTACCTAGCACCCCCGAATTAGTGGAGTCTAGTAAAAAGTCTTACATAAGGGTAGATGGAATATTTTTCTGCAATAAGTCGTCCTACTAATATCCTATTAATCCTACGAATATATTTTTTATTATTTATTTACATTTTTAGCAGACAACTATGTCCAATGTAATTTGAATACAACAAAAATACTTACAATTCTAGATATTAGTAACAATTTAACTTATTTGCTATGTTAGTAATTAAATTCTAATAGCGACAAGGTGGTTTTAATAAGATGCCTCATTATGGGGCTTTCATCGGGCCTATCAGCAATACCTTTCAGGAGGCTGTTGCTACTGTCCCGCAATCTGGTGAGAAGAGAAGCATTCTTTTTCCGCACTACAGCTGAGAAGCTATCTACTCTGGCTCGAGCAAACATTGCAGATGCACTGCAATAACGTGGCAGCCGCAACAGCGTCCTGAAAGCGTTGTTGTATTGGAGACGCAACGCATTGGCGGCACGTTTAGTACTGTTGAACCACAGCGCACTCGAGTACAGGGATGTGCAGTATGCTTCAAAAAGCGTGATTTTGACCGCATCTGTACATCGCGCGAACCTACGGGCCAGCATATTCGCCCGCACCGTGAATGCCCTGCGTTCCCGTTCAATATCGGCATCGTTTTTAAAGTCGTCAGCAATAACATGTCCAAGGTATTTGAACTGGTGTACCAGACGAATCGAAAAGTTGTTTATTTTAATGGGTGGTACATTTTCTGGACCCTTCTTGCCAACTGCCCCAAAGACGATGAGTTCAGACTTATTTACATTGTACAATAACCCATGGCTGGCAGCGTAGTCCTCACATATCTTAACCAATTTTCTGAGTGCACTGACCGAGGGAGCCAGCAGGACCATATCATCGGCGTAGCTTATGGTGATAACACACAACCCATCAACATACAGTTGAGTTCCTCGATCAATGCATTCACATACAGATTAAATAGATTGGGGGAGGTTAAGCCCCCCTGCCTTACGCCACATTCCATCCTGTATGGTGAAGAGAACTTGCTTCCCTTCCTTGCAATGTTTGTTGGGTTGCCGTACCAGTATCTAAAAACGTTCAGCAATTCGCTCGGGACACCCGTCGCTTTTAGCTTTCTCCAAAGAATGTCATATGAGACCCGGTCGAACGCCTTGGACAGATCCAGAAACGCCCCGTAAACTGGTGTACTCCTGCTAGTGTAGTACCGGACAGTGTGCTTAAGGCAAGCGATTGCACTTTCGGTAGATAAGCCGGGCCGAAACCCGAACTGTGCATCGTACAACCGCAAATGTTTTTCCAGCTGTACGTTCAGCACACTGTCAAATACCTTAGCTATAATAGTCGCCAACGAGATGGGTGTATATTATAATTGTGAAAGTTTGGATATTTAGATGTTTGGACGTTTATTACTCAATGACGTAAAAATGGATTAACACATAGGATACCTGTGTTAATCCATTCACATCACATTTTATCCTGGTAGTACGTTCCCATGGGATAATTTAGGAACTCCATGCGGGCGAAGCCGCTGGCAAAAGCTATCAAATAATAAGTCATTTAAACGATACTTAGTAAGAGTGAAATTTAAAAGGTATAATAAGGCATAACTCACTCAAACATCTGTCAAGTGTAGACTGAAGAGAGAAAGAGAGAGAGAGTGAGAGTGTGTATGTGTGTGTGTGTGTGTCTGTGTGAGTGGTGATTAATATTATGGCATTAGATGACCTTTTATTAGGTAAACCGAGAAAGCTGTAACCCTTTTAGAGTTTGCTAACTGAAAGCAAATACCTATTCTGAAAGCACAAACAAGTATGGTAATACTCTAAGTTCTTAGAGCCCAGTAGTTTTTACCTACTTTACAGTGCGCCAACGAAGACCAAGATTAGTCTTAATCCTTTCACTAGCACCAATCCTTTGTGTGGAGGACTTAGAGTTTTTTCCCCTTAATTACTTTCGTTACCTTAACATTTATTTTTTTCTATTTCTCTTATCTGTTTGCTCCTGATTATATCTCTACCGTGACCTAATTCCAAGGCAAAAAAGGATTCGCTCGAAAATAAAAAATAATTGGTCGTCGAAAGTAGCTAAAATAAAAACCAATCTTTTATATTGAAATTCCTAATCGCACTTTAGGTTGCTAAGCCCCTTCGAATAAAATTAATATCGCTGTCTAAAGTACTAAGCATCCAATTTATCAAATAGGAAGGTTTAAGGCGAAAAATTCTGGAGAAAATATAGATTTTTTATATATGAGGCTTACATAAGGGAGTAAGATGAACAAGGGCTCATTTGTCAAAGGCCTTCGAAGGGTTCAGGAGAAAATGATCAACTTCCACTTGTGCCCGTTGTGGATAGTCATCCATATTACTTTTTTTCAGTCTTCGTTTAATCACTGTGACAAGTGACAGTTTGTCCCCTTAAACGCCTTATTGCTTGGCAATCTTATCCCCGTTGACTCTTATTAACTGTCTGTTACTTTGGGTATCTTTTAAAAGCTTTATTGAAAGTAAATAGGCCTTTTTATTGACTGTTAAAATGGTCTTGATTCGAGGCACTGCGACTAGAAAATTTATAGGAATTATCACAAAAGGCAACACTGCGTATTCTCACCCTAACCAACCAAAAAAAGCTTAATAGGATCGTAGATATCTCTTTTCATATTCGCAATCACCATTAATGATAATGTTCCCAATGCTGGGAGACAGGCCTCCTCTGTGAGAGGCTCCTCTGTTATAGTGCGCTATAATCCACCACGCGAGCCCAGTGCAGGTTGGTAGATATCACATGTCTTCGAATTATTTGGTTCTAGGACATGTCAGTTTCCTCACGATGTTTTCCTTCACCGTTTTGAGAACAGTGGTGATGAGGTTATATACACAAAGTAAAGCAACTCGTAAGTCGGTGCCGATATTACGACGCCGACACTGCTATTCCTCTCTCTTTTCATATAAATCCCATCAAAAACGTCAAACAATGTACTCTGTCAATCAGTTTGTATAGCACTAAATTCGTTTTGACAATCCTGCATTGATTTTCGTTATTTCATCTCGACTCGAATAGTTCGATTCTCCATTAAATCAGTATCCGGGATAAAAAAGGTAACCGTCCACTCGTCACCGTCCAATTTATACCTTCATAAAACGGCTTTCACGCAGTTTCAGAACGACCGATGCATGCAGCAAAAAAAGTTAGAGCGCAAATATTTGTTTTCAGTGATGGCTTTTATTATTTGAGTTCTATTCCAGTATGATAATGCAACATACAGCGTTAATTGGTATGTAAAACATTTCAAAAGAGTAACAGCAGTGTTTTTCCATGCGAAACTAACTTTTGGAATGGGCAAATAGAATCAATGCTCTCAAAACCGTAATGGAAAACATTGTGACGAAACTATATTCTAGAACCATTAATTCGAAGACATGTGACATCTACCAACCAGCACTAGGGTCGTGTGGTTATGTAATTAAAATCATTTCTATTTTCTTGTACATTTGACGTTCTAGAGCGCCTTTTAAGTGCCTATTGATAAATGATTTTATTTCTGTAAGTAGTTATGTACAAACACACGTCAATCATATTTAAAAAAAAACTATTTGAGGTCGGCGTTTCCTATCTGACTACTCTGAGAAGAATTTGAGATACGTTTCCTTTGATTCAGAAAAGTGTTACTCACCTATATCGTTTCTTTGAAAAGGTGGTCAAAATGTAAAAATATGGAATGTTTTAAAGCAGGGTTTACACGCTCGCAGGTGAGGTCGATGAGGCGGAGAAGTATCGGATATTAGCCCAAGACTTAGCCGTGGAAGTTCGACTGCTAGTTTAATCTCTGTGCACGGAACTCCTCGGACTTTATACTTTATGAGCTCAAATTATTTCAAGAGAATTCTATCTCAATATCAAGTTATTGGACTTAATTATGAAAAGACGCTTTTATGCGTAATTATAATTTTGTAATAAAGCCTTTAGTTACTGATAAACTAAAACTATTTACAATATTTATAACATAAATATGCAAGAACATAACCATTGCACATCGGTGTCTTCATCTCTCTTTTGGCAAAAGGCAAAAATAAATTACCACATATTGTTCATAACGCGGAGTATATGCAAGGTGTGTTTAGTCACAGTGGAATATACCGTGCTCTTTAAAATATTACAATAATTTAACAAATATCAGCTAGTTAGGTCTCGTTACTATTTTGAAATAACAATTTTGTTAGCTTAAAACAGACACTCATAAACATGTAACTCCTTATACAGCACACCAGCCCGAATTTATAAACATAGATACATTTGTGCGCTCGTTAAATGGTTACCTACTTCGGAAAACAGGGGTACACGAAAACCGTACGAGCCCATTGAGCTGTAACTCGGTTATCGGCCAAACGGTGGACCATAGCCGGCCATACTCGAGTAGTTTATGCCGATACCCGATAAACTACCTCAGCTGGACTGCGATCGACAAAAAACAAGCCACAAAAAGTAGCAGCTGCGGCTATCTACCACATCTACGTGCACAGTCTATGGAGTTGCCAGGATAGGATGTGCATGAATAATGGAGATGTTGCACAAAATTCGATTTTTAAAACTGAAGAGTTTCGGCTGCGACTAGAACAATAATATTTCTTTATTTTTCTGGTCAGGCAACCATAGCGGTTCGTCAAGATGATGAGTAGCACCAACTTATCCAGTCTTCCTTTCTGCTTCTTTTATCTTATCAGCATGAACTATAAAATAATAGCTTATGGCGTCTTGCTGCTTATAATAACATACTAAAGTGGTACAGAAGCTCCACCGCTTGTACCGTTCCGTGAATTGTACGAGTAGTTGTCATTGAAACGGTGACGTATGGCAGGGGATGTTTTCAAATCGACCGTGTAATTAGTGTCATTTGTAAAGCATACGTAGAGAGGTCCTCGTGGTTAAATAATAACAGCTGATAACAGCTTCACGGATCGATCAGGTTAAGCTAAGCTTGCCACGGTCGGTCTGTGGATGGGTGACCATCTTTACTTACCGAAATTTGCGTGCCTCAGAAAGCACGTTAAGTCATTGGTCCCGGCTGTCATTCATGGATTTTTGACAGTCGTTATAGGTCGTCAGGGGCCCGAAATTCTGACAACCAGTCTTACCAAGAGGTATCGCGTTACCCAGTAACTGGGTTGTGGAGGTCAGATAGGCAGTCGCTCCACGTAACATACTAGTATATAGCTGCATCCGGCTACACTGGAAGCCGACGCCAAAATACTTACTTAGTTGGGAAAGGGTAGATGACGATGAGATAGAGATTCCCTCAGCTCGATATAGGCAGCTGTAACTCGTTCACTGATAGCTATAGAATAGAAGCTGGCTAGCAATAAAAGCTATTGACAAGCCACTAGTACAGTGATAGTATTGTTATGAACATGAAGGCACGTGTTCCATTATCCTGCAGACAAAATCGATTTAAATGGTTGTAAGCTTACCTCTCGTAAAACCCTAATATCTACTGAATTGTCCGTGTAGGCACTGGGTCGTGTCTACGACAAGCAATAATGGGATATGGGCAATGTATTTTATTGTGTGTACATTCATAATAAAATTGTTTGTGTCAATTTTTTTGTTTGTGACAATTTCATGAAATTTTTAATTTTAATAGACATTTAGTCTTATTGCATGTATTTTTAAACGCTTTTTATTTGATTAATCCTGTATGTTTGTTTGTAACCTACTCCTTTGGACTTGATTTTGAGCCACTACAAACGGTCAGATTAAATTTTAACTTTGTAGACTTATCGAGGACCGATGACAACTCAATAAATTTAAAAAAGAACAAAAAAAAACAAGAAAAACAAATCTGAAAAACTCACGCTTTTGTAGATAGGAGAACTAAAAATAGAAAATAAATAATAGTAAAAAAAAACTAATTTTAAAAAAGCGTGAGCTGCTTGATATTAATTGATTATAAAAATACCTCAAACAGCACCTCACGCTTTAAAAAAATATTTTCTGTTTTTTTTAGTTTGGTTTTTAAAGCGTGTTTTTTAGTTTTTTTTAACTATTATTTTTATTTTAGTGGTTTGTATTGTATGTGAATATGTATTGATTTTATGATGTAATATTTTTTTATGTATTTGCTATTTGTAAACTGGGACTTGGTGCCTTAGTAAATAAATAAACCTATGCGTCTTATAGCTTGGCAGATTCTCATGAACTTTAAACTGACTTCTATTTTGCAAGAAACAGGTTTTGTACAATTATTTGCGGACTTATCTCGTTATTTATATACGTTTCTTAAAGTTACGGGGCGATTAAACTTCAAAAAGTGATTGCTCAAAAGGTCGCTAATCGCAACGCCGGTCGCTTTAGGCAACTCTCATAAAGAAAAGGGTAACAAGGTAGTTTTTACGTAAACCCCTCCAACTACACATAAAAAGCTTGATCAGTTCATTTTTACAGTTCAACGAGTGAGGATCGAACTCTCAACCTCTCGCTTCCCAGTCCGCACCTAAACTTGTCTCATAATATGGCTGCCAACGCGTACAAAAGGTATCTCCATACAATACACATTTCACACTCCACACCCATTCACACATCAAAGTCAAACTGAACGTCTATACCCTACCAACTTGAATGCATAGGTACCCACTTAATTGGACCCTTACTTTCTACCAGGGCTGTCAGACTGAGCCAATATTTCAATCAATGATTTATTTGCTTGAAATCTATCGAAATAGGAAAAACCAAAGAAATAAATGAATGAATAAGTATTACATTATATAAACCCCTTCCTATCTGAGGGACCGTTCTGCATCTTTTTATCTGCTCTCCTATCGCAGGGATGCTGGAAGAGACTTTTTTAGAAATAAGCATTGTACCTATTTTTCTGTTCTAATCTTCTTGTCTGTTTATATATGTGTGTACATAAATGGATAAATAAATAAAAAATAATTAATTAATAAAAATCAATCTCAATCATCAAATCTTAGTTCAAGAGCAAAATTGTTAGACTGGTTGGCAGACTTTCGGGGTTCTGACGACCCTTAACGACTGCCAAAGATCCAATGAAAGCTGGGAACAACGGCTTATCGTGCTTTCCGAAGCACTGAGGGGTGTTAGTATGTAAAGATGGTCATCCATCCACGGAACAACCGCGGCAAGCGTAGCCTAACTTGATCGATCGATCCGTGCGGCTGTTATTATTTAGCCATATGCCCGAAGTTATAAGACAAAATTATCAAAGTAACTTATATTTAAGAAAATCTTTTATTGGGCTGTAGAGTGTAGACAATGTTATATATAAACTAACATGTGCCAATTTTGCAACATATTTCTTACATAACACATAGGAAACAACTATAGAAAAATAAAATACAACTAGTATTAAAAAATTTAAGTACATGTTAATTTCCTGCATTATATGTGTAAGTATATTTTAGTTTAAGACGTCACATATTCATATTTTCTCTTCTTGTTCTCACACACTATTGTCTACATTTATTTTTCATTTCTCCTTTCGCAGGTCTGCTGGAAGAAATTTCTAAAGAAATAAGCAGTACCTTTGTACTCTTGTTTAATTATGCCATATCTTGTATGTATTTTACTGTGTATAAATATAGTAATAATAAAATAAATAAATAAATAAAATTAAAATAAAAAACAGATTTTTGCCAACCCTGCTTTCTACTCACGCGCAAGTTAGGAGCTCCCTGACTCACGCATGATAATGAAACTGTACTAATATTTGTTAATCTACCGTTCAAGGTAATTGCGAGGCTGTCTGCTAATAGAACACATGCTTCTGTAATTAATGGGAATCGATAAGCAATTAAATTAATACGGATGTAATCTGCAGTGTGTTGAACTGTTGTTTGAGTTAATTTAGTCAAATCTGACTTGAATGTCATTGTGAACAGAATTAGATAATATCCTAAACACCTATATTATTGCTAACGAAGTATAATAAAACATAATATGACGCCTGTAATCTCGAAGAGTTAGGCAGAGGGTGTACCTGTAGTACAGTCAGCGTCAAAAATATCGGGACGGACAGGCTGTTCAAAATGATCTCAACAACTAAGAAAATTAAACTTTATCTCAGTTGGATAAAGTTCTTGTCAGAATGACAGTTGTCGTGTACTATCTTCTTATATTTAATTTTCATAGTTGTTTAGATCATTTTGAACAATCTGCTCGTCCCTATTCTATTCTGTTTGCTTTGCAATGTAAAGGTGCACACGTCCTTTTTTCAAATGTGGCTATTAAAATCCTTAAATATTGGAAAAAAATATCCTTCTGCAAATTAATAGAAAATGTGGTGTTTACTTTTCTACGTAAGCTTGTTAGAGCAACCCCTGCGGTGTTTATGTTACCAGTTTTGCTAAGTCGACGACTCAACACTCACAGTTTTGTTTAATACTGTTTATAATTCCATAGCTCGCTGAGCAACTTTGAGTTGATGGACCAGCTGTACCGTGAGTGTCCACGTTTCGGCTCCGTAGGTTATAACAGGTAGGGCACACTGGTTGAAGACTTTAGTCTTCAGGTTCTGTGGAATACGCGTCGAGAACACTCGACGAAGCTTCCCAAATGCTGCCTAACCCAGCTGAATTCTTCTGTTAGCCTCTTTCTCAAAGTTGTTCTTACCAAACTGCAGAGTTTGCCTGAGGTAAACGTATTCTCGAACAACCATAAGCTCTGCCAAACCAGATCTGGCCTTTATCAAGAAGAATTGTTGTTAAAGCTCATCGAAATAAATGAGGTGTTTTCTGGTCTATCTCCATATAATAAAATGAAATAAAAACATACAAATATAAAGTCAAGCCTTCTCCTCATGGAGGTAAGCAGAAACTACAGACGGCGATCTGCCACGAAGAAGCTCAGAATATGGCTGCCTAGGACGTTCCCCTCCCGGTGTTTCCACCCACATCTCATCATCAAAATCAAAATCAAAATCAAAAGTCATTTATTCAAATTAGGCTGAGAATCAGCACTTTTCGAACGTCAAAGTACATGAGACAGTCCCCCAAAACGCCCACCCTTCACCACTTCCTAGTGCTTTAGCTGGGAAGAAGAAGTGGCGGAACAAACTCCCCAGCAGCACAGCTGTCTGTTTAGTCGGATAGACTTGATTCTATACATACATAGGCAAAGTAATCAACATTACGAGACACAGAACTTAAAAAATTGTCATTTATGTCAGCTAGCCATGCCAATATACCAACAAATAAAATGAAAAATTAACTCAAGCACAAAAAATAAAAAGTAAACAAAGCATATACCAAAATAAAAGTCTCCTGGTATAAATGGCGTGATAGCTTACATAAGCAATGCTGGATTATGTTTACAAATGATAACCTAGGACCATCGACGTAAAATAAATAAACAAGTAGGTAATTATTAGCAACAATAACAAAATCATGGTCAGCAAGACGACCAGTCACCACAAGCAGCACCCGTTCACGAGCATAACGCAAAGATCAGCCATTACCCCCCTCGCCATATTTGAGGGAAAGAGGTAACCCGATCCCCAACGCTACCGCAAGCAGTGACATCTACGGGAGCATGACGAACTTGCTGCCGGTTACTCAGGCAAGAATAGAATTATCAATTATCGAGGTCGCTAGCTAACCATAATGCCATACAACTCTTCATAAAAAGAAAAAATTGTTATGAGTAGAACATGTCAATAACTAATGAAAAAACAGATTATAATTTAAAAAATTACTTAGTCAATAAAAATATATACATCAATAATTATATGAACCCATATAACCTGTCTCTAGGTACAATTCTGGAGAAAGAACATAAACATTGTCTTGAGTTAATCACAGCGACCAACTATTTTTGTCATTTAAATAGTCGTTGGTGGAATAGTAAGCCTTTAAACACAGGTTGGACTTTATTTGAGCTTTAAACGCATCAAAAGGCAAATCTAGCAAAGCAGAGGGAAGCTTGTTATAAAAGTTTATACCAAGCCCAACAAATGAATTATGAACCTTATGAAGCCGGTGAAAAGGAGCACGTAGTTTGTCCTTATTTCTAGTGTTTACGGTGTGAATATCACTGTTTTTAGTGTACAAGTGTATATTTTGTCTAATATATAAGATATTGGCAAAAATGAATTGTGATGCTACCGTGAGAATACCAATTTCTTTAAAAAAGTCCCTCAACGAAACTCTGGCACCTAGCTGGTAAATTGCTCGAACAGCACGTTTTTGAAGCACAAATATATTTTGAATATCAGCAGCTTTGCCCCATAGCAAAATACCGTAGGACATAACGCTGTGAAAATAACTAAAGTAGACTAACCGAGCTGTATCGACGTCAGTGTAGTAGCATCATCATAATCATCATATACTCTTGCCACTGCTGGGACACAGTCTCCTCTCGGTGAGAGGGAATAGGCTGTAATCCACCACGCAGGCCTAGTGCGGGTTGGTAGATGTCACACGTCTTCGAACTTTTTGTTATATCTACAAAAACCAGAAACTGATAGCAGCGAGAACTCGACAATGAAACAACAACACAGAACATAGCGAAGCAACTGAATAGAAAAGAGCTAAGAAAACAGTTGAACCTACCCAAGAAGCTCGACCTGAAGCAACATGCCGGCGACGTCGTGAAAAGATGCCCTGTCACTACTTAGTATAAAACAAAGTCGCTTTCTCTGTCCCTATATCCCTATGTATGCTTAAATCTTTAAAACTACGCAACGGATTTTGATGCGGGTTTTTTTAATAGATAGAGTGATTCAAGGTGAAGGTTTATATGTATAATACACCGACCTCCACGCGGGCGAAGCCGCTGGCAAAAGCTAGTGTTCCTATAAATAAATACCACCCAGCTCTCCACAAATCCAATGCTTATTCAAGGATGCATATCCGGTAGGTTCGCTATCCTTTCCTATCCTAAGCGCACGTCTCCTGACCATTACCGCGCCCCACGGTCTACCTCTTGATATGCAATGGCCTCTGTAACACCATGAAGCATGAGGCTCCAGGGTTTAGTGCAAATCTTGGGGTTCATTCGATTAATCGAGTCTGGTCAAGCAACGCTGGGATCGGTGCATTTCATTCGTTCATTCATTCATTCAAGGACATGCCGGTTTCCTCACGATATTTCCGTCACATCTGCGTTATGTAAATACCTTTCGTTAGTCGCATTTCATTCACTCTCTCAACTTGACCATTCCAGTACAACAATCAGATCAATGAAACCAATCATCATTAGAACTAAAAAAAAAGGTTATCACACTGTAACTTAGTCTAGCTAAATCACCCCTCTGTTGATAACTTACCATTGAACCACTATGTTCAATTAGATGTTATGATACAACTGCAATAGTCGTAGAAGTTAACCGGCTCCCACTTGCCAAGTTTTACCGGTTCCAGCAAAGATACACGGTAGCAAGGCATCGTTACATTGAATGACACCCAACATTCTAGCTAAGGGGTGAATGCAGCAAAGTTTGTACGTAATTTTGTCGGTATACCCCGGTGGAAAACAGAACCTCATTCTTCGAAGTGTAGTTGTAAGTTACTAAATTAATTAACGTTAGTTTTAAATTGTGACGTAGATGTTTAAAAGCGGTGGGAAAATATTTAAATACTAGCTAGATTTCAATGGAGAAGATCATACAAATTACAATGTGCGGCCCATTTATGTGAATTTGAATTTTTTGTAGTCACGATTCGTTTCATCGTGGCGTTTACAACGACCCTGTGTTATGTTTGATAAGCAAAAGTTACCCTTTTGATGCCAACAGTAAAAAAATACCCTGAACATAGAACGAAAAACGCTGACGCTAATGAATATTTACCCTTTGGTTAGGACCTTAATAAAATACTTTCACATTGTTTTTACGAACAAACATTGTTTAGCGATACACCAAACATAATAAACGAATTATTTTCGTATTATGGAGCACAAATGCCGAAACCCACACTTAGTATGCTCTCAAAAATTAAAATATGACGTAGGTACCTATGTATTTCTTATTACACATGTTATATACACCGTGACACTTTAGTCGTCTTACAAAGGTGGTCCACTCAATGTATGTGACATAAAATACATACCGGCGCGATTAAATTTTTTTACGATTAATTAAGATAATACCTATTGGTATTAAGAAAAATTTATAATGATTTAGAACTATGAAACACCCTCCTGTTAATAATGTTTACGTAACAAACGGTAGAAAATTTCTACCTACCTACCATAAAACCATTACATTTCATCATTCATTCCATCCCCATAACAGGGTGTTCAAAACCACATCATGCGTCTTAGTGAATGATATTTTTTATTTTATTATTATTCATATGTACAAAAATATTTTTTTTTAAAATAAATGATTAGTAGTCATTGGATACATAAAGTGGGCTGCCGTTGTAAGACGACTAAAATGTCACGGTGTATAGGTCACCTCTGCCTAAGCCTTCGGGGAAAATAGGCGTGATGGTATGTTTTGGTAGAAACAGATGTGCGATGTAGAAACAAAAGGAATGGTACATGATTCGTTGAACGTGTGTTTTCAGAGGCAGGGATGTGAAACCTGTGGGTTCGGCTCGAGGGTACTAAAAAGGGGATAACAAAGAGATATTTAGAGGTCGTATTCTTTATTACCTATTATTCTCTCTTCACAAAACGTGAGGATACTAAAATGTGAATTGAAATAAAATTGTTATAACAGATTCGTATTACATTTAGATATCTTAGATGTTAGGTAATAAAATCAGTTTTGAACCAAAACACCGGATTTAAAAGAGAAATCAGGAGAAGCGAATGTTATTCACTGAGTCTCTAAGGGATAGAACTATCCGAATGATACATATCGTGGAAAAGATTTTCTCCAAAGGGAAAGAAGAAATCTAAATGAAGCAAAGTTAATTAAGGCATCATCATGCAATACACATGAGAAGAAGGAAAAAGCTTATTCTGGAATATCTCTGTGTACTTTTGCTCGTTACGTGAGCATTGTATTTAGACAACGATGCGTGTTAAAAGAAGATGTAGTGACAAAAATTCAAAAGAGTATGCTTAAATAGTTTTGTTATGTTGGGAGAATCAATGAAGGGCGGCTAATAAAATGTAGATATTTTACAAGGCAGATGTCAGTGGAAACGTCGGGAGGAGTGACGACGTTTCCACCTTTCCGTTGTCCTCGTACATATGTATAGTGACCTTATTGCTGGTGTTCTTCAGAAACGCCAGGTGCGTAGTACTCGCAACCGGCGTACGTGCATGACCAGAGGCCCTAGTGTGAGTTTCATTTAACCATCTCGATCAAATGCAGTGAGCGCGTTCGGCGCTCCGATTGGCCCTGGATTGGTGAAGGACCAATCGGAACGCCGAACGCGCACACTGCGTTTGATCTAGACGGTTAAATGAAACTCACACTAGGGCTTCAGTTGACAGACGTTCATACGTAAGCGAGGCAAAAGGAGTTTCTAAGGATCGTAGCAGGTGGCATTCTGTGGTTTCTGTTTACCCCCATGGAAAAGGCGAGTGTTTATGTTTGTATGAATGTATGTGTATTCATTGAGTAAGACTCAACTTTGGCATTTTTAAGACGACTATAATATCTTAGGTACCGAGTTTTTAGACGAAAACGACAGGTTCCAGGAATGTTTAATTATTCATTTAAGTACTTACTTTTCGTTCACTTTAATCATTCCTTTTTCTGTATTTTGTTTTCCCGAAAAACGTATTTCATTGAGAGAACATTCCCAAACCTTCCTTGGCGATAATTCACTTTATTACAAGTTTATAAATACAACTAGCTTATACCCGTGGCTTGACCCGCGTTGATGTCAAAAACTATCCCACGCGAACGTAGGTACTACCGCAATAAAAAGTACCGTATGTGTTTATCCAGGTTATAAAATGTGTGCCAAATTTCATCCAAATCATACATCATTCATAATATTAGTAGGATAGTAAAATCATTCAGGCGTTTAATGTTGTCCATCTTCTTGTCACAACATAATCTCACAATCTGTCGGTATGACAACTACAGTGACAGATCGGTTTATTGGCTCAAACATAATGTGTGGAGTGATATATTATGTCCCTTTAAACGAAGTAGAGCGGAACGGCTTTTATGTGACGATACTTACAACTTGAAGCCAGATGTAGCAATAATGTTTACAATGTTGAATGGACTGCTAATGCACAGGTAAGTACCTGCTTACGTCTTTTTTATAGGTACCTAGTAGATGAGTAAGCGATGACGTAGTTAACTATCCATGCAAGGTTTCGATTAGCCAACCATCACAGTACATGCACGAAAATTATTAATTTAAGAAAGAAAATTTGTTTATTCCGCGCAAACAAAACGCAAATTACAAAAAAAATACATAAAATACACACAATAATATAATACAAAGTAGCCAAAAGCCTCGTGTTCAACAAATAAAAGTTCAAATTTTGTCATTTTGTTCTCCTCATCCATTTTTAAAATTAGGGAGTATGATCAACATGAGGAGTAACTTCTGATCACCCGTCAATCAGCGTGCGGTCATTACGGCACTTTTGTTTATGAAGTAGGTAAGAATACATCAGTCCAGATTTTATACTTTAGATAAAACTTGAATCATTGTTTTTACGATGTCCCTCAAGGTCCAAGGACTGTGTTACGACCTCATTAGGTAACTTAAATGGTAATCAAATCTAGAGAAACCGTCACATCGAACCGATTCCGATTACTATCGGCATTACGTGATCCCCATGCTAATGCGAACGATCAATGGAATAGTTAACTAGTTTATATCGACTAGATGCTATAGTAAAATGGCTTACAAAACAAAACGAAGGTCTTTCTATAGTTCAGTAATTCAGATTAAGTGATCCTTTTACTTCACGAAATCAGTTCAAGACTGAATAAAAATGGAAATACCTAAATTGAAATATGTTTGATATCTGCGAAGATTTATAGGTCAGGTCGAAGTTCCAAAGAAATGAAAGTTCATTTTCTGAATGTGATATCCTCCACAGGTCACGGATTATCTTTGGTTGATCGTAAAGAGACGCCATCATTATTACGTTCGCGTTGGAGCCGAACGTCCCCGAATTGGAATTCGGAGAACCAGAACCGTAGGTAATGTTGACTTGATTACATTACAGTTGGCTAGAAATGTCCGTCGTTTGTCGGGTTTCAGGTTACCTCGGCAGTAAGAGCAGTCCTCGAAAACGCGTGACTCGTGGACCGCAAACGTAGCGTCCAATTTAGAATTCCACAATGCTTTCACGAGTTGTCAGCAAACATGCAACCTGAGACCCAGCTTAAACGAACGGCAATCAATCAAAATTCGACCAATATTGACGCTAAAAAACATTTTGACTGCGTGAACAACATCAATATCCTCATACTGGAACGTTGTACCTGTCATATTAAATATTTTCCCTTCATATAAATTTTCGAGGTTTTCATGTGAAACCTTTTCCAATAGCTGGGTTCTCTATCGCTTTAATACAATGCAATATTTTAAATGAAGCGTGCAGCTCTTGGAAATCGGTCCTTTCAAATTTTCCAAATATAAAATACATTCGGACAATTTTGCGTCGAGCAGCGAAATACGTTCCTATGAAGGTTTCGTGCTCGATATTACAGAGAGAAATATATTTGAAATTCTTATGTTACTTAGTAAACATGTTTGGTACCTACACATAACATACGAATTTCACGTCTTTCAAACTTCCGGGGTCTTATTACAAAACCAAAAATTCGAAGACGTGTGACATCCACCAACCCGCACTGGGCCCGCGTGGTGGATTATGCCCACTCTCTCTCACAGAGAGGAGCCCTGTGTCCCAGCAGTGGGAACGTTAAAGGCTGATTATGCTTATGCTTAGTACAAAACAAGTTTTTTCTGTGTGTACTGTGGTTTGAACCATCGAGCCAGTTTTTTTTTTAATTTAGAACCCAATGTTTATAGAAATACAGTTCTTTTTGACAACGTAAGTAGTACGGTGTAATCTTTGTATTCAGAACCTACCACAATCAAAACAAAGTTGGAAATGCAAAAACTGGCTCAGAGTTATAGGCTAAAACTAAAGTTAGATTGCGTTTTGTAAAAAGATGGACTATGTTTTTTATTATACAAACAACCCATTACTTGCGTGAATTTAAGTTTTGAACGCACACATGAGATTGAGCATACCAATACTAACAAACTACACGCAAAATTCTGAAAGAAATCTTTAAGTCAAAGTCAAAGCATTTATTTCAAACAGGCACACAAAAGGCTCTTCGTCAACATCTACATTAAAATAGAATTTATTCTAGTTTAATCGAAACTTCAAACTCTTCATAGTCTTTAGAACACGTAACGTAAATGGAAAACCAGAGGTCAGTGAATAATCGCAGAATAAATCAGTCTAGCGGGTCACAAGTCTGTTGGTAATTCCTCCAATCGCAGCGCACTGGTCCAACAGAACCGACTTATCACACGATTTACGAGGCAAACTTCCCGGCGGCGCGCTGTTCATATGTTCCACATAGGCCTTCAACGCATATATCACCTAAGTTTTATTGAGAAATGCCCAGATACGAACCATTTGAAAGACGTATTTTCGTATGTTACTTTCCAGTAAAAAGTTGAAAGAGGGGCTTGTGGCTACGTAATAGCAGCCGCACGGGTCGATAGATCAGGTTAAGTTAAGTTTGCCGCGGTTGGTCCGTGGATGGGTGACCATCTTTACATACCTTGAGTTGGTAAGCCGTTGGTCCCGGCTGTCATTCATGAAATTTTGACAGTCGTTATGGGTCGTCAGAAGCCTGAAAGTCTGACAACCAGTCTTACCAAGGGGTATCGTATTTCCTATGTATGGAGGTCAGATAGGCAGTCGCTCTATGTAAAATATTGGTCTTGAGCTGCATCCGGTTAGACTGGAAGCCGACCCCAACATAGTTGGGAAAAGGCTAGGCAAATAGATGATGATGTCTTTTCAGTAAATAGTTAAAAATGTGCGAAAAACTTTACCCACGTTCACAAACTACACAGATAAGGTCTTTGAAAATATACAAAATGGATATATTTTGCATATTTCAGAAAGTTAATCCCTTCGCCTATTATTTTTTTTTTTTGTATTCTGCAGGTAAAACTGGTTATCAAACGCTTTCAATTCAATTTGGAGCAGTCCCTGCCATTACTTTTTATTAATATGGCTACCGTTACCGTACTAAGATTATGTGGGTAGTATAAACATCCCGACAATACAGGTCGGCTGAAACGCTTTTCAACCGACAAATAGAATACTGCTATACAAATATGCTGGCTATAATAGTAGGGGAAAACCGAAGAAACCATGGGTTGAAAATGAAAAAGGTGTGAAAAATTACATGGCTAGAAAGGGGGTGATAACCAAGATAACGACTAATAGAGAATTATGGAAGAATAAAAGTAAGTTCAAAACTAAAACCCGACTACTGACAAATCACGCTCTAAAAATATGAAACAAACAAAAAATTGTGGTGCCTTTTTTTTAGTTCAGGAATATATGTTATCCCTAGGGTATCATATTTTATGTGAAATCACATAGCCCATCTTAGCCAACGGACGTTCTTTTTTATTTTTGGGTGGGAAATCATCTAATAACGTCTCCCGCTCTGGGTGGAGCAGGAGGGCGTGTCAGCATTTACTTACTAAAACCCACCCGTGTTTCCTCAGTTGCCTGTCTGCCAGGAGCCATGGTATTTCTTTCAAACAACCCGCACTCCTGGCAGGCATCGGCCCTTGCGGACCCCACCAGTTGGTGCTGACATCTCATTGAGGCGCGCGTGGAACACAACGCGCCGTCGACCCGGGCTTGGTCTTTACCGGACAGCGAACTACCCATTACTCGCCGTCCGCAAGCCCGCGCCTACGGTGGCCGGGAATCAGCATGGGATTCCCGATGCCCAGGGCGAACCCTGCGGCGACTAGGGCGGTGAGGGCGCATAAACTGCCTCTCCCTCACGTGTGCCGCCTCCCTCTCCGCGAGCATTACTGCTTCGGAGAAGGAGGAGACGGCTACCCATGCACACTCGCTTCGTACCATGGCCTGGACCAGGGCCGGACGCGAGAGATCGCCATTGCCGATCGCCTCCACGAAGACACGTGGTGGTGCTCCGCCCAAGCCGGGCAGACCTCCACCGTATGCTCCACCGTGTCCCCAGGGTGATCTACGCAGTGGACGATCAAGACGCTTACAACGCTATCTGATTTGTCAAATTCAAAATCATAACATTTTTGCTTCGCCTTAGTCGGGCAAAAATACATGTTGCGCCGACCCTAAATAAATTGGGATCAGGGCAAGATTATGATGATGAAACTGCCATACAAATAAAGACACGATCAAACTCCACTTAATCATATTGCCTTTCATATAAAATATCTACACATAATTATTTCGTATAATAATTATATTACGGACGTCTGACCTCGCGTCTGTGAGAAGATTGATCATCTAATTCATCTTAACCCGCGGATACTTGAGGCTATAGACGTCATTAGAAATAATAAATGTTTTATTTATTTGTATAAATAACACAACATTTTTTGTGCTCATTTTTTCACTTGAGAACCTCGTAATAATAGCTAAACACGTCATTTATTTATTTTAAACTCGAGATGACAAAAAAAAGTGTTGCCACATTATCTAGCGCTACGTACCTACTCACTGTTGACCTAGCCTTGTAACACTGACCTTAGCGTCTGTACTATCAGCTCGCGGGTCTGTATGTATACGGGCCCATTTTACAAAAACACTCAACTGATTACAATTGGGTTTTCTACCGTGACTTTACCAAAATACCGGAAAAGGGAATTGTAACAGATGTACTGAAAAGTGATACTGATTATGTGTGAGTGGTTGACACGGTAGAAAATGCCTAGGTGTGGCGTTAAGTCAGCCTTTGCACATTTGGGTGCTTGAAATAATAAATAAATAATACATCTACGTACTACCAAAAAAATGCCGCTTCGTAAAAGGGCTCAATTCGTCCAAAAGATAAATAAAATTACATATTACTAGCGTTTTCACGCGGCTTCGCCCGCGGGTACGTCTAAAAATATGCCCATTTATACACTGTTTTCTACGAGTTTCCATTGTCAGGGCAGACACTTGTGTAGACGAATAACACAATTGGTTTACGCGGCGCACGCCAGTAAAGCTCCCCAGTCGGCATGTTTTTTCCGACATCTTCAACAATCATCGGCATATTTCAGCTAATTAACACGAAACTTTAATGAAATATACACATAAGCCTTCCTCATGAAGCATTCCGTCTATTGGTGAACATCGCATGAAAATCTGTTTGGTAATTTTTGAGTTTATCGCGTTCAAACAGTCAGACAGACAGACGCGGCTGGAGGATTTTGTTTTATAATACTTATGTAATAATGACTATCCTTTTAAGCCAACAGAGCTCGTAAATAAATAAACCATTTTTAAGAGGTAAATGATTTAAAATTTAGAGGTATGAAAAGATCTACTCTCGTTTATTCGCAGTCGAAAGACGAAAAATATCACTTCTCGTTCACTTAATTCATTAAATTCGATCTCGTTCATTAAATTCGATACCAGTCGATGCCAATTAAGTGAAAACTAACCCAGTTAACGACTACACTGCATCCAACTATTTTATAAAACGCACAGAAGCGGATAGTTGTAAATATTGAAATGTTTACAACGCTGAGCGGTTCGGGGGTTATCGTGCTCGACAGTGCACAGTGGTCTGAAAACCAACGATTTTGTTTTGCATTTGAAAATCCTTATTTAGTTTAGTTACCAACACATGTAGGACTGCGGTGGCTTAAGCCAAGTTTCCTAGATAAGTTGGCTCACTTGAACTTCGTAAACGACTTTACTTTTTACACGCTTTATATTAGCTTCACTTGTATGTTTGTATGTAACCGACTCTTTTGGACGCTATTTTGACCCACTTTAAACGGTCAGATTTCATTTAAACTTTGTAGACTTATCGAGGACCTATGACAATTCAATAATTAAAAAAACAAATTGAAAAAAACACGCTTTTGTAGCTAGCAAAACTAAAAAATTGAAAATATATAATAGTTTAAAAAAACTAAAAAAACACGCTTTAAAAACCAAACTAAAAAGTAGAAAATAATTTCATTACATTAAAAAGCGTGGGGTACTTGATATTAAATGATTATACGCTTTTTAATAGAATTAAATTATTTTCTACTTTTTAGTTTGGTTTTTAAAACGTATTTTTTTTAGTTTTTTTAAACTATTATTTATTTCTTCTAGGAAAATAAAAAAACGTTACCTTCACTGTTAGTCGGCGATCACACGGACGTAATAAAATCGCGGCGGGATTTTTTCGCGTACCGGATTTTTTATTCTCTGTGTTGAACTGGGGAGGGGCTTGTGGCTAAGTAATATCAATCACACGGGTCGATCGATCAGGTTAAGCTACGCTTGCCGCAGTTGGTCCGTGAATGGGTGACCATCTTTACATACCAAGACCGCTCCATGCCTCGGAAACCACGTTAAGGCGTTGGTCCTAACTGTTATTCGCTGATCTTTGACAGCGTTACGGGTCGTCAGAAGCCTGAAAGTCTGACAACCAGTCTCACCAAGGGGTATCGTATTTCCCAGTAACTGAGTTGTGGAGGTCAGATAGGCAGTCGCTCCATGTAAAATACTGGTATTCAACTGCATCCGGTTAGACTGGAACTCGACCCCAAAATTGTTGGGAAAAGGCTAGGCAGATGATGATGTTGAACCGAGCATTTAGAATCCAGCAGAGTGCATATAAGCGCGCTGAAAATTAACTAGTGCGTTTTACTGTGGCCCTAGTGTGAGTTTCATTTTACCATCTCGATAAAACGCAGCGAACGCGTTCGGCGCTCCGATTGATCCGTCACCAATCCAGGGCCAATCGGAGCGCAAAACGCGCTCGATGCGTTTGATCGAGATGGTTAAATGAAACTCACACTAGGGCCTCTGTTCGATTTTCAATTCTCGAAGCTAAGCAGTGAGTTGCATTGCGCAAAAAAATCCCGGCACAATTTTATTACGTCCGTGTATCCGTCGAGTTATATAGGTGGAGTAAGATGTTGTGTACCTACCTTAGGTACAACTTACGACCCACAAGTCATCCTATTGTGGATACAATCTCTGGTTGTAAGTGGTGACTAGGGAAATATGTTCTGATGAATGTGCTACAGTATCCCAAATGGACACAGACCTATAAATACAAACTATACGGCATTATTACCCATCCTATGTCTTTATGTCTTTGGTGCTGTCTTTCTGTCTATATTCTATGTATTTTAATTAAGTGGGTAATGATTGAAATTGAATGAGCCTCTTATTCAATTTGAATCATTCGATTCAATCATTTCAACAAAAATAATTATAAAGGCTTTTGGGTTTAATAATTAATATCATGCCAGAGTGAAGGTACTGAAAATCAGATCGTCTCAAAATCAATGTTTTCTTTAAAAATATAACAACATAACATATCAACAAGCCTTGATTTCCTGAAAAGTTGGGGAGAGGTGTACCTATTGTATACCCATAGAAAAATACAACAAAGTATATAGTTTTTATAATAATCCGTTCTGTCGCATTTTATAAGCAGATAACATCAAACAGGAGTAAAGAGCACGCCTTATGGAAAAAGCAAGAAAACCGTGTTTATATCCCTTGAGTTACGACAGATTACCCGAAGTAGCATTTAAAGAGATGACGTCGTATACTTAAATGTCGCAAATGTTTTATAAGTACGTCATCTTTACGTCACTATTTCGTACACAAAAGATATAACGTAAATAGTAGGACATTATATTGTTTAGTCATTGTAGATACCTAATCGTGATCTGCCTAGCCTCCTCCCAACTATGTTGGGTTGGCTTCCAGTCTAACCGAATGTAGCTAAATACGAACACTTTACATGGAGCGACTGCCTATCTGACCTCCACAACCTAGCTACTGGGTAATGCGATACCCCTTGATATCAGTCCTGGGATATGAGTCCTGGTTATTAGTCTTCTGGGATTCTGACGACCCGTAACTACTGTAGATACCTAATATGATTGCTTTTTATTTTATTGTCTCTCCTTTATTCTTGTCTCGATTCATAATATGATTTTTATTGCTAAACCCTTTCCGCAAAATAACCGGAAGCCTCTTCAATGTACGTGTTCCCCGGACAAAAGTGAAGCCATAGTAAGGTCTGCTTAGCGAACTATGGTAGTTTTATTTATCATGAACATTTGTCATATTGTGGCTTTTATAATAAAATAAATAAAATAAATAAAAAAGCCTTTTATTCTACCATATAAAATTTTCACTTCACATATTATATAATTATCATTAAAATTGTTGTTTATAAATAATAGTTAAATTAAAATTTATATTCGTATTATTTTTTAAATATTATATGTTTAATTTGTATTGAAATATGGAAAGATTAAAATATTAATTCGTGTAAGCATGCACTTAAAATTATGTATTTATGGAAGTCGCCTCTGCGGCGTAGGCCTCCCCCAACTTTCTCCATTTTTCCCTATCTCTGGCTTGTCTCCTCCAGTCTGGTCCACATCTTTCCTTAAATATATCTTCCCAGCGTTTCCGTGGCCTACCTCGTTTTCTTTTTCCATCTCTAGGTATCCATTCTATGATTTTCTTTGTCCACCTTTCGTTTTCCATTCTACAGATCTGCCCTGCCCATTTCCATTTCAAACTTCTTATTCTCTCCACTATGTCAGTTATTTTAGTTTTTCTCCTAATTTCCTCATTTGTAATTCTGTCGGATAATTTAATACCCAACATGCTTCTCTCCATTTTTCTCTGCATTACTCCGAGTTTGTGTTCTTCTTTTTGTGGCTTTTATACGGAGTTTTAAAAAAAACACGTAATATTCTCTTCACATAACAAGGCTGTTCAAATACAATTGTATCTCCCTTGGTATAAATAAAAACAATCTGAGCTAAACGATTCATAATCAAAATCAAAATATTTTATTTCACATAAACCTGCAAGGCCACTTATGAAACGTCAGAAGCTAGGTGCACGGTTCCAATTTGTCGCTTCTTATGTAGAAGAGCCGGCAAGAAACTCCACGGTTACTCTTTTAAAAACAATTGGCTTTTATGTTTTCAAATTACAGTGATATTAGGTATGGCAGGACAGTGCAGGCCTGTCAATAAGTACCAGGTACTTAGAGGAATGAAAATAAAGAATAGAAACTGTACTACTGGCCTACAACGTTCTCTCATTCACAATATGTAAAACAATCTACATAAGTAAAATCAACCTATTTAAACCAAGTGATATGATTTCCTTGAGAATCACTAATAAATACTCGATATTACAAGTGGTGTATAATGTCAAATAATGACGACAATATGTCAGAAAGTGTAAAAAATAAAATTAACATTGTAATTTGGAAGCAGTTAATAGACGCTCACATAGTTATGCTGCTAATGAGTTACCAGGGAAGCCACACGTGCAGAAGGAATTAATGCCAAACTTCCTTGTCTTCAACGTAGTCTTTTATCTTATAACATGCTTTTTTGATAAGGACACGTTTGATGTGAGTTTTAAACTTTCCATCGCTAAGTTCTGTAACCGACTTTGGCAACTTGTTATAGAAGCGGATACTGTTTATTAGAAATGACTTGCTAGTTTTAGTTAATCTAAATTTCGGAATCACAATTTCATCTTTACTACGTGTATTTAGATTATGGAATTCGCATCTTTTTTTGAAAAGACTTAAATTTTTGCGAACATACAAGATATTTTCTAGGATATAAAGGAAGGCAGAGTTAGTTTGTCAACTTCGTTGAATTTATTTCTAAAAGACTCGCGAGGCCCCCATTTTATAGATTGCACGGATTGCCCTCTTTTGTACCTAGAATGAAAACTGAATCTACGTCAGCTGCCGATCCCCACAGCAGAACGCCATAAGACATAATACTGTGAAAATAAGCAAAGTATACTAACCTAGCTGTGGCTACATCAGTCAACTGCCTTATTTTTCTTACTGCGTAAGCAGCTGAGCTTAATCTACTTGAAAGAGCTCTAATGTGGGCACCCCATTGAAATTTTGATTAACGATAAATACGTGCACTCACCGGACAGATATACTCAATCTATGATATGGTCTTCTCGGAGTAAACAGTAGTAGGATACGTGGACCTCATTTAGTTTTTAAAATATGATTGACGTATAAAAATATTTGTAAAAACCTACTTAGGGCAGATTGTTCAATAGTCAGATAACTTTTATCTAAGGAATAAATATGTCGATTTGACAGCTTTTGTAAAGAAAATATGCCAAACTGTCAGAATTTTGCTTGAGATAAAAGTTATCTGACTATTGAATAATCAGCCGTTACAGAAATGAAATCATTTATCTATGCAAACTCGGTTAAGTAAAATACTCTCACCTCAACATAAAATGAACCACCATTTTCTTAGATAAGATCACCCCTACAGTGAAATTATTTCTTACCGAAACAGTCTCAAAATCGAACGAACCATACAGTATCAAGGCCAAAACACACCCCTTTCTTTCCGTCTCTAAATTACTTCCAGTTCCGTTTAATCCAACATTTTTAAATAGCTTGCTGTAAACAAAGGCGGTAGTAATTACGATTGTTTATTTGCGTTTGCTGGCTGCACGTACCTCAAGAATACAGCATGTGTATTTATAGACGGCAACTTGCAAGGAAGCGAGAACAACACTATGTAAACATCGTCCTGGTACGTCCTGAGACGTCTAAGAACGTCCTGGAAATAGGATGAGCTACGTTATTGTATGGAATACCTGTGTTCTATTTTATGTAGGTAGGTATTCCTTATATCGTTTGGTGTTTGTGGTAACTGGTAAACTAAATTGGTTCGGAAGTCGGTACCTACCTATTAATATAACGTAAGCGTCAATATTTTTTCACATATTATATATATATAACGGCACCTGGCCATCATCAATCGGTTCTAGGTTCATTGCAGCTGCCTAGCTATCGTGGGTAGGCGGGCGAGGAGAATTAAAACCACGTGTTGAGGATGATTATCAATGCAGCACTCTCTAATTAATCGAAATACAGCGACGCTCCACCGAACACGTCTTGCTTGAGCGCGATGCAAACGAGTGTCTCTCCATCTGACAGCCGCGCGCAAAAGAGCCCGGAGTCGCGTCAGAGTGAAGAAACGTCCACCCGCGCTTGTCAAAATATCCGCTGTCCTTCTTGACACTCTCAAAACGTCGAAGCGCCGTCATCTATATAAGAGAATCTATTGTGTTCGTAGAAAAACCGTTATGTCATCAATAAATAGTAACATACATAGAATCTTTAGTGTTGAACTAAATATTCAGTAGGTACTCACAAAACAAAAGAAGTCAAAAATACATACATAAAATCACGCCTTGTTGCCCCAAAATGTTAGGCAGAAGTGCACCCATGTACACCACATTTCGCCAGTTACAGTTATGTTTAAGTCACATGTAAAAGGGGGTGAGCCTATTGGAATCAACCGAGCACAAATCCAGACTCTGCTACTGAGAAATTCCAGATAATAAGACCCAAAAACACTTTGCCCGACCAGCGAGTCGATCCCAAGACCTACACGATGCAGTAGCGCTTGCTGCCACTAGACCAACGACGCAGTAAAAAGGCCCAAAACCAGTTTTGTAAGTTAATATTGACAACAAATGACACAACCATACCTATAAATAAGGAAATATCGTCAACAAACATACAATTTACGTTTACGTCATTCAGTAACAATATATTTTCTCATTATCTTTCCATTCACGTAACCTACGTAATCATTATCTTCGCAGCGGTAGACCCCTCACCTACAGAACCACCTGTTAATATTGAGGAGGCACGCCATCACCATTATCATTATCATTCTTCGTTATGGCGACGTTAATTAAACATTTTAGTAAATGGCAGACAGATTTAATCTTTACTGCTCTTCATATTAAGCCTTTAAGAGTCCACTAGTGAAGTTAAATACTTTGTACCTAGACTATTTAACTGCCCCGTAATAGGGTATTACACCCATTTTTGTAAAATGTCTTAATTAGATTCTAGAGTGCTAAAAAACCACTAAAAAACACAACATGATTATTTAATCGATTAGTGCCATAAATTTTACATTTTCAAATTTCGCGCGTAATTTGACGAAAACGCAGGACGCAGTGGACGCTATATTGATCTGTAGGTATGACGTCAGTTTGCTATTTAAACAAATGCGCTAATATTTTATAAGACAATTGTTTATAACTTAAAAAGTGATTTATTTTTCTTTTTATCGTTCGTTTGCTGTACCTGAATGCAAAATATTATTTTAATTAAAAATTACTTTCGTTACGAAAATAATAAAAGTACAAAGTTGTTTCATGGTGTTCAAAAACAGATTAAAAAAAACTGAAATCTTTCAATTGTATTTGAAAATTTATTTCATAAACTTTAAATAACATTTTCCGACTGTATTTTGCCTATGCTATGTCAATAATTGTTTTTTTCTCATATCGAGTAAGTTACCCTATTCTCGTGGTCGCACGCGTGGCTGCTGGGCGTGGGGTCCTGAGTTCGATTACCAGGTCGGCCAAAGTGTTACTGAGTTTTTCCATTAAAAATTTCTCAGCAGTCTGGAGTTTGAAAGTTGGCTGAGTGATACCCCCATGCCTCAGAAAGCACATTAAGCCGTTGGTCCTGATATATTTTATTATCGTGTTTATATGTCGATACCCATCACGTAATGCAGAGTTTGGCTAATTTAATTTGACTCTGTATTTAACAGCAAGTAAATAAGTCACCGTTTGTTTGTTAATTCAGTAAGAAAAATGTGTCAGCTCCCGCAACATACCGTAAGTCTTTACCGTAATCTATCACCCAACACATTTCGTCAACTCATAAATAGCTACTAGTAGCTAAGTACACACTTCAACAGGACTAGTCTCGCTAGAGATCCTTAGGGACACTTGACAGTCGTAATGTGCACTTGAGAACGACTCCAAGTGACCCTGATTGTTACGGGAGTACTTCAAGAGCGACGGATGCGCTCTCAAGATGGTTTTTTTTATGACTTTTTGATGTGACCGTTTGAGACGGCCCTTTTTTAGTTACGTGGCCATAAGTGGGTAGTTCAAAAGAGTTACTGGTCACTCGGGTGTTAACCTAAAAGTATGTATGTACAGTTATACATAATTAAATAATCAATTGAGCGGTGATCAGGGGAGTACCAATAGAAAATGGCGCCTAGGGCACGCATCATATTTGCGCCCCTTTGTAAATTATCATCTCGGTCTACAATGAGCAATGCTAGGTCACAAAACCTTTTTTGACCAATAACGAAGGTATTAATTTTAACTTGCCAAAAATTGCTTGAAATGCTGCAAGTTAATTAAGAATTTGTATAGAAATATGCAGATTTGGAAATACGCTTTAATCCCCGTACTGCACAATATATTAAAGTACCTAGCTCTTCAGATTTCTTAGATATAGATAACAATATGAAATGGTTTATTAATGTGTTTTCTTTTTAAATTAATAATTGGCGACTTTTGCGCCCCCCTTCGGTAGGCGCCCAGGGCTCGTGCCCTGGCTGCCCCACCCTAGTTACTCCTGTGGTGGTGATGGCCCTGGACTTACGAGTAGTAGGTCGTAGGCCCGAACTGGAACCCAGACAGGGCCTCTACTTCGCGTAAATTAAGTATTATCATCACCACATGCTCAAAAATGATAATTTTTTTTATATTCATTTATTTATTTATTTATTTTTTTATTTATTTATTTATTTTATTTATTTATCACAAACACTGCTATCATTACAGGAAATTCCTAATGCGGTAGCGTGGTCCTAAATTAAACTATCTTAAATAACATAACACATACAACATTGTTTTTGTGAATTCATTCAGAGAACACGTAAATAAATCGATCCTGTCAGCCGTGTCATTCAGTGCGTGCAAGGCGCGCGTCAGTGGCGCTTTGCTGAGCAAGTTGGTTCGTGCGCGTGGCACTGCTAGTAACCGTGTCTTCCGGGGCGCCGCGAAACGTAATTGTCAGGCACATTCAAAATACCGGAATTATAGGTCTTACCACGTAATAGTTTGAATACATATGACAAAATACACGTATATGAAAAAGCTGGCAATAGTCTTACTACAATTGTAACATAAACAAAAGCGATGAAGCTTTTCTAACAACAAAAATACTTAACATTATTCTAGAAAAATAGCACATGTTATATTTGAAGAATTCAATTTCCTTTCTTCCAAACTTGCTTTTCTCGTTTTGCCCTTACTTCCAACTTTGCTATAGACAATCTCAGCAGTCGTAGAGTTAAATCCGAACAAAAACTTTATTGATGCTGCTTCAGACGTTTACTTATGAAAACTTAAATAGGTACTCTTGTTAAATCTTAAAATTACGGAGTTTAATAAGTAAACCGTGGGAGGTCGGTATTGCGTGTTTGTTCTAAAGTTAGGCTGGAATTAACCACGAGCGAGATGCGAGCAGTGGTGGCTGAGTGGTAACGGCCGCCACTTACGACTCGTAGATCGTAGGTTCGAAACCAATCTGGCGATTTACTTTCTGTAAATTGTTCCATCACCACTGCTCTTAAAACGGCGAAGGAAAACATCGTGAGGGAACCGCCATGTCCTAGAACCAAAAATTCGAAGACATATGACATCTACCAACCCGCACTTGGCCCGTCTGGTGTATAACGGCTCACTTCCTCTCGCAGAGAGGAGGCCTGTGTCCCAGTAATAGGAACATTTTAGGTTAATTATGAAGTTAGTTATCCTTATCACGCAATAATATGATCTATTCATTAAAAATAACACCGTGAAAACTTAGTGAAGTGATCTTGAAGTGAGATGTCAAAATAGTGTCATTCCTAGGTATGACACTATTTTGATAGCTCACTTCAAGATTAGTTCACTACGCGTGCTGAGCTTATCGAATGGGGATAGGGAGCTGGTGGAAACCATTCGATACGCTTCCGTACCGAATCGAATAGTTAAGTAAAAGAATAGTAATAAGTTTATGCGTTTAACAAGTTCTCAACTTCAAATCTTCAATTCAGGCGTATGTAAGCATCGCAGCAGATGGCGTTCCGTAGTTTCTGCCAACCCCTATGGGAAAAGGTGTGAGTTTATGTATGTATACTGTCTTAACTCTAAGCTCTAACCGCAAACGAAGCATTAGTACGAGCATTTAATGAATACACGATACATTTGTTCACACCGAAAACCGAATTGTGAACGTAAACGTGTTTTTGAATAAATCCGACGTTTACGTAAACGTGGGTCGCTTCCGAGATAGATAAAGCGATAATTTTAGCAAGGTAGTTCTATCTGTTAAGGATATTTTTGAATTAATCTGTGGCATTGATAACAGTGTTTTGGGAAAATTATGTTATCAATTTTATCACATGAAAGTTTTAACAATTCACTAGTCTGAAAATCCCGGCTTCACTAAGATGTTATTTACTGAATTCACTCAATCTTACTTTTCTTACCTCTAAGTAGGTACACTTAGGGAATTTAATTGCCAAGTAAAATGAAATACCATGTCCATTTGCCGTTCATGCAACTGAACAGAGAAGTAATTGCGTAAAACACTAACAATAGGAATGGCGCTCATTTTGACGGTTCAACAACATTCATTGCGTTTTTTTGGTTTTTGACTACAGAGGCCCTAAAGTATAGTGTGAGTTTCATTTAACCATTTACATCAAACGCAGTGAGCGCGTTTGGCGCTCCGATTGGTCCGTCACCAATCCAGGGCCAATCGGAACGCTAAACGCGCTCACTGCGTTTGATGTAAATGGTTAAATGAAACACACTAGGGCCTCTGTACTGATTTGAATAAACGGACAATTTAAGTTGGTAGTGAATTGGAAAAACAATAAACTGACTATACAGTCGCATCGTCGTTTACATATATCAGGGCTTTCTGCTGCACAGACATTTGAATCAGTGTTCATATATCAAACGGTAGAGATAGCTAGTGCAATCACTTTAGAATACTGGCCATGCAGGACTTTTGAGCATCGTCGGCAATTTGTCTTCCGGATCGCGCAGTTAAACGCTTTGGGCCAAGCTCCATATGATATTACATGCATGATATTTAAGGTATGCATTATTTTAGGTACTTAGTAAGTAAAAACAAATTATTTGTTGGTAGAAACATAACCAAGGTTTGTTGAAACAACAGTTTCATGTAAGGTGGGCGAGTCTCTCATCAGTAAATCTGCTGTTATGTATCACGTTAGCAGTCGCGCTGGTTGATCAACGTGACAACAGCAAATCAACTCACATGATGTTTTACACGCACACACCGAAAACCTACCCGGTAACCGACATAGCCCGAAGAATTGCCAAAGTTAAGTTGCAGTAGACAGGGCACATTGCTCGCACAACAGATGGCCGATGGAGCCGATAGGTCTTGGAGTTGGAAGGCCTCCCACAAGGTGGACCGATGACCTTGTGAAGGCCGCAAGAATCCACTGGATGCGGGAAACACCAGAACCGGTCGAAGTGACGGAGTTTGGGGGAGGCCTATGTCCAGCAGTGGATGTCTATCGGCTGAAATGATGATGAAAATTATGTTTTACAACAGCCGGTTTTTTCTGAAGAAATCTCTACGTGAAGTGAACTGTCATTCCACCTACATTGATGCTAACATCAATGAACTATTGACAGCTCACTTCAAGCGCTTCATCGAACTTTTCACGGCGAGATTAAAAAAAATATTGAACGGCTGGTTAAATGAAGTATAATAAAGTTTCAGAATCCTAGTTTATCTGGTTTATACATTTTCACAACCAACGTACGTAACAATTCTCTTTGAACGTAACAGATAGTAGGTAATATTTCTTATAAATCAGGAAGTTAATTTGGTAACTGGCAAAGGCTTTTATTGTAAATTTTGACGTCCAAAAATGCCTTTTAATTGGCCTACTTGAAATAAATTATATGACTTTAACTTTGAGGCTAAGGAAACTTTTCGTCTCAAAAGACCAATAAGAAAAGGGAAGTCGCCGACCATAGCTAGTTAAACTATAAACGACGAACGAATACAAATGCATACACATAAGTCACAATCACCAGTAAACAATGACTAATATAATCTCGATTTGTTTTAATACCACTGTTTACTGTAAGACGCATTTTGTATTACATTCGGAGCACGAACTCTCGTGGCCTTGGCTTACTCCAGCACTGCGATAACAGCCACAGAACTATTAACAACCAGGCATTGAAGAACTCCGTCAAGCATTCCTAATACCCCCTTAAGTTTGAAATACGGGTGGTACGGGAAGAGAAAGGTAGCTCAAATAGCACTGGTCTGTTTTCAAAGGGCTTTACGATGTTATGGTTTAACTCTTTGCGGGTAGGAACACTCCAATTTTGATGAAAATATTTCAAGAGCTTTAATTCTGGCATGCTTCAAATAAGTGTTGAAACAACGGCTTGGTTTGTTTTAAGGAACTTGAAACAAGTAATTTATTTAATTAACTTCTATTTAAATATGACGTGGCCAATTTCGAGTCGCTTCTCGAGAATTCAACAAGTTTTTGTTTTAATCATTGCTTTGTTATCATGATTGTGTGTTGGAACAAAAAGGTTATCGAGGAGGCATCGTCAGGTTATCCTCACAATAAAATTACGTGAACTCTTGTTGTTGAAATAAGGCCGAGGATAATTATAATAAAACGATAGCGGCATAATCTTTCTACATACAGTTTCATGTTAACCTTTGTGATTACACGTAGGTAATGTATGTTCCGTGCACATAATACACAAAGACTACTGATTTTGTTTCTTCCTTATCAGCTCCTATTATCGTTTATTATGACTGGAAGCCTTGTATTCTAACAAAATCAACGTTTCTACTCGTACATTCGGATTCATCCCTGTTTATAATCCTAAGATTTCTAGCTCATGTATTCCCACATGGTTAGCACTAAGATTAGAACACAGCGTACCGAACGTCTTATCTGAATACATTTTGCAAATCTTCGTCGATAATTCTACACGTACAAAGGGACCATTGTTCAGTATTGTGAACGTGGAAACTATTCAGTTCGGTGTGAATAGAGCTCTTCTCTTCGGTGCGGATCCACTCTGCACTCTGATTAATTTACGCTGTTCAAGGACTACAGGGAAAAATATCACACTTCCGTTTTGTTCCTCTGCTGCAGTCATCAATATACTCTGCAATAATGAGAATATTGGAGAGTGTTGTTTTATTTCTTGGTACCTGTCTATTTTACAATAGAAATTATTGGTTACTTGTGTTTTACCTTACCGGACAGAGAAACACGACCATCGATCTTTGTAAAGAAAATTCTGATCATTAATGCGGTTTTGTCATTGTCTCTCATTGTAATTCTGTTATCTATTTACCAACTAACGCAGGTTTCTAAATTCCTAATTGATTAATTCTGAGGCTAAATCTGGAAACTGTTTGCCATTTAGGTTACCTAACCAGAATCAAATCTCTAGATAGCCCAGCTTATTTACAGATCAGGGATTCTTGATTAGGCTCCCAGACACCGAGGGCTAATACCTTTTAAGACAAGAAAAGACGCCTATTTTTAGCCAACAATTTAAGTCAGGCATGAATTATGAATTCCTGCCTTATTTCTACTGAGGTGGCTATTTAGGTTGTAATAATAGAAAGTAGCGTTGTAAAGGTGCAACCAGACTGCCGTATTGTTCACCTCGATACATATTCCACATACTCAAAATTCAAAACATACACCACACACACACACACACACGACACATACACATGACATATACATTTACACACCCAAACTCACAGTGTAGCAGAGAGGCTTTAATTTAATTTAATCATTTTATTTTATTATTTGTGTACTGAAACGATAGCAACTAACCGAACGCTAATCCGTACTAATTTGTATAAATTTGAAAATTTTATTAATAGAGAAAGCCTTGGCACCCATAACACAAGTTTAATCTTAGCTTGGGTGCCGGAGGTAATAGGTAATAAGTGATTTATGCAATTTAAAAAACAATATTGTCTAGTACTAACCTATCGCCTCTGTATAAATTGTAAATTTGGAAATAAAGTTTATTCTATTCTATATTCCATACCGTTCAATGGTCAATCGACTACCATTGATCTACAGGGTCAAATTAAATTAGTTGGCAATACTTTACTCACGTGTTGAGTATCGATATCGAAAACCAATGAAACAAAAAATATATTTTTTTCATCGAACTTTGTTCATAATCTTAAATGACGCTGAAAGCCAACCAAACGACTGTTACGTTTTGGTTTTTGGAAATTCGTAAAAAATATATAAGTTCCATGGAAAATTACAAAAACAGCTGAGAGTTCCACGCGCGCCGGCCGCTCGCCATTCGCTGACCGATCAACTTCAAAAGAAAACAATCAATATAGATCCACCGTAGCCCAGCAAACCGCACATCAATGGTAATATTTGCACTACAAAAATCACCCTTAGTACGACGACATAAAGGCGCCGTCTATGACAAATTGTAACTACTTATGTAACCACACAAATGTTGAGCGTTGAGGGAGTGTGGTACAGCCAACCGACTGTTGAATCACTCTAGACGGTTTACGTCGTTCAAACACAGTCTGTTTTCACCCTTATTTAGTTCATAACACGCACTACATATCCGAAATTAATTAGGTTTCCGAGATAAATTACTTCGCTCACTCCTAGACAATAGCTGCGGGTATTCATTAACGGTACACGGCTACAAGTACAGTATCGTTGTTAATTACATTATAACTATCCTCTTCCTTATTCTATATTAACGAAGACTCAGGTGCTTGGGTAGTTATATCTGTCAAGTAAGACTTGGCTTAAGTTAGTGTTGTGTGTAAGGCGTGTGTGTGATTTCCCTTCGGCAAAAATTACTAACTTCCATATAAATTTCGATCCCCTATTTAATACAGGGTGTAAGGGGAACGCTTCCTAAGCCAGAACGTAGGTTATATACAACCTAAATGCAAACGGATACCAATAACCTTTCGCCTTAAATTGGTTATTTTAGCGCAATGGCTCTGGGCCCCCCAGACATGGCCCTGCATTGTTAGACTCACATAAAATTCAAATAGTAAAATGTTTGGACTTTAAAAGAGACCCTGACCTCTGAGTTTGATTTGGCATTTCTTCTCAGGGAACAGTCAGCTAGGAAATGCCGGCGCCATCTGATTTTGAAAATATAGATTAACAAAATATTGACGTGTAAAAGTGTCTTTTAAGGTCTACATACATAAGTAAACATTTCATGTAATTTCATTCAGGGCATGTATTTTCCAAAATCCTAACAAAGAACTCATTTTCTTTGTAAGTTTACGGAACTCTTGTACAAAGTTTCATGCTTTTAGACACAGCGCTTTAGGCTGTGCTGTTTGTCAGTGAATTAATAAATAAATTTAAGATCTACAAGGTTTACCGATGACCTTGTGAAGGCCGCGGGAATCCGCTGGATGTGGGAAGAACAAGACCGGCTGAAGTGGAGGAGCGTGGGGGAGGCCTATGTCCAGCAGTGGACGTCTTTCGCCTGAAACGATGATAATGGTTGTGCTCCTGCGCCCTAATTGTACACAATTAGGGCGCATGAGCACAACCTACAAAGTTAGGATTAGGATCCATTAGTTAAAATACATAATAGTAGACAAATTATAGAATTAATTACTGACGCATTGTTTACTTGATAAATCATCACCATTATCATCGTTTCAGGCGAAACACACACACGGCGACACACTATTAATTATAATCATTTTCAAGAATACTGGTAATCCATTGCTTCATAAATATGTTTAAAAAAAGTGTCTGCTCAGCAACGTAAATAATGCAATGAATGTTGTTCATCTGTCAAAATAAAAGCCATTGCTACTGTTAGTGTGTTACGCACTACCCAACAGGACAGGCCCCTGGTGGACAAAATCAGATCAATCATCATCATCATATCAGCAGAAAGACGTCCATATAAGCCTCCCCCAAAAGGGAGGGATTTGACATAATCGCCACGCTTGACAGGCGGGTTGGCAATCGCAGTATGGTGGTCAAATGCATAGAGAACGCTGCTGCCCATTCTCTAGTAAGTCCCTTAGTCGCCTTCCACGACACCCATGGGAAGAAATGGGATGGTGCTATTCTTTTACGTCCGACACCACACGGAACCGGGGCAAAATGGTTAAAGGTAATTAGGAGAAAACCATAACACAGTAAGTACTAAGAAGATGTTTAGAAATGACATCACATTATCTGTCACTTTTCCCAGTCTAATGTTCTCGTAAACATAATTATGAAGGTAACCTCGAAATTTATTACGTAACTTTCTTTCATAATTTTCTTTCATAAAACAAACATGCGAAATGAATGAAAATGTTCATTTTAAAAGCGGTATTTCATAAAACTCATAATTATTATAAAATTAAAAGTAACATGAGTAGGTATCTGCCGTCTTTTGTATAAGTACCAATATCAAATAAACCTTTCAAAAGAACTTCACACTCTGTCATAAAAATCTAAAGTTTTATAAAAGCATCGTTGAAAAAGGTACTTAATTAATTTTCTGAGGCGTCCGTACCATTCCCGACTACCTTATTAATTTCACTTTAGCCTCTGAAACCTTCAGAAGGATATTTCATGATCAAAAACTAAATTACCACCCCTAATGTTTAGGAATGTTTATGATCATCGAAATTGACGTCCAAAGATCCTGAAGCGGACATTTTACTTCATACGTAGTTCTAATCGGATGAGAAGTTATTAATAATGAAGTTGAACGTAAATATTTGATTTTCAGTGTAGGGATACCTTTTGGACGGCATGAAAAGGATATATTTTGTTTGCGGCCGTCGTCCGGAGGCGAACGCTGGGTTATATTGAAAAGGGTCCGACTAGCTTATAATATATGACTTTTAATTAGACGTAGGTAAAACTTGTGAATGTTATTCCAACGTTAGTTTCAAAGACTTTTAATATTTGCATAACATATATAAGGTAACCGAAAGTACTTGAAATAATATTAAAATTATGTACCTACATCATGTATATAAAAAGAGGGAAAATAATCAAAGGGTATAAAAAAATTCGTCCGCATCACTGTCAACAGGAAAAGTGCCCCAAAAGCTGGCAGCATTGCCACGTTGCATGGCGATGTTGATTCTTTAGCCGAAAAATAGGCCAACCCTGCAAAACATTAGTTTTGACTGTAAAAATATATTTTTTGGTAAAAGCAGTGACCCTTCTTAATTATTTTTAACAGGAACATTCAAGCATTTATTGGGAAATTCTTTAATGGACGTCCCGAGTCGGTATCACTCGGAGCTTCAATTACTGGGAACGAAACCACTCGCAGACACGTGTGTCTGTTTATTGTATATACATTACATACCTACCTACAATGATATTACCTTTAGATGCGTTACTGGCGCTCAATATTGGCAAGATAAATGCAAGGTAATTGCCTGTCATATTATTAGTCACGTACCATCGCGTGACGCGGCAACACGCTAGTGACGTAACGAATTTATTCAATCCATCAATCCTTTTCTTTTTGTCTTGGTAAGAAATCATCAAATGACTTCTCCCGCTCTGGGTGGAGCAGGAGGGCGTGATAGACTTTTACTGACTAAAACCCACCCGTGTTCCCTCAGTTGCCTGTGCGCCAGAGGCTGCGGTAACTCTTTCAAACAACCCGCACCACTGGCAGGCATCGGCCCTTGCGGGCCCCACCAGTTGGTGCTGACATCTCTTTGAGGCGCGCGGGGAACACAACGCGCTGTCGACCCGGGTTTGGTCCTTACCGGACAGCGAGCTACCCACTACTCGCCGTCCGCAAGCCCGCGCCTACGGTGGCCGGCAATCAGCCTGGGATTCCCGACGCCCAGGGCGTCTCCTACGAAGGCCAAGACCGTGAGGGCGCATATACTGCATCTCCCTCACGTGCGCCGCCTCCCTCTTTGCGAGCATCACTGCTTCGCTGAAGGAAGTGACTGCTAGCCATGCACTCTCGCTTCGTACCATGGCCTGGACCAGGGACTGACGCGAGAGATCGCCGCCGCCGATCGCGTCCATGAAAACATCCATGTCCGGTGAGGACCTGTGTTAGGCGGAGGGGACTTACCGCCGCAATCGTGGCGTGCCCAATCCTTGAATAGGTTTGGTGGCAGTGGGCAGGGCACATTGCTCACATAACAGATGGCCGATGAAAAAAAAAAAAAAAAAAAAATGAAAAAGTGTTTATTCACAGAAATTTGTTCATTGCAGGTTACATTTACCTCTGCCAAACTGCATAGCAGTTTGTTGGCAGACGTAGCTCCATTTTTATACAAACTTTTAATTATTAACATTAAACAATTTTTATAACGTACTTTTTCACCTACTTAAAACTACTCTTGCATTCCTTTTTAAAACAAACTTACTTAATTATTCTCTACAGTTAGGCTTTCACAAAATATATTAAAGAGATATTTATGAATTTTATTTTTAAAGGAGGTTTTTGTGATACAATCGTTTATATCGACTGGAAGATTATTGAAAATAGTTGGAACTAAAACATTTCTACACCTTCGGCCATAATAGTTATTACATGTGGGCACTTCAAAACTTCTCATATTATTGTTCCTTTGAGATCTTGTGCGTATAATATTGTTTTTAAATTCATTGCTGCAGTACTGTTCTAAAGCCACTGACAACACTACCCTCTGATGAACAGGCAGCATTTTACATTCCAAAAATAAGTCTTCGTAATCACTACTTTTACAACGGTTTTTTGTGCTTTTATCTACTAATAGTTTCATGAATCTGATTTGTATTTTTTTAATTTTTTCCAAATATGTTTTAAATGTGTTACCATAGCATGCCAGCCCATAAGAAATCAGTGAGTCCACCAGTGCATAGTAGACCATGTACAATGTTGCCCTATCCAGCACACAACTAAGGTGGTGGAATTTTACAAGCACGTACCTGAGTTTGTCACATAAGTGCATAATGTGTGTTTTCCACGAGAAGCTGTTGTCTATGACTAAACCCAAGTACCTGTATTCCTCCACCACCTCAATGTTTGCACACTCACACAGCGTAATTCCCTCACTGTGCAGACACTCATAGCTATGCCCCACTATGCGCGGCGGACGTTCGACCTTTTTAAGATGAGGAGATCGTATATGCATACATTTGGTTTTATTTATGTTGATTATGATGCCATTGTCGTGAGCCCACTTGATAATATTAGTAAAATCCTCCTGAATGTTACTTTCAATTAAATTTAAATCTTTATCTGCATACACTAGACAAGTATCATCAGCATACATATATATGCGACATTTACGAACCACATTGCACATGCTGTTGACATGCATGATGTATCCAACGGGACCAAACACGGATCCGGTTGGCACACCACACGCAACGTGTTTGGGCTCCCCGACGACGCCGTCAATGACCGTTCGTAGTGTCCGGTCTGTGAGGTAGGCACGGAACCACCTGTTCAATGGTCCCGCAACCCCACACTCCTCCATGGCCTGAAGCAGCTGGTGGTGCTCCAAGGTGTCAAATGCTTTTTTGAAATCAATGTAGACCACCACCACCTGCTTCCGCTGATCCAAACACTCATTGACGTCGTCCGCGAACCGCGCCAAAGCCGTCGCCGTGCTCCGCCCACATCGGAAACCATGTTGTGCATTGGTCAGAATATTATGTTTTTCCAAAAAAACACTTATCTGGTTCACAATAAACTTTTCTACTATTTTATTTATAACTGATAATATGGCTATTGGCCTATAGTTTGCGTAATCACTATGTACACCTTGTTTAAAAATAGGTCTAATTAATGCAGTTTTTAGTTTGTCGGGGTATAACCCCCTTTCAACACACAAGTTAATAAACAAAGCGATAACAGGGCTCAACTTAGATTTAAATAACTTAATTTCTTTAACTCTAATCTTATCTATTCCGTCAGACTTATCACAACTTAGCAAATCTATTATCTTATCTATATCCATTGAATGAGCTTTCTGAAACCGCAGTGAAACATTTCCGGTATCAACATAGCTTGATCTTTCCAAAAACTTATGACTACAGGCATGTTTAATATCTAAGATTTCTTTGGTAAATGTTATTGAGAATTTATTACATATAGTATCAACCGAACTTTCAAATTTTCCCAAGTACTTTAAAATAACAGAATCTATACTTCTTTTTTCATTTCCTATCCATGAATTAATTTTAGTCCAAATCTTTCTAATATTTTTGTTACATTTTTTTATTTCTTCTTGACGGTATTTATTTTTCGCTTTACTTATACATTTATTTAATCTATTTCTAAATCTATTATATTGTCTACGCAAATTCATATCGATGGGGCCGGTTCTGGAGTGGCGACCGCGTACCGGAAGCCGTAGCGTTGGAAGGTCTCCCCACAAGGTGGACCGAGGACCTCATGAAGGCCGCAGGAATCCGTTGGATACAAGTAACGTAGAATCGGTCGAAGCGGTGGTGCTTGGGGAAGGCCTATGTCCAGCAGTGACCATTTTCCGGCTGAAATGATGATATTTCCATAAAGAAAATTCTCTTCCACAATTCTCCTGTTTCAGAAAATATCATGGCCCTAAGGACCATGATGCTTTTCTGTAAAATATTAGCGGTTGTTTTTTACTAGACTACACTACTTTCACCTGAAATTATACCTATTAGGTAATAATTTAAATGTGGCACTCAAAATGTAAAATTAAACATTACAAATCACGGCTCCTTCCTATGGGGATACGCAGAAACAACAGAACGCTCCTTTTGCTTCGTTTATGTTCAAAGTTCAAACATCAGAGGCCCTAGTTCCATTTCGATCTCACGTTCGTTCGTTTGGTTCTTCGTTTGGTAACGGACCAATCGGAGCGCCGAACGCGCTCGATACTTATTTATTTATATATGCTTTATTGTACACCAGAAAGTACATGACAAAAAAAAAATAACACTAAAAACATACAATGGGCGGCCTTATCGCTTTCTGCGATCTCTTCCAGGCAACCTTGGAATGGACAGTGATTGCGTAGACATAAAAATGGGGTTGTCATTGGTGCAAAATATAGATACACTATACTATACATACTACTATACATACATAGATATATTCATATATATGCTGTATAATAGATACTTTTGATCGAGATGGTTAAATGAAACTCACACTAGGGCCACAGGTCATGCACGCACGCCGGCTGTGAGCACTACGCACCTGACCATTCTTAAGGACATCACCGATAAGGTCATTATTGATATGTTCCCTTTTGGCGTTCCCGGCGTTTCCACTTATATCTGCCTTGTAAATACCTTTTGTTAGTCGCCTTTCATTCATCTCCATCGCCTTCCGAATATTAAAATAAGCTTTGAATAAAACATGCGGGGACATAACTAATTAAAACGTACGTGGGGTCTCATCGTATGGTAATCGCTATCTAATCTGTGAGGAACAAAATGCTTACACGACCCCATTACAATTTCGCTAACGTTTCAACCCTCTACTTGAGTTTTTTTTTTTCGTTTTTTATTTAAAGGAACATATTCCTTTATGAAGTGCCGTAGCTGTTCAATATCGATATTTGCTTAGGCATATTAATATTGAGGGAAGTGACTGTCGTGGCCTCGTGTTAACGGTTGCGACTTACACGTTGTGGTTGGTGTGTGAATTATTTCACCTACACTGCTCTCAAAACGGTGAAGGAAAACATCTTGAAGAAATCGGCATGTCTTAGAACTAAAATTTCGAAGACATGTGACATGAGACATCCGCCAACCCGCACTGTGCCTGCGTGTGGAATTCGGCACACTCCCTCTCACAGAGAGTACGCCTGTGTTCCAGCAGTGAGAAGAATATAGCCTGATTAAGCTCTATTAATAGACATATACCCTTTAAAACAAATTCATATACTGCTCAAACTATTCGTATTTTTTGGTCTTCAATATAAGGGCATAATTACTAGATATAATTAACTAGTACTACTAATATTATAAATGTGAAAGTTTGTGAGTATGGATGTGTGTATGGATGGTTGTTACTCTATCACGCAAAAACGGCAGAACGGATTTAAATGAAATTTGGTACACGAGTAGTTTGTAACCTGGAATAACACATAGAATACTTTTTATCCTGGGACTACGTTCCCGTGGGATAGTTTTCGACATCCACGCGGGCGAAGCCGCTGGCAAAAGCTAGTATTCTAAAGGATTTTTATTTACAGCAGCTCCTCTAAAGTGTCATATGCCTAAAATGGCGTATCGCTTTCTATAAAAAAGTTACTCAACACGTACCAACAGATGTCAGTAATTCAGATTTCAATGAAGTAACTTCTGACCTTCGGGAAAATACGTATACGCACGACGACGTATCAAGCAATACATGTCCAGTATAAGCAGACTACTCACTGAACGAAAACCCAATACAATGCGAGGTCAGCTAAGACTGAAAATATAGCTTCATATTTTGTCGTGTGTACCAGAGGCCCTAGTGTGAGTTTCATTTAACGATCTCGATTTTACGCATCGAGCACGTTCGGCGCTCCAATAGGCCGTGGACTGGTGAAGGTCCAATCAGAACGCCGAACGCAGTCGATGCGTCAGATCGAGACGGTTAAAAGAAACTCACGCTAGGGCCAATGTACCTACCTAATTATAAATACGATAAAAAGCACAATATTGTAAATCCAGTTCAATAGTTTATCGGATTGTTGCTTCAAAAACAATGTTTGGTACCCTGATAATTTGGTAAACAATGTTTGGTATTTTCTTCAGTATCATCAAACGATGACATGGAAGCTCTCCAATCTGACCTGGCGCGATTGGATGATTATTGCTTAGTTAACAAACTTGATTTGAACCCTGTGAAATGTTCAGTAATCTCCTTTAGCAGAAAACGCGTCCCTCTCCCTACAACTTATAAACTGAAAGGGCAGCTATTACACAGATGCGATGGTGTACGTGACCTGGGCGTTTTTCATGATACCAAACTTTTATTTAACGTTCACATTGAACAAATAGTGGCCAAAGCTTCGAAGTCACTGGGTTTTGTTATGAGAGTCGCAGGGTGTTTCAAGAAAGCCAAAACCCTTAAGATTCTTTATTGCTCTTTTGTGAGAAGTCATCTTGAATATGCGTCACAAATTTGGAACCCGTGTTATGGCAAGTACATTGATCGTATTGAAAACATACAGAAAAGATTTATTCGTTTCCTATGTTTTCGGCTGCGTATACCATACCATTCAGAAAATTACATAAATCTTTGTAAGAAGTTTCATTTACAGCCACTTATAAATCGGCGTCGATTAGCAGATTGCACTTTTCTGTTAAAAATTGTATCTAACGAGATCGACTGTCCTGATCTCCTGCAAAAACTGAAATTCAACGTCCCTCAGAGATCAGTTAGGTTTAATCCACCTATCTCCATTCCTTTCTCTTCTTCTAACTACAGGCATAACTCATATATGGTGCGAGCGAGTAAGGACTTCAATATTCTTAGTAAAGAGTTCTCATTTGACCCATTTACCACCAAAACCTATTCTGTACGCACTCGGTTAAACGCTGACTTTTTCAATAGTGCATAGTGCTTATTGTACCTTATATAATATATTCTTTTCTATCGTGCTTGTTACTGATCATAAGATTTCTACTACTTTTTTCTGTTTTTATCCGTGAGAACCTGTAATTGGCTTAATGTTACATATACAACTGTTATCCATCTATTATAGCTGTTGGTTCTCCTATGAATAAATAAATAAATAAATAAATAAATAAATAACCTATTCTATTTTAACGCAGGCTCGCCACAAACGGTATGCATATACAGAATCCTTTTCACATCATTTATTTGAGTCACAAACGCAACCATATCAGTTTTAGGGCTCGAACAAAGTTAGGAAGATACAAAATATGTTTGTTTGGAGGACGTCGAGAGTATTGTTGTGTTTTATTGTTAGCTTGCTTCCGCCCGCGTCTTCGTCGACATAAAGTTTAACGTTATCGCAGTCCACTGCTGCATACGCCTCTCCCAGGCAGCGCCACAACACTCTATCCTCCGCCTTCCGCATCCAGTCTGTCGCAGCCACCTTTCCGGGTCCATCTATCTGGGGCCCGCATCCTACAATACGCTCGCCAATACTCGGTCTTTACTCCAGGATTCGTGTGCTCCACCAGCCATCGGTCCTTCAACAAACATGACCAGCCCATTGTCACTTCAGCTTGCTTACACTGCTATGTCTGTAACTTCGGTAGAAGCTAACAGTACCGTAAAATTCGAAAATAGTTTAGCTTTCTTTCAGTGCAAAGCATTTTTGTAATCGGTCGAGGAATTCCAAAGATCACCTCATAAGGAGCCCTTGTACTCATCATTACGAACAACTTTTACTACGGGACCAAACCAGAAATCGCCAAAAAAAAATCAGCTGTTCCTACATTTATGTTCGCATAACTCGTCAAAATGTAAGGAACAGCTTTTTATTTGATTGGCGCGTGGCGCGACGCTACTGTAGAAGATAAATTTCCATGAAGTTTTCATAGAAATTGTTCTAGTACAGTCGCATCTCGCCTGCCTTCAAACTGACAAATTTCATACCACTTTCGATACAAATACTTAAAACCTTTTCCGACCCACAATTTCCATACTACATAATCCAACTAATTTTATAAATGTTAAAGTTTGTATGTTTGGATGTTTAGATGTTTGTTACTCAATCACGCAAAACCGGCTGAACGGATTTGGATTAAATTAAGGCACACAGAACACGCACAGTTGGCAGGCCTCCCACAAGGTGGACCGATGACCTTGTCAAGGCCGGCCAACCGCTGGATGCGGGATGCACAGAACCGGTCCAAGTAGTGGAGCTTGGGGGAGCCCTATGTCCAGCAGTGGACGTCTTTCGGCTGAAATGATGATAATGATGATGATGATGGAGGCACACAGATAGTTTATTACTTGGATGAAGACATAGGATACTTTTTATCCCCGTAGTACGTTCCCGTGGGCTAAATTCCGACTACCTCGCGGGCGAAGCCACTGGCAAAAGCTAATAATATAATAAATATAAGAATATGGCGAGACAGATAGATCAGCTTCGATGAGAACGTTTATGGTCTAATAATGATGATTGATGTGACGTAAAAAGAAAACACGATTCGATAATGGATTCGCCTAGGCTCAATTAATCAACTCAGCCTATCACAGTCCACTGTTGGGCATAGAACTCGGACAAGTTTCGCCACAACACCATCGCATTCTCCACTCCAGGACTCGACAGCTCCACCAGCCATAGGTAGCCTGAATTCTACGATTTAAAAAAAAAAAAGTTTTTTATTCAAACTAGGCTGAGAGTCAACACTTTTTGAACGTCAAAATTACATAAGACAGTCCCCCCAAAAACGCCCATCCATCACCGCTTGCATGTGCTTTAGCTGGATAGAAAAACAAACTCCCCAGCAGCACAGCTGTCTGTTAAGCTGGAAGAACTTGATTCTATACAATAACAGGCAAGTAACTAACCTCCAACAATATATGAAAATTTTATTAATAAAAAATTCAAAAAAGAAATGGTTTATACAGTCAAATAAAATAAACAACGACATGAAGCAACTCATATGACCTGTCAGTAGGCAAGCTAACTCTGGTGAAAGAACACAAACGTTGTCTTGAGTTAATCACAGCGACCAACAATTCTTCTCGTTTAAGTAGTCGTTGATAGAATAGTATGCCTTAGACCAAAGGTTGGATTTTACTTCAACTTTAAATGCATTAAAATGTAATCTAGCAAAGAAGAGGGAAGCTTGTTATAAAAGGTTATACCAAGCCCTATGAACTTTATAAAGCCGGTGAAAGGGAGCACGTAGTTTGTCCTTATTTCTAGTATTAATATTATGAATATCACTGTTTTTAGTGTATAAGTGTATAATTTGCCTAATATATGTTGTGTTGTTGTTTGCGAAGATGAATTGCGATGTTACCGTGAGAATATCAATATCTTTAAAAAAAATCCGTCAGAGAATATCTAGCACCTAGCCGATAAATTGCACGAACAGCACGTTTTTGAAGGACAAAAATATTTTGAATATCAGCGGCTTTGTCCCACATCAGAATACCGTGGGATATAACGGTGTGAAAATAACTAAAGTAGACTAACCGAGCTGTATCGACGTCAGTTACTTTTCTGACGGCGTAGGCGGCTGAACTGAACCTCCCCGCTAGGCTTGATATGTGTGATCCTCACTGAAGTTTGGCACCTACTTTTATGCCCAGAAAAACTGTCGAGTCTACGGTTTCAAACACCTCTTTATCTAAGAAGATGTTGGGACTTAGATTTCTAACATTCGGTAAGGCGAACTTTTGATTTTTGATCGCTCAAAAGATTTCACGGATTAAAAAGAAAATTATTTCTGATCATTCTGTGTATCATACTGATGCCACTTAATACATAAAGTATCAGAAAACTTGACGGAGGAAGCTCACCAAATCCACTGCATTATCGGAAAAAATTGCGCAGACTTAAGGACCAGTTCATTGTCAACAGTTTTCTGTCGAACGACGTAGACATAGCCAATATTCCTGTTACTCATACCTTAATCAATAGCTCTCGTAAATGTACTGCACCCTCGAAGTAAAATTAATCCAAACAATCAAAGACCTAGGTAAATTAATTCGGAACATAATGCCTAGCACTTAGGGGCTTGTGTCTAAGTAATACCAGCCACACCAGTCAATCGATTAGATTAAACTGCCACGTTTGCCACGGTTAGTCTGTGGATGGGTGACCATGTTTGCATACCAGACCTGTCCGTGCCTCGAAAAGCACGTTAAGCCGTTGGTCTCGGCTGTCATTTGTGGATCTTTGACAGTCGTTACGGGTCGTCAGAAGCCCGAAAGTCTGACTACCAGTCTTACCAAGGGGTATCGCGATACCCAGCTACTCGGTTGTAGAGGTCAGACCGGCAGTGGTTAGACTGGAAGCCGACCACAACAAGTTCGGAAAAGGCTCTGTATCGGACTACTGAGTGATATCGCTCTAGACTAAATTAGCGTAGGCGGGGCGAACTTGATTCCTATGAAAAGTAAATATTTATTGATATAAATTTGCAGCAATGAACCTGTGAAAAAACAGCCAAGTTCGAGTCGGACTCGCAAAGGTAAATAATACAAAATAATATTTAACACTACCATCGTTTTTAAAACGTTTTTTGTAAGTAAGTAAAAAATAAAAGTTCTTCTCCGCTTTAATTTTCGGGTCTCGTTTGCACCATTTAGGTACGGAATCCTTAAAAAAGAAGGCTTTTGCTCTGCGGTGAAAGAAATAAATCTACAGGATAAAAGCTTTATCAAGGTTTCGTAACTCTTGGCAGAAACAGTTCATTCCCTAAGTTAAATCATTAAGTGATTCGTGAATACAAAACAAGATGTTTTGTGTGAGCCTACCGCAGCCTAGCCAAGGATTTATCACGTTTCTTGTTTATTCACACGTTTTATGTTTTATCCTCTTGGTTTTAGGGTTCCGTACCCAAAGGGCCCTATAACTAAGGGGCCATCCATAAATTACGTCACACTTTGAGGGGGTCAACGAAATGTGACATTGTGTGACAAGGGCCAGGAGATGAAAAGCTTTGTGTTGTCACATGTTAAAATCACCATTAAGTGTCTAAATTATTTGAGTTTATGCTAATTTCATTAAAAATTATTTTTAGTTTAATAAAAAAAATGTAAAAGCTGCTTTAATTTAATTATGTACTAATAAATACAAAATTTAAGAAATTGTGACGTCACACAAGGGGTAGGGGGTTTCACAAGTGTGACCACATGTGACAAGGATGGGAGGGGTCAAAAAACCATAAAAATTTGTGTGATGTAATTTATGGATGGCCCCTAAGGTCAATCGTAATAGGTAGACACATACTATGGCTACGCTACGCTATAACAATAAATAATAGAAATTAAAGGCGGTCCCCATACTAGAAACGTATTTTTTTTTAAATATCACCGGTCTCTCCACTAGCCCAATGCCTACTCTAGGATGCATATATGGTACGGCTCGCATCCTTCCCTATCCTTTTTTTTTTGGCTGGGAAATCATCAAATAACTTCTTCTGCTTTGGGTGGAGCGGGGGGGCGTGTCAGACTTTTACCGACTAAAACTCACCCGTGTTCCCTCAGTTGCCTGTGTGCCAGGGGCCGCGGTATCTCTTTCGAACAACCCGCACCCCTGGCAGGCACCGGCCCTTGCGGGCCCCATCAGTTGGTGCTGACATCTCTTTGAGGCGCGCGTGGAACACAACGCGCCGTCGACCAGGGCTTGGTCCTTACCGGACAACGAGCTACCCATTACTCGCCGTCCGCAAGCCCGCGCCTTCGGTGGCCGGGAATCAGCCTGGGATTCCCGACGCCCAGGGCATCTCCTGCGAAGGCTGCGGCCATGATGCGCGACGCGTGACGCGGGCGCATGTACTGCCTATCCCTTACGTGCGCCGCCTCCCTCTTTGCGAGCATCACTGCTTCGCTAAAGGGAAGACGGCTAACCATGCACTCTCGCTCCGTACTATGGCCTGAACCAAGGCCGGACGCGAGAGATCGCCGCCGCCGATCGCCTCCACGAGGACACGGCGATGCTCCGCCCAAGCCGGGCATACCTCCACCGTATGCTCCACCGTGTCCTCAGGGCGATCTTCGCAATGGTAACACACGGGCGTTTCCTCCCGCATCTTTCCCTATCCTAAGGGCATGTATTCCCTACCTGTGTACCACCATGAAACATGAAGCTTCAAGGGCTCGTGCAAATCTTGGGGTTCATTCGATTAATCGAGTCTGGTCAAACCACGCTGGGGTGGGTGCATGTCATTCATTTATTCATTTAATCTTTTCCCGTTGACAACGATGCGGAAAAACTTTTAAATGCCTTATGATTATTTTATTTTTTCTATACTTGTATACATTATTATTTTAAAACCAGTCGTTTGTAAAAGGCAGAAAGAGACTAGGCTCTAAATTAATTGTAAATATTCCTCGGTGGTACGGAACCTTTTGTATGTGACTTGCCACTTTTTTTTTTCTTCACACGTTTTATCATCTTGTTTTTTGCGCCTAAATCCTTATAAAACGGGCCTATTCTTCTCAGAATACTCGCGCTTTCATTTGGTTTACTTCGTAATTCGACACGTTTGCTTCTTTCATTGTACTACACTTGTACCAATATTCCGGGATAGTGTTACTGTCTTAAATGACGTGATATTTCTTTATCTTGAAAAAGATGGAATAGGAAGAAAATAGTTTTGGCATTTTGGTTGTTCTTACTTTTATTATAACCTCTAGGTACTTACTTTTAGGCTCGCCCCCTATTACACACATGGAACTTAAATGTAACTGGCGAAATGTGCGGGAACTACAGGATAGGTTTTTATCCAGTGCGCTAACTGTAAACATGAATTCAGCATACCATTCTAGAACCCCCAGCACCGAAATTTTTCAACGGTAATACAAAAAAAAAATCGGCTGTTCGATACATTTTGACCGCGTAGGTATTGCACTTTTCTATGAAACAGCTGATTTTTTTGTTGTATTACCGACGAAAAATTTTGGCGCTGGGGTCTAGAATGATGTGCTGAATTCACGGTTACAGTTTGCGCACTGGATAAAAAATTATCTTGTAGGTATAGGCACACCTCTGCCAAACCTTTCGGGAAATACAGTCGTTATTTTATGTATACTGGACTTTAGTTCTTAGATTTAAAATTGTGAATATTTAATGTTTATGAATTGATTGTGGCCAAAAATGTAATTTACTAAAAGCATGCATAAATTAATTAAAACTTGAACAATCCAAGTTAATTAATTAATTTCTTAATATAATATTTAAGTATGCATTAAGGCTCGTGCAGACTAGCGCGACGCGACGGTCGCGTCGCGACACTCGTAGAACAATTTCTATGAAAACTTAATGGAAATTGTTCTACATGTGTCGCGTCGCGCTGTCGCGTCGCGGCTGTTTGAAGAAGCCTTTACACCTGGACATTTATGGCATAATATAGGATCTATGTAATTATCCTAAGAACTACCTTATTTATGCATAAACAGTAAATGATTGTATGTGTGTACCTACTTGGTTTATAGTTCGTCACGATGTATGTTCCAATTTTTATCTTTTTGTCCTCATCTTCACTGATTAATTCATGTGCCTACATTTTTAATCAATATAAAATAAAACGCACTTAGTTTCTTATCGCATTTAACTAGCTGTAAAATAAATTGACACGATTGGCGCCGCGCCAAAATATAAATTTGTCACTAAACGGTGACTTTATTGCGTTAGCGGTGATGTGATAAATGGTCACCTAGCCGCGATAACTTATTACAATATTAGTAACCTTACACACATATTTATTGGGCTTTTTATTTATTAAATTCGTGTAGACTTGGTGGTATTGGATGGGATAAATTTAAGACTGCATTAAGGCTTAAAGCTTCATCTGAATGAAAATGGCTTTGTTAGTCTTGGAAGGGCCTTTATTTAGGGACACGTTCAATATTTTATGTTTTCTTTCTTATCTATAATATCATCATCTGTCTAGCGTTTTGCCAACTATTTTAGAGGCGGCTTCCAGTCTAACCGGATGCAGCTGAATCTACCTATATATTTACAAATACATTCAATTGAAGCGCCTGTTTGCAATATCAAAATAACAGCTTTTTAACCGACTTCAAAAAAGAGGAGGTTCTCAATTCGTCGGAACCTTTTTTTATGTATGTTCCCCGATTACTCGAAGATGGCTGGACCGATTTGGATTATTTATTTTTTTGTTTGAAAGGGTATACTTCCAGGTGGTCCCATGATCATCAAGTCAGGATCTGATGATGGGATCCTGGAGAAATAGAGGGAACTCTTCAAATTTTATAGGCATACTTGAAGCGATTTGGATATTTTTTGGAAGAGTACTTTCTCGGAGTGGTCCCATTTCAATTTGGTGAAGATCTGATGAAGAACTTCGGAGATAGGCAACGGAACTCCTCAACTCAAATGGACTGAAATTGCTGAAATCTCATGTATGTCTATTGTTTACACCAGTTCATAACATAACATCACGCTAGTACGCTGTGAAGTGATAAGCACATGTGAACCACTAAAAAGTGAGAAATAAAAACTTTTTTCAAAAAAAAAAGCGACTTCCAAAAAACACTACAAAGTGAAAAATAACTTTAATTTCGGAAGGCGGTGACAAAAAATTCAAATACGTATCCAAAGTCACCGACATCCGAAATTAAAGTTAGTTTTCACTTTGTAGTGTTTTTTGGAAGTCGGTTGTTTTTTTTTTACTAAATGTATAAGAAAATACATTTAAAAAAAACAATTTTAAAAATTTTGCCTGTCTGTTAGCGGGACTTTTACTGGCATATAGCTGATTTTATAAGGAGTAACGTAGGTTACTTTAACCCGGTAGCAAGTTCCCGAGGGATAATTCCCGACATCAACGCGGGCGTAGCCGCGGGCACAGCTACTTTTAAAAATAAAGAGCTATTAAGGTAAATAATTTTATTGAATAACATCTTCAGATTTAATATTTTGAATTCTAGAAGTCAGCTCGCAAATTTCTTAAAAGTCGCGCCGTTTCTCATCATATTCCCAGACCCACTATTCAATAATATTAGCCGCAAAACCACGAAATAAAATCATAAAGCATATTTCTCCGGTGTACCGTAAACTTAGGATAAAGAAACAATATAACTAGCAGGGGTGCTGCGGGAACCATTTTGAAATAATCTGCGCAGAGATAGCGTTATAAAACATGGATACGACGAGCGTCCCGGGAGAGCCACATATTCATTCACATCACACGATCCAATCTTTTATACATGCCGTTATCGAATTTAGTTACGTGTGAAATGTACTAGGGTGTGCAACCTACAGAGTTATCTACGTCTTTATGACTCTTCTTGTTTTACCTCTTTTAATGTCTGTGTGCGTCCAATCGGTTAATGTGTTTGACCAGTGGCCGGTTGGCAATAAAAGAAGTAAATAAAATGCATCTGCTGCTTATCTTTTACAGCCAGACCCGTCAGCATGTGAGAGAGTAACTGATGGAAGCCAAATATATAGCTTTGCATGGGAATTCGGACCACCCGTTTTAGATTTAACTTGAAGTTGAGTTTTTGCCCAACAGCCCAAGTCGGAAGTCATCATCATCATTTCAGCCGAAAGACGTCGACTGCTGGACATATGCCTCCCCAATTTGAGGGGGTTTGCCATAATCGCCACGCTTGGCAGGCGGGTTGGCGATCGCAGTATGGTGGTAAAATGCAAAGAAATTACGTCCGGCACTACACGGAACGTCGTCATAGTGTGTATTACTTTTTCTATACCTAGACAATATCTAGATATCTCTCGCGTACGTCTAATGTTCTCACTTTATACGGCCCGTCCAAAAGTAGTTTGAAACTTCAATGTGAACCCTACACCCGATAAATAAACTTTTTTGGACGGGTGAAAATACATCGGGAATAAGGACAGCTGTCAAGTCATGGTATCGTTCATTCTTAGATCGAGCCCCAAACTAATCTTATATCCGTAGGTGATACGAAGTAACTTCGGCCGATACTACAGATTTCGTGCTTAGGGAGTAGACCTCCTGGTGAAACGAGTAGAATGGTATTCACTCTCTCAGTTACGTATCTAGCTATATCTCTTAACAGTTTACCGGAATAATTGTTTACCGGATGAACACCCAGAACAATCTTCATCGAGGGTTGCTCTTGTTGAATGGGAGGACGGAACCTCTTTAACCGAACACAACTATACTGCAGTACAAATAGGTACGAAAGAAAGAAAAGAAAGAAAAAGTATTTATTGGACTCGCACAGGAATATCACAAACTTACTAAGCACAATAAAATATTAAACACAAACTAAATCACTAATAAGCTACACTACTTAAGTAATAAGTTTAAAATAAGATTTAAAACAACAATATAAGTAAAATAAAAAACTAACCCCTGTACGAAGCCAAAAGGCCACTATCTCAGCATGATGCTGCGACATTAAAGTGTCGCAGCGCTGTTATTCTGATAGGACCCGCTGTGATGTCACGGACAAATACAGAAAGCAAGTTGAAACGAAGTCTTTCACGAGAAGCTTCACTACTACAACATCTTTTGCTCAAATTGATAGCACTCTGCAGTTCTATTCATATTGTGATTGAACATACATATAGAAAGACGAGATAGTTGGCGTGTATAGTTTTTTTTTTGCATGCCATCTCGCAGGTCAACTTAGAAGGTAGTCGGCTTGCTCGGACTTGCTTCAATAATTTCAGGCTTCCATCCAGGTCTTAAAAACTAAGCAACTACACCCTAAGGGCACCCCCTGTGGGATACCTACAGACCTCGACTTAAGGCGTCGCTGGGGGGGGGGGGCAGCAAGGTACGGGCTGTATAGAAATTATTTTGGGACGAAATTAATGCTACAGGCTCAGCGGCGCGGGTTGGCTCGAGCAAAGGTCGGGGCGGACATGGATTGGGACGTCGCGCGGCGGGCGCGAGGATGGTAAGACGGCGGTCTGTTTTTGTGTTTTCGGAGCGTGCTGGTGGACTTGCTATACTTCTAGAGGCCTAAGTAATATTTTAATGTAAGCGATCAACAACATTTATCAACTATGTTATTTCTAATGAAGACTACTTTATTTTATGGAGCTACTGCTTATTTGACCTTTACTAGCCAGTCGTAATGATTTAAAAAAAAAAACTTAAATTTCGGAAGTTTAGTTGGTCTTATTATTGAAGCTAACTCAAAAACCACTCAACAGAACTTGACCTTTAGGTATATGGCACCACTATATAAGTATACCCTTTCAAACAAAAGAAGTTTTTTATAAATCGATTTAAATATGAAGGAGTTCTGAATACAGAACAACATAAAAAATATACAACCGAATTGAGAATATCCTCCTTTATACGAATTCGTTAAAAATAGTAAACGCTTCTAAAGCGTTTCCCACTTGTCGAGGCTCTCTTGTCATTAAATATACCTACGAAGCGAATAACAACATCAAACTATGTAACGCGTCCCAGACTGGAGCGCGCCGGGGTTGCCTTGAAGCGGCTCCTGCCCAATCTAGGGGGGCCAAACGCCTCCTGCCGAAGGCTCTACGCAGGGATCGTGCGGTCCATGGCCCTATACGGGGCACCTGTGTGGGCGCCTACACTGAGCCGCCAACCAGCACGCCGGTTGAAGGCGGCCCATAGGGTCATGGCCATCCAGATGATCCGGGGATACCGCACGAGCTCCGGTGAGGCGGCTGGCCCCCTTGCCGGATTGCCGCCATGGGATCTGGAGGCAAAGGTCCTGGCGCACACTTGGGAGTGGCGCGAGGAGGCCAAACGCCATGGCGTAACTGCGCTGCCGCGGGAAATCGCGGCACAGTGGACAGAGCTCCGGCGGGATCTCATGGCGACGTAGAGAGTGCGATTGTCGCAGCCCAGAGCTGGTGGTGCCATTGCGGCGGACACAGGTCCTCACCGGACACGGTTGTTTCGGGAGGTTCCTGTTTCGGATAAGGCGGGAGGAAACGCCCGGGTGTTTCCATTGCAAAGATCGCCCTGAGGACACGGTGGAGGTCTGCCCGGCTTGGGCGGAGCACCGCCGTGACCTCGTGGAGGCGATCGGCGGCGGCGATCTCTCGCGTTGGGCCCTGGTCCAGGCCATGGTACGGACCGAGAGTGTACGGGTAGCCGTCGCTTCCTTCAGCGAAGCAGTGATGCTCGCAAAGAAGGAGGCGGCGCACGTGAGGAAGAGGCAGTACATTCGCCCTCACGGCCGTAGCCTTCGCAGAAGACGCCCTGGGCGTCGGGAATCCCAGGCTCATTCCCGGCCACCGTAGGCGCGGGCTTGCGGACGATGAGTAATGGGTAGCTCGCTGTCCGGTAAGGACCAAGCCCGGGTCGACGGCGCGTTGTCTTCCACGCGCGCCTCAAAGAGATGTCAGCAACAACTGATGGGGCCCGCAAGGGCCGATGCCTGCCAGGGGTGCGGGTTGTTCGAAAGAGATATCGCGGCCCCTGGCACACAGGCAACTGAGGGAACACGGGTGGGTTTTAGTCAGTAAAAGTCTGACACGCCCTCCTGCTCCACCCAGAGCGTGAGAAGTCATTTGATGATTTCCCACCCAAAAAAAAAAGGATAGGGAAGGATTGCGAGCCGTACCATATATAAACGAACAAGTTTAATGTGAAAAATTCCAAAAGAAATCATCGTATACGCATTATGATCGTACAACTAGTAGCGAAAGATAAGTATTAAACAAATATACATATGGAAACTTGTATTCCTTGCCATAGAAATCTTCTATTTCTTGTGTATCCTGTGTTTGTGTTGTGTTTGTTCGCACAATCGAACACAAACATCGTTGTTACAATCTGCGAGCCGATAGGAAACCCCTTGTTACCTGGAAGCTCGATAAGAATTGAAATATTGTATTGTGTGAGATAAAATGTACTGAACAGGCGTGGTTGTTTTGTTTGAAATATTGAGAATTTGGTTGCTCTTTTAAGCTTGGTTGATTGTTTTTTTTCAAGTCCAGACGGTCTTTTCTCTTAAAATCTCACCGTGAAAATTAAGGTGAAATAAGCTTGAAGTGAGCTGTCATTCCACCTGATGATAATGATGGACACTTCGATTCACGACTTCAACTTATTTTTACAGGATAGTCAGTTCTTTCCCTAAAATGAAGAGCTGCTTAATCAGCTACTTATTTTCGAGCTGCTTACATAAAATTATTTGTTATTTATGCCAATATTATAATCAGAGACTTCCAATTTCCAAATGCCTTCTAAAGGTCTACTAACTATACGTATTCTTGCTGTGGAAAATATATAATAGTGATGGAGTTTCAAACATCCAAGAGGTGCTTTTAATTTCAATACGCACCTACTTATTCTTCTCTTTGTAGAAAATCTTGTTGGTTACAGATGTGGCCGTATCTTTTTTTTTAATTTCTCGCTAAAAATGTCGGTAATGTGTCACTGTTTGTTGTCGCTAATAAATAAAATAAATAAATTGATGAGACCAAAATTTACAGATAAATCTTACTAACTTTGTACGATAAATTGATATCCTCTTCGCAACATTTAGTATCCCTCACATCGCCATTTACAATATCCTTGAATTTCAATACCCCATAATATACACGTAACATTTTTACTGCATGACCGTATACATATAAGTTATTTACGACTGCTAACCTACTTGGTGGGAGCTGTAACTCCATATTAACTGGGAACTGGCCGTCATCACTTTTCTATAGCTTACGCAAAAACCAGATCTTGTTTTGATCATGTGGTTGAATGGACAGAAAGCAGAAGGCAAGGTACTTGTTTACATTGTTTTCAAAGTTCGTTGAATGGAACATGGAGCGTGTTTATGTGTTGAAGAAGGCGGTGTGTGCTCTGTTTAAGTTTACCGCTATCGTTAGTAGGTATTACTTGATCTTTGAAGGGTCTAACACGAACGAGTAGAGTAAACGGAAAGTGAATTCGAACGATTTTTAAACTGAGAATTGGTACTCGTTTCGTACATAATAGTGACTTTATCACATATCATTATCATTAATGGGTGATACTAATAAATTGTGCTTGCCGCATATAAGTATATATCAATAGTAGTATCAATATGCTATATTTGAAACGAAGTTTGCGGTAGAGCTGGCTGGTCGAAATTATCATGCTCCATGCTCCATGCAACTTTCTCTCTCAGTCTCTATATTTTTTATTTTTTATATACAAGGGTGTGTGCGTGCGAGTACCCCGTAAGACACTTTGTTCCTGGAGGAGGGTCCCACGACTGCACACGTTTTTTTGGCCCACGTTTCCACGGACGTAACAAAAGCGCGGGAAGTTTTCGCGCAATACGTCTCCAACGCAATGCTTAGCGCCGGAGTTGAAAATCGATCAGTATATTTTTTTGGGTGCGCTGAGACTTACTCACACTGCACTCTGTTTGATTCTCAATGCTCAATGAAACTTGAAAATCCAGTGCGTGATGAAACCCCGCCGCGATTTTATTTCCTCCGTGCGTAGGTCAATTTATTCTAAAATCGCGCCTTCGTACTGTGGCGTCTGTAAGAGGTACTAGCACAATATCTGCTTGTAAATTATAATGTGGAAACCCTTTAGGCAGGGACAATAAAAAGCTAACAGAACCGAGAGATAAAACCGAATAAGGCATGTGACAGCTAGAAAGGTCACTGATGCGAAAGGGCTAGCTCTGCGGTCACGAAACTGCCTGACAAGCGTTAAATACTAGAAATAGGTAGGCAGCTGAGATTTAGTAGATAGGCTTCTAATAAATCTAAGTATAGAGGCATTGAGGGTGTTAATAAATCAGTTTCTGAGCTTATAGCATTTCTTAATGTGTTGCTAAGCAGGGAAAAGAGTATAATGGCTTTGCTTAATTATTATGCTATTGACACACGATTAAGATTGTAAACTACTGACCCGCGTTCATTACACACGACACAGGGGTCGTATCGTTTAGTTGGTATTGTCCTGAACAAAAATCCATACATCCCATCCCATCACTACAAACTGTATGCAGGTGCCGTTCGTGGAATGACATAGTAGATTGTAGCGAGGGTGCCAACATATCGAGTGCCTAAATAAGTCTTTCACATGAGGTTAAACACTCGTTTTTAATTTCGAATATGAGGAAAGTAAATAAAAACCTGATTAGTTTAACAAACAATATTTTATTAAATACTTAAACAATCATATCTACTTGAAATTAAAATTGAAGCAATTATTAATAATCGTAACGGAAAGGTTCTTTCCTGGTTTATGTTTTAATGTTAGATATTTTTTTCCAAACCTGCGTTATTTTTATTTCTGTAAATGTTAAAGAATATTTTGTATTTTTTTTCAGCTGGAATAGATTTTTTTTTTACTTCGTAATGACTCGCATGGTTTGTTTTTTTTTTGACAGCTGGGAAAATCGTTTTCCAGGTACGAAAGGTACTGTTTTCATCCCTCTGATGAGGTCACTACAAGCGTACAATCCAAGTATGAGAAATTAAAATGAAATTAATAAACTGTTCCACAGTTAACCGCAAAATTGTATTACATTGTGGTTAGTGGAGCAGTGCTACTTAAGTGCCGTTTGGTCAAGTGCTGTTGAAATCAGTGCTCTAAGTGGAATAGCTCTAGTAGGCAGTAGGCAGCTTACATCTCAAAGAAAAAGGCTATCGATATAAATAACATTTTGACGCTCAATAAAACAAGAAATATTACCCAAAAACATAAACATTACGTCTGATTTGTGATAGAAAAGTTACTCAAATCGTGAGTGAACATAATATTATCGCTGCGCGGACAGTCTATTAGTGCCTGTCCAGCTATGGCCAAAGTTTATAAGTTATGGCCAACTCCAAGCAAATTAGCTTTTCAAACACTATGTATCGGAGAGGCGGCCATCTAACACTTTGCTGCGCTGGGAAGAGTTTCATTACGTAACTCTACAGGCTATTTTTGCCTGTTGAGCTAAATATAGAATGTAGAACTTTGGGGAGCACGTTACTCTCGGTCTCTGATGTGACATATATTTGTAGTGTATTAGTTAACAGCTGATCTTTTATTAGGGAAAGTGTTCTTTTTTTTGTGTATATAACACACACATTTGTTTCGTAATACATAGTGGTTTGGAGGCCTATCATAATCTTCAATCTATACATACAGACAAATACACAAAATTAAAGATGTAAAAATAATAACATTTTACCAAATGTTTTTCTTTTAATTTGTCGGTTTATTTCATCCGGCTCATCTCCGAAACTGCTGGACCGATTTTTACGGGACTTTCACTGAAGATAGCTGATGTTATAAGGAATAACATAGGCTTTTTGTCCCACTAGCACGTTCCCATGGGCTACATCCACGCGGAGTAAACCGCGGGCCCAGCTAGTAATTAAATAAAAATAACATTTTAAAAATTACCTCCTTCTACACTAATATTCAAATCTAAACAGTATATATGTACGTATGTATCTATGAAATGTAGCACATTTTTTGCCTTTACTTTGAAATCGACTGTGGGTTATGAGTTGTAAAAGACGGAAGTTATTATAAAAGTTGTCTGTTTTGTTTCAGAAGTGAATTCACGCGGTGCTGATATCAAACCTCAGTTATTGTAACTACCTGGAAAAGAAAAAGGTAGGGTATTTCTACACTTTTTATAAGAACTTTTCTTCTGATATAATGTGAGATTATTTATTAATCATATAATGTAGTAGATTCCTTGTAAATGTGAGTATAAAAGAGCATAAATGAATTAATCTCTTTGAACTGCGTGGGATGGACATTTAATCATACAATAAGAAATACCCAAGTACGAACGACGTAGGTACCTACGGCTTTACGATCACTATACCTACATTGATTAATTTCCAACATGATCTTTATAATAATATCTAAGTATCATTATATTACAACACTTTTTATGGTCAATCAAAATATATTTTGACATTCACAATCAAAGAAACAAAAAAAACATACAGGTTGTTGTTTTTTTGTTCATTGTTCAACGATTTGTTTGACGTTACGAGGTCAATTCACGTCTCGTCCACTAGTGTTGAACAAAAAGAGGTTTGAACCCGATGCACCTATATTCGTCGCAATAATCTACGAAGGCCGGATATTGGCATTCGGCGAGCCCGCTAGGCACTAGATCACGCACAGGCCGAACAAAGGCTTCATACAAACGAGCAATTGGTGACTTATTAGAACTATGCCAGGTGGTGCACGAACTTTTAGAAATGGTGTTAGATAGGAACTCTAACTGGGCTTGGGTAATGTAGAATTCATGTCTGGCATAGATTATATCAGTAATGTAGACTTATGTTACATGACACAATAAAGTTTTTTTTATATTTCATCAAGCGTTTCGATAGCGTTTCTGTTCGAATTGTGTATTTAATAAAAAATATACCGACGCAAAACCGATACATAAATTATATCGGATTACTTCAAAGAGACCACTTACTTGTGGTTCTGTAAGCCTGTGAAACGTTTAATAAAAGTTTGACGCTGCAGCCGGGTATTGTAAAAAAGTTTTGCTGTCTGTAGGTACTTTCACAAAAAATAGATGACTTATAATCCCCGGAGCGAAATGAGAAATTTTAAAAAGTTGAAAAATTTTCGAGAAAATTAATATAAAGTGGAGAGAGTGTTAACGGCGCTTTTGCGGGTCAATTAAGACGGTACCATTGTGAAAATGCAAAGGTTTTTAGAAAGAAATCACGCTACAAGCGGACCGCTAATTAGCCCAAAAAAATTAAGAAGAGGGGTGAAATTAAATGAAAACAAAAGAGCTCCTCAATTTATTCAGAGAGCGCTTTTTTCCGCGCGAGCGCTGCATCGTGGCGCTTTAAAGCGAAACGATCGATGATAGCTACAGGGTGTTTTATTTTCCGAGTTGCGAGAGGTTACGGAAGTACCAAGCGACGCCGCTTCCGCTCTGGATTATTCATTAATCTTTCCTGTCTTTACGTTAATTTTGTCGTAAAAACAGCGCAACATTCAAAGCTTTGTAAAAACGGAGTTTATTTATAAAAAGTAAAAACTTTTTACTGATGTTTATTTCGCTAAGCCGAAGTATTTCATTGTGCTTTGGCTATTGTTTCCGTCCAGATTACATACAGACTTTTTTTAAATCTACCTTCACAAAAAAAATATCGAAGTGGATCTATTGAATAGATCAAAAATATTTTGACATTCACAATCAAAGAAACAAAAAAAAACATATACAGGTTGTTGTTTTTTTTTTGTTCAAAGTTCATTGATTTGTTTGACATTACAATGTCAAGGTGAAATATTTTTTGGTTACTTGCGTTCAATAATACCTGGAATTATCATTATCATTAAAGAAACAGCTAATAGAGCTATACGTTGTCCTGTCCCAATGCATACATAAGTCATCGTGTAGCTCAACCCTATTTTAGGGAGCTCAATGACCTGTCGCTAGACACTACTAGTGGATGATTTGGTAAGTTAACGTGCACCTGTAACTCATGCTCAGCCTGACACGTGCCTCTATTTATCGCATTCTCGCCACATTACACGTGTTTAATTATTACGAATGTGTAGGCTGAAGCACAATGGGTTTCTTTTCCGTCTAACGATAGAAAAATTGTGTGGGTGTGATTGCGGAAATTGTGGGTTTGGTTGTGACTATTCTGATTAGTAGGTAATAAAATAAATGATCGTATTTATTGTTTCATGTTCATCTCAAATCTCAACGCTACTCTTGAATTATTCCTTGATACTTTTCACAAACAGAATTCGCAACATTCAAAATATAAATCTTCTACATCCATAAAAATTAAACGTTAGGCACTCTCTACGATTGTAAAAGACAAAATCCACGCATAAATAATACAAAAATTAAGATCCATTAGCCTCCTTCAACATCAAAACGTTCAGTTAATAGGTAGGTACACTTGCCAAACGTTTTTATGCGTTTTATAAACAAATGCTTGTCTCGGCCCAAATGCGATTAAAGTACATAACATATTAATAGCCGACGATCCGACCTGAAACCTTTATGTAAGCGTTACAAGATCCGCCACTCGACAAAGGATAAAAGCAATTCCTTTTCTTTTGCAAAAAAAAAGTACAACAAAAACAGCGACTTCTACGTAAATTATTTCCAACCTCATTCGATTCAACTCCCAGTAACCTTTCGTTTGTTATCACTTTGAGCAATCTACAGTAAGGAGACCCTAATTTCCGGTAAAACGTCGGCGTATTCACAGCGAGGATTCTTCGGCGTATTTTTCTCGAAGTTACCTTTTTGAAAGTCGTTTCGGTGATGGAAATACGAGGGCTCGTTGTGTTACGTAAAAGGCCGTAGCAGACATGCTGTGTTTAGTATTAGCTATTTAGTCAGAAGCTTGATCCAGTAGCGGAGCTCTAAGCCCAGGATAATTTTAGATTCGATGAAGCTTGATAAGGTAGCGATGGATATTCATCGCGTAATTTTGAGACTACCATGCTCGAACGCAACGAGTGGCCACAAAGCGATGCAGCATTTTCATTGTCTGTTTGAAAGTTTTATTTTCATTTTTGTGTGACGTAACACACCTTCAATCACAATCTGAATTTGTAGGCTAATAAAAATACATATTTTTCGAACATAAGAAGGAATGCATTACCATTGCTTCTTATATTCTAAAAATTTTTATGCCCAACAACGTAAATAACGCAATAAATGTTGCTGATCTGTAAAAATGAAAGCCTGATCTGTAAAAATTAAAGAATTATCCTGCTGGGTCAGATAAATTTATTTTCTTTCTCCCTTTTTGTTTCATTAATAAAGTTGTAAAATCCTCGATCGTCGATTCCAGAAGTAGCAAGTCTGTGAGGGCCGTAATAGCTCAGCTGGCACAGAATGCCACACGCGTGGAGATCGGATGACAAATGAGTTTCAGACCTCAACCGCAATACTTTTGTTCCAACTTGTATTGTTCGAATTTTTCAAGGACGTGACCGCTATACGCGTACCGAGACTACTTACAGGATGTAGTAAAAAATAGAGGGACATTTTCATGTAAATTGCGGTTTGACTTAGCGTTTATTTGCAGCCGTTTCATTTTATGAGTAATCGCGTTTGCCATCATCATCATCTGCCTAGGCTTTTTTCAATTATGTTGGGTCGGCTTCCAGCCTTACCGGAAGCAGCCAGGTACCAGTATTTTACTTACTTGTGACTGCCAATCTGACCTCCACAACCCAATTAATAGGTAATACGATACCTCTTGGTAAGATTGGTGGTCAGACTTTCGGGCTTCTGACAACCCGTAACAACGACTGTCAAAGATCCACGATTGGCAACCAATAGCGTATGTATCACCATTTTAAGATAGTACGTACATCGTTTTACAACGTTTAACAGATTTCTCAGTAGCAGCCCGGAATCTGGATTGGTGCCCGGTTGATGGTAATAGGGTCGCTCCCTATTACATCGGTCTAAAACATAACTTATGAAAATACGTAGTTACAACTCGGCCCAAATCTTCGGAGAAACAAGGCGTGATGTTATGCATTTATTTTTTCATTTTAACAGAAAAATAAAAATATTGCACTGTAGGAAAATTTTCTAAAACATCTATCGAGTCTAGACTATCGACAACCTTGAGGAATCCTCCGTCTTTTGTATCAATATAACTTCAAAACTATAATAGGTTTACTTCGTCCATAACTTCTATTTTATCTATACTATTAGTCATTTCGGTATCTGGCCCATCGTTTTACGATATTTTACTCCACGATATTCGAACGTAATTGAATGAACTATTGGCCTCTCCAATTCCTCTTAGCGAAGGGAAAAGGTTATTCATGTTTCTCTAAGTACCTTTTACGGTCATTGTAGGGAAATATTTTGAAATAATATAGAAATTTATTTCCAAAACTACAGAGTACACGTTACATCATAAGGTCTCGACCATTAGGACATCCTGTATAACAGGGCTCAAGGTTTAGAATTACATGGATCAGCATGAGAACGCTTAAACTAAATACAATTAACTAATGATTTAAATGAAAAAAAAATAGTTTTTTTAGATTTTACATTAAAATAATAAAAGTAAAATGAAAAAGAGACAAAAACGTATTAATGAACAAAAAAATAATTCTACACAGACGTGGACAGACTCAGGGTACACACACTTTGTATCTACTCTGAGTTTGTCCACTAGGTGAGATTACTGATAACATTTCCTTTTTTAACAGGAAATTGCGCACATCTCGTTCGTGTTGTTTCTTCAAGAATTTTCTACTTTCACTTTTTGATCGATTCATAAGTATTAAAATCTAGATAATACCATCATCAACTAAATGTAATTTAGTTGATGATGGTATTATCTAGATCAAATGATGTAAGTCAATCTGCCTCATCTATTCCCAACTACGTTGGGGTCGGCTTCCAGACTAACCAGATGCAGCTGGATACCAGTATTTCACATAGAGCGACTGTTTATCTGAACTCCATAACCCAGATGTCACACTTTCGGGCTTCTGACGTAACAACTATCAAAGATCTACGAATGACAGCCGGGACCAACTACCTAACGTGCTTTGCGAGGCACGACGCGAATTGAAGATCAACCCGTGCGGTTATAAATTTTTTAGCTATGAACCCAGATCAAATTATAATAATAGGTAAACCTTTTATAGTGTAAGCCGTAAGTCTAACAGCAGATGCTTCTTTTAGTAAAAACACTTCTTTCGAAGATAATTCGGAAATCGCTAGTATGAAAAATGAAATACGATCTTCAAGAAAGTTTGCTATCATTTTACGAGATCTCAAGTTGTAAAACCAAAACCAATTCACAATAACAGAAAAAAGAAACTGAAAGATTTTATTTTCCATAAAATATAGCCTGTAAGTGTAATGCACCGAAATGTTTGTTCAAAGGGACTAGACAAAGGCAGCAAACAGCGTCATGTGGCGCCTTCCCGTTTGTGTACGACAATAGGACCCACAGCTTGATAAGTAAAATGTATTTTATTTTATGAAAACAGATCATGGTTAATGGGGTCTGTGAACGACGGATACCTACAGAAACCGTGAAAATAAAAATCACGCTACATAACATTTAAAATAATCCCTGTTGTTAGAAAGTCCTGAAACGTTCGTTAACGTGAAATTCTAAGTTGTAGACTCTTCTGTTTCGCCATTAAATTCAATCCTTGATTATTTTATTGGTATCAAATTGGACTGCGTAGACACGTTTACTTTGTTGGGTCTTGACTTAGATATCCACATGAACTGGAAAGCGCATATCCAAAAACTTAAATCAAAACTATCTAGTTTTATATATGCACTACGTGAGCTCAAAAAAACTACGGATTTAAAAACTGCCTTATCCACTTACTATGCATATGCATATGCTTGGCTTAAGTATGGAATAATACTTTGGGGAAATAGTGTAGATAGCAACGACTTGTTCATCCTGCAGAAAAAATGCATTAGGATAATGGTTTATATTGACAATGACACAAGTTGTAAACCGCATTTTAGGAAACTAGACATTCTAACTTTGACATCAATTTATATTCTAGAAATCTGTAAATTCGTCAGACAATATCCAAACTTCTACCTTAAAATTATAGACCAACCTCGCCGATATGCACCGCGTTCACGTTTTGAAAACACGCTCGTAATACCACAATCAAGGCTAAAATTACACAGCACAAGCCCTCATGTAACATCTATAAAAATATATAATAAAATACCTAACGACGAGCAAAATGACAAAATATTTATTAACCGGCTCAGAAAACTATTAGTTGATAAATGCTATTTTACACTGAACGATTTTTTAAATGACGACATCAAAATGGGATGACTTTCACCATTATTTTATTCATATTTAGACATTAATTTAATTATTTTTATTTGACTTTTGTTTTTATTTTATTTTTTGTACGTTTTATTGTTTGACTTATTCTTTATTTTATTGTTTACATTTAATCTGTGACATAATTATAATATTCATTCCTCTTATGTAATTTCTTTCTTTCAATGGATTTGTATTTACAACCGTATTATTATGTTACGTATTTACTTCAAATTACTTAATTGAATTTTAATGGTACCCTAAAATGTAATATTACTTATTTTTAATTTACTAGTTTTTTAATGATATCCGAATCCCTATGTTGTTTTGTAAATTATGATGTTCTATACACTTATTAAATAAAGCATGCTACTATTTATAATTTACTCAATTGTTGTGCCCGACAGGGTCCATGTGAACTAAATAATATTAAGATCTTGTACACACATGAGATATGCAATAAAGATTTGAATTTGAATTTAACTGGCAGTTCCAAGTTCTGATCCCCATTCGCTTCGAAAGCAGTTTCGTAGTTCCCTAGTAAAGCATTTACTGTTATAATTAATTTACTTTATCGTGGAGTTAATAAATCCTTATTCGTATTCCATAGAACTAGCGAGTGACGTCATCAGGCGAGATATCGCCACGTCACGCAGGGTTGCCACCGAGCACTCCGCTGCGCTCTAGTTTCCTCTTTAACCCGGGGCTATGTATCAAAAATGTCGGGATTATGCTAATTACTCAATCTGTTCCGAGTAGCAGATGCCGCGAAACAAGCTTTGCATACTCAATTACTTGGTATACTTATTCCATTTCACAGTAATGAAAAAAATACGTGCCAATGTTACGTTCTTTGATACAAAAAAAATATTACGCGGAAAGGGAAATACAATAAAAGTTTAACCCTCCAAAAAGTAGATTTTCCTGTACGTGATTTCTATATTATAGTACAGTCTCTTAATTTTTCAAACATCTCAGTATCATTTCTTAGCAACAAAATGCACGAACCGTTAAACAGAAGTGCCTATTTTCTCAAAAAAATACGTGCTCATGCCTCTCCATTCCATTTTTGTCTCTGCAACAATTCATGTATTTTTTTTCGACTCTTTTCGGATATGGCAACCTTGGTGCGGCGCGCGACAAGTCCCGTCGTGGCGCGTCGCCAACTTCCTGTAACCACTGAAAAACTTTCCCCTTGTACTTCATATCTGTCCGCTTGCTGTACCCATTGTACAGTTACCCTGATTTTAATTAATAAGGCGTTTATGTTTATCTATGAGAATGAATTCGTAGTTGATGTTATTTTATTTATTTAGGTTTTTTTTACTTTTGCCTTTGTAACTATTTTCTTACCGTAATGGGTGTGACTACCTACAATTTGTAACATACAGGGTCAAATTAAATTAGCTGAAAATACTTTACCCACTTGTTCAGTTTCGATATCGAAAACGAATGAAAGAACTATAAACATTTTCATCATTAGATGGGCGAAGGTCAATGGGATGCTTGATATTATTTGTTTGTAAAAAATACCTCAAAAAGTACCTACCCCAATAATCTAATTTAATATAATATACGTATTACTTGTGTGACATTGTGTTTTCATGCGATGGCCAAGTCAATATATTTACTTAAACCATAAAAGATTTTTAATATTGATATGGTCACTATAAGATGTTGTTAGATTAGCTAATTACGTAATAACCTAAGACAAAAGGTCCCTTAAGTAGGGACTGAATAAATCAATCGACTTGGTATTACATGGCTCTCACAACTTTTTATGGTAGAAGAACTGAGTTGCGAGACTTGGTTTTTTTTTACAAGTTTTGTTTTTGATGGCTTATTATCTACTTTTTAAATTTGGTTTTGTATTAAAGCGTGTTTTTTTTTCGTTTTTCAAACTATTATTTTTCACCGTATAAATAAGTTTAGTATAAAACTTCAAAAGACTTCTTTTATTATATTATAAACAAACTCCTTTGATCAATCATCAAATTTCAACTTATTAGGTCCCACAAAACAGAAAAACCCAACTAAACTATCATATCATAACTAAGTCCATTACGACATCACTTTTTAGTTGCCACCCTAAATGGGAGTCACCAACCGTCGCCGGACACAAGACTGACAGCACCAGATGCCGCCCACATCTGCCAGATACAAAATGAGCCACTCTCGTAGATAATACGTTACGGACCTAGAAAGCGTGCTACCAACAGAAACTACCGCAAAAAGTATAAATCCCTTCTAAGGGCGTAATAAATTGGTGTAACGGGCGACGGGAATCTTGTTAGGTCGAGACGGCCGTAAACCGAACTGTATACCCGCTGACGCTCCCTATACGAAGACGACATCACTCGTCCTCAGGGATCCACTACCTATAGGTACTACTAACGGATAACTAAAGGTTAAAGGTCGGAACAGGGACACTTTGCTCAACGTAATGTGTATTTATGCCGTCTGCTGATAGTAAAATTTTATGCGCACGCTACTACGCCCAAATACTTGTCTATTATACATATAAAACCTATTTCAAGCGTGCTGGAATGTATATTTTATTTTCTCTCATCCTTTTTTAGAGTACGCCGTATATTCTTTAGGAAAATCGTAAAAAGCCGCTTCAACCTACCTAGGTTATGCTTAAATTTCGCTAAGAAATTATATTTTATATAGGCCAGTACACCAACTGAATAAATTGCTTTTAAATAACAATTAAAACCCAGATTCGGTGTCCGTAACAAACATTTAAAATTAAAAAGCTTGCACTCAATAACTCCAGTTGATCCAGATTAATATTCCAGCGGGATAAATTAAAACAAAAGCTGACAGAGATTGAAACACGTCTACGTATTGATGGGTAGGTATGTCCGGGGCAAAAACAAAAGAGCCAATTATTCTTTCAACACTCGGCGACTATTCATAAGGTTCACAAAGCTATTGTTTACTCTCGCCCCTCTTTTAATCCATATCCGCTTGTTAGAAAAATTCGAACAATTTAATAAATTCTCATCTAAATTTTTATGTAGACACCATTTAATTTGATATATTATTATTTGAATAGGATTTTTTTGTTATTTTCATTTGTAAATTTTTCTTTGTTGCTTCCTGATTTATATTCAAAATCAAATCCTTTTTAATGGTTTTTTCTTTCTGTTGAATTCTTCTTCTAAACAGGTACCTACCACCTATTCATAAATATGAAGCACTAGCTTTAGCCAGCGGCTTCGCCCACGTGAAGGACGAAAACTAACCCACGGGAACGTAGTACCGGGATAAAAAGTATCCTATGTATTATTCCAGGTCAGAAACTACCTGTGTGCGAAATTTCATTCAAATCCGTTTAGCCGTTTTTGCGTGAAAGAGTAACAAACCTCCATACATACATCCATACTCACAAACTTTCACATTTATAATATTAGTAGGTTATGTTTTTACGAAATAGGAAAAATAAAACAAAGTAGAAATGAAGTGGTGTAAAATGTAAAGAATTTGTTAAATCGCTTTCACACCAAGGCACGGTACTGCTATAAATATTTTATAGAGTCTTTATGATAGCAACTTTCACGACGATTGTGTCAAAGAACTTTAAAACTAATTATTTTAATTTCAGAATAAAATTCACCTGCTTGTAGGTAATATGAAACTGAAACGGGTACGGTAACAAGATTCAGTTTTCAGGCCCTAAAAACTGGTTAAAGGCTACAAGTAAACGGGGTTTTCTTTTTGAGGGTGGGAAATCATCAAATAAATTCTCCCGCTCTGGGTGGAGCAGGAGGGCGTGTCAGACTTTTACTGACTAAAACTTACCCGTGTTCCCTCAGTTGCCTGTGTGCCAGGGGCGACGGTATCTCTTTCCAACAACCCGCACCCCTGGCAGGCATCGGTCCTTGCGGATCCCACCAGTTAGTGCTGACATCTCTATGAGAGGACCCGGGCTTGGTCCTTACCGGACAGCGAGCTACCCATTACTCGCCCTCCGCAAGCCCACGCCTACGGTGGCCGGGAATCAGCTTGGGATTCCCGACACCCAGGGCGTTCTTCTGCGGAGGTTAGGGCTATGAGAGTGCATAAACTGCCTCTCCCTCAAAAGTAAACGGGGTTACATCTTAACAAAACTGTTCTCCAATACATTATTTCCTGACAAATTTCATCTAAATTCGGAGACCGTAGGACAGAAATGTATAGTAATTCCAAAACATAAACAAGCCCATTTTCTGGCTGTAAAACAATTCCGTGTGACACTACAGCTACTATTCGTTTCGCGTTATCTCACTAGTCGAGATTTATAAGCCATGGTGCGTATTCCTCTTTTTGTCCTTTTTTCCGCGGCAAATATCTGTGTACCACAATTTTGTAGTGTCGCGACCATACAGAGTTGTTTTTTGTCATCTAGGTATGGGTTTATGGCCTTTGGTGCGCCACTTAACAGCCTGTTACATTGGCACATTGACAGTTTTGTGAGAAGAAAGTGTAGGTAAGAATCCTTTTCTTGAAATAAAGTGAATTCATAAATATTCAAATTCTAATTAAAAGCAGAAAACCAGAGATTATTTAAACAAACAAAAAGTAGCTAATATGTTTGAGTGCTAGGATATTAAAATTGTTTAGACATTATCTTCTTATATACAACATTATTTTTGCATAAAAATATGTATGACCGGCCATAGTCTTTACCAGAAGTGGTCATCGTATTAGTGGTTCAGCAGCTTCAATATTATCACAATTGTGCCGATTTGTGCCGAAATATAGCAACTTGGGGTAATAACGTTTCTGTCACCAGACAACAGTCGTCACGCAACTATCGATGCGACGGCGACGCCCAGCAAGAGTAATTGTCACCAGCCAGTGTCACTCTCATCCGACCTTTTTGGTGATTCCAGTAAGTTCATAACAAAACGAGGCGGCGCCAATTCCTGCGCCGTCATGTAAAATTACATTATTTCACGTACGAGGAAAATATACTGTTTTCATAATATAAATGCGTGTCCACGCCTCACTTTTAAAAGTAAATATTAATACTGGCCAGTAAATAATTTTAAGTACCCTAACCGATTTATCGTTCGCTGCCACCCCTATTTTTCCCTCATATCTTTGTCTGGGCTTCCCGATATCAAAAGCTTATCAAGAAGTGTTATTTTTTGTCTTTTATAGGGAGTTGTTTGACGTATAGTGGATATAGTCGAGACTAATATACCTTTGAGAATTATCTCCAATTCTACTTCATTTTACAAATCACTCAAATGTCAGGAATCTTAGATAGATGTAGAATCAATTTCACAAACTTTATGGAGCGAGATAAATCTCTGAGGGATTATTGTTTATCCTGTTCCTCTGCTGTTGTAAATATTCCATCACCATTGTCTGACGTAAATTGACAGAGAGAGGAAAACATAAAAGGGTTAACTTTTTTATAAGTAAGAATGATCATCTTACAAAGTTCTTATGTTTAGGACACGATCGGAATGAAACGAGGAAAAATGTACCTTCTACCAAAATACATACAACAGAATTTCCACTCACTTACAGTATGTTAGACTGAGTTGTGGTCACGGCTACATAATTTACTACCGAAATGAGCGCTATTGTGTGTGAGAACTCACCAAATATTTGCTTAGGTTGCTTAAATAAACGAGAGCATGGTTAAAGCTCAGATAATATAACAAATATTACCCTTAAATGGTAAGATCATTATTTTTCCAACAAAATTATTGCGTATTTATGTTCCTCTGATGGCAGTATCTATGGCCTTGCCAGTGTTAGAAGTTGGAGAGCACTATGTTATATTGCCATCGATTCTCCCACTATCTCGAAATAAAAATGTAATATTTCTCTCTTGAATGTTATTATTAACGATTCAATGAACTGTGGTGTAATAAAGTATTGCTTTTAACTGCTCGTAGGTTTCATGTGTAATCTTCTGGGGTGCTTGATATTAATTGATTATAAAAATACCTCAAAAAGCACCCCACGCTTTTTAATAGAATTAAATTATTTTCTACTTTTTAGTTTGGTTTTGAAAGCGTGTTTTTTTAGTTTGTTAAACTATTATTTTACATTGTTCTCAAATGCATTATTTTTTGAATGAAACAACTTACCCAATTTTTTTGGAGTTTCTTACGCGTTCTTCTTCGTAGGAACCTACTACGCTTTTCAATAGGCAGCTTCATCTTACTGACTGACCGACTTGCCCATTTAAAAGTGCCAGTAATTGGATTATTTGAAATAAATGCTTTTCGTTTGAATATCTCCAAAATTTTTGAATTTATCCGTATCTACATCAAAAATACGGATAAATTCAAAAATTTTGACCATGCCTAATATATCGCCATGCAATACCTCACCATTCAGCCATGACTAATATATCGTCGGCAAACTGAAGGAGAGTGATGTACTCGCCATTGATGTGGATGCCAACCCCTTTCCAGCTCAGAACCTTGGAAGACATCCTCCAACGCAGTGGTGAACAATTTCGGAGAAATAACGTCTCCTCCCTCCTCATACCTCCTGATCTCTCCCAATTCAGGTAGGTATGGTGGATATAATTCTGCCATCATCGGTATACAGTTTCGCTAGCTGATTTGGCAAAGTTGTTAAGGGCGCCTGAAATAATAATTAGTAGTTGGTGTGACGAAATATAACAGAAGTCTTAGATTTTGTCGTGCATTGATACCTTGCCTTGTAACTATTATTTTCTCGGTCTCTTGGAAATGTGATTTGAGATGACCTATATAAGGCGTCCAAAACGAATCAATAATATTAAAAATAATAAGCTCACTGAACTGTTCTATTTTCTATAAAGGTCAGTGAGTTCCGCTGATTGGAGTGATGGGTAGACCTTAATTAACCGCAGTCATTCACCCGTTACAGAATTCAATTAGTTAGATAATATTGTTAACCCGCTAATAAATCTCCAGCGATGACCACTTTCAACAATTTAATCGAATAAAACGGCCATGTTGGAGGTTATTGCATTTGTGAGAACAAAAGTCTGCCAACTTTTATACGAGAGGGAAATGGCAATGAAATATAGGAAATGTACAGTATACCTATAAAGCTGCTATATACTGTACATTTCCTATATTTCCTATGTTTGAGCCTCGGAATGATATGAATATTCATCTACACGCTTAATAGTCGACGAATAACGTTCAGAATCAGCCATCTATATATTACATTAGACAGTACATTAGCCCTTATCTTGCGTAGACTAAAACAAATAAGATCCAAAACGTTAAAAATGTATCTGAGAAATATAAAATGTAAAATGTTTAACGGCCATCATTTCTTCTTAATCATTTTGAAGTTTATCCATTAATTATCGGACACCCTGTATGTGATGTGTGACCATCAGTTTTATATGAATATTCATCTGCACGCTTCATAGTCCACGAATGGCGTTCAGAAAATTATTGCCATCTCCATATTACATAAACTTTAATCTTCCGTAGATTTAAATTAATAAAACCGATACCGGAAAAAAAATCGAAACTGTAATTTTTCTTTAGATCAAAAATTGAAAGGAGGACAGAACTTCTCTCAACTTCTTAAAAAAAAAAACATCTTAACATTAAGAATATCTATTAATTTGTGTTGAATTCCTGATCAACAACGATTTTGTTTTTTCTTCAATATTGAAGCTGTGAAAGCCGTTCTATTAATTGTCGTTTTTAAATTGAAAATGGAAAAGGTTTCTGTCGAATGAACTTTAGTATTTTATTTTAATCCGATTTACGTATCTTTTGGAACGAGAAGGGCTAACGAAGACGCACACAAAAATGTTCCAAAGGGCTTAATATTATCCTGGAGTGTTAAATTTCCTATTGTACTCTCTCTATTCGTATCTGTGAGAGTTTTGCCTTTTGATGAATCGATAGATTTCTGAAAATGTAACAATTTTAGTTAGTGAATAAAAAAAGATTGTTAGTTTTTACACGCTTAATATTAGCTTCACTTGTATGTTTGTTTGTTTGTATGTTTGTATGTAACCGACTCCTTTGGACGCTATTTTGACCCACTTTAAACGGTCAGATTTCATTTAAACTTTGTAGACTTATCGAGGACCTATGACAATTCAATAATTAAAAAAATATATATTAAAAAACACGCTTTTGTAGTTAGCAAAACTAAAAAATAGAAAATAAATAATAGTTTAAAAAAACTAAAAAAACACGCTTTAAAAACCAAACTAAAAAGTAGAAAATAATTTAATTCTATTAAAAAGCGTGGGGTGCTTTTTGAGGTATTTTTATAATCAATTAATATCAAGCACCCCACGCTTTTTAATAGAATTAAATTATTTTCTACTTTTTAGTTTGGTTTTTAAGGCGTGTTTTTTTTTTTGTTTTTTTAAACTGTTATTTATTTTGTTTATTATTCAATTGGAAACGGACCTATACCACAATTGCGTAACACAACACACTATCAATTACAATCTCAATCATACGAAGGATGCTGCAAATCCATTGCTTCATATGTTCAACGTAAATAACGCGATAAATATTGTTGAATTGTCAGAATGAAAGCCGAACGGCTTTCCTACTGCCACACACTGGTCCCAAATTAAAAAAAAAGTGGACATTGATAGTAGACCGCTGATATTTTTTTTTATTGTTGATATAATGATAACAGATAAGGCAAAAAAATATTATTGTCCTACTTCAAATACTTTTCTCTATAAAAAATATTTCTTTTTTTTTTGTATGGGAGTGATTACATTTTACTCAATTTCTCAAAAACCTTAAGCGATGTCGAGATGGCATTCACATATGTTAGAAAACTAATAATTCTGAGTATTTGGCTCGAAGAAACTTATTGCTTATCTCTGCGTACTTTCGAGATAATAGTGACAGAAAATAACAATTTTTTTTAATGTTAATTGTTCGCTTTTTTTTAATCATAGCCTTACTCATATCGCAATAGGTCCGCTGGCCAGCAAAATGGAGCTTCGACGCGAGTTTGCCGGGATAACAAGATGGCCGCCTCTCATGACGTAACGTAATACGGTCACGAATCGCGCGCGTACACCTCACTCAGTGTACAACTAAATGTGGTTGCGATAAGACGTGTCCTTATTTTTTCTGTGCGCTTGAAGAAATGCTTGTTGTTTGTTTGTTTTGTTATTGTTGTATTTTGAATCTTTGGATTTTAAAATCAAATAATTTTTGTTTGTCTTTCTTTCGTCGAATTTGTTTTCGTAATTTTTTTTGTTAAAATCAAAGTCACTTTGTCTTTGACATCTTTGATTCTAATTTGTTTTCAATTTTCCTTAAAATTATAATATGTCCGCATTTGTCACCAACTTAGACTTATACGTTGTTCTTAAATCAGGAGGTGGTTTTAAAAATGTCGAATTTTTATTTAATGCCCTTATTGAACGTATTGGTGTTGAATTGTCTTCCGAAGATTTGAGTAATATTAAATTATTTTGTCGTAATTTTTCAAGTAATATCTCAAAAAGATGGTCTGCTTCCAGTAGAGGTCAAAAGACCTTTCTTAACAAAAATTCAGACTGGTTACAATCCCAAATAGTTTGGCCAAAATGTCAAAATATCGATTTAAGCAGCATTTTTAAAGTTGCCGAGGAAGTAATTCCAAATTTCGAAACGCAAGTGGATACTCATCAATTAAGTTATGGTACAAGTAAAAAACCATTTCTTGATATATCTGATAAACAGAAGAAAAGGCGTTCTCTAACACTTCTAGATCACACAGAGGAGGAATTAGTTTATGCTTTATGTGCCAAATTAAAAGAGTCTAAAAAAACAAAATTAGCAGCTATATTAAACGAACTCAGCCAAAACAAGGAAAAATGTGAGATGGTATATGATGTACTATTCGCTAAAAAGACTGACAAACCGTGTTTACCAGATGATAAAACGTTAGCGCTTTACACCTCAACAAATTTGTCAAAATGGCAATATCGAAATTTAAGAACTATTCTTGCTTCAGAGAAAATGTATGGTCTTCCATCCTATCAAAAGCTCCTGGAAGCTAAAAAAACTTGTTATCCTCCAGAGTCAGACATAACTGTAACTGAATCTGATGCTAAGATAAGACTTCAATCGCTTCTAGATTTGACAACTAATAGGATATTAAAAACAATTCAGCACAACTCTGCCGACAAAAAATCGCTAAAACTAATAAGCAAATGGGGTTTTGACGGGTCATCTTCTCAAAGTAATTATAAACAAAAGTCACACTCCGACACTAAAATTGACGATTCTTCAGTTTTCATGATTAGTTTGGTTCCGCTTCGTTTGGAAGAAGAGAGTGGTACTATCTTGTGGCAAAATCCTGCTCCCTCTTCAACAAACTATTGTCGTCCAATTGGCTTTATATTTGCAAAAGAAACAAATGAATTGATAAAGAAGGAAAGTGCATCCTTAGAGGAAGAAATTCGTAATCTTGTTCCCACAATTGTAGATAATTTTGATATTAAACATGATTTGTACATGACTATGATTGATGGGAAAATTTCTACTGTGATTTCCAATACTTCTTCTGCAGCTGTTTGTAATATTTGCAATACCCCACCTAGCAAAATGAATGACTTGGACTTTGTATCCAAAAGACTCATCAGAGAAGATATGTATAAATATGGTCTGTCTTCGCTTCATATGTGGATAAGATGTATGGAATGTATTTTACACATTTCGTACAACTTAGACTTCAAAAAGTGGGCTGCACGAAAAGAAGATAAATTGTTAAAAGAAATTAAAAAGAATTTGACACAAGAAGAATTCCGGGAAAGAACTGGTTTGTTAATTGACATAGTAAAACAGGGATTTGGTACAACCAATGACGGTAACACGGCAAGAAGGTTTTTTGAAAATTATGAAGTATCTGCTGAAATAACGGGTATCCACCCTGATTTAATCAAGAGATTTGCAGTCATTTTACAAACAATTTCATCTGGTCAACTTATTAATACCAACTTGTTTAGGGAATATTGTAAAGAAACAGCAATGCTATATGTAAACTTATATCCATGGTATTACATGCCTTCAAGTGTCCATAAATTGTTGATACACGGTGCTGATATTTGTGAAAATTTCTCCTTTATTCCGATAGGCATGCTTTCCGAAGAAGCTTCCGAAGCGAGGAATAAAGATTTCCGGAATGTTAGAATGGCACATACAAGAAAAATCAGTAGAGTTCAGACTAATTTAGACATTATCCACAGCTTTCTAATTAGCTCAGATCCTTACATCAGCCATATCAAACCAAAGTTTGCTCGTTTACATAAACAGTTGTTTCCAGAGGCTAGTGCTTTGATCTTGAACAATGAATTGCTTTCGTTGGAAAACGAGGAAATAGAGATTTCTCAAGAGAATATAGACCCAAATATTAATCTTTCACCATAATATTTTTTCAGAATCGTTTGTGAACATATTCAACTTTATGTTTGCAGCTTAATATGTCTTCATTTTGATTGTTTTTTAGAACTGATGAAAGTACTCCTTCAGAAAGGTCATAGCTTTTCAGTCATTAGTGAGCCCCCATAACCTCTTTTACAGAGAAGTCTCTTTTTATACTTATTTGACATTACGCATACATTATAATTATGTGCTAAAGTAAGGCTATGATTAAAAAAAAGCAAAAAATTAACATTAAAAAAAAATGTTATTTTCTGTCACTATTATCTCGAAAGTACGCAGAGATAAGCAATAAGTTTCTTCGAGCCAAATACTCAGAATTATTAGTTTTCTAACATATGTGATTGCCATCTCGACATCGCTTAAAGTTTTTGAGAAATTGAGTAAAATGTAATCGCTCCCATACAAAAAAAAAAGAAATATTTTTTTTACAGAAAAGTATTTGAAGTAGGACAATAATATTTTTTTGCCTTATCTGTTATCATTGTATCAACAATAAAAAAAAATATCAGCGGTCTACTATCAATGTCCACTTTTTTTTAATTTGGGACCAGTGTGTGCCAGTGTGGTACCTATGGTAGCAATTACCCAGCTGCTACATTTGACAGCGCAGTAACAGGCGCCACCTACTTTGTTACGGAGTTACTGGAATCACCGAAAAGGTTGGGTATAAGTCTTCTGTTACAGGTATCTCCTTACTTAAACGAAGGCCTCAACACCTTATTTGTTAAACCTGTGGATTATGACATAAAAACTTATTAAAAGAAAGAGTGACACTGGCTGGTGACAGCTACTCTAGAAGGACGTCGCATCGATGGTTGCGTAGCAGCCTCTATATTATTATTTATACTCTTTGGCCTCTCCTCTGATGACAGCCACGATGTCAGGTGAGCTGCTGTCGTACCACGTCCTCATTTCCGGCACAATTCTGATGAGAATGGAGCTGCTAAACTAGTAATACTACTTTTGGTAAGTGCTAAGCGTTATATAAACTTTTTGTCAAAATCATCTTATTACAAACTAATCTTTAACGTACTTTTTTAAATTTTATGTTCTACTGCTTGTTTATCCCAGGTTTCCGCGTCGTACCATTAGTTCTTACAATGCCGCGAGACAATAACATTACTTAACAGCTATACTGCGGTCTAGTCTTGCCAATATTGCTCGAAGCACGAGCAGCAATAAGCTTCTGAACATTACGTTCATAACAGTGAAGTTCAATGTGACAGCTCGCTAGTTCTATTTCCTTCAAGCTTCCCTTCGGGAAACTTCTACTGGCTGCAAGGGACGATAAGGAGAATACCCTATGTTTTTCTTTAATTTCACGCTTAGTTTTAAGTTTAGAAGCCGCGGCTTTGCCAGCTGAACTTACGCTAATCCTGCACCATTTTATTCCTTACGCGTGTAAGTTTCACGGCAATTTGAGACAGTGAAATGTCTTGGATTAGGTATCAAAGTGAAATTCAGGAAGATTTTCTAGATAAGTGCTTATAAAATTATTTTGAAACTTGCGTTTATGTGATGCATAAAAACTGAACTATTTGCTTCAGTAAATTTATCGCTCTATTTTTTGGTTACAAAAACATTAAAAAAGTGAGTAATTCCATAGAATGAAAATTAACTTTTATGAACGAAAACAATAAAATTGAAAGCATTAAACTTTTTTACGACACAAAAACGTTTCAATATCTTCTTTCAATGGTCTTATCTGAAAACAACAAAAAACATCTAAAGACCATTCGCGAATTTTATTTTAACTTCGTTTAATGGTTGCTTTAATCATTTGGCAACAGAGTAAAAGTGCATTCAGCTGACAAATTATACGGAGGCGGCGTAACTGAGCGGCAAATTGTTTTCAACAAGAACAAACCTATAAATATTATTCAGACAAACCTTTTTGTTCCGAGTTTCGGTCTATTGGAGGCCCTTATCGCAAACAAAACGTTATAATTTTGAGTGTACGTTGTTATAAAAACAATACGCACAAATTTTGGCTCCAACCCGGTCAAATGTTTTTATTTCAACAAAAAACAATCGCCCGAGATTAAACGAAATCTGGGAGTGGTTTTCATGGTTTGTTTTCCATGGCATTTCCGAGGGGTTTTGGCCCAAAAGTTTAACTTTGATAAATAGACAATGCATCGGGAAGCAGGCCTTTGCTATAACAGATCAATAAAGATACCATAAGACCAAATCTGCTCATAAGGCAAGGGTACAAAAAGATAAAGAGGTTATAGAAAGGGTCCAGAAAACGAATAAAAGAAAATATAGCCTACCTACCTTCGATCAATAATAGTAAGAACTATTAACGATCGAAGCTATATATCTACATATTTAATAGGCGTACTTTTTCTTAAATGGTTAGGAAACAACAATATTGCAGCGGTGTCTTTGACGTGTCTTCAAACTCAGAGGACCAATAAAAACGCAAGCCAGGAGAACTTTTAAATCGCATACCGGCAATCGCATGGCTCGCGAAAACAAATCGACCTAATTTTTTATGAGGAATTGAAAGCCACATACAAGATAAATCGCTATCAATTTTCTTTAGACATGTGGATTTTTCTAGAGCTACCTAACCAAACCCTGGTTCAAACGGCGTGTCTCTGGAGAAAATTTGTCACTAACATGCACCTTTCAACCGCCAACACGTTGCTAACTAGCAGTTCCACGACTTTTCGATTTTACCAGGCAATCGCAGAAATTTCCATAAATACATAATTATGGAAGATCGCTGGAAACTTCGCCTGTTCTGCTTGTTTATGATTTAAAAAACTATCTGCAAAGTGTAATAGTGTTCGCCGATCTTGTTTTACTTTTGCTCTAAGATCGGTCTTAGACTTCATTAGGTTGGTGGTATAGCAATTCACTTATCTATTTCAAAGATTTCTATTAACGTTTCGTTGGCTACTCCCATTACACCTGCACCGTTTTCTTCAACTTTCTAGTTTTATTTCTTAAATAATTTGTGCTACTTTTTTTAATTATGCGGATCACACACTGCTACGTACCACGCTCCGGGGTGCGCGAAACTAGCCAAATTCACAATGCTATTCCAGCATTTTTATTAGATTTGTATGTAAATAATAACGCGCGTTATCTGCGCCCCGTCGCGTGGTGTGTCTTAGTGTGTGAATCGCCTTATTGTCATTTCCTAACAACGTTCTTGCTATGTCATCATATCATATTAATACCATATTCTCCACAAAACAATTAAATAACGGGTGATACATTTCTCACGTTACCCCGAACACAGTACGTAGGTAATTATTGTTATGATTACCTATTTCGTATCGCTAGTACTTACGATACGTTCCTACACAATTAATCTTAGGTAAGTAGGAAGGTGGTAGGTAGGTAATGAATGGCTGGTCGCTACGTCGCCTTCCTTCATAATTTTATTAATGATCTTCCAAATTGTGATTATTTTTTTATTAGGTTGTCATTTCTTTTAATCAGCTGATGCAATGTTGTGTTGAATTGTTACCATTATTTTCCATCGTTATCATCTGCCTTCTCCAGCTATGTTGGGGTCGGTTTTCAGTCAAATCAAATACAGCTGAATATCAGTATTTACATGAAACGCCTGTCTATCTTACCTCCACAACCCAGTTACTGGGTAATACGATACCCCTTGGTGAGACCGGTTGTTAGACTTTCGGGCTTCTGACGACCCGTTACTATTATATGTTACAATTTATTTGGCGATATCACAGCAAGGCTTTTTGTCCATATTTTTTTATGTCTTCAACTCAGTGTTTACTTCCTTCCTGTACTGGCTGTTTTCTTAATCCCAATTCAAATACGGTGCACCGTGAAAGAGTTCATTCTTTTTGTCGGTCAGTGGCTTTGATACAGCAGCTTCGTATGATCATCGTCACAGTATAATGATTAAACCAAGCCAAGATCCACCATGCCCATCTCTTTACCTTTACTTGAAGAAACCAAACCGATAATTTAAATACCTTTATGAAATAGTAAACAATCAACAAGTCCTATTAAATGTCAAACTATCAAATGTTGTAAAAGAATAAAAAGGCCGCTAAATAAGTTTAAAAACCCATTATGTCCTAACTTATGTCATTGTCCATTATTTGGGAGCCTGTAATAAACTCCGAATGGTATTAAAATAGGCATAAAGCTCTTTTAAATTCTAGAAATTCATGATAAAGTAAAATAATATTTTAGCTTACATTCACTGAACGTTTTGCTCGTAGGTACATAATAACAGCCGCGTGGGTCGATCGTAGGTTAAGCTACGCTTGCTGACGTTGGTCCATGGATGGAGGACCATTCATCATATATCAAGATCCCTGCGCCCCGGCTGTCATTCGTAGAGGTTTCATTCATTACGGGTCGTCATAAGCCCAAAAGTCTAACAACCAGTCTTACCAAGGGGTATCGTGCCAACCCAGTTACTGGGTTGTGGAGGTCTAATAGACAGTTGCTCCATGTAAAATACAGTTATTCAGCTGCCCTAGGTTATACTGGAAGCTGACCCCATCACAGTTGGAAAAAGGCTAGTCACCCTGGTTCGCTGAAGGGGTTCTTCTTGAATTCATTAGAACAGAATAATATTTATTTGCTGCAAACCATGGCATAAAAAAATGGTAAAAAACAAAATAACAAGATTATTGTGTTGTTTGTCTACTTTAATAGCGAGAAAACCGTTGTATTTCATAAATTAATCAAAATAATTAATGTCAGTTATAAATCGTTTATGCACCATTTACCGTTTTCTAAACAAAGCTCACAATACCTAGCTAGTGAACACATTAACAGTCCTTCGCACATTAGTGGTGACATTAATGCAATAATTACACCAAATTAGCTTCCAACACCCAAATTGAATGCAATTGTGATACCGAAACTGTTATTAGAAACAACACACGAATAAACGGTGTTTATGTGAATATCAAATTAACAACACTAAATGCACATTTAATATTATTATCTACATGAAACGCAATAAGTATTAAAGCCCACTACAGTGTACCACCAAAACATGCTGTGTTTCTGTTATATACAACTTTATACGGTCAGATTCAAAGTAAATTAACAGTATTAATCAAATAGTCAGTGCAGTAATTAATGTCCATTTCGTATTCAGCAGAGTAATGAAAACTTTCGATGGGTTTAATTTACTATAGTTACTTAATGAACAAGTCAACAACAGCAAAACAAAAGAAACAACATCAACAGAAGTTGGTACTAATCCTTCGAATTGAAAGGTTTCCCCAAGGAGCGACTCTAGGACCCCTTATATTTAACGATCCGTACAATTGGTTCAGTCCGTTTAATAAAATTCCATATAACGATTTCCAATTTTAATGGCATCGATACACAATTTTTATGCTAAACTACTTCAGTGCAGACCACTTTGTGCAATAAGTCAGTTCACTACCTCTTAAGAATCTCCATCTGCGAAGTCAGGGCATGTCGTTACTATAATATCGTATTATGGAAGACATATTTTACTTGTATGAATTATCGGACCTCGAATACTATAATGGATACTTAAAAAAACTGTAGTATTGTAAGTCCTTGTGGCCGATAGTGGATCGTTACTTCAAAATGTTCAATTAGTCAAACCCACAAGTTATTGTATATGTCTGCAGCGGTTCATTTATTTTTATCAAGTACCAAAAGCTACCTTTGTCTTTGAACTCTTTAAGCATATCAAAATTTGATTGTGATCCTTTTTAGTATGTCGCCTTGACGGCCCTTATTTGTACCGTTATGAAGTCAGTACTCCAAAATAAGACGTAATGAGGACCTACTTACCACAGTCTGAATAAATTTGATTCGTGGAGGCCAAAGTTTTATATTCTGAAGTCTTAATCAGTTGAGATATCGACCGGTCATGGTCATATCTTTGAGCATCTGCTTGGAACTCTCTTCGTAACTAGTTGTAATGTTGCAATTAGATTGTGCACATCTGTTGAACACAGTGCAGCAACTTATGATGCCGTTGTACTAAAACTGACACTTAAGTAATTAAGTCACTGTTGCTGTTAGCCTAAATCTAGCTTCTTTCTATTACTTAGAGCTCTTTACGTAGAAGATGGCGGAACGAGCTGGAAGAAACAAACGACCAGTGTGCCTCATAAGCACTTGATCGAAAGTAATTAAGTCAAAAGACACACAATATTTTTAAGATTTACAATCCTTTTGTAATGACAGTAAAGGGAACTATAATATGTTCCATGGGTAATGGAGCAGACTATGTAAAACAATTAAGAACTGATGAATTTTAAGCTGAAAAACTGACCCTGACTACAGAATGCACAAACCTTGAGTAACGCAGATAAATCATAGAAGTGAATCATGCCGAAGGAAAACTCGGAATAAAATAGGTAATAAGTTTAGTTTACGTACTTTTACGGAGTTAAAAATGGATCAACGTCGTCACATGCCTTCTCCCCGAAGGTCGAACTTGAAATTAAATAAAGTCCCCACTCCTAGTAAATCTTATTACCGTGAGGATAGAGAGGCATCCTTTCAAAATAAACAACGTCAATAAAAGAGGGTTTACTTTGTAAAAAGTTTTTTGTTGACGACCAATTTGATCTCGTAATAAAATCAAGTTGGGATATCGTGGAGAATTTTATTGATGTCGTTTCAACCGGTCCGAGAGAAGAAGACGAATAAACAAAACTTACGGTTTTAGTTAGAGCGGAAAACCATTATTTGGCATTTTTTGTAAGGAGTGCTTTTTACATTAATCGATACCATATATTCTAGGTTTTGCTCGCGGCTTCGCCCGCATGGATGTTTGAACTAATCCCATGGGGACGTACTATCGGGATATAAAATCCTAACCCAGTTCATGGTCTACCTGTGTGCCCGATTTCTTCGAAATCCATTCAGCCTTTTTAATAATAGGTCAGGGAAAAAGGTTTTTCGTATTTTATATGTATAAAGTTGTAGTAAATTCTATTAGTATCTAGCTTTGATACCATTAAATAGATGAGATTAAAAAAAGTAAAATAAAAAGCTGAAACAATTTCCCGCCATTATTCAACTGATTTTTTTTATTATTGGCAAATTAGTATTTCTAAGTTAGAACCCCCTAACATGGAAAAACATATTTGCGTGTAAAATTATAAACTGAATCATGGTACAGTTTGCGCTCTGGTTAAAATTGTAACAAGGTGCCGTTACAATGAAGTACGAATTCTTCAGTTTCTCAAACAAAATAATATGAAACGTTGTCTAGCTTCAATAGAAAGAACTTTATTATATTTAAACAGATCAAAACATTTTGCCAGGAGCTGACTGTTCGGCGAAACACAGTTTATTCAGTGCACGTAACATTAATTACGTGAACAAAAATGAAACAGCCGCCATTTATTTATTTACTCATTTGCAGAGAAAGCGTTACAAAGCGAACCACTCAATTAATGTGTGAAATAATACGTATTAAGTTGTATGTGGTCAGGTCACCACAGTTTGCCGCAGCTGCGGTACCTACATAATATTGAAAACTGTAAGTTCGAATTCAGCACATGATTCTAGAAAATTTTCGATCAAGCGTCGAATTTTTACGTCGGTGTCAAATAAAAAACTTGCTGTTTCATAAAAAGTGCAATAGGTACCTCATCATATAAGCCGAAACACGTCCACTGCTGGACATAAGCCTCCCCCAAAAGGGGGGGATTTGCCATAATCGCCACGCTTGGCAGGCGGGTTGGCGACCGCAGAATGGTGGTCAAATGCATAAAGAAGATGCATTTTCTAGTAAGTCCCTTAGTCGCCTTCTACGACACCCACGGAAAGAAATGGGTACCTACGCGGACAAAAGGTATGGAACAGTATCCGACGAAAAGTTAAAAAAATCTGGAATCATTTACTGAAGAACCCATGGTAGCAAGTTGCGCGTCGATGGCTATGTCACCCTGAATGTATGTTCACTGATTTTCTTTGCACTCTTTTGCTGCCACTGACAATTTTCCATGTTGTCAAACATGTGATAGAGATTAAAGTTTAATTGAAATCCTGTCACTCATAGCTGAATTTTGCTTTTTGAAAAATTCTGCAATAACTTGGTCTTCTTTTTTGTGATACACGATCTATACGCGTGTTAAAGGGTTGTACAATATCAGCCTGTCTATCTGGACCCCACTGATCGTTCATAATTATCATCTACCTAGCTTTTTCCAATTATGTTGGGGTCGGCTTCCAGTTAAGCCGGATGCAGCTGAATACGAGTATTTTACATGACGCGACTGCCTATCTGACCTCCACAACCCAGTTACTGGGTAATACAATTCCCCTTGGTAAGATTGGTTGTCAGATTTTCGGGCTTCTGGCGACCTGTAACGAAAGTAAAACATCCACGAATGACGGCCGGGACCAACGGCGATCTTGGTATGTAAAGATGGTCACCCATCTACGGGCCAACCGCGGCAAGCGTAGCTTAACCTGATCGATTGACCCGTGCGGCTGGTATGACTTAGCCATGAGCCCCTCTCCCCACTGGTCGTACATATTCCACTTAGATATCCCACATTACCTCATTTTCATCATTGGCAGCCTTGTTTCATCAAGCGCTGAGTGTAGGCCTCGTCCATTTTGTGCCATGCTTCCCTGGTCTGTACGACTTTCATTCAGGTCTTCCCCGCGATCTGCTGTAGTGATTCATCCACCTGGACGCTATTCTGCCAACATGACTTATGTATCAGTAATTACCTATAATAGGATTGTCACTAAATAAACTATGGTTATCCTGTACTACAAACTAGAGTAACTAATACGTAACTAAGCAGAAAACATATCGTATTCGCAACTCCAATCCACAAATCCAATTGCCGATTCGGGACTTATTTTCCCATAACATAGTCGACCTGTTTATTCGAACTACACAATATGAATTTCGGTACAAAGAGGCGTGGGTGCGACCTATGAGGCTATAACATCTAAAGCAAACTTTTTGGTAGGTAAAACCTTTTTATATTATCGAATTTTGGTTTTTGATCTTTATTTTATTACACGTATCGTGTGCTGTGATTGGGTTTCTGGTGCTTGGTAATAGTAACTGTTGACATAATCAAATAATGGCCGCTTCCTATAATTTACGGACCGTTATTGGTTAAAATTAAGACTCTTGTATCTTCACCGTTCATGAAGCAAAAACCTCATAGCTTCGCATAGTAGACCCTCCCATAAAGAAGGAGCTATCACAGGTAAAATTAGCTTATGAATCTATTTATATGCCCAGTTTCGCAATAAAAAATGCTACCATTGGTAAGCAAAACGACTCGTTTTTTTGTATATGGAAATCGAGCTTAAGTAGTGGGAAATAAAAAGCATTTTCAATAAATCCTGATGGCAATTACACATAAGTATTTACCGTAAAAGAGGTAAATGCAGGAGTGAATCAGGATGAAACTTAAAATAATATAGTAAACAAGGACTCTAATGTGTTTAATGTATTATAATTGACGATTAACAAGGACACCCTTGTTGGTAAACACTACATATTCAAAATACCTCTCATAGCAACAAACGTTAATAGAAATCTCCGTCGTTGATAGAGGACATTAGAATCGGTAATGGAAAATTAAGTTCAAACTCACTCACGGGAATGTCAAAGCAGAATTGATGGAACCGAACATTTCACCATTTCATGCCTCTCTGAAATGACGCGCGGTAGGGACATACGGCTCATTATTTTCCTAATTGTATTGTACTGAATACCTATGTTCTCGACTTTCTAGAACTGTTATTTTGCAGACATATAAATATTGGAACGAAGTTTCTGAGGTAGGAGTTGACTAGTAGTTATAACATACTAGCTATTGCCCGCGGCTTCACCTGCGTGGATGTCGGTTATCGCGTAAAAAAGTAGCCTATGTCCTTCTTCATATCCCAGGATATATCTCTGACAAATTTCATATCGATCGGTTCAGCCGGCGTGAAAGCGTAACAGACAGAGACATTATAAATGCGAAAGTAACTCTGTCTCTCTAGACAGAGTTACTTTCGCATTTATAATGTTAGTAGGAATAGTACAGATTAGTAGGGATAAGTACCTCTATAAGCATTATGTAAAAAGCTGTTATTTTCATATTACAAACAGACACTTCAATCTTATTTATTCGTACAGATGCAAAACATAATTAACATATTTTAATTAATAACACACAAAATGGAGGTGTCCGCTTTTAAAGCGCAGTTTATTCATTATCCGCTGAAATCAGCGCTACAATGTTCCGGTAATTAATGTTTGAAAGCGTCGTCGGTTTAATTTACAGCGGACGGTGGACCATGGTTACAATTTGAGATTGACAGCGCCTTTATGTCGTAGTGATAAGGGCGCTTTTCGTTGATCAAGTTATTGTCGTTCACCTACAACAGATGCGGTGCATCCACTCTATATAATGAAGCGGTGAAGGATCTAGCTTCTTTTGCTTGAAGATACGATTTACTGCACCGTTTTTAATGAAAGAATGTCTTACTGGTTTTCTCTGGCAAAAGTTTGTACTTTTTGGGATATGCTGTAAAGTTCAAAAGCGCACTTCGTTGATCAGAAATAGCTGAACGGATTTGAATAAAATTTGGTACACGGATTTGGATACTTTTTATACCGGTAATACGTTCCCGCGGAATAAATTACGACCTACAAGCGGTCGCAGCCGCTGGAAAAACTAGTATCTTCGCTGACAGGTATCACACAACCTAAACACAGTCGTCAGTCATAAACATTAAATTTTGCACAAGAGTTCCTTTTATGATAGATGTGAGCACTTACGAAGTTTTTTTTTAAATACATCTCCTAAAGGGGTTAAATAGGGGATGGTCACGTAAGTTCGTCATTTTTGTGGATGGAAAATCTCATCGGGCCTCGTGTCCCTCTAACTATTGTTTGTATGCTGACCATCTAGGTACTTATTGCAAGATGCATTCGTCATGGTACAAGATACTATCTTCTTTTATCAATTAAAGGTTGTAGATCTCTATCTTCATTTTCCTCTTAGAATTATTTTTCTGTAAATTAAAGCTTGTTTTGCAAAAGACGTGCTAGTGCACCTACAAATAGTAGTGTTAGCAAATAGTGACAGATTGCCAACGTATTGCACTGGTCTATACTGTGATTTTAGGAAAGCAATTTCCCGTGTATTGACTTTATTTTTTGTGCACTGAAAACTGGATTTTGCCTTTGAGGTGCCTAATATACTGCAGGAATAGAAAAATAAAAATGAAACTTGCTTATATTGCCTCAAACATGCGGAAATAAAACCTATGTAGATATCTACTTATCACTCTAATTCTTTGCGAATCACGCCAAGGACTAATTATGATTGAATATACCTACATAATTTTCTTGAAAAAAATTGATTCTGTTTCCCTGAAAAAGTACAGTATTTTTTTTTAACCAATTGAGGTGTCTACCTACCTACATAGGTAGCTACAACGTGTCTAACTATAGTAAGTAGGTACCTATAAACGAAATATTCGTATCAATTTATTTCCTTGAATTCGCTCGTTTCATTCAGTTAATTCTCTTTTTGAATCGGAACGCTGTTCGTAATTGCTATTTCGTTCCTATTCGATGCGGGTCTTTAATCAGCTAAGTTTCAGAGATACCTACCCACTTGAGTTTTCGAGATGAACGAACCTGTAAATCACTACCATTCAAAGTCATTATTGGTAGGTTTCTTCCCGGCTAAAGCACTAGGAAGTGGGAAGTGGTGAAGGGCAAGCGTTTTGGGGGACTGTCTTATGTAATTTTGGCGTTCGAAAAGTGCTGATTCTCAGCTGAATGGCAATATATTTCCATACATTTTACTTCCCTGTGGTACCGTGATCAAAATCAAAAGACATTTATTTGAAGACGCTTTCGTCCACGATAAAATTATAACGTGCATGCACTCTATGGACGTAGATGTCCACGATAATATCGTCACTTTAGGAATTATATGTATAAGCGCAAATTACGTTCAAATATTTTCCAAAACTTCGCAAATTACAAGCAATATCTTGAAACAGAATTTTGGCTGCAATAATTTCACTGTCTGGCGTATATTATCGCGCTTCGGAACATGTTTGTGTACAGTCCGATCACTATACACGGTAAGCCCATCCCTTGAGAGAAGCAAGCCAAGTACTTAGGAGTGATCCTCGACCACCAACCCTTCAGGGGAGCACATAAAAACGTCTCGTTCTCGCGCCGCTTTCGCTCTCGGTAAGCTCCACTTCGTACTGACCACCCGTAATAAATTGTCCTTTAGGTGCAAATTGCGTATCTACACCGCGGTCATACGCCATATTATGACATACGCGTGCGTCGTCTTCGGACACGCTAAACCCCATCACATCCATAGGCTGCAGACCCTTCAGAACCGTTTCCTTAGAAAGGTCACGGGAGCCCCCTTCTGTCCGAAACGAGAATCTCCATCTAGATCTCAGAATGCCCACTATCCAGCTGTTCATGAAACGCTTCTCCAAGCATTTTTTCGACTCAGCTGTAAAGCATCCCAATCCCCTGATCGCGGCAGCCGCCCGCTACACTCCCTCCCGCATTATTAATATTGGCCGACCGAGGCATACTCTTACCATTCCCGACGACGCTACAACTCTCCTCTAGGAGAGTAGTAAGCTCACCAGCACCCTCAGGGTACATCGTCGCAAGCCACCGTCCTTCCGTTCTCGCGGCCGAGGCCCATCGCGAAGACCCGTTCAATGTCTATCCCGTCCTTTGCTCGAGCCAGCCCGCGCCGCTGAGCCTGTAGTATTAAGTACGTCCCCTAATAATAATCATTCCGATTTAGTATGTCCCTTGCCAGCGGTGCCCTAAGCCGAGGTCCGTACCCCACAGGGGGTGCCCTTAGCGAGCAGTCGCTAACCTAACGTAGTTTTAAGTTTTTTTTAAGCCCTGGCTGGTAATCTTAATTTATTAAGATTATCAGCCAGGGCAAACCAGACAAGCCCGGTTAACCAGATGATAACCTCATAGGTTGAAGTGCGAGATGTTATTCCCAAAAATAAAATAAAAAAACATGTTTGTGACGTTATGATAAGCCAGCATAACAGTAAATAATTGTAAAGGCACAAATATGCACCGTGACATTTTAGTCGTCTTACAACGGCAGCCCACTTCATGTATCCAATGACAAATAATCATTTACATTTTAAAAAAATGGAGATATGAATAATAATTTTAAAAAAATATCATTCACTAAGACACATGATGTAGTTTTGAAGAACCTGTCATGGAGATGGAATTAATGATGAAATGTAATGGTATTATGGTAGGTAGGTAGAAATCTTCTATTTGATACGTAAACGTTTTTAACAGGGAGGGTGTTTAATAATTCTAAAGCATTATTTATTTTTCTTAGTACTTATTATCTTAATCAATGGTAACATTTTTTTTATCGCGCCTGTAGGTATTTTATGTCGGATACATTGAGTGGACCACCTTTGTAAGACGACTAAAATGTCAGTGTATAATTAAAAGCAATTGAATTCAAAATATTTTATTTCACACACCTACATGAGCACTTATCATCTTTCGGTATTCGGTTCCCATCGATCCTTTTGAGAAGAGCCGGCAAGAAACGCCCCGGTTCCTCGTTGAAAAGCATTTGGCTTTTACAATGACTTGTTTTCAAATTACAGTGTTAGGTAATACGTATTACAGGACAGTGTAGGCCTGTCAACGAGTACTCAATAAAATAGAAAATGGTCTCCAAATCTACAGTCTACCTACACTATTCAAGCTATCTATCTATCGTGGTGAGTAAAATGAATGAATTCTGAAGCATTACAAGTTTATCTGAATAATACGAGGGTGCGTTTTTAAGTTCGTGGAATGGGGGGGGAGGGGATAACAATAGGTCATTATCGGGATGGCCACAACTTCAGCCACTCAATATTAGTATAAATACCAGGTTTTATCTTAATTGGATCATTAGTCTTTGAACTATCGTCACGCAAACAACTCAATCGGGAAGAAAGTGTGAATTATGGAAAAAATCAAGTACCGTGCCGTAATAAAGTTCCTTACCAAGCATGGAAAGTCAGTTCAAAATATACTGGAAGAGATGGAATCCGTTTACGGGGACTCTTGCCCGGGTAAAACCATGGTTTACAAGTGGCACAGTCTCTTTAAACAAGGCAGGACCTCAGTTGAAGACGACCCACGGCCCGGGCGGTCGATCGAGGTGACTACTCCGGAAATCATTAAAAAAGTCGAAAAAATAATATCGGAAGATGCCAGACTAAAGAAAAAACAGCTTGCAGAAATGGTTGGAGTAACGGATACGACAATTTTCAAAATTCTACACGATCATCTTGGCATGACAAAGGTCAGTGCAAGATGTGTGCCAAGAATGCTCACGCCGCCTCAAAAACAACACCGCGTGGAGTGTTCTCGCACGTTTTTGGACCTCTGTAACGAAGATAAGGATGGACTATTAAGTCGAATTGTTACTGGAGATGATACTTGGGTTCATCATTATGAACCTGAGTTGAAACAGGACTCTATGTAGTGGCACAAAAAAGGCACACCACCACCCAAGAAGTTTAAAGTGTCACAATCGGCTGGAAAAACATGGCAACAGTGTTTTGGGATTCAGAAGGGATCCTGTTGACCGATTATAAAGATAAAGGCGTTTATAACCGGAGAATACTATGTTTCTATCCTCAAGAGGTTGAAAGAAAGCATTAAAGAAAAAAGGAGGGGTAAATTGACCAAAGGTGTCCTTCTTCACGATAAGGCGCCTGTCCACAAGAGCCGTGTTGCGTTGGCTGCCCTGCATAAGGTGGGCTTCGATATTTTAGACCATCCACCCTACAGCCCAGACCTGGCTCCCAGTGATTATTACCTCTTCCCAAAACTGAAAAAAGAACTTCGTGGGAAGAAATTTTCAACTGATGAAGAAGTGAAGGACGCGGTTTCAGCTTATTTTTCGGACAAAGACAAAACATTTTTTTATGAAGGTATACATAAGCTAAGTGAAAGATCTGAAAAATGTATAAGGGTAGCAGGTGAAGATATTGAAAAAGAAAAATAATTTAGTATTTTTATTTTCACTTCTCACCCTCCATTCCGCGAACTTAAAAACGCCCCCTCGTATATACGTAAGTTTTGTTTGAATTCCTTGCTTCAGTATAATCTTTTGAACATTACAATTCAGTGCAACTCTGTTTGTAGATTAAGTTTAAGCACTGTAGTTACAGTTTAACTGGCTGGTAACTTTGCACTGTGAACTAGATTGGATTAACGCTTAAAATGGCCGTTGGTAAATATAATATAAGACCTTAAAGACGTTGAAAAAGAGCAGAACAGCATTATAATTTCGTGACTCACTATAAATCAGAATTTGAATTATTTTGAAGGATATTGAGAATGTGAGTACTATGCAGGCTCTATTGAACACAATTTTCTTCTTCTTCTTCTTTTCGTGTCGATGGTATTCGTACACCTTTTTTATATTTTCAGAGCCCAGTAGGTGGCCACGTTTATTACGATCAGTAGCATTATTGAGATCATCCAAGGTACAGGTGAACGGGCACTTAGGGTACTCCAGCAATTGGACATGATCTAATCAGAAGCACTTCAATCACTCTGATTGAACACATCACTTTATAACTCGTCTGATGATTTTGTTTATTTTGTTAATGGCCCACGCAAATGTCCTGCAGATCTGGTAGCGCTTGTGACGGGTCGTAGGGTTGAGCTACACGGTGACTGATACATACATGCCGTCTTTAGGGACAGATTTTTTTTTTTTTTTTTTTTTTTCTGGGTGGGAAATCATCAAATAACTTCTCCCGCTCTGGGTGGAGCGGGAGGGCGTGTCAGACTTTTACTGACTAAAACCCACCCGTGTTCCCTCAGTTGCCTGTGTGCCAGGGGCGGCGGTATCTCTTTCGAACAACCCGCACCCCCGGCAGGCATCGGCCCTTGCGGGCCCCTCTGTTGCTGCTGACATCTCTTTGAGGCGCGCGTGGAACACAACGCGCCGTCGACCCAGGCTTGGTCCTTACCGGACAGCGAGCTACCCATTACTCGCCGTCCGCAAGCCCGTGCCTACGGTGGCCGGGAATCAGCCTGGGATTCCCGACGCCCAGGGCGTCTCCTGCGAAGGCCACGGCTGTGAGGGCGCATGTACTGCATCTCCCTCACGTGCGCCGCCTCCCTCTTTGCGAGCATAACTGCTTCGCTGAAGGAGGCGACTGCCAGCCATGCCCTCTCGCTCCGTACCATGGCCTGGACCAGGGTCGGACGCGAGAGATCGCCGCCGCCGATCACCTCCACGAGGACACGGCGTTGCTCCGCCCAAGCTGGGCAGACCTCCACCGTATGCTCCACCGTGTCCTCTGGGCGATCTTCGCAATGGAAACACCCGGGCGTTTCCTCCCGCCCTATCCGAAACAGGAACCTCCCGAAACAGCCATGTCCGGTGAGGACCTGTGTCAGGCGGAAGGTGAGGACGCCATGCCGCCTCTCAAGCCACTCCTCAAAGAGGGGACTTACCGCCGCAATCGCGGCGTGCCCATTTAGGGACAGATTAGCTCAAAGCTGCAATGGCTCTTCGTTCAAAAGGCCCTTCCAGACATTGCCCTGCATTGTAAGACTCACATAAAATTCAAATAATATAATGTTTGGACTTTAAAAGAGACCATGACGAGAAACGACGAGAAGAAAAGCCGAAACAAACTCGGAGGAGTTTGTTTCGGCTTTTCTTCTCAGGGAACAGTAAGCTAGAAAATGCCGGCGCCATCTAGTTTTTAAAATATTGACCAACAAAATATTGACGTGTCTAAGATCTACTTACATAATGAAATATTTCATTTCGTTTCCATAATCCATTGCTTCATATGTTCGATAATTTTGTCTGCTCTACAAAGTAAATAACGCAATTAATGTTGTTGAACTGTCGAATTGACAGACCATTCCTACTGTCAGTGTGTTACACAATCACCCCGCAGGGCTCATCAGTCACCTGCAAGCAAGCTTACAAATAAATTATCTTTTACACAACTGCGGTTTCTAAAATAACCGTATTTTGTAATTTTAGGAACCTGAAAATAAGTGAAATAGACTTATTAAGTAACCCTTTTACGGTCCTCAAACGACAAATGTCAACAGCACTTATCATCCAAAAGTACGCTAAGCTTAAAAAGTGTACCCTTTTAATTATGCGCCGCTTAGGAAAACCGGAAACGTTGCAAATGCATGAAGACGAACTCTTTCATTTGAAGATTATCAAAGAAAACGTGCAAAAGAAGTAGGTACCGCTTTTCATTCTATCATACCGTTTGCATCCTTTTACCTACTTTTGTAATTAGTTCTCAGAAAAACAAACTGCTAGGACTTCGTGAACAGAGCTAGCACCCCATTTTGTTAAGAAAACAAATGCAGCTGCTAGTAGTGGAGGGTAAATGTTTTTTAAATTCTTTAAAACCACTATTTACGCTTCGTTTATGCAGCTAAAAGGCTCATGAACAAACGATATTATATTACAACTTTTCGTACGTGAATCCCCGTTACGCCGCGTTCCCAAGGACGGTTAACTGTCGGGCTGCACCAGACGTTGCTATGCCTTTCGAGGCCTGTTGCGGCCATCAACTGATAGGCCGCGCCTGGCCAGGCCAACAGGCCGTGGGAACCGTCCCATCTGATTAGACCCTGTGGCGGCCCGTTTCCGCCCGTCCGACCCGTTAGGAGTCGGTAAGTTCAATAGTAAGTACGTCGTGGCCTGGCGCGAGGGCACCTGTCACGGCTTTGTTTATATGGGCGCGGGCCGTGATAGGCCTTGACAGCGGCCCGTCTTTTAACGGGCCATAGGACTTCGGCATTAACTGTACAAACTAATCCCAAAATATTTGAATGATACTTCGGATTAGCGTTATTCCTGTCCCTGTCGTATAGCTGCAAACGTCAAACTACAAGTACAAGATGGAGATGCACAACTTTGGTATAGAAATGAAGTATTATGATGTTCCATTGTTTATATTAGGTATCAAATTGACCTTTACTAAAACTGCAAACTTATCTCGCCCTAAGCCAAGGAAGTATTATTACATAGGTATAAGTTAATGCATCAGAAATGAAGAGATCCATCGGAAAACCAAGGTAACCGACATGGACCGAACAATTGCCAAACTAAAGTAGGGCAAGGCACATTGCTCGCAGAACAGATGGCTGATGGGGCCGAAAGGTTCTGGAATGACGACCGCGTACTGGAAGACGTAGCGTTGTAAGGCCTTCCATAAGGTGGACCGATGACCTGGTGAAGGCCACAAGAATCCGCTGGATGCGAGAAGCACCGAACCGGTGGAAGTAGCAGCGCTTGGGAGAGGCCTATCTCCAGCAGAGGACGTCTTTTGGCTGATATGATGAAGTTAACAAAAACTTATGTGGCATTACCTACACGTTAGCATGGTAACAGTTGTAAAATAAAAGTTGATGTAAAAGTACTTAAATAAAAGTATAATAAGTAACATTTCGTACCAGCCAAATGTCGAACGTCGTATGCACATTCCAGTTGCAACTTAGGATTTAGTTTGTTTTAAAGTGATAAAGTTGGAACACCACACATCGGTGACATACATAACATGTATCCTTTAGCATAGCATATACAGTTGCTCCTTAGTCGAGGTAATTTGCATTTGCATTCAATGTGTCTGTCAAGCTTCTGTCTAAATGTCTAATGTCATGGAAACAAAGGATCATAACAATAATGTACAGCGTGCATTATGCATTATGGTGAACTTGGGGGGGAGGGGAAATGTTAACGCATCTGCGAAAGTTATCCGATTTCACATTTTGACGTGATTTTACAGTCAGTTAAGTTAAAATACTGTATTTCGAAAAGTTTTAATGCTCAACATGAAACATAATTTCAGTTATTATCTAACTAGCTTCTTCCAGCGACTTGCCCCGCGTGGAGGTTGAAAGATATCCCACGGGAAAGTCTTACCGGGATAAAAAGTATCCAGTATATTAATCCAGGTTATAAGCTATCTGTGTGCCAAATTTCATCCAAAGCCGAACATCCAAACATGCAAACTTTCACATTTTTTATATCAGAAGGAAATAGTAGGATGAATGAGTTACAATTGTTTTTATTTCTGTCGAGTATTACTTTGCGATTTTAGTAATTCTGTCAAAAGCGACCAAATTTCGCATACGACCTCTTAAGGTGAAAGCATCGGGTTTTTTTTTTAATAATGATGATGATGTTAGCCTCTGTTTAAGAAAGTAGGATACGCAAGGGTAGCCCGATACATTCAAATTATCTGACTTGTTTTTGCAATTTCCAGGTTAGTGACCGTTTACATATTCATTAAAATATGGTTCGTGACCATAAAAAATATGGCTTCACACAATTAAATCATCAATCAATACAGCCAGAGAATACATGCAGGAGTTCATTTAATCCCATTGAATGACTTACTTAATACAACAAACAAACATACACAAAATACAGCCAGTATGACACAGACCTGTAAATTGCATAAAACATAAAAAATGCATTTCTCGCGTATTTTTATTCCTCTATGTCTTTTTTTTTTGTTTTTGAGGGTGTAAAATCATCAAATAACTTCTCCCGCAGCCGCTCTGGGTGGAGCGGACGGGCGTGTCAGGCTTTTACAGACTAAAACCCACCCGTGTTCCTTCAGTTGCCTGTGTGTCTCTTTCGAACAACCCGCACCCCTGGCAGGAGCGCCAGGGTAGCGCGCGAAATTCTCTTACGTTTTTTTGCAATTTTCAGGTCAGAATCCCGTTGTATGTTCATCTAAATATTATTAGCGACCGTAACAAATATTCATTAATTGAAATATAGTCATAAACATTATCAGTATAACTCTCTAAGTTCACATTCATTCATGTTCATATCGACGGCACGGTTGGCGTAGCGGTTAACCGATTGACTGCTGCGCTGCGTGTCGCGGATTCGCTTCCCGCACGGAACAAATATTGGTATGACCTACAAATAGTTGTTCCGGGTCTGGCTGTTTGTGTATGTGAGTTTAAATGTTTGTAAACGCACCCACAATACAGGAGTACTTCCTAGTGTGGGGCAACGTTTAAAAATATAAAAAATTACCCCGTTGAATGACTATTTCATGAAATTATCACATTTGAGGCCGACTTTAACGTAAGGAGTTATATTGCTGATATTATTCTGTAAAGCTATATTTATTTGTTACCATAACATAAGTATCCCTCTTAACTTAAAACAATGTCCCATTGTTTTAAGTTAAGGATGGAAAATTAAATTAACTTTTAAAAGTTACATTCTTCATTCTACATTTTCTGACCTTTTTAGTTTGGTTAGTTCTACAAAAATAAGAAACTGGTACAGTGAACCTACGGTTTGTCACACATGAAAAATGGTAATTAACTAACTGAACTCGTTTACTTGCTAAATACGTCATGTCGCAAAATATTATCCTTTTTTAATTCCACAAAATTAAAACTTCAAAAACAATAGCTAGTGACGTGCATCGTCTCGTCTTTTCAACAGAATGTCGGCTTGCCGAACAACCCCGAGGGCTTCGCGATACTGTAATTACGTTTCTCTTTTTCAATTTACTCGCTTCTTATTCTCTGTATAACAAAAAGGCTTCGAGAAATTCGCCATTTTGGAGCTTAGCAATTTACCGTTAATCCATACTAAATGAATTAACCGATTAAACATTCCGCCTCCCAAACACACGACGATCTAAAAGATAACTCTTTATTGACAAAGTAAACTGCCCATATAAATATATTGTAAGCAATAAAAATCCTCAAAGGTCCCGTTTTCGAGGTTTTAAAGATCCGAACAGAGCTGTTTTATTAGTTAGAAGCCGAGTTAGCCCCAACCAGCTGTTAAAACACAGATCCTCAAGTACTTGCGGACATTACTTCAGAAACAACTTCGTCGTGGCTTATTATACAATGGATTTGAATTTCCTTGGATTGTTATAAGGAAGGAATTGTCGACGACATTAGAAATATTCAACGTTATCTTGGATTTTTCAACATTTACTTATTTTTTTAAACTTCTCCCACACAAAAAGATACAAAGGCGGACTATATGCCTTAGGCATTCTCTACCAGTCAACCAAGGATGGTGAAGAAATTAGATGGCAGGTGCTTAGGTTGAGAGGAACAATGATTACAAATTATATCATAATGAATGATTGGTACATAAATAGGTTATAAACTTATAATACTCATACAAGCATACATATCTACTATAATATATACTTATAAAATATATATTGTATATATACAGGGTGTAATTTTAATCACCGTTAACCTCATAAGGGGTTATTGTAGGTACTCATCATTATGAGCAACTTTTACTATGGGCCCAAACCTGAAATCGCGAAAATAAAATCAGCTGTTCCTTACATTTTGACCAGTTATGCGAACATAAATAAGAAGCAGCACCAGTATAAGCAAAACCATAAATCCAATCACTTTTCAACGCCAGAAAAGCCGCTCGTTTAAAAATAAAAACGTAAAAGAATCGAAGGCATGTGGAATTTATCCGGCCAGCGAACGCAAGCATGTTGCCTTTCCTGTCTTAATACATTCCAAGAAAGGAAACTTTTCCTTTTAGCAAGATATTTAAAACTGCTTATGTTATACTCACGGATGCTCGTCCCTTATTAGCTGAGCAATCTGCGAGTTAATAGAAATTGTTTCATAATCTTGCATTCTTAATTCGGTTGTGAATTTTGTTTCGTAAGAATATGAAGTAGGTATTCGTAAGGATGTGTCGTTTCTGGGGGGCGACTCTGTAACTCCGTCAACGAAATACGGGCCTGTCCGAAAATAGTTCAAAACTTCAAAGTGGCTCCTACAGCTGATTAATTAACTTTTTTGGACGCGTAAAACCATATAGGGAATAGGGACAAATATCAAATCGTGTAGTAATTCATTCTTAGTTTGGGCCCCAAACTAATCATAAGTCGGTAAGTGCTACGGAGTAGGAAACGCCCGTAACTTCGACCTAGATTACGGATTGCGTGCTTAGAGAGTAGGCCCCCATTTTAGGGAGAGGGTTACGTTCGGAACAATTTTACAATTTTTTTTCAAGATCCTAACCCGGTAGCGGGTTAGGTTAGGAACTTGAAAAAAAATTGTAAAATCGTTCCGAACGTAACCCTCTTCGACCTACGAGGAGGCGTTTTTAAGTTCGCGGAATGGAGGGTGAGAAGTGAAAATAAAAATACTAAATTATTTTTCTTTTTCAATATATTCACCTGCTACCCTTATACATTTTTCAGATCTTTCAATTAGCTTATGTATACCTTCATAAAAAAATGTTTTGTCTTTGTCCGAAAAATAAGCTAAAACCGCGTCCTTCACTTCTTCATCAGTTGAAAATTAGTTTTGGGAAGAGGTAATAATCACTGGGAGCCAGGTCTGGGCTGTAGGGTGGTTGATCTAAAATATCGAAGCCCACCTTATGCAGGGCAGCCAACGCAACACGGCTCTTGTGGACAGGCGCGTTGTCGTGAAGAAGAAGGACACCTTTGGTCAATTTACCCCTCCTTTTTTCTTTAATGCTTTCTTTCAACCTCTTGAGGATAGAAGCATAGTATTCTCCGGTTATAGAAACGCCTTTATCTTTATAATCGGTCAACAGGATCCCTTCTGAATCCCAAAACACTGTTGCCATGATTTTTCCAGCCGATTGTGACACTTTAAACTTCTTGGGTGGTTTTTTTTTTTTTTTTGTGGGTGGGAAATCATCAAATGACTTCTCCCGCTCTGGGTGGAGCAGGAGGGCGTGTCAGACTTTTACTGACTAAAACCCACCCATTTTCTCTCAGCTGCCCGTGTGCCAGGGGCCGCGGTATCTCTTTCGAACAACCCGCACCCCTGGCAGGCATCGGCCCTTGCGAGCCCCACCAGCTGCTGCTGACGTCTCCCTGCGACGGGTCAGCAGTGGCCACGCCGCCTACCACTTTTCGGCCGCAGGGGATAGGGAGAGCGGCCAACGCTATACCGACACTCCTCTTCCCCTGCGGCCCCATCGCGTCCGCCATCAAGCGGTGGCGGCCCCGTCCAGGCCACGGAAGGGAAGAGCGCTACTCAGAAGTACCGGCACTCCTCCTCCGCCGCAGCCTGTAACTCTCAGCCGCGATGCCTCCCATTCGACATCGCGGCCCGCCTCAGCTGCGATGCACCTCACCGCAACCTACTTTTTGGCCGCTACGTCGTCGGCTTGGAGGCACAAGCCCTGACGAGCGGCCCCACCTTGGGGTTCCCACCACGTTGACCACGGTTATTGAGCCCCCCCGCAACGACAATGCGGAACCCCACTGGGGGGGAACTTCTTGGGTGGTGGTGTGCCTTTTTTGTGCCACTGCATAGAGTCCTGTTTCGACTCAGGTTCATAATGATGAACCCAAGTTTCATCTTCAGTAACAATTTGACTTAATAGTCCATCCTTATCTTCGTTACAGAGGTCCAAAAACGTGCGAGAACACTCCACGCGGTGTTATTTTTGAGGCGGCGTGAGCATTCTTGGCACCCATCTTGCACTGACCTTTGTCATGCCAAGATGATCGTGTAGAATTTTGAAAATTGTCGTATCCGATACTCCAACCATTTCTGCAAGCTGTTTCTTCTTTAGTCTGGCATCTTCCGATATTATTTTTTCGACTTTTTTAATGATTTCCGGAGTAGTCACCTTGATCGACCGTCCGGGCCGTGGGTCGTCTTCAAGTGAGGTCCTGCCTTGTTTAAAGAGACTGTGCCACTTGTAAACCATGGTTTTACCCGGGCAAGAGTCCCCGTAAACGGATTCCATCTCATCCAGTATATTTTGAACTGACTTTCCTTGCTTGGTAAGGAACTTTATAACGACACGGTACTCGATTTTTTCCATAATTGACACTTTCTTCCCGATTGAGTTGTTTGCTTGACGATAGTTCAAAGACTAATGATCCAATTAAGATAAAACCTGGTAATTATACTAATATTGAGTGGTTTAAGTTGTGGCCATCCCGATAATGACCTATTGTTATCTCCTCCCCCCCCCCATTCCGCGAACTTAAAAACGCACCCTCGTAGATTACGGATTGCGTGCTTAGAGAGTAGGCCCCCATTTTAGGGAGAGGGTTACGTTCGGAACAATTTTAAATTTTTTTTTGAAGATCCTAACCCGGTAGCGGGTTAGGTTAGGAACTTGAAAAAACCTAACCTAACCTAACCCGCTACTGGGTTAGGATTTGGGGTCAAATTCGGAATAATCCGTTTATTGCGGCATCAGTGGCATTAGTGAGATCATCCAAGGTACAGGTGAACAGGCACTTAGGGCACTCCAACAAGTGGGGCATGGTCTGATCAGAAGCACTTTAATCACTGTTTAAATACGTGACTTTATTACTCGTCTGATGGTTTTGAGTATTTTGTAAATGGTCTACGCAAATATCCTGCAGATCTGGTAGCGTCTTGTAACGGGTCGTTGCGCTCCCTAGGAAACGCCCGTAACTTCCACCGAGATTACGTCTTTCGTGCTTAGAGAGTAGGCCTCCTGTTTTGTTCAAAATTTTGTTTAAGGAAATTGTATGGTTTAGTAAAGAAACGTGTAACGCAACAAAAAAGTGCACCAACTTGAATATTTTCTTTCCAAATATGTCAACATAATCAGCCTATAATCTTCCCACTGCTGGGACACAGGCCCTCTCTATGAGAGGTAGGGGCCGTAATCCACCACTTGGACCTAGAGCGAGTTGGTAGACGTCACATGCCTTCTAAGTCGTGGGTCACCACACCACTGCTCCAAATAAGTACTAAATCCGATACAGGTACATATATGTCCCGTAGCCACTCCGAGGATGTCATTGATGTTGCGAACAAAACATGTACCATCGGACGTGCAATAAATTTTCCAAACTTTATGATTTACGAACAGTACTAGCTGTAAACAACACAAATATTTTTATATCTCGCCATTTACAGAGGTAAAAAAAAACAAACAAAAAAAAAAAAAATGAACATTAACCAAAATTGCGTTACGTTGCGGTCTTCGTCTTCCATGTTACGGAAACCTGCGTCTAATATACTTATTTATCATAATTATTCTTGCACGTGGGAGTTCCTTATAAACGTAGTACATTTGTTCCGTGTGGTGTCGGACGTAAAAGAATAGAACCATCCCGTTTCTTCCCGTGGGTGTCGTAAAAGGCGACTAAGAGACTTACTAGAGAATGGGCAGCAGCGTTCTCTATGCATTTGACCACCATACTGCGATCGCCAACCCGCCTGCCATTCGTGGTGATTATGGCAAATCCCCCCTTTTGGGGGAGGCTTATGTCCAGCAATGGACGTCTTTCGGCTAATAATATGATGATGATGATGATGTAGTACATTTCGTCGTCATCACATGCAATTTCAACATGATAAATTAAAACTCGTGACTAAGTACTAATAGCTGCACGGGTTGATCAGGTTAAGCTACACTTGCCGCGGTTGGTCCGTGGATGGGTGAACATTTTTACATACCGAGATCCCTCCATGCTTCGGAAAGCATGATACGCCATTGGTCCCGGCTGTCATTCGTGGAACTTTGACAGTTGTTACGGGGAGTCAGAGGCCCAAAAGTCTGAAAACAAGACTTACCAAGGGGTATCGTATTACCCATTAACTGGGTTGAGGTCAGATAAGCAGTCGCTCCATGTAAAATACTGGTGTTCAGCTGCACCCGGTTAAACTGGAAACCTATATAGTTGGGAAAAGGTTATGCAGTTTAATTGAAATTAAACCTTCTCATGCTTTGCTCGTGCTCAAATAATTTTAACCAAACACACGAAATTCCAGCTTCCATTATCGTCACTCAGTGGAATTCCAAAGAGGTTCTTAGTGGGAACACATAAGTACACACAAGTCGGGATGATACACGTCACACGAAAACAATCCCCATACATAAATACGACACTTCCAGCTTCGGAAGGACTTTCAACTTTTGTCGGCCGAAAACGAAACGAAATTCAGCCTGATTTGCCTTTTCAGCCGAAAACTGATTATAAAAAAGTAAATAAATGCATTTTTGGTTGTTGTTATGTTTTTCTTTTTTAAAGTACACGAAATAAATATTGTCAATATTTTCATTATTATAACTTCAATTAAGCGGAAGTTTATAATTTATTTTTGCCGGAAATTTAAATTGCCGTCAACTGGTAAAAAATAAAATCGGTCGGACTCTAATTACTGTCACATAACCATGAGTGACAGAGACGACACTCGCTCTAAAAAGCCGAACTTTTTCAAAAACCCGATGTGCCATATAAACGACCGAGTAGATACTGTTGTAACTTGGTGAACTCAATTAAGTTTATGTATCGTCGGAGGCCTCGCGTGAAGAATGCTAAGCGTGCTTGGTGCCAAGTTGTTCGCGACACGCGTTTTTAAGTCGCGACTAAGGGACACGCTACGGTTGGCTTGGCACTTTGTTTCCAAGTTACTTGCGAAGTGTTTTCGGTGTTGAAGTTAATTCCGGAATTAGGTGTCCGTAGGTGGTTTTATAAGCTTAACTTTGAGTAGGTATAAGTTGTTCTTCTCCTTTAGATGATCAAGATAATTATTAAAAAAGACATCACAAGATTTTGTCGAAAAACATATATTTTCAAATTAATTTAATTTGTTAATGTTACCATTTATTCAGATGAATGGAATTTTAACTAAATCAGTCTTTGGCTGCACACCAGTGCACAAAATAACTTCACAATACAGTCACATAATATATATAAACACCATTACAACATGGCTAAAAGCTGAGATTCGAGATTATAATCTACTTACACCTACGCCAAGGGTGGCGATTATGGTAAAACCCCCCTATTGGGGAGGCCTATGTCCAGCAGTGGACGTCTTTCGGCTGAAATGATGACGATGGTGATGAATCTACTTTCTCTATAGGTACGGAACGCATCATCGCCCTCTAGCGGAGGCACGTCTACCAGGGTAAAAAAAAAACTACCGACAAACAAACTTTCATTTCATTTTAATGCTGACACGAATTTTTAAAACAAACGCATAGGTCGTGTACCTAGGTAGCTATCACATAATTTCAATTTTACATTATTACGGAATACTCGTACAAATACCCTCACACATTTTCCGAGCGCATGATATTCGGAATGTCAGCCATTGCAGATTGCGCTCAATGTCAACACTTTGTGCTTGAAATGATTAAATACCTAAAATGACAAATGGTGCAAGCGTTCGCGCATATTAAAAATGTTATTTGAAAAATATTTTATTACTTAATGCAATAAAAATTTTCACCACGATTAAGTACATTCGGATTCCAAACCCTATTTTCAATCGATCTAAATAATATTTTAATACGTACAAGTTAATAGTATTCAAAGTCTTAATACCCTATTTTTCCCCACTGTGCCAAAAGTAGTCACAGTTTCCTTTGTCTAACAAATTGTGTTCCATCCTAACAGCTATCTAAACTTTCCTCACTGTGTTTCTTAGGTGGTGTGTCGAAATAAATCTCAACCAGCAATCGATTAAGTTTCCGAAGTAATAAACTACCAAGAACCAATTAAAAATATCGAAAGGAGGGAGATGATAAAAGAGCAAAAGTAGAGTAGAGAGCAAAATACTGTTCACACTTGCAGTTTGTCGAATGTTTGGACTGTCAACTAGGGAACCGATTCCAATTTAACAGTATTGCCCCGGGATTTGTTGCGATCGCACTACCCTAATACATTGACTGTACGAACTAGTAATTGGCTATCGACTACCCACAAACCCACTCTTTCAAATCTAAATAGAAAATTCTGTCACAAAGATATTCAAATGTTAAACGAAGTCCAATGGGCAGTTAATACGTTTTCCATAAATGTAATTACATGTGCAAATGAATGGTCGGGACTTTTATAAAGTAATTTGTAACACGATTAAATGACTTGTAACGGTAATTTGATGCTAATAATTTTAATGTTTTTCATTTGAACTAGCAACTGTTATTGAAAACGAATTGAATGGATATCACTTAGTAAAAACTACCATTCTCCAAGATTAAATATAGCTTTGTACGTAATTAATAGTAAAATAAACCCGAGTGTAAGTATTCATCATTCATTAAAAGTTTTTCATATAAAAATGTACCAAAATAAACCTTTATCTTTGCATGTGGTTCAGAACCCGCTTTACAATTCATACACCCAATAAATCCCAATTCGACACTCTTGAAGAATTCATTTCCTGTCGAAATGAAAGAAGATTTTTTTCAGAATACGATAATGAATGCCTGAATTATTCATACGCCAACACCACCGAGGAGGGAATCAGATAACGTTGCCTCGAAATAATTTCGTATAAGTAAATTGGCGATTAAGCCTAATTATCAGCTGAGATCACGCGATGCTCCGACACCTCCAGCTCGTTTACACCCCATTGTGGATGGCTACAGCCTCCCTACCCCCTTCATTGCTTAGCTGTTCCCTTTATCTACCCGCCAACCATCACCCGATCTTTATAACATCGTCTAGTTACCGAGAGACCCAAATATTTTATGTCTCTATTTTATTACTCGCTACGTCATACTTTATCAATATATCCCACCAAGTGATTCTCCTAAGACCGTTCGCTTGTCATATTAAACTTTCACAAACATTATTTTGCAGTTGCCGAGAACTGCGGCGTCGTAACTTACTTAACGAAATAACTTAAATAGTAATAGTTGCTCACTTGGCCGCCGGCAAAATAAAGTTTGTGGAACAGTTGCAGTGTAAAATTTATAGCGGACCCTTCGATATAGCCTCAAGGAGTGAACGTTCCTGTTTTCTTTGATTTTATGTTTGGGATTAGTCTCTACGGCGAACATTTCGTTCGATTTCTCCATAAACTGAAAATCTCTAAGGATTAAAACTGATGATAAACCTTATAGCAACCTATTTAGTTCTAAAGAAGTTTATAATTTTTATTTCCTTTTCGGTTTTTGACATCGGTCATATGTCATTCCCGTTCAAGAAAAATAGAGTAAATAAAACATGTTAGATGTAAGATCAGCAAATGTAACAACAGATTCAATTTCTTGCGTGCAAGCGTATCTTTATTTACACTACACAATGGAATTTTCGCCATCTAAACAACAATTTAAAGAAGTTTTATTGTTATTTCCGTACAAACAAGTACAGAGTTAATTGTGTTCTATCCTGTTTGGGGCAAGTTGGAGTCAGCAACTCAGCACATGGACTCCCAAAAATGGCGCGCGTCGTTGCTCCATGTTAGTTAACCCAATTTGTGTTTTATCTGTTTGTTCCACTTCTGGGCCACAAAACTAATCAAACTAAACCGTCTACTGTCATCAATTTCATATCCGGATGTATTCGCATGGCAGAATGGTGGTAATATTTTACCCTAACTGTAATAAGATAGATAGCTAATGTGACTGTAGGGTTCTATATAATATCAGTACCTACATGTTTAAAAATAACACAACAACTAACCTGTATACCTGCATTCTAAGCAAAAAAATAATAGTTTAAAAAACTAAAAAACACGCTTTAAAAACCAAACTAAAAAATTAGAAAATAATTTAATTCTATTAAAAAGCGTGGGGTGCTTTTTGAGGTATTTTTATAATCAATTTATAATCAATTAATACCAACCATTTACAATTTTTTAGTTCTGCTTGCTTGAAAAGCGTGATTTTAAAGTTTTTTTTTTGTTTTTTTTTCTGTTTTTTTTTTTTTTGAATTGTCATTGGTCCTCGATAAGTCTACAAAGTTTCAATGAAATCTGACCGTTTGAAGTGGGTCAAAATAGCATCCAAAGGAGTCGGTTACATACAAACAAACAAACAAACATACAAGTGAAGCTAATATAAAGCGTGTAAAAAAACCATTACTGTTTCTACTTTTTAGTAACCTATATTAGTAGGTATTAAGGAAGTACTATATATGTAGGTAATAGATAAGTAGTCCGTTTTAAATTTAAATTACTTAACTACTTATTCAAATCATTTGCAGAAGAGCAAAAAAGCGCACACAAAAGGCGTAACAGATTGCTACGCTGTCCCAGCGTCATAAGACTAGAATAACCTACTTTCTTTTGACTATAACCTTGCTGAAGTCTTTATATTTTTTTAATTGTACCTTAGTTATTATTCAAGCTAGACTATGCCTTAGAAGTCTAATGCAAATATAGAGGATTCTTAATGATTAAATTACTCTTCAAAACCCTACTTTCTACACATCTGTTCATAGTTGACGTGAGTCTAGAGCCAGATCTTTTTTTTCTCTATTTTGTTCTGCAATCAAAAAAAAAAGAAAACGATCTGGCTTTTCCCATCACCATCATCTGCTTAGCCTTTCCACCTGTATTGAGGTTTGCTTCCAGTCAAACCTGATGGATCTGAATACAATAGCTCTGGTTTTCACAGTACCTAACTAAAGCATGTTCCAAAAATATTCGGCGAATATGTTTAGCCGAGCGAGTTTTTTTTCTTTCATCGTAGATTTTATCTTTTAAAAGTTTAATTATTACCTGTTAATTTAACTTCGTTAAGTACCGTGCGTGACCCAAATAAATCAGTTGCGTCCTTCCTTTATGTCCTTCCTTTTTATTTCTTTTAAACCCTCGACGCAAAAAGGGAAGTGTTATAATTTACACCGTGGGTCTTGGCTTAATGCGACGCACGTGATTCTTACAACCCCGTGTGAAAAGCCATGGTTTTATGATGTAGTATGATTAGTTGGCGGCCATTATATTGTTCACTTTAGAATTACACCATTAATTTATATTAGAACGTTCATATTAGGTCGCTTCTATATTATTACCAAATAGATAGATAGATAGATATTTTTACCAAAATAAAACTTCAACAAATACACTATGGTTGGGCCCGCCACGATTGCGGCGTAGTCCCCTCTTTGAGGAGTGGCTTAAAGAGGTGGCATGGCGTCCTCACCTTCCGCCTGACACAGGTCCTCACCTGACACGGCTGTTTCGGGACGTTCCTGTTTCGCATAAGGTGGGAGGAAACGCCCGGGTGTTTCCATTGTGAAGATCGCCCTGAGGACACGGTGGAGCATACGGTGGAGGTCTGCCCGGCTTGGGCGGAGCACCACCGTGTCCTCGTAGAGGCGAACGGCGTCGGTGATCTCTCGTGACCGGCCCTGGTCCAGGCCATGGTACGGAGCGAGTGCATGGGTAGCCGTCACCTTCTTTGGCGAAGCAGTAATGCTCGCAAAGAGTGAGGCGGTGCACGTGAGGGAGAGGCAGTACATGAGCCCTCACGGCCGTAGCCTCCGCAGTAGACGCCCTGGGCGTCGGGATCTAAGCTGATTCCCGGCTACCGTAGGCGCGGGCTTGCGGATGGTGAGTAATGGGTAGCTCGCTGTCCGGTAAGGACCAAGCCCGGGGCGACGGCGCGTTGTGTTCCACGCACGCCTCAAAGAGATGTCAGCACCAACTGATGGGGCCGGGAAGGGCCGATGCCTGCCAGGGGTGCCGGTTGTTCGAAAGAGACACCGCGGCCCCTGGCACATAGGTAACTGAGAGAACACGGGTGGGTTTTAGTCAGCAAAACTCTGACATGCCCTCCTGCTCCACCCAGAGCGGAAGAAGTTATTTGATGATTTCCCACCCAAAAGACAAATAAACTATGGTAGGTACTGTTACTAATACGTAACTTACCTCTTTTCAGTCAATTCTAGAATAAAAGGAGAGTTAACAATGTAATGTAATGGATATCTGTGTTTATTGGCAAAAAATCTGCAAACGTAAAAAACTTCTTGTCCACTCTACTTTCAGCTGAAATTCAAAACTCCGAAACGTACAGTTGATAAAAAAAACCCAAAACTAGTTTCAATTTTAATAATTGTTTACTCAAAATAGTTACCGGAATTAAAGACCATATAAACGGCCATTTTTGGCAGCCTCAGTAAGATTTTGGCAAAAATGTCCAAAAATCCTCTACGGTTTAAAACTGCCCGGACTCGCTCTCGAAACTTTTGTTTCAAAGATGCCGTTCATATTCTGAAAGCCAAAAGTTGTTCTACCTAACTATAATTAGCCTTAGGAATTCACTATTCATGTCATTATTCTTATAAGGTAAAACCAGGATAGTTGCCCCAGGGTATAGTTGCCCCAATTTTAATTACTCTAGTTTCGCGGATGTATTGCATACTATTTTGTTAATCTATCGAAAGACTCTCCAACTACCACTAAGTTGACCGTGTCGCATGTCTCTATGTGATTGCATGGGAAGGCAAAATGCGATCAAAGTTTTTGCGGGATAGATGTCCTGTTTCTCGGCGAAATCTATCCGAAACGTAATTTATATGGATTAGGCAACTATCCCCTATGTGGGATAGATGTCCCAAAATATTGAGGTCCGCAAAAATCGCTAATAGTCTAGAAATATTAAAGATTTTTGTTTTAAGTTTTCATAAATTTGTAGTTAAAAAAGTATCGGCCAGTTTTTCAAGTGAAGTATTTTGGTTTTTGTTTTGAGAGTTATAGAGTGATTTCGAAAACTATGGCAGTTATCCGGCTTTTACTAGGGTAAAAGCCAGATAATTGCCAGGGATGTTACTTCGAACCCAAGTAGGTACATTACTTTCTATGTCATTTACTTCATCACCACTGGTCTCAAAACGGTGAAGGAAAACATCGTGAGGAAACCGGCATGTCCTGGAATAAAAAATCGAAGACATGTGACATCCACCAAACCGCACTAAGCCTACGTGGTGGATAACTGCCACTCCCTCTAGCAGAAAGGAAGCTTGGGTCCCAGCAGTGGGAATGTTAGGTTCCAGCAGGTTTAGCATGACGCTTTCTATTTCCACGAAGAATAGACAGTGCTTTTTCTATGCAAAGTGACATTTCGTTTCTCCATTTTTGACATCGCACCGTAGATATCCTTCTACAATCTGTCATTTTGTCTTTCGTTTCTAACGATCTTTGTCAAGGTCCTTATAAATGTAGACTATTTCAGAAGAATATTTCTTCCCAAACTGTCAAAATCACACTGACAACAAACTTTCTACTCGACGGCCACAAAATATATACGATTATCTACAAAATCATGATTCGTTTAGCACGCATAACTGTGATAATTAATAGAAAAACATAGCTATCTTCTCCTATTGGACATCATTTAGTTAATAGTCATGTGTATTCTTCCGTCGACAAATCGGTGCTCGTGCTAATCCGGCAGGTAATTATTGAGTTTTCGCTAGAAACTTTAGGTGCGAGAAAATTTTCTTTATAACATAAACATTTTCTTGTAACGAAGTCACAGCAGATGTGACTTGTGTATACGAGATACATGTATATTTGCGACAGAACTGTATTCACGTAGCGCCTATTTATGCCTACCTAAATGTAACCGTGAGCGAAGCAAGAGGCACCTGTCGCTTTTCTCGCTTATTACAGTTAATTAAGAACACGTGTATGTTGTGTATCTGCGTATATCTTTGTATATTTTCTCTGTTGTTCATAATTTTGTTAATTTACGCTGCTGTGAACAATTTTGCGCTGTTTCTGTGATGTTGTTCCGATTTGTGAATCCGACAAGCAATCTGTTTTAATGTCGATGGGAATCAATTGAATTATTTGACAGGTTATTAAAATTTGCAATTCAATTGTTTATGTCGGTTTTATTTGAATATCGGCCTAAATTAAAATTAAAAACTAGGTCGTTTACAATGAGCCGAAGAAAAGTAAGCTTTTCCTTGGGGAAATCTAAGAAAAAATGCATCCCGTTTTGCTTTACCACGGTGCACGTCACAGAACAGATAAAAGTATCTGTTCTGTGGCACACCTTAGTAGCCACAAAACCTTCTGACTGATTGATTGGTGGTTATTTAAATAACATCGTTTGCAATCTGTAGTAATCAACTGTATTCCCTCATTTAACTTGTACAAATATTTAAATGTGGAAATACATGATATGTTGTAAATGGTTCCCCAATTTATTGTTTCGTTTTTGTTGAAAATGTACAACAACATGTTCTCGGCATAACTTTAATGAAACTTGCCGTATTTCAATAGATATTAATTATTTTTTGCAGTAATTATAATTCAAGCACCATCATAATTCATAAATCATCACACTACAATGATAAACATACCTACGAATCTGCAATGATTTGTAAATGTAAATTGTTCACAAGTTTTCATTCATGAATTATTATAAAACCAGTTGCAATGATCATTTTATATTTTGATGCTTGGCATATCATTGAACAACTGCGCGACCGGATACCATGAGGTATCTATCGACACATCTAGATCGCCCAATTGACATAGGCTAGATTTTCTTTTCCATCTGCCTAGCATTTTCCCAACTATGTCGGGGTTGGCTTCCAGTCTTACCGGATTACCAGTATTTTACGTGAAGCAACTGCCTATCTGACATCCACAACCCAGTTACCGGGTAATACGATACCGCATGGTAAGACTGGTATCCAGACGTTCGGGTTTCTGACGACCCGTAACTACTGTCAAAGATCCACAAATGTCAGCCGGGACCAACAGCTTAACGTGCTTTCCGAAGCACGGAGGAATCTTGGTATGTAAAGATGATCACCCATCCACGGACCAACATGGCAAGCGTACCGTACCTTAACCTGATCGATCGATCCGTGCCACTATTGTTACTTAGCCCTCAAGACCGTGTGGAGTATCAAAATGCGTGGCTTGAGGAGACGATAAAAAAAATCATTAAAGGTTGAAATTAAAAAATAATAATTTGCATCTTCTTAAATTTAACAATAAAGACCTTTATTGCCTCCGACTACATGAGATTGCTTATAGTATTCTGTCTAATAGTCATCCTTTTAAAACAAGCTTCTTGTTTCCATCTTTTTTAAATGAAGTTCACTTTTTAAGCAGTCGGGTTTTTTTGATTTATATATAATTATTTTTGACGTTAATGAGACCTATTAATTTATGAAACCCTTTATTTTGATACCCCACTCAATAGATATTGAAAAAAAAAATTTTTGAAGACACAATTTGACGCCAAAAATCGGCAATATTTTTTTCAATTTTGATGTACCCAGTGTCACTCTCACAATTAACACAAATCTAACGGCACCTCTCAAGCTGAAATCGATCAAGCCGTTTAAGCTACAGAACGTGCGCGCGTGCGTGCGTGCATGCGTGCGTGCGTACGTGCGTGCGTGAAATATACATACATACATACATGCACTCGATAAACATAACCCTCCTTCTGGCGCAGTCGGATAAAAATAAAACAAAAGGCCCATCAAATCTTAGATAGGTTTAAAATAACTGTCCCAACTGCATCAGACTCCCCCCAGTGGGTTCCCGCATTGTCGTTGCAGGGGGGCTCAGTAGCCGTGGTCATCCCCACGGTGAAGCAAAGAGGAACCCCAAGGTGGGGCCGCTCGTCAGGGCTTTTGTTTCCAAGCCGACGACGTAGCGGCCAAAAAGTAGGTTGCGGTGAAGTGCATCGCAGCTGAGGCGGGCCGCGATGTCGAATGGGAGGCATCGCGGCTGAGGGTTACAGGCTGCGGCGGAGAAGGAGTGCCGCTACTTCTGAGTAGCGCTCTTCCCTTCCGTGGCCTGGACGGGTCGCCACCCGCAGGGGAAGAGGAGTGTCAGTATAGCGTTGGCCGCTCTCCCTATCCCCTGTGACTGAAAAGTGGTAGGCAGTGGGGCCACTGTGCTGACCCGTCGCAGGGGGACCAAGGGTGCCAGATACGGGGTCGTCTGGGGCCCGTATGCTATTTGGTTCTTGGGGTGGTTACGGCGTGCCATGTGTCCTGGTGCGCCGATGATAGGGGTTATTTCCCTCCGAGAAGGGTCCGGTGACGGACAGCCGCGGCGGGTTCGCGGATGGCTTGCGCTTTTCCGTGTTCCCGCCTCAAGTGGCACTGGAGGACACCGTGGAGTTTTAGGGGCTACAGTCCCACATAACTGCGCTATCTCTCCGTGGTAGCTCAGTAGGCATTTCTCCACGTTAAACAAAAAAAGCCTCAGTCGACGGCGCGTTGTGTTCCACGCGCGCCGTCAGAGATGTCAGCAACAACTGGTGGGGTCCGCAAGGGCCGATGCCTGCCAGGGGTGCAGGTTGTTTGAAAGAAATACCGTGACCCTGGCACACAGGCAACTGAGGGAACACAGGTGGGTTTTAGTCAGTAAAAGTCTGACACGCCCTCCTGCTCCAACCAGAGCGGGAGAAGTCATTTGATGATTTCCCACCCAGAAAAAAAAAACTGCATCAGACTGCTTGCTACGTGAGCCTAGATTGAACTTCTTGGTGGCAGTTGGGTTTCTTTTATTTTTTTATCCATAGTTTTTTCTTTGTATTGTCTGTACGTGAGACCTTGGCATTTTTCTTCCATTTCCTAGGGTAGGCTTAATCGCAAATTTCAGGCCTTTTCTCGTACAGAGCAGACAATAAGACTTGCTCACTGAGTTTTAAAATTACAAACCATTAAGCTCAGGTTTTCCCACGATGTTTTCTTTACCTTATTTCAGTATTTCAAAGCCAGAAGCTGTTAATCTTTTTAAAACATAAGGAGTCGTTGTCCAAATGATATATTATGTTGTCAACGGAGATTAATGAGATAGGGACAGACTAACATTAGTGAATGCTCGCGACGCTGCCCGACTTTATTTTGATTTCTCTTGAGGTTCCATATTTCTGGGAATGTGAGGAACACCTGTACTGTAGTATACTTATGTAATAATCGTTCCTACTATAATATAATCCTTCTTGTCCTACTAATAGTATAAATGTGAAACTTTGTGAGAATAGATGTATGGATGGATGGATGTGTATTACTATTTCGCGCAAAAACTACCCAATTAATTTGTATGAAATTTGACAAACAGATTTATATCCTGAATTAACGCAGAGTACTTTTTAACCCGATAATACATTCCCGCGGGATAATTTCCAACCTCTAGCAAAGCTAGCGTTCAACAACAATTCCATGTATTCAATTATGTATGTGGTAGGTACATTCATGATATACCTAAGTATTATATAAAAAGTAGTTTTTTGTAGTGTTCTCGATTTAGGTTTACTGGACACACTATTATTATTATTATTTTTTTGTCTCTAATTTTCATTACATCAATGCCATGCATACCTGTTATTTGCACGGTTACTGAAATTCCGGTATTAGATGTTAGTTTATTTGTGATGTAAGTGATAGTGCTGTTGGTGTGCTTATCTTTACATAGTATCAAACAAAGTCGCTTGCCGCTGTCTGTCCCTATGTATGCTTAGATCTTTAAAACTACGCAACAGATTTTGATATGGGTTGTTTTATTAGATAGAGTGATTCAAGAGGAAGGTTTATATGTATAATACACCAACCTCCGCGCGGGCAATAAGTATCTTACAAGTATTCTCATGAAAATATTTTCAGTAGCGAAAGATTTTTTGGCAGCTTTTAGTGGAGCTTTGGTTTTAAGTACAGAATTAGTGGCTGTTGTGCTCACAAGCGTCGAAAACTGTCAATAACAAAAGTTAAGCTTTTTTGGGAACAAATACCTTCTGTTAAACTACCTATTCTCTACTATCTAAAGCCTCTCATGTAGAGTCACTCTAAAATTAAACTAAAAATCCTCAAAATCGATTTGTATCTCGACGTTCGTTTATATTTTAAGCTGTTAACGTATAGTGGATTCAGTCGGCGGTTAGCGGCCTCGCCAGCAATCTACTGCTATGGTGAATTATGTGCACTGTGCTTTACAGTATGTGTGCATTAGTCCAGTTATAGTACAGGGTGGCTTTATAATAGTCAGGGAGGTTTATTGTTTATCAATTTATCGATTGACACTATCCACTTTATGCATGAACGTTGTTCAAAGTTAAGAAACATTTAAACGTCAAAAATATTTAGTTAAACATTCGCTAATAATGTTTGTAAATAAACCCCTATATCATTTGCCAAGTAATAGCATTTTATTTATTATTTGTTTATTTATTTACTAATACACACACACAACACAACAACAACAACAACAACAACATATAACTGTCAAAGAAAGACAGTAGTGTTTTTAACATCCAAATTGAAGAACAATTAATTCCCTGACTTTACTTTGCCGGACACAATATTTTATCATTATCAAGGCCGTTTAGTGGCTTAATAAACACAAAGCTGTTCAATATTACCCATTGTTATCACATTCTGACATAGCGCCACTTTTTACAGTTGTTTCATATCTATTAATTACTTAAAATACTGAAAATTCGTTACGGAAAGTCCGTACGATAAAGGTAGGTATAAGACCAGCCCCATGACATACCTTCAATAATTTTAACAAACAACCTAATTTTCAACAAATCACTGAGTTTTTTTTTTCTTTTTTTTAAAGGCAGGTGTCTCGTTCAATCTTGATCATTAATAGCAGAATACACCCTGTATTACTTAGCTCACCCTGTATTTGCTCATGGGCGGTCTCGCCACACGCCAGCAAATTGGCCGCCTACTGCGATACATTAGTTCTGTTTTATCTAGCTGCGGCTAAAATGTCTGCTTATCTACCACCAAGTGTGTAATTCTCTTACTTAGAACTGGGTAAGGGTTGGCACATATTGGGAATGCAACTACAAACAGAAAGCAAAGTAAACTTTAGGGATCGCAACTAATTAGTCACATCATGGTAAAACCTGTCGTCACTATAATTAATTAATTTAAACATTTCCTACACTACACGTTCCGATATCATCGATGTCCTAAAAAAAAATATTTTTAAGTTCAACTATATATTTTCAGCACAATGATAAAAATGGATTACTTTTAATGTTAAATAGTGAACTACTAGTGTACAGGAAACACTACAAAACGTTCCAAGAACGCCCCTTGAATCGCTAGACCGAACCGAGGCGTAGTAATCTATTTATGGCGAGACCACACAGCACGGCATTACCGAGTGCACTACGAACTATCGAGTAACGAATACACTTACAAAGCAACTACAGGTGTGGTCACACCTGCTTTGAATAACCTGGTGCTATTCACACCTTTTCCCCATCGGCGAAGGCTGAAATTAGAAAAACACCATTCCGACGTAGGTCCTTCCTTCTCAAGTCCCCTTTTGCCTCGTCCACGTTCAATAATATTATTAAATTCTTACTTTTGAATATACTTTGCTAGTTTAAAAGTTGGCTGCAAAAATTCATGACAAAACTCCTGTTTCAAGAACTTTTTAAACTTAAATTCAATGGAATCGTAAAATGGGATTTCCATTTTTATCGGCGGCTGTCCTTAAGGTTTTAAGGCAGTGAAATCCCGTCCACATTTTGAATACATTTTAATCCGCATTTACTTAAATGCAATATACATCCGAAAAAGATGTGATTTTCTCGATATTAGTTTGCTCTTGAAAAGATTTGAATAACTTTATTTTGTAAGTGTTTTTTTCCATTCGTTTTTGTTTGCGTTGCCTTTTAGACAAACGGTATGGAATAAGAGCCTGCTTTATATATGGAGGTTTGAAGTCATTCATGTATCCTCATCATCATTTGCCTTTTTCCAACAATTTTGATGTCGGCTTCCAGTGGCTTAACTGGACTGCTGAATACCAGTATTTTACATGGAGTGACTGCCTATCCCACTTTTAATTCATTTATGTCTAAGTATACACCGTGAAGTTTTAATGGTTGTTTTCCCGCGGCAGAACAACTTGCCATAAGGAGTACTTTCGAAGCATAGAGTAAAAGTAAAAAAAATAAAGATTTTTTTGGTTTAAAATAATTTAAAAAATATTCATTAACTCGATAAAACACTACTCAATAGTAACACTAGAGGTAACTTGTAGGTACTACTCGAATCGCACGCACCACCGACAAAGGGAACAGCGATGCTTATATGTTCAAAGCAAAATAAACTCTCGCACGTGGTGATTTTTCACAATGGATAAATCTGCCATTTTTTGTTTCCAATATTTTATTTGTTTATAAAACGATTGTATTACCAAGAATAAACCATTTCGCTGCGGGAAAACAACCATTAAAATTTCACGGTGTATAACACAGCTAAAATAATACGACAGCCTCGTTGCGCTAGTGGTCGCAGGCGCTACTGTTGATCTTGAGATCCTAGGCTCGATCGGACAAAGTGTAATTGGGTTTTTCGATCCGGAATTTCGCACTGGCAGCCCGGAGTCTGGATTTGTACCTGGTTGATGAAATAAAATGAGACTTAAATATAACAGCCTAATTGTTTTACTTTAGGTAAACTTCTGCTTAACGCTTCAGGGATAACCTACATTCGTGTTGTTAAGGTGGATACGCAAATTTTAATTTTCTTTCGGTGTTCTTGCAATTTGCAACTCAGTGTCAGCATGCAAATTGCAAAAAACTTAAGAAAATTTGAATTTCGTGAGCTACGCTGGTGCTCCTCCCCTTAAGTAAAATAAAAACGGTCATCCCACGCAAAGCAGACACCCTCCATATATCAGACCTCATTAATTAAAGTCTAATTTCCACTTGAATAATTTACATAGGCGAGTAACGACGTAAAACAAACATCAAACAAAAGTCCATTCCCTACGTAGAATCCCTTTCAGGTTTTAAATGGTGCTAACGTACTGTAAAAAGGGTTACAATTTGTCTCTCAACAGCTGACCGCACATTTTGTTGAAGTGATATCTTTCCTCGAAGGTAGTTTTAGCTCATAAGTTATATATTGTATATACAAGGTGTAACAGACTACACGCAATTCCTGAAAGCAGTTTGTCATAATGGACTACTGAATCGATTGCAGTCACTTTTTATAAAGGTATTTTTTTTTAAATTGTTTTGCCATGTGTACTGACCGCCGATTGAGACAAAGAAAATTCAATCTTATGTAAGGGTAATATGACTTAGTTTTAAATACCTAAAGTAACACTAGGATCATTAAGATTTTCTTTAAAATAACAGTTATCTTTACAAAAAAAGTATTATGCTTTTAACTCAATAATTGGAGTGTAAGAGGTCTCGCGTTAATGATAAATGATTTAATTTCTACAAGTAGGTTAGTAGGTAGTTAATTATATTACATATTGTACCTATAGTAAATGGTAGGTGCTAATTATCATATTTATGCTAGCTTCTACTCGTTATTTAAGATGAATCAACTAACCATAAGAAGGTGGCTGAAGAAGACTGGATGCGGAAAGCGGAGGAGGTTTGTGGCGCAGCCTGAGAGAAGCCTATGACAGAATTTGTTTCACGTTTTGAACTGTTTACCTACACAATAATAATTATTTTAAGAATATTTCACAAAAAGGTATACCTACCTATAATAATTATTATTTCAATTTAAATCGAGCGAAAAACTGTAAGGAAGGTATTAAACTCCCCTTCCTTCATCTGACAAAAGGTTCGTTGACAAATAGGCTCCGAATCAACCGAACAATTGGAGCTCATCATTACAATGGCGAATAAAATATGAGACAATTTGGTGGAGACCATCTTGCGGATTAAACCAGGGTTGCCCACTTAAACGGCAATGTCGCCGTGAAAGGAAAATCTCGTACCTATGACCATTCAGAAGCGAATGAAATATGATATGAAGTGGGGCGAAAATAGAAATCCATTCAGATTATTTCAAAAAGTTTAAATGTACATACGTATGCAGCTTTCTTCTATTCTGTGTTCTTGATATTTAAAACGGGGCAGGTGCACAGATATTTAAATGTACATACGTATGCAGCTTTCTTCTATTCTGTGTTCTTGATATTTTATTATATTCTCATTAATGAAAGTGACACTTCATCCCATAGTCATTATGAACCCTGAAGACGTAGTGACTGCATTCAAAAGAACTGTGGTAGAGAACCCCCTAGCTCCCCTGGCCCCTATCCCTTGGCAGCTCTTCCCACCAGGCATAATCGGAAAATTCTTCCTCTACAATGGAAGAGTGGTAACTACACCTTTTCTAAACGACACATTATTGTCTTCCAACGTGTACGCGAACGAAGTCGCAGGCATAGCTAGTTATTAAAGTTCTGACAAGCAAACAAATTAAAAGTTGATTAAGCTGCTTTTAGTACGATGGCGAGAGAAAGAACAACAGTAAATTTGGCCACTGCTCTAACAGTTAAATCATGCCCCGCACTGCACCAACTCCTAAACCTAACATGGTCCCCGGACCACACATAATTCCAGCCGTACTAAGAGACACTTAAACCCCGTTTCGGTACGTAACGTGTTAAAACGAGGGTCGTCACTCGCACAGGATTTAATTAATCTCATTGTGGATTACTCCATGTCCCAATAACCCAGTGAACAGCATCCCTGTGATTGAATCCAGGCCCTTTATGGCCTTCTACAACTCGTTAATCCCTCGTGACACCTGTTCCACCTGCGACGGAGAAACAAAATGGAGTGGAACCCGAAATACTAATATCAATAAATATTTCCCTTAACTTTGTTCTCTTTTGGAACTTCTGGGGGAAATGTTCAAGGGTGCCATTTTTAATACCGTTATTTATTAGTAGCTAGCTTTTGCCGCCTGTTTGGGCCACGTGGTATAAAATTTTATTTTGCCTCCTCAATGTGCCTTTTTGCCTAAACGTAAGCAACTCTAAAATACATCAAAAAAATCTTAATCATCACCTTTCTTGAGACAGATAGACCATCGCATTGTATAGAAGGTTATGGGCGATTTAATATCACGCTACGACATTTAGGAGCCGAGCAGAAAGAAAAAACTCAGAAAGAACGCTAAGTGATTCAGCCCATAATTCAGAACTAATGCCACACGGGCACGTACCACATATTCAGTGCACAAAACGCATAGATTTAGATGACAGAGCAATACTTTTCAATAACACCATAGCATCTGGAATGTTCAAAGTAAAAGCTTTCCCTAGCTAAATTATTATCTATACACCATACACGCCCATTTGTACCGTTGGCAATGTACTAAGTTATCAAAATCCTGATCCTATATAGGTACATATTTTATTGTTAATTTACTTCTTATGCTTCTATTAAAAATAATAACGTTAATATAGGAGGATCACGAGGATCTTTAAGCTCTAATAAAGAGATTTCTAGAAATTATTCATTCGTATGCCAAACGAAATTAGCATAACACTATTCTGTAGGTTTGTTCGTTTTGTAATTATTTTTCGACACACATGTCCTGTAATGGGAGCATATAGGCAGTTATAATTCAATTACACATTCCAATGAGAAACAGAAACTTTTAACATTTCAATTTCGACGCAAAACTCGCACAAAGCCTCACTGGTTCCCTACATTCGGAATATGCTTCGACCACGTTTCCACGATCAGCGTTTGACTCCGAGCTTGGACATATTAGTCACTGTAACTTTATTTACTTTAAATTCAATTTAAAGGACAGGAAATAACATACTAGAGGAAACTTTGAGAGAAAAACCGGGAAAGCAAATAACGCAAACTCTATTTGTGTACGTTTCTTTAAAGGTTCTGCACGTACCTAATGTGGTTTTCCCCTACTAGTACCCCTATCAATCTCCCTAACGAAGCTAAATATACTTGTACTAATTGAATGAAACTTATATTTTATTCCCTTTACACAAGTTGCTTAAAGGACGGAGGGATGACGTAGGCATCAGAACTAACTAGCGTATTTTGCACAAAACCACACCTACATAACACACGCCAAATGAGGACTAGCGCAAAAAGTTTCGTAATAACATTAGTACAATACATACTGCGCTACGGCTTAAATTGTGCTGCCGTCTGTACACAGCTACGTCCCACATGCGAGACGAGAGCAAATTGACGACGAACGCAAATCTGTCATCCCTCAACTAGAATAGGGGAATTTTATAGCAGCGACACATTTTAAATTTCAATGGATATATTTTTGAGTCGCTGGCAGTGCTTCAATATTACACTACGCTTCTGCTTGTCACACTTTTGCCTTTGAAAAATGCCTTTTCAAATATCAACAGGGGCTTTTGATAGTTGTTTTATTCGCAACTATTTTGACTCCTGATTTAGTGGAATAGACATCTTCTGGCGATATACTAGTACATCACTTCACCATCTACATCTTATTAAATCACAAAATCGATTAGTAATCTTCTCCGATTGCTCACAAAACTAAATTTCAGGAGTACGTTCACCATCAAATGAATATCGATGACTCGCAAAAAGCTCGCAGTATTATTGAATTATTCATCGATTCTCGTTTGCATTCTGATCGCAGGCGTCCTCCATAAGTCGGAACTAACACGCGACTGGGTACTGGGTACCCCACAAATCCTTGGGAGATGTAAACAGATACCATTGAAGTACCGTTCCGTACATATTCGGAACAGATGATCTGATTATGTGCTGCAGAGCTCTAGTGGGTCCTACTGTTCGTGTGCACTCATGTTTTATGGAACACCGAAAGTGGCCGACGGCGCCCGAAGGCACCCGAAGATACGAGACTTGAGCTCTAACCACACTCGTGTTAGAAACTTTTTTAGTTTGTAGAAACAACACGCGTTTCAAGCCACAAGTTAGATTAGTTTTTATATGTAGGCTTCGCAGAAATGTACTGGCGAACATCGAGATGAGATAGTACTTTATATGATATCAACTTTCTTGACTTTCATAATAGATAGATATACTTTATTATTTATGGATATATAGATACATAGGCGTGCTCTTAATATACTACTAGGAGTGTTTTTGTATGATCAATATTCAATGTTGATACATAATTATATTCTAGTCCTCATATTAAAAGGGCTTTCTTTGCAAAAATTATTAAGCATGAATTTTCTAAAGTTTATTTTTGTAACCAGCCAGAAAACAGGGTGATTTTACTATCGCTAAAAATGCTATATACTCGTAGATGACAGAGTAGACTATTTGGTGTATTTTGTTATTAAAATAACTTTACATACTTAGTCATTTCGCTATCTCTTGTCGCTTTTATAACATGAAAATAAATTACTCGCTTCATATTTTCAGCGTTTCAGTGAAAATGTTTGCAGTGAGTAATGGCATGGTAACATGACACTATTAGATGAATTCGCCCAAGTCCATTTAGACACAACGACACGACTACGATACGACATCTATCAAATTTATTCATAGGAAACTACTGCTGCCGAAAACGGAGATGCAAAAAAAAAAGTTGTACTTTTCCAACCACACAGTACAACAGTCCACAACATTATTTGACGGAACAATTCTGCGGGAAGACTCAAACGCTCCACGTCACGTACACGCGCCGTGCCTACATTCAGCTATAGCTTATAATTAAATTCTCTACGCAATAAAAAGGTAGGACAATAGGAGCAGTGACGTCACAGATCGCTAGGTGTAAGCTATTAGCTCTCAAGGCCTAAGCCTCACCCTTTATGTAGTGAAGGCAGAGCGACATGCGAACCTTCCCAATTAGTCATCACTATAAAAATGTTTGTACAATCCTACTTACTGGTAACTGTCCTACCTAGAATTTTTTCCGGCAGTCTCATGATGTAATTAAGGCGTTGTTAACTCGTTAGCTTTTTAATTAGGCAATTAACGTACCTACTCGGTTGTATTTAGTGCCACCCTAAAAGCTCAGGGTGAGACTAAATACAATTGAGTAGGTACGTAACTACCTACTTATGGACATTGTCTTTACCTAAACATGAAAGTTTCGGAAAAAGCGTTGCAACACATCAAACTACAAAAATAAAAACATGTGCTTCTGCCAGAAGTGTCATATGCACTGAAGTTATTTTAAAAGAAACAACTAATATCGGAAGTCGTCTGTGTACTACTGCGCTTTCTTAAAATCAAAATCTGAGCTTACGTCGTCAGGCACATTCTAGAATTTTGAGTCCAGCTGAAGTAACCCGTAGGTATAAAAAAGTGTGAAGTGACCTAGAAGTACGCTGTCCACCCGATGTTAGGTATTGAGATCATTGGACACCCTGCAAGCTCACATCAACCTGACTTTTCAAAGAATAGTTCCGCAGATTCAATTATATCTAATCTAGTTACCAAGGTGGGCCCTAGTTGCCGACAGTTGCCTACAGACGCAAAATAGGTACTCACATTCATCCTGTGTGGATAGATAGAAACATTCGAGCAGCCTCGAAAACAACGCAGTAACAAAGGCCAACCTTTTACGTGAGTAGAATCGAATTAACATGAAGTTAATTAAAAACGAGAAAAAAAACACTCCCTTCCGCAAACAGAAAAAAAAAACATACTGTATCTACATCATTATTTTCCCGTTACAACCGCATGGAAACGACCTGTACATAGAATGGACCATTTATGGAATTTTGTGAGGAATAGACGCAACAAAATATTACCATCCTACTTTTGTTAATATATTAAATGTAAAAATTTGTACGTTTTTTCTCAATTACGTAAAATTGGCTGAACAGATCGTTATTTGACAGATACGTAAAATGGGATCTGAAGAAGGACATGGGCCATTTTCCATCCTGGATCACAGACGACGTCACGGACAACAGCTAGTAATCACTATATTTGACGGTCGAATTAGTAAACACTAGAAAGATAAATAATTAATCAGTTGGAATGTAATAATTAGAGATCGGATATTCGGAAGCACATTTATCTAAAGTTAATTTTTGGATTTGAAAGTATGGAAGCGGCTTTTAAAAACATATTTTTATGCCAGGAGCACCGGGAATGCATAACTAGTCAGGTGTATAGTATGGAAGCGACTTCTAAATTATTAGCATTGCAAAACTATTCAGATACATATTTATTTCTAAATCATTAATCATTAATTCTAATTAATGTTTAAGTCCCGATTCAAATATATGTATGTAAGGTGTAATGGAGGGAGTGGTGCGTGTTAGTAAAAAATAAATAAACATAAATTAAATAAAGATTATTTCATCTTCATTTTTATTCAGCCAACATCGCAACTTTAGGTAAATATGCATCCGAATATCCGATCTCTAGTGATAACCTCAGCAGTAACTGCATCAAAAATCCTCTATCTCCAGAATTTAATAAAAATTATCAAAATTCTCAATTTACCAAGATGACTAGATTTGCAAGCCTAAATTATTTTGCTACCAAGTTTAATCTGCCGTTCAACCTGTGGCATCTTTTTCAACCGACTTCCAAAAGGAGGAGGTTCTCAATTCGTCGGAACCTTGTTTTTTGACGAAATACTGCATCCAAATTGCATACACACTATCAATCCAATCAGAATCTTAATTATTATATTGACGTGTATTGCTAATCCATTAGGTACTCCATATTATTATGTTCAAAAAATCTGTCTGCTCAACAACGCAACGAATGTTGTTGAATTGTCAAAATACAAAAAAAAGACAACCAACTTCCGAAAAAAACACTACAAAGTGAAAAATAACTTTAATTTCAGAAGTCGGTGACTTTGGATAAGTATTTTATTTTTTTTCCGAAATTAAAGTTATTTTTCACTTTGTAGTGTTTTTTCGGAAGTGGATTGTTTTTTTTTGGTAAGTTTTTATTTTTCACTTTTTAGTTATAGTACCTACCCCACTAATTCGAAATTTCTTCATGCTTGCGGTCAAAATAATGCATATTTACGCAATAGCAGCAATCGCGGTTGATTTACTGTTATGTTTTTAAGAGTTCCGTTGTCTGTCTCCGAAACGCATCATCAAATCTATATGAAATCGGACTACATGGGAAGCACTAGCTTTCAAATAAGGAAGAATCATCAAAATCGGTTCACCCAGTCGAAAGTTCTGAGGTAACAAACATTACAAAAAACCTCCAACCAAGAACCTCCTCCTTTTTTTGAAGTCGGTTAAAAAGCCAATCCTACTGTAAATGTTACTCTTTGTTTCGATGGCTTTTTGACCTCCGACAATACTCACATGAAGTAGAAGCCTATGTGAGCTCCTTAACGACCTCTTCATCATTTTGTGCTCGACCGGGACACAGTAAAACAAAAGAGGAACAATCCTGGACTTACACTAAACAATAAATCCAAGGCGTGTGTAACGGTCTAAGAAGTGCAATAGATAGCGTTAAGTCGTTCGTAAGGCGGTAAAGTGTGGCGCAGATGCATGCAGCGTTAACTAAAACAGTATTAAGTCAGCCGATTCTACACTGTGAGAGAAATTACTGCATGAATTAGTAGAATTTGTTTGTCTTACTGATTTGTTAATAGGAGAAATGGAATGAGAGAAAATGCATGAAGAGAATAAATTAAGGATATTTTGTGCAGTCGGAAAAATTAAGTATGCATACTGCTGTCCTTCGAGTAGGTCTCAATTACAGAAATTTAAATAACAAACGTATTATACGTATTAAGATTTTTAAGCAAAAAAGGATACGACACAATGTTGCTGATTCTTTTCCACCACCTAACTAAACTATAATAAGAGTATTGATATCTCTTACTGACAGATCGTGAAAGAAAAAGTGTTGCTTTCGAACAGTGAAACTAAATAACTTTATGAATTTCGTTCGTCCTAGTCGCGTCGAAGAAAACTTTAGTTTAACTAAACGTGACGGCTCTTATTTATTTCCGTCTCTTTCTTGTTTCATTAGAAGGAAGAAGACAGCAATAGCCTAAATTAAGTTTAGTTAGTGCACAACAAAAAAATCACCAGTATTGGTTTTTTCTTTCGGTTAGACCTAAAAAGGGAAGACAGGACGAATCGAAGTATATTCTGACTTTGGAATAAGTTGCAATGAGAAAATTTCTAACGGAGGCCATACGATTCTTTTGGCTCTACCTGACTTAAATGATACATGACAGCCTCATCATAATCCGCCTATAATATTCCCACTGCTGGGACACATGCCTCCTCTCTGTGAGAGGGAGTGGGCCGTAATCCACCACGCAGGCCCAGTGCGGGTTGGTAGATGTCACATGTCTTCGAATTTGTTGTTCTATGTCATGCCTCACGATGGTTTCACCGTTTTGGGAGCAGTGGTGATTAAATTATTTACATCTACGAACAACAACTCGTAAGTTGCAGACGTTACCGTTTGGCCACCACTGCTGTCATTACAGCCCAATGTCAACAAAACTGAAATAGCACTACTTTAACAGTCCTGCTCTAAATGTATTTTAATTTATTCTATTGAAGACGGGAAAGCAATTAGGGCAGGGAAGGGGAGACGAAACAAATTAGTGCTCTCGCCGAATCTAGTGCCAAGTAAGGGTTGTCGCGAAACAGAACGACAAGACTAATGGTACTAGTGACACTGATTACTTATGACACTGGTGAGTGACACCCCTGAAATACAAAGACAATGGAAGTCGGCATAGGAATTCAGGCCTTAATAAAACAAGTTGTCATTATAATAAATGTATGTGTGTCAGTCACACGTTGTACGAACAGCATAATTGTGCCATATTTTTGAGCTATGATAAATTTATTCTTGCAGAGAAAATATAACGAAACTTGTTATAACTGAAATTTGTTTTTATGGTCTGCTTTTGGTGCTGACTGTAACAATCATACAAAGAGTTTTTATACAGGGTGGCAGGAACTACTACGCGCAAATTGAAACCATTAATTTAGCACATGATTCTAGGCGTAGCCAATTAGTTTGTTAGCAAAAAAAACTGCTGTTTCATAGAAACTCTGCCACCATACACCTACATAGTTTACCGATATTTTAAACTACAAACTGCCCTTATTCAAAACTAAGTAACTTAATAACCAACAATCTACTCTAATCAAATCAGGTTCCGAAGACTTCCTCAGTCCTCTACAAAGGAAAGACGAGAGGGAAATATAATTCGGTTACAAAATATTGTCGTCAGGCTAGCGACGAGCCACAATATTTATTCATTGGGTATATACATCAGCGAAGCTATTCGGTCCCAATGTCATTATAATGGCGAACTATGTTTGCACGGCTTCCGGGTGTCCCATAAATAAACCAGACTGCATCGAACTTGTTTCCTAAGAGGTTAAGTATTGTGTTTATTATGATAGATGACGTTGGTGTCAGTTCCACTAATGTTTTACTGCGAAAAGGATGTTACGTGACACCATAACATTCGTAAAAGTGTTTTACTTAACAGCACTGAAACGGCTGAAAATAATGTAGGTTTATAATAGAAAAGTATAATATACTAGCGGTCCCAATAGACGTTGTCCTGCCCGAACGCAACGCCACCTCGGGGCCAATTGCGAATTTAAACCATCCAGAAACCCCCTTAAGCACACACAAACATTTAATTAAATTCAAATCAGCCGTATAGGAGTTCAGTGACATAAACACGTACAGAATTATATATATATCAAACTCAAAAGTAATTTATTCAAACTAGGCTGAGAGTCAGCACTTTTTGAACGTCAAAATTACATAAGACAGTCCCCCAAAACGACCGTTCTTCACATATAAAGATAACAAAAGTGTGAAAACATAATAAAGAACATTGTTAGCCAAGAAATCTAAATTATTTTATAAAGACGAAAAACAGCCTGAACCAGAGTTTTAAAAGAATTTTAAGAATAACCTCATAACAAACCCGAACAATGTGTTATAATTATTCAAACAATGTCTACAGATTTCAACAGTCCCACAGCCTATAACGACCCCTGATTACCCATATCAAACAAACTAACGCCCATTAGACCACCTAATTCATTGTTACACAAGATAAGATCCACCAAACTCGATAAAAAGGGTCTTCTGTAGTGAATGACAACCATTACTGTGACTGTCGATCCGTTGCTAATTGCTGGCAGTTGGGCGCGATCCAACCCGACTGGGAATGGTCATCTTGCCTGCTTCTACGGGGGGACCATAGAATAAGATTTTTAACAGGACGGCTTGAGAACGAATCTTGAAGCCTTTCTCTTTTGACTATCTGAATTACCCCTCATGGATGCACTCAGCTATATTCCGATATTATATCCCGACTTAGGTTTTATTCGTTTACGTGAGATTCCCGTATTTTTTTAAAGTTGTTTCTAATGTTTATGAAATGTCAGAAGCTATGCGAACGGTTCCTATTGATCGTTTCCTATGGAGCAAAGTCGGTAAGAACCTCCATGGTTACACTTTTTAAACAGGTACATATGTCAATTATTTGTATCGAAATTTTGTTGTCGAAATGTTGGACTTATCTAACTTAAGCACGATTTTGGACTGCGTTTGGACCAACACTTCCACTGCTACAGGATGTGTGATCATTTATCGAAGCATAAACATTATGATCACCCAGCCTGTAGAAGCCGAAGTCCTGGTCCAAACGCAGTCAAAATTGTGTTAAAGTTGTCTTGCGAAAGATACGTCCAACACAGTCAGGATTGTGTCGAAATAATTGACATACCTGGACCCTAATTGCGTAACAGACGATCAATCATAATCTGTTTCATTTTGACAGTTCAACAATATTCATTGAGTTATTTACGTTGTCGACACATTTTTCGAACATATGAGGCAATGGATTAGCAATCTGTTTCAAATTGATTCAGATTACGATTGATTTTGAGTTACGCAATTAGGGTGCTGCTTAAAAAGAGTAATGGTGGAGCTTTTTGACGGCTTTTCTCCATAGGAAACAATCATTTGGAACCGTTCACATAGCTTCTGATAGCATAGGTAGAAGTTTTAAAAAAATAATTTGAACTAGGCTTGACCGATCACGGTTTGTCGAACGTGAAAAGTAATTGGTTATTTATAAAGGATATTCAAAAGATATGAGTTTCACTTCTACACAAACTTCTTACTCTTTGACGAAACGAACTAAAATTACACGCCACTCACTGTTCCTACGATTCCAAAGTTTACGTCCAACTACGAGACCATTAATGCGTGCATTGCCCTGTTTTTAAACAAATCTCAAAGCTATATTAGGGAAGTAAATATCGTTTATAATTTACTGCTTGACTCCTTAGACTATTTGAAGAGGAAAGTGTGGAGCATTTAATTTTCTACCTCGCAACGTACAGCTCGTTAAAATTATTATTAATGTGTGTAATTTATACTAGAATACATTTAGTTTGCTGTAACAGGTTTCTATTTTAGGCGTCATAATTCAAATGAGCAAAAGTTACACTTGTTTCTGTATTTCATTTCGACTAACTATTATATTTACACAAACCGTCTTATTACAAAAGGCGATCTAACGTTAGTTCTAGCTTAAAGCTCTGAACCAGTTTTTGCAATTCTATCTTTATTTCGATTTATATAAAGTTCCTAATACAATAATGACAACTTAGCACTGACTAAGTTGCCAGTTTTGTAAAAAGAACTGCATTCTATACATAATTGGGTTCTTAATTTTAAACTGGCTTGGTTGTTGGAACCGGATATTAATAAAAATCGTGTTTTGTATAAAGGGGGATAGGTGTTTTGTATAAAGGGGGATAGGTGTAAACGTGATGAAACCTAAATGAAACAAGAAGAACACCGTAAGGTTCAAGAAAAAGGGGTCCTACAATTACGTAACAACTTGCTAAACCGTCACGCAAACTAATTTCCAAAACGGACAGCAATGTAATGGATTGCTCATTGAATAATTACACAACGCTACTAACGCTACCCTGCCGGACACGCAGACTATCCAACAGTGACGAATTACCTCCATTGCTGCATTACTGACTACATTGATCAACCTGTGCCCCACAAATGGAGCTATGGACGTTATTCCCTCGACGTCGGCTCGCGTAATCGCAACGTTACACAGCTACAAGCAACGTGACAAGCGTGGGAATCCTCGAAACTGTCTCCAGGGTATTTTAACTTCAAAATTTCGATTAGGACGCTCGTTTTCGCGTTTCCCGACCATTTACTTTAAATAAATGAACGAACTAAAATTGTCGTTGTATAATTTAACGGGATAACTAAACCTTCAGTGGAATAAAAATTGAATATCCCTCGAGAAAATAAAATATATCCTTAATGCAAAGTTATTAAACTGAGAGCTTGTTAAACAAAATAAAGCTCCCTGAGCACCAGATTTACTCCGACTGGGAGGTTAGTTCGATGTTCGTGGGCTTTTTTTTTTTGTTGGGTGGGAAATCTTCAAGTAACTTCTCCCGCTTTGGGTGGAGCAGGAGGGCGTGTCAGACTTTTACTGACTAAAACCCACCTGTGTTCCCTCAGTTGCATGTGTGCCAGGGGCTGCGGTATCTCTTTTGAACAACCCGCACCCCTGCCAGGCTCGGCCCTTGCAGACCCCACAAGTTGTTGCTGACATCTCTTTGAGGCGCGCGTGGAACACACTCACACACGCGCCGTCGACCCCGGCTTGGTTCTTAACGGACAGCGAGCTACCCATTACTCGCCGTCCACAAGCCCGCGCCTACGGTGGCCGGGAATCAGCCTGGGGAAGACCGTGAGGGTGCATGTCCTGCCTCTCCCTCACGTGCGCCGCCTCCCTCTTTGCGAGCATTACTGCTTCACAGAAGGAGGTGATGGCTACCCATGCACTCTCGCTCCGTACCATGGCCTGGACCACGGCCGGATGCGAGTGATCGCCGCCGCCGATCGCCTCCACGAGGACACGGCAGTGCTCCGCCCAAGCCGGGCAAACCTCCACCGTAAATGTTCGTGGGCTTAAGAGTTATTTTTGTTTAATAAAATTGTGTTTTTGGCTGTTATTCACCAGATTTGATGTTATGTATTGTTCGCATTCCGACAATCTACAAGCTAAAGCTAAAGGTTGTGAAATCCGATAAAAAAAGAAACAAATTCAGCTATTTTCATGTTAATCTAAATCCCTTTTTTATGGCTGAAAGCTTTTTATTTGACTTATTATAGGATTATTGCAATAAATAATCAGTGTAAGTACGATAGGTACAATATGGGAGGTGTATCTACACTCTAAACCAAGATTAGGTATGTTCAAAAAACAGGTTTATTGAGATAGTCAAGAAACTTACAACGTAAGGGGCTACTAGAATCAATTCAATTTTCTTGTAAATTTTGACATTTAAAAGTGCCTTCTTGTGCAAAATTATATCCTACTAAATGTGAAAGTTTGTTTGTATGTTTAGATGTTTGGATATTTTGATGTTTGGATGTTTGTTACGCAATCACGCAAAAACGGCTGAACGGATTTGAATGAAATTTAGCACACAGATAGTTTGTAACCTAGAATAACACATAAGATACTTTTTATCTCGATAGTAAGTTTCCCGTGGGATAATTTTCAACCTCCACGCGGGCGAGGCCGCTGGCAATAGCTAGTACTTAAATAATTTGACTTGTTTGTTATAACTAACAACTTTTTTTTTAAATGAAATTAAGATAAGTCGGGAGCAGATCCCGACTTATAACTTACAGCGTTGAAAGGGGCATTAAATGATTTCATCTAAATTCTGTCAAATTACATTGAATTATCATAATTACAATGAATTAATGTGGACAATTTTCTAATTTATATTTATATAAATAATTTCTACAAATAAGTTATAAGACAAACAACTTTATTAAAAAAAAAAAATATGTTAAGTCGGTAACTGCTTAAAAAACTGACGAATGGAACATTTCAAACCGCGTCGGCGTACATAATGCGGTAACCATATTGATTCACTATTCAGGAATCGCAATCACTGGCTGATTGGCTTTTGGTGACAATTGGTTCAAGCGACGTTTTACATACGCCTGACCAGCTTCAATCGTGAAATTAATCCGATTTTCAATAAAATCAACATACAAAATTTACCGTACTAAAATTCAGTGCGCAATTTTACAAGGGATTTGGGATCGCACAGTTTTCATCATTTTTGTCACGATGTATCAGCCGAAACAAGTCCACTGTTCGGCACAGCACAGTTTATATACTTAACTATACCTATCCTATTCCTATGTACATAGGAATTCACAATTAACAATAGCAAAATATTCCTATGCTATATTTTTTCACGCAACAATTTTCTCTTTTGCAGGTAAGGCCCGCACACTGTTTCAAACCCACATACCGGGAAGAAGCGTAAGTCATCATCACCTACAGAAGCGACACACGCAATCCATTTAATACGAGATGCAGGGTAAAACGCATCGTCGGCAAACCTTTTGAACTTTGTGCTGAGGTAATGGACCATTAGGACGAGCTCGCGCGACACTCGGCGAGCTCGTCTGGTCCCCTATACGTCAATAGAATAGACTTACAATATCCTTTTACTGACTACCGTGGAAATAAGACACGCGGACAATTTGATTTCTGCGCGGGTTTGGTTAAAAGCATACTTCGTTCGTTTCTTCGATTAAAACATATTACAGGGCGGCAGGGACATCATTTTTGACCTCCACGCGGGCGAAGCCGCTGGCAAAAGCTAGTACTTAAATAATTTGACTTTGAACGTGGATTGAGTCTGATAACGACAGAAGATAAGTGAGTTAATTACTTGACACTTGACAGTTTATTAAAAAAAAAATATTTGTCACACATTTTGACTGCGTGGGTAGGTTTTGCAATTTTCTAAGAAACAGCTGATGTTTATTTTTTTTGATAACCGAGGAAAAATTTCTGCGCGAGTTTTCTAGAATCATGTGCTGAAATTTGTGGTTTCAGTTTGCGCGTCGATTTCCATACCGCTCTGTACCTATGCACCTTTAAGGACTACTCGCACTTATTCAGCTCTGTTCAGCATTTTTCTATAGCAAACAACGATTTTGTACGTGTATATAGTCCGTTCAGCTTTCCGCGGCCAAACGGATGCGTACGCATCTCATACAAAATCGTATTATAACATACGTATAGGTGTATATGGAAATTAGGATGAATACAACATTATCCTCAAAATTAATCCTTTAAATAACGTCTGGCTTATTACTTAAAACTAGCCTGTTTATCTGATTGCAAAAAAATCACATTCTTCTGATTTGTGGTGAGCTTGCTTCTGATTTCATTATTCCTATACAAGCTTTATTCCATATTTATAATAGAGAAGCAACTCATTAAAATTTACCACTAATATTTTACACGCATGAGCGCTTAAATCCTTCTCTCTATAACATTAACCGCTCGTCGATATTAAACAAATTAAATGCCTCCGTATTAAATCCTCTTCATTATCAGCGATATCGGAGTCTCTATTATGCAAATTGATTGCCAGGTACAGTAACAAATCTGTGCTGAAACAAATTCCCGTTTCATCGCCTGCGCCGCTAATGATGCCACTCTACGTCACACTGGGGAACCGATACACAAATGTGCTGTAATTAATTTGGTTGTAGACTTCAATTTATGTGCTCGCAGCTTGGTGTTATTTCAATAAATGTTAGCAACAACATTGAGAGTACTTTAATCATCATTTCAGCCGAAAGACGTCCACTGTTGGACATAGGCCTCCCCCAATTTGGGGGGGTTTGCCATAATCGCCACGCTTACAGGCGGGTTGGCGATCGCAGTATGGTGTTAAAATGCATAGAGAACGCTGCTGCCCATTCTCTAGTAAGTCCCTTGTCGCCTCTTACGACACCCACGGGAAGAGATGAGATGGTGCTATTCTTTACGCCTGGCGGCACACGGAATATTTTAATATTAACTTCATTTACAAAAACTTCCCGAAAACTCAGGTGTGTTGGCAAAACTTTTCCTGTCCTTGAAAGCAGGCTGTGTTTGTATTTTACTTTATATTTCACGAAAATTGAAAAGAATTTTCTTGGATGGTTTGGTCGTGTTAAGTTGAGAGGATGAATGAAGCCGGCTAACAAATGATAGATGTGAGGTGAAACGCCGGGAGGGGACACCCTAGGAGGACATATAGTGACCTTATTGGTGAAGTTCTTCAGAAAGGCCAGGTGCGTTGCACTCGCAACCGGCGTGCGTGTATGACCAGTTGCACTAGTGCCATCTCGATCGAACGCATCGGGCGCGTTCGGCGCTCCGATTGGCCCTGGATTGGTGACGGACCAATGGGAACGCCGAACGCGGTTGATGCATTAGATCGAGATGGTTAAATGAAACTCACACTAGGGCCACTGATGTATGAACGTAAACGAGGCAAAAGGAGTATGTAAGGATCACAGAAATCTTAATAATAAGGCAATATTAAGATTTCTGCGGTAAGGATCGTAGCACGTGGCGTTCTGTGGTTTCTGGCTTCTCCCATGGGAAAAAAGCGCGAGTTTATGTATATATGTGTGTTTATTTTTAACCGACTTCAAAAAGAAGGAGGCTATCAATTCGACATGTTTATATATATTTTTTTATGTATTTTCGGGCATAACTCCGTCATATATAGACGGATTTGCAAAATTCTTTTTTTGTTCGGAAATGGAGTTTATTCTGAAATGGTTCCCATATAGTTTTCACATAGTTTCGATGATGCGTTTCGGAGACAGGCAACGGAACTCTTCGAAAATCAGCAAACACATCGCGATTGCTACTATCGCATAAGTATGCATTGTTTTGACCCCAAGGATGATGAATTTTCGAATTGTGTGGGGTAGGTACATAAAACTAAAAAGTGAAAAATAAAAAACTTTTTCAAAAAAAAAAAGCAACCGACTTCCAAAAAAACACTACAAAGTGAAAAATAATTTTAATTTTGGAAGGTGGTGACAAAAATTAAATAAAATACATATTATCCAAAGTCACCAACTTCCGAAATTAAAGTTATTTTTCACTTTGTAGCGCTTTTTTTGGAAGTCGGTTGTTTTTTTAAGTTTTTTTCTATAAACCCATACCACGGGCCAGATAGTATAATGTGTTGAGACTTACGGCTACGAAAATGCGCAACGAAAACTAAAGTGCAATCAACATTGGGCTTCAAAAGACCCAAAAATTCTAGGCAAGCCACGTGGAAATACGAAAAGACAACCGCTAAACCCTTTGTTTGACAGATAACTTATATTGCTACTCAGAAAAATGTCGCATTTAATGTGAAAGAAAACGCCCCGAAAGGTTCTTTTAAACATATGAACGTGCTCCGAAATGAAAACAGACGATGAAAGAGCTCTTACAGTTACATTATGAAAGTTTCACAAAAAGGTCCGTCTCCATAATTTGCATGCGAAGCAGGCGAGCTAGGCTTTACCTTGTTCAGTCGCTCGCTAAATCGTTTTCTGTGTATGTAGGTGTTAACCTTTCAAAGACGATGTAGTGCTGCGTTGTGTGATGGCTGTTAAGTTATTTCCGTTTTGGCTTTTACCTAGACTTTGGGGCTTATTAGTAAATTCGACCGGATTCAAAAAGCATGTGCTTTGTAGTGTCCTTTTTTCATAACTTTATTGCATATAATTCAAAACGTGCCAATTGCCTAATACGTACTTCTGGTGTTGTCAATTCGCCCATAAATAAATTAACTTCATGCGAGTCGCTTATAGAAAATAATATATTATTTCAAATCGATTCACCCGATTCATCCGATTTGGGCGAGTAAATAAGCCGATTTTGTATGATAATGTTGATAACTTTATTCAGGAACATCATTAATGTTTAGACTAGAATCTTAATTCGTAAGTTTGTAATTGTGTTTATTATTAATGAGCCGGAATATATTTACTAAGGAAAATATTTTCTACTACGAAGTTTATTACTACCTACCTTGGCTAGAATATTTTATGTTAACTACTTAGGCGACTTACAATTCGTACGAGTAGAAAGTCTACTTTTTGGACCATCTTTACCAGAGTTATTTTATGAATCATAACAATAGAGCCTATAATAACATTATCCGTCCACTTCAAACATGTCAAAATAGCAAAAGTTTTTGTAATTAATGACGACCGAGAATGAATTAATTCACTGAAACTTTTTTCTACACAAAAAGTAACACAGTGCCGTAGATTAGATGAAAGTGAGCAAGCAGAGTTTACCGTACTGACCCCTGTCTCCTCCTCATGTAAATTAGGAGGTGCTCACACACAAAGCGATGTGATTAATTTCCTCCTGTTTTCCCATTCCTCTGTTCCCCCGTTCCCCCTGAACTCTTCACATAAAGCCCCATTAGTTACTCAACTATACTCCGCTCTGATAATTGTTTTGAAAAGTTTTGTTTTCATTGACTTTGCTAACGGTACTAGAATAAGTTGCAAAAGGGGAGATTAGGAATGTGAGACGCATCACTAATTTTTGGAGGTCATTGAGTTGAATTGCGCTGTTGAAATTATAGTGTTGAGCTCTTCTCTGCTTTCTTTTGAATTCTGTTCGAGATTATACTTATACATGTAGGTGGCAGGGACATCGATGTACAAACTGTAACCATGAATTCAGCGCATGATTCTAGAACCCGGCCTAGAAATTTTGTGTTGGTTATAAAAAAAACAGTGGCAAAAATTTAACAATTACGTGTGTATTTTTTAAATCGTCAGGAATTATTTTTTGAATCGTCAGGTCAAACAACGTCCAACGTTGTTCGTTCGTCCGTTCGTGTAGTCAGTGGTGTCGGCAACAGTGTCGCGAGTTCAATCGTTTATTCCCATCTCAAAAAATGCCCAATGCGCCGAATGAAGTTTTCACTTCAAAAATTATGCTGTTTCATATAAAAGTATAAAACCTACGCGGTGAACTGACACAGCATTTTTTTTATAACTGTCGAAATATTTCAACTCGGGGGGGCTCATTATCAAGTACTGAATCCATGTTTTCGGGTGACCACTGAAAATCAGCGCTGTGCTGTGGGTCCCATAGCATAGCATCATGCTGAGTGGAAGTCTTGTCACAGTCACGGCGCGGCGTGCGGCTGCCGACTATTTATGTTTTATATGCCTATGTATAAATATCTGTGTTGTTATCATGTTTATTTTTTAAATGTTATATCATCTTTTTATATGCACGTGTTTCTGTGACAAATAAATCTATTTTTCTTTCTTCTTCTTCTTTCATTGTAACAGCAGACTTAGTACGAGAATCGTAGACAAGCGTTTTGTCGTCCGAAGAGCAGACAGTTGACAGTTTTTCACCGAGAAATTTAGACAAGCGATTTCTATTCTACAGTAGAGTAGAAATAGAAAGCCTCATTCTAAGCCTGCAGGATGCGCGTCAATGACCCTGCCACTCTGTATACACCAACTCAAATGTGTATCGGATATACATTATATAATACTATGGTCCATATTTGGAAAAAAATAATATGTTGACTGGCAGTAATACTCGGAATCACGCTTTAGTAAGTAAAATATTCACTTTATCTCCGAATAGGAAGAACATCCCAGCACGTGGGAAAACAGAGATCTGAAAAGCCTTTCTTAGAGATTCAAAGTAACTGAAATAAACCAGGAGGGACCTATCCCAATACCTGGTTACACTTTTCCTGCATTTTTTTTTTATAAACAATTCCAAGAATTTTCAAACATTAACTAGTCTAAAGCCACCGTCAAAGAGATAAAACGGTGTCAAAGCCAGGCTTCTGAGAACGGCTCGAAGGAAGCCGTGTCACCTGTCCATGTCGACTTTGACTTTCTTATCTAGTCGGAAGGTAATCCCTTGAGGAACGCGGAGAGGACTAACTGTCAGTGATGAAAGCCGGTGACCGCAACTTGGTAGAACTTAGAAGTATTCGCGTTAAGAAAACTTCATTGGTTTATTGCTACTGACTAGCTACAGTTTCAAAGATGAAAGAGTGAAGATACGTACATATAAAGATATATGAGAAATTGAAGAAATTTAATTAAATTAAGGAAGGAATTACATTTTTTAAGGGGAATCTAGTCGCGGGCTCGAACTCACTGGTGGGCCTGGCTCTAAAGCACGCTGTCTCACCAGGCATCCTGTTCGACAGAGGTAGTATCAGTGATGAGCTATTAGACGCTAGTCTACACGCACAACGTTATTGAGTAAGATGCAGGATCATCTATAGTAATACAGGCGGGTAAAAAATTTAGAATAGTCCATCGGAAGATCGGGTTTTGTGAAAAACCCACTGCATTAATCAATGACCAATAAAGTTTATTGAAGTTTTACATATTTGTTCTTGGTCGGTATCGACTTGGTTTTGGAGATTTTACACTTCTTTTATTACTTTAACACGCCCAGAGTTAGGTTAATTTAGCAAGTAAAACTAATCTTTGTTGGCTCCTAAGTTTTTAATGGCTTTTTATTTTAGTATTCTGTTAGCGTACATACAATATTAATAATGAGACAAATCATACCATGTTTAATTTTTGATGTACATTGTCGGACAGTGGAGTAATACACTCCCGAAGTTTGTATGGGATAAATGTGGACTAGATTCACCTTAATCCTATTAATGCGACCTATTGATGGGAGCCTACATAAAAATAATATTATGAAGTTCAATCAGAAAAGGCGTAATTACGTAACACACTAACAGTAGGATTAACTTTGCATTTTGATAGTTCAACAACATTCATTGCGCTATTTACGTAGTTGAGTAGACAATTTTTTCGAACATATGAAGCAATGGATTATTAATATCCTTCAATCTGATTCAGGTTCTGGCTGGTATTGTGTTACGCAGTTAGGGTGCAGGTCTGGCATGTGCGTCGAGTTAAGAAAGAAAAACTTGTTTATTATAACTGCACAAATAAGACGGAAGTATAACACCCTAGTACCTATTTAAAAAAACTTTTAACAAAAATAAATAACCGACTTCCGAAAAAACACTACAATGTGAAAAATAACTTTAATTTCGGAAGTCGGTGACTTTGGATATGTATTTTAATTTTTTGTCACCGCCTTCAAAAATTAAAGTTATTTTTCACTTTGTAGTGTTTCTTCGGAAGTCGGTTGTTTTTTTTGGTAAAAGTTTTTATTTTTCACTTTTTAGTTATAGTACCTACACCACTAATTCGAAATTTCTTCATCCTTGGTGTCAAAACAATGCATATTTACGCGATAGCAGCAATCGCGGTTGATATACTGTTATTTTTTGAAGAGTTCCGTTGTCTGTCTCCGAAACGCATTATCAGATCTAGATAAAATTGAAATGGGACCACACGGGAAGTTCAGCTTTCAAATAAAAAGAATCATCAAAATCAGTTCACCCAGTCGAAAGTACTGAGGTAACAAACATAAAAAAACATACAGATGAATTACGAACCTCCTCCTTTTTTTAAAGTCGGTTAAAAAGTCTTTGACGTGGTAAGTACCACGTCACTAATGGATTTTTTTGCCTCCACAGAAGATCTGGTTTTCTTAAATGAAAACCCAAGAAACAACAATAGTACCTAGATATCATTCTTACGTAAGCCCTACATTTATTGGAAACTACAAAAATATAGAATATTGGAGTACATTACAATTTCTATCCGTAATATCCGCCGCGAGTATAACAGACAGACGATATTACACCGCAGTCGAAATCCGAATTATAACCCCGGCCAGAACCGAACAGATCTAAATTGTCGTGACGTCTTTCTTAGAAACTTTCGAGAAGCCACAAATTCGAACGTAGATTTAATAACGAAACTTCTATTTCTAGACATTGTAATAATCTAAAAGGAACCCTGAATACAATTTACTTCAAATTTTCAATCTCAAAATGCCAGTTCCCATTTACGAATTGACCTTTTAGCGTCAACCGTCAATGTTTTAGGCAAAGTGCGTCACTCGGGAATCGAAACATTTTTTTTCTGGAAGTAAACAGAAGCCCTCGTAGAAATAAGCTTAAGCGATATTGAAATCGGCTTTATTTTTTGGTTGATTTGATGAGAAAAGCCTACGTTGGGTAGACTAGAAAATTCGACGTCATTATAATAACTGTATGGGCCGTATTACGGCATTGTGTCCAATAACCGCGGGATGTGCGTTAACGCAGGCATGTGATCCTCGTCGCACATCGTTGAACCGGGCCTCTGACGTCACACTCAAGGAGTATTATATATTTTCGATTTCATTTCGATTTGCAATAAAATATGCGAAAACTTCCATTTGTCGTTTGAAATTACTCGCTTTATATTTCGACTATCGGCGTTTGGCGGCACTTCACCCAGCCTGAGGCGATAAAGCGCGCCTGCGAGATGAGATAAGACGAAATCCGCCGATAACATACCTACCCCTTTATCGAGGTGTTCACACGGATTTATCTCTCTCCAGAGTTCCTGCTGCTCGCAAATGACTCGCATTACAGCAAAATGGCTTCGTTAACCGACACCGCAGCTCACCTCGGTTACGTATCTACAGGTTATCTTTGGAATACGTCTGGGGTATCTTGAAATTTTCATGAGATAAAGAGTAGAGATCATAGGACAGCATAATTGGTTTTATTACATAGAATATTAACATGACCTACATTTATTAGGAATCAGTTCCAGTATAATGTTTTATGAAATTTTCATACGAAAATAAAACCAACAGAAATGTAGCGAAAAAAAAGCGAGCCTGAACGCCTGTAGGGACAAAAAAGATCAACAAAACTTAATATGAAAGCATTCTAAACTGAATTTTTAAATGAAAATTCACAGATTGATAACATTTAAACCTATACCAGCCCACTAAAAAGAATTAAGAGACTAAGGGAGAATTCCACCAAACTTTTATACCTAGATTATGTCTTAACCTGAGATTTAATTTTGATTTTTTGAGTTTTTCGATACCAAAACTGTCATAAATGTCAAATTAATTCCACGGATAAAAGATAACTGCGGATAATTAGCCCTTATTTATGATATAAAAGTTCTTGTAATTATATCTGTAATATCAATAATAATTAATCCAGAAACGTCTCGTGAGATTTCATATTTCATGGTAATAATTTATCGTAGCATTTCTGTTATTTAAACGGTATACGGAGCTACATTTCATCAAATTTCTTGCTTGTAAGCATAGCGTCATCCGACAAAGCGGTTAATAGCTTCACCATCCGTGGCTTCACTGATCTCAGTCTAAACCGAAATTCTACATTCATGAGAACATTAACCATCGCTGATTATTGGGTCAACAAGTCCAATCCCCGGTTGTTTGTACAACATATCGCCTCGAGGTGTTTCTTAGACAGCCAATGAGTCTTATATTGTGTGCGGCAAAGTGAGTATTTTAAATAATTTCCCTTGGCGTTTAAGAAGGCAATTTGTCAACGTCGTAGAGCGGAGGCACTCCATGTGATGCAGAGCGAATTGCCCTCAGGCGCGCCCACCACAAATAACTTCTCTCATTGAATACACTTTTTATACAGCCTCTTTCCATTTCATCTACATTACCATATGTATTAGCTGATTTTCTGATTACTTCCTTCATACGAATTTCTAAATAATTCAGCAAATCCGAGGGATCCTGTTGAAAATCCCTAAATAGACTGGGAAAAGAATACGCTCTTCACATGTTTGTCTTGTAACTGAACAATATAAGGCTCACACACTCTTGAGTATCATCGAAAGTCCCTCACTGATATTCATTCCCTGAAAAGTAAAACAAGCAGCAAAGTAATGCGAAAACAAATAGTTAGAGTACAAAAAAATATGTTTATTTTAATTTAAGTGGTGGTCCAGTGGGAACAGCAGTGACTTACGAGTTGTAAGTCGTAGATTCGAACCTAGGTAGGCGACTTAGTTTGTGCATCCTCACTCCTCTCAAAAAACGGCAAAGGCAAAAAAAACATCGTGAGAAAACCGGCATGTCCAAAACCAAAATTCGAAGACATGTGACATCTACCAACTCGCACTGGGCCGGCGTGGTGGATTATAGTCTACTCCTTCTCGTAAAAAGGAGGCCTGTGTCCCAGCAGTTGGATTATTATACATTAACATTGTGTATATTAAATCTGAAGCAATAAAACGAAAATTTGAAACATTCTCTGAACAAAATAAACTTTTATCAGCTCGCGTAATGTATAACATTCAAGTTTAATCAGTTTTTGTTTTAATTTAAATAACAAAGTGTATTCGATAAAAATATTATCACAAAGTGATATAATTCACATCTAACCAAAATATTTTTACATATTATGCACCTTTTCATGACCGACAGTCTTTGGAGTCACCTTGAATTGTCATTAAGTACTCATTATTACTCTGTATAATTCTGATTTGAAACTATTGTTAGTTCGTCTGAATACTTTCCCATTACTTTTAACAAGATTAGGTTCTTCGTCTACCGCATTTGGAGTTCAATAACTTCAATCAAGGTTTTGTCTTTTCTCCTTGATTTTATTGGAGACGGTCATACTTCAACTTGTGAAGGTGGTCAGCGACTATAAAGTCGATAAAGACTTCAGTTTTTTTTTTATCTTAATTATTGAGCTTTTTTTAACCTGTACTGCCCCACAGCTGGACAAAGGTATGTCCCATAGCTTTCTACCCTTCATTAAATGTTAAGTATTTTAATTGTTGAGGTAACATAATTAAAATTCTTCGAGAAAGAGGTCAATTGCCGAATCCGACTCGGCTGGGCAGCGTTCGGGAGTCCCAAATACCGCAGTGTTTCAAGACGAAAGTCTTTGACCAGTATGTGTTGCCAGTGATGACCTATTGAACAGTAACGTGGGCGCTCACAATAGGCATTATCAGAAGGCTTAAAGTCACCCAAAGGGCAATGGAAAGGGCTATGCTCGGAGTTTTCCTACGTGATCGAATCAGGAATGAAGAGATCCGCAGGAGAACCAAAGCATCTGACATAGCCCGAAGAATTGCCAAACTTAAGTGGCAGAGGGCTGGGCACATTGCTCGCAGAACAGATGGCCGATGGGGCCGAAAGGTTCTGGAGTGGCGACCGCATACCTACCGGAAGACGTACAGTGGGAAGGCCTCCCACAAGGTGAACCGATGACCTTGTGAAGGCCGCGGGAATCCGCTGGATAGGAGAAGCATAAGACCGGTCGAAATAGAAGAGCCTGGGGGAGGCCTATGTCCAGCAGTGGACGTCTTTCGGCTGAAATGATGATGATGACATAATTAAAATTGGATCAGGAGAAAAATTCAAAGATGACGTAATTCCGTTTACCCCCTTATTTATAAACGTTGCTTAAACTTAAATAATGATTAGCGTCTGTTTAACCATACATTTTTGACGTTTAAAAATCTCTTAACTTTATGCAACGTTTATAAATAAGGGGAATATCTCTTAGACATTATATGAAATGAAAATGAAATACGACATATCGAATATTTTTATGTCAATTTAGACGATGTGTTAAAATAGCAGTGAAAGGACTAGGTACGCACGGACGTAGATATCGTGGTGGGAATATCTCACACACTGGATTTTGAACCCTCGGTGTTGGACCGGGCATTGATAATCCTTCAAAGTGCATCCCAGCGCGTCGAAAAAACACACTGTTCGATTTTTAACTCTCGGCGTCAGACATTGCGTTGAAGTTCCAACGTGGAGTTAGTCGACGTTCATCGCTGACCGTACCTAACTCTGACTCCGATTTTAATTATTCTACCAGTGAGCGTGATCTAAAAAGCATTTACTATGTGAATACATCCTACTCATATCATAAATGTGAAAGTTGTTACTATTTACTGTCAGCTTGCATCTTCCCAAAGTTATCATTACTAGTTACTGTCCTGCCAGGGGTGCGGGTTGTTCGAAAGAGATACCGCGGCCCCTGGCACACAGGCAACTGAGGGAACACGGGTGGGTTTTAGTCAGTAACAGTCTGACACGCCCCTCTGCTCCACCCAGAGCGGGAGAAGATATTTGATGATTTCCCATCCAAAAAAAAACCTAGTTACTGTCAGCTTGCATGTTCACGATTGTTACTCAATCACGCAGAAACATAATAGTTTATATCCTGGATTAACATATAGGATACTTTTTATCCCGGTACTACGTTCCCGTGGGATAATTTTCGACCTCAACGCGGGCGAAGCCGCTGGCAAAAGCTAGTGCGTATATATACTGGTAATTTTGCATGGTTCTGACAGGTTATAGAGCCGAGGGGAACAAGCTCCATCCTTTTAAAAATACTAAACATCGTCCCTGAAGATAACATCAAAGTAAATTGCACAGAGCAAAAACGTTCCGCAAATTCCTTGCCATAAAAATAAAACGCGGCTAGTTTCCATTGTTTCAACTAAATAGTTTTCCTTTCCGACCATAGCTTCTAATTAAACTCTTGACAGTTCTACTTGAGCCGCAATCTCGGCTTTTATCTTACAAGATCCTGTTGGAAGAACAAGATATTTGTTGTTTTTATTAGCTCCCAACCGGGAGTTAGAAAATACGTGAACTTTGTAACCGTAGCTTTATTTAAGTTTTCATATAAATATTCCGATATCGATACCCAACACATGGGTCAAGTATTGCCAGCTAATCTAATTTGACCTTGTGTAAACATATATATAATTGGCTGTTCGTAAAACACGTACCACTGACAAATTACTTTAGATGGCCTAACAAGAACGTTAGTGATCCTTTATCTACAGAAAAATATATATTTAGTATTCACAAGTCGTGCTCGCTTCTCAACCGCAAACAAACTTATTTCAATATTTTATTGTACGAACATGCTGACAAACTGCGAACAAAATCCCTTCACGTAGAACAGTTGAAGTAAATATACTGTAATATTATAATAAAACATGATATTATGAAACTGAGATCAAAGGAGCTTACTTCGAGAGACAAGAAACATGAGCAGAATGCCGCGGAGGCGCGCAGGCGACATCTTGTCTCTTGAAAGGCACATTTTTTGTTCGCCACTATATTCTCTGTAAACAACTAAAACTATTATGTGTCATCGCTCACGTAATGGCTATAACAGATTCTTGAAACATCTTCAAGGAACCGCTTATATCATCCCTATAAATAAACAATATTATATTTATTTTTTGACTGCCTCTTTGATCTAGTGGTCGAAGCGCTACCACTGAGCATGAGGTCCTGGTTTCAATTGCCAGGTCGGTTAAAGTGTTATTGGGTTTTTCTGTCTGTAATTTCTCAGTAGCAGCCCAGATTTGAGCCCGATTGATGGCATTAGGCTCTCCCCATTACAAGTGACTTAAATAATAACTGGTGAAATTTGAGTGTACCAAACATACCTGGTGTATTTGTGTGCCTCTAACTAATTCTTCGGGGAAACATACATACATAAACTTACAGAACAGATGAAGCATAAACTCACGCCTTTTTCCTATGACATAGGCAGAAACTACAGGACGCCACCTGCTACGATACTTACGTACTCCTTATGCCTGGTTTACGTTCATACATCTGAGGCCTTAGTGTGAGTTTCAATTAACCATCTCGATCGAACGCATCGAGCGCGTTCATCGATCCCTGGATTGGTGAAGGATCAATCGAAGCGCCGAACGCGCTCGATGCGTTGGATCGAGATGGTTAAAAGAAACTCACACTAGGGCCACTGGTCATACACTCACATTGCGAGGACTACGCGCCTGGCCTCTCTGAAGAACATCACCAATAAATAAGGTCACTGTAATATTCGTATATGTCAAATGCAAGCCGTGATATTATTTCTATAAACAAAACTAAACATTTGTAGCGGTCACGAACAAAGCTTCAACATAAAACTTTTTTGAGTTTCGCAGAGAAAATTCAAACTAAATGTTTCAGTTTTTCTCACCGAAATGACCATAACATCTGTGGGAACTGCATTTTCCATTGTAAATGATTTTTTTATTGTTGCCCTAACTGTGCCGCAGTAAGGCCGTAATAGTGCATTTGCTGTTAACGCCAGAACGCTCGCACTAATGACTAGGCGAGTACGAGAATTAAGTAAATATTCCCGCACCTCGGCTTTTGAATAACCTCGAGTAAATACAGGGTGACAGGGATATCGACGCACAAACTGTAATAATAGATTCAGTCTATGATTCCGAACATTTTATTTTATTTTATTTATTTGGCACAAAAAACAGTTATACATTGCAGAATTTACAAAAAGTTGTTATATCACAGTCGAAAAAACGTATAACCCACACTATTGTCCACGAAGTGACATCAGAGTATGATAACGAACGCATGATAAATTAACATAGATATAAGAAAAAAGTTGGTTTTATATTTACATGATTCTGAACTTCCGCGCCAGCCCTTGAAAATTTACGTCGGTTATTTAAAAAATATTAGCTGTTCCATACATTTTGATCGCGTAGGTGAAACACTGTTTTTCTTTTATTACCGACGTATGATTTCTGCGCTAGGGTTCCAGCCTCTAAGCTAAATTCATGGTTATAGTTTGCAAGTCGATATACCGTGTTTACAAACAGGTAACATTTGTAGTTATTATTTGACTAATTACACTTTAATCAATCCTTTTAAAGTACGCAGTGGGAAGATGCCGCGGCCATGTGGCTTGTATTTACATTACCAAATCAATTAACTGGCCTGACTTACCACAGCCTGCAACTATTTAGGGTTTCATTAGCGAATGATCCAGATGTTAGCCGACAGAGCGCAGGCTACATGAAACAAGCATGAGAATTTTATGAAAAACTAGTTTTGTCAGCGGGTTTGCCCGCGTGTAGGTCGGAAATTTACTCACAGGGACGTACTACCGGGATAAAAAGCATCCTATGTGTACATCCCGGTTAAAAACTATTTGTGTGCCACAATTCTTTCAAATCCGGTCAGTAGTTTTTGCGTGTTTGAGTATCAAACATCCTCACAAACATTAATATTTAAAACATTATAGTAGGATAAACGTGTTTATGTTTTTGTAACGTTTTTATTGACTAAATACAGCCAGATGCATACGGTACACAAATATGAGCGGTATTAAGGTGAGGCGTCTGTTTATTTTCATAGAATTCCGCTGCCAACATTCCGTGTAGTTCAAAATATCGGCAGGTAAGGGCGGCGTGTGTTCGTCCGCCGGCTGCCTCTTCAATCATGCAAGTATTTGCGGAATGCCTGAAGGAATTTTTCGATTAAGCCGTCGTCCCACTGGCAAGAACTCGCCGTCATTGTATTAAACATGACTCGACAACACCTAGCTTTAGGGTTACTTTTTCTCGGATGAAATTCGCCTCAGTAATTCACTTTTTGTACAGCCATTTGAGAAGACAAACTTTTTTAATTTGATTAAAGTGTCCAAAGTAACAATGGTAGACATATTTTGTTCGTTCACTCGTGGCTTCACAATAAAATTTTCCTAGATGAGATAAAGTTCCCTAAAGGTAGGAATAAGACATGATTTTTTTTTAATTAATATTAACTACTGACAGGTCATATGAGTTACTTCATATCATTGTTTATTTTATTTGACTGAATAAACCATGTTTTTTTTTTAATTTTTATTAATTAAATTTTCATTTATTGTTGAATGTTAATTATATGCTATTAATGTATAGAATCAAATTCTCGTAACTTAACAGACAGCTGTGCTAGGGAGTTTGTTGCGCCACTTCTTCCCAGCTAAAGCACTAGGAAGTGGTGAAAGGGCGGGCGTTTTGGGGGATTGTTTTATGTAATTTTGACGTTCAAAAAGTGCTGACTCTCAGCCTAGTTTGGATAAATTACTTTTGATTTGATTTGATCAACTTTAATTCAAAATCAGTGATATGGAGATATTCAATAAGAACAGTGGTGGTCCATTGAAACGGCCCCGACTTACGGATTGTAGGTCGTTTCGTCGGCTTAGGTTCGGACCCAGGCAGGCGCTTTACTTTGTCTAAATTATGTCATCACCATTGTTTTCAAAACGGTGAAGGAAAACATCGTGAGGAAACCGGCATGTCTTAGAAGCGACAATTCGAAGACATGTGACGTCTACCAGCCCGGACTAGGCCCACGTGGTGGATTACAGCCCACTCCCTTTCGAAGAGAGAAGGCTGAGTCCCAGCAATGGGAACATTAGGTATAGGCTGATTCAAAATCCGTGTGATGGTGATATTCTCAATGAATATATAAACACCTTGACCCGCTCCCTAAAAATCCTATAAGAGGTTGGACGTGGAGAAAGAATGAAAACTTTTTAGTTTCTGCGAAAGTTCATCGGAATTGCGGTTGAAATTCCCTTAGTTCTAGTTGGGCACGTGCCAAATGAGAATTTCTCCGCAAATTAAATACCCAAACAGATGAATTCGCTCTTTTATATTACTTGTAAGAATGGCCATTTAGGAGAAAATTATGTTGTACCAAATCGTCGACTGAAAAGATAGTTTAATAGTTCTTTGTTTTTAAGTGATGCTAATTGTCAAAAGGATTCCTTTACTGCCACCGCGTGATCTCCTTCACCATTACATTGTTTTCACGATCACGTATGCTCAAAAGTGTAATGTCTTTAATATCTATAAACTTTCCGTAATGTAATAATTATGCAGACATATTCGTCCCTTCGACAGATGACCAAACTATCTGTTGTTACCTATATCCGCGATAACGGTTCCTAATCGAGATCCTAAGTCCATTACACAGGAGTTAATTATTACGTTATCATCGTCACGTGAAGCACCTCTGGGAAATCACTAGGTAAAGGCTAGATTGTGTGAAATCGATAATAACAGGCCTTATTAGAATAATATCGACGGAACTGAGAATGGGCAGACACTTAATAAACTTAAAGTAGCCATAGCCAACTTTAGGTTTGGAAATTTTACGAGGTGGAGATGTCACATAAATAGAAGGGGGGAAATGATTGACGAAGAAGAAAAAAACTCGGAACGACGTATGTGATTGTAAGCAAATATTCGTTTTTTCGATCGAAAGTGATAGCGATTTGATTAATACAGCTCTCGTGTAACTCGAAGACGCGACGGCGACGCTGTCTCATAAGTCAAAGGGAGCCGTCTGTCAACCACACCGACACATCTCGTTTGATATCGACTCCAAACAAATCGACTACTTTAATTCGTTCTGTCTCCGTAGCTCTGTTCTAAAAGAATGACGCATTGCCATTCTCCACGCTGCGAGGCACTTTGTATTGGAAAATATATCACTTCCACGGCAAACCGTGGAAGTGATATATTTTCCAATACAAAGTGCGTTTGACGTTCGCTATCGACTGGAATTATACGTAGACATTGTTTTGGAAGTTCTGAAGACATGATGTACGAGTTTAGTTTTTCAATGTCCAGCCCAAAAGTATTGGTTCGTTGTGCTCCAACTATTCGGACGTGGGACTAACAACAAACTGGATGAAAAAACACAAACAGAACAAAGTTAGTGAACCGTGTCGGGACGCGCTCCGCAAATATCTGTTGTCGACGATTCTAATTGTATTTGTAACGATACCCAATCTTCGATAAAATACGTATAACATTTAATTACAAGGAAAGCCACCGAGACCTATAAAACTTCAGAGTCTTTATAAATGTGATATATAGCGTAGTAATTAGGAATAAAATGGAACAATTTCGGTCCGCGGATATGGCGTGTGGGCGCCAGCTATGAATATTAATTCGTACTACTTTAGGAGCACAGAGGGAGATAGATACCTTCGACCGTTTACATTATGTATTAGTTAGGAATAAAGGTTTGATGTTTCATTATTTTAACAAGGAATATAGTTAGGAGTAGCTCAGAAGACAGCACAGAGTAAATACACTGGAATAGAACATAGCACCAAACAAATTCTAGTTAGTCTGTTCAGTATATGGGAGTGAAACAAGGGTATCAATATCGAATCGAGGATGTCATATTCATAGAGAGTGTTGTACATATACGTATGGTGAAAGACATTGACTATCCTTTCTGTCATCAGCATCTAAACAACATTAGGTATATTCCACGACTGTTCATCCATAATCTCGTATCGTAAACAATTTTAAGTCCCATGTTAATAGGATACTTATAATAATTTAACTTCTATTTCTTGCTTAATTGCATGCCTCGTTGTTCTAGTAGTCGCAAGCGTTACAACTGTGGTCCTGGGTTCTATTTCCAGGTCGAGTTAAAATCCAGTTCCAGTTTCCAGGTCCAGTTTAAATAGGTTGATTTTACTTATGTAGATTCTTTTACATATTGTGAATGAGAGAACGTTGTAGGCCTACAGTTTCTATTCTTTATTTTCATTCCTCTAAGTACCTGGTACTTATTGACATTCCTGCACTGTCCTCCCATACCTAATATCACTGTAATTTGAAAACATTATAAAAGCCAATTATTTTTAAAAGAGTAACCGTGGGGGTTTCTTGCCGGCTCTTCTCCATAGGAAGCGACAAATTGGAACCGTGCACCTAGCTTCTGACGTTTCATAAGTGCCCTTGCAGGTTTATGTGAAATAAAATATTTTGATTTTTTTTTTTTGATTTTCGAGCAAACTGTTATTGGGTTTTTCGATCTTTAATTTCTCTGTAACAGCCCGGAGTCTGGATTTATGGTAGGTGACAATAGGCTCGACTCCTTTTACATGAGACTTAAATATTACTGGCAAAATGTAGGTTCACCTCTGCCCAAACATTCGTTGAACAGGGCGTGATATTATGTATGTATGTATTCTACTTATTTATTTATTCCACCCTTCTTAAACACAGGATAACATCCAAAATCCCTTCGTAAAATAGAAATATCTTTAGAATAATTACGTCATCGACGCCCGGACATCCCATAAAAATGGAGAGCATAATCTAATCGGCAATCTATAAAATGGAGATTTCATTTCCATAATCCCGGTAATAAACGTTTGCTTCAGAATCTTCTTCAGGATTGGGCTACAGTACTTATTTATTTCCCTGTCCCGAATGAAACTGTTTCGTGCCTACCGACATTTTGTTGGAACCTATAAAACTTTGTGGATTGAATTAATATGAACGTTCATTGAAAATTTTAATGAGTTTCGCGTTGGTTTAACTGTTTTATGTTGCTTTTGTAAATGATATGTAAAATTCGGGATCTAAGTTGAGAAATAAGGTAGGTAACTAATTATTTTTGCCCGAGTACGGCGAAGCAAAAGGGGGGTTATGTTTGACCCATTATTGGCTGAAAATGTGAAAAAACACATTTTAGACTGATTAGGTGTTTATGTTTTTGACTGGTATATATTTACGTGTGGGTATATGTTCAAACAAATTAACAAATGCACGAAAAACCTTGGTCGGTTTTCAGGTGAGATTTTTTCTTGTTTCTAACTTTTTCGACCGTGATTTTTCAGTCGTCGATCTTTTTAGAATTGGGGCTGAATTTTCTCATCTACCCATAAATAAGGAATTAGGAGTTTATGTTCCTATGCAATTTTGATATGTGTACACGCAACTTCTATATGGAAGAAACCCTACTGTTGTAAGTGAAGTAACTCTAACCTTAAAAAAATTATTGACAAAATCAAAAAACCCGACTGCTTAAAAAGTGAACTTTAATAAAAAAAGATGGAAACAAGAATGATTAAATATCATTATTTTTGACGTTAGTGAGACCTATTTATGAAATCCTTTATTTTGAACCCCACACCATAGGTTTTGAGAAAAAAAAATGAAGACAATATGGCGCCAAAAATCGGCCATTTTATTTTTATTTTCAATTATGATATACCCAGTGTTACTTCTTAAAATCAAGACGAATCTAACGGCACCTCTCAAGCCGATCGATTAAGCCGTTAGGCTACAGAGCGTGAAAATGAAATATATACATACATATCTAAATACATAAATACATACATACATATACTCGAAAAACATAACCCTCCTTCTGGCGCACTCAGGTAAAAAGAGTATATACCTACCTACCTACGTGGCACGTAAATTATCAACTACAAAAGATTTTATGTAACTTTTTATACTCCAAGTATGCTTGACTGAAATAATTTAATTTTCTTTTCTTTCTTCCCACTTAAAAATAAAGTCCTACAATTAAGGCTTGCACACAAGACAGTTCTTAAATCCTGCCCATTGGTGGCTATAATTCTGCTTGCTGTAAAGCCCGCATTTCTCCGGCTTAGGAAGCGCTGCTCAGCGCTAAGACAACCAGCTCTTCGCATTCGTGGGCAAACAAATGTTATTTATGCTGGTAGGTTTTTGTTTAACGTGTAACATACAGGAACACTTAGAGAAAATATACAGTTGCAGAGTTGGAAGGAATATACGAGTATATAACGTCTAGCAGTTTTCAAAAGACTTGGTTGATTGTATAATCATAAATCAGTTTAAAAGTCCCCACTGGTTGGACACAGGCTTCCTCTCTGTGAGAGGGAGTAGTCCGAATCCACCACGCTGACCCAGTGCGGTTTCGTTAATGTCATGTTTTCGAATTTTTGGTTTTAGGTCGTGCCGGTTTCCTCACGAAGTTTTCCTTCACCGTTTTGAGAGCAGTGGTGATGAAATAAAGCGTGTGTGTATGTGTTGTTAGCTGGAATACTTCTCAACTGATATTCATAGCGTGATCGGAAATATTAGTTTTTTTTTCTCGGCATTCGTGAGCCTTTCAGGAGGTTGGTAGTTTTTGCACAAAAACATGATAAATGAAGAAAAAAGTTGTCCTGCTGACTATCAAATCTTTTTCCAAAGCATTCAAGCCATTCTTAAACATTTCTCACACTCAATAATAACTGTAACAAATGCCTTCACACCACTAATCCTATAAGGGAAGAAACTAACAAGATTATTTTGACAAATTAAGGTCACTGTTATTAAGTAAAATCACAAAGGGAAAACGTCAACCAACAGACATTATGATTGTTATCATATTAGACAGTTATTCCAGAGCCCGTAATAAGACGAAATTATTCGCGTGCCACCATCGATTAACAATATTATGATCTCTGATTATTTCTAGCCATAATAATAAAGTTTGTTTCCTCGGCATTCTTGAGCCTTTCAGGAGGTTGGTAGATTTGCACAAAAACATGATAAATGAAGAAAAAAGTTATCCTGCTGACTATCAAATCTTTTTCCAAAGCATTCAAGCCATTCTTATACATTTCTCATACTCAATAATAACTGTAACAAATGCGTTCACACCACTAATCCTATAAGGGAAGAAACTAACAAGATTATTTTGACAAATTAAGGTCACTGTTATTAAGTAAAATCACAAAGGGAAAACGTCAACCAACAGACATTATGATTGTTATCATATTAGACAGTTATTCCAGAGCCCGTAATAAGACGAAATTATTCGCGTGCCACCATCGATTAACAATATTATGATCTCTGATTATTTCTAGCCATAATAATAAAGGCGATGATTATCATTTGAGAGACTAGACATAATCCCCCTTATTTATAAACATTGCTCAAACTTATGTAGTGATTAAAGACGGTTTAACCATACATTTTTAATGTTTAAAGATCTGTTAACTTTAAACAACGTTTATAAATAAGAGGGTATGTGGCAATGTTATCTTACTTGTTCGCTTAATTAACACAAAACTTACATGATACATACACCCACGTATTCTTCCTATTGGGGAACGCACAAACTACAGAACGTCACCTGCTACGAGTCTTCATAAATCTGGTCATACAAGAAGAAAAAAGCCTAATTGATTTAAAACGTATGAAAACTTAACGAAAAGATACCTCGGCCTATTATTAGCAAAATCCCAAGCCCTGAATTTTATTAGGGTCTGGAATTTTGCAGGGTAAGTTAATACCTACAGTTTTAGAAGTTAATTATTAACACCATTTTAGATTAACAAATTCCCGATCATAATTTTGTAGACTACCTTACCAGCTAATAATTAATTATTAAGAGAGGAGAACTCATAACAGAATTTTCTGAATAATTAATAAATAAGCAGAAACCGTACTTAGGTTTAACCTTATTAAACTTGTTTCACAAATTCTCGACGGCTAACAAATTTCTGAAGGCCGGTACTAAGCCGTCCGGTCCGCTCCGGTAATGACCTCTCATGGGATAACATCTCGCCAAGTAGCCGTATTGGGGGCTTACGATTAGGACGACGAAGGATCTTGACCACAGAATAATTGCTGACATAACTCAGCCTAATGCACACTTGCGATAACCCTGACAAGATTGTGTTGAAGTTCCTCGCTTGTAACACCCCCATAACATTCATTGTTCGACTGACACTGCGAAATCACAAGACGAAATAGCACCAATGAGCACGCGACGTAATCGCGTGGTGTGTTACGTGTCTGTTCTCGGCTTTAGGCACTTAACTGCGCCAGTACAAAGATACATTGGTACTAATAATCGCGTTACGCGCGGAGCGATACACATCGCATTAGTGGGAACGCTTTTGCGTACCGATGCTTCAGATAAAGGACTGGCGTAATAAATTCAATTGGAGCAATAAGGGAAAGTAAAATATAGGGAAATTAATTTGGAAAGAAAATAGGGAAAAATAAATTTATAAAAATACAACAGTTACTTAATTCCATTTCAAAATAGCATACATAAAACTGCAAAGAACTTTCTTGTAGACTTGAACTATTTTATACAAGTACAAACGAATAGAAATCCTCTCTTTAATTTAGTAATTCGTTGCCAGATTCCGTTTTTTTCTACTAGATCGTTCTCGATCGATCGAAAGGGCATTGGATGTAACCAAGAACAAAAAACGTTATTTCTCAATCAATCTGGCTAGCCTTTCCAAAGTATATTGGGGTCGGCTTCTAGTATAACCAGAAGAAGCTGAATTCCAGTATTTTACATCGAGCGTCTGCCTATCTGACCTCCACAAACCAGTTACTAGATAATACGATACCCCTCGATAAGACTGGTTGTCTGACTTTCGGGCTTCTGACTACCCGTAGCTACTGTCAAAGATCCATGACCAAGAAGCGTTTACCGAGGCTTAAAGTGTTTTCCGAGGCACGGCGGGGCTTCGGTATGTAAAGATGGTCACGGACCGACTGATTGATCCACCTGGCTATTGTTACTTAGCCACGAGCCCATCTCGTTTCTCATTTGCTACTATCAATTAATTTTATTTATTTATTTGTTCAAAATTTATACAACATTTTATGAGTATAGGTGATACATTTTATGACACTTGTTACTATAAACAGATGGGAACATCTGTGTCTGAACTAGATAACAAATATCTGTATTTCAGACATCAGCGCTCATCCCCTGTTGTAGGCGACACTTAGCAAATAACTTTGTTTGACCTATATACGTATTAATAAGCACAAACAAAAAATTTGATCAAGTTAAATAATAAAATAAAATAAAATAATAATACAAAAAAAAAAAAAAAAAAAAATATTTATTTCATCGTAAACATTGTGTCAGACAAATTGAGGCAGCCCCAGTAAGTTACAGAAGTACTTGTGTCGGAGCTGTCTCGCTCTTCCTATAAAGTGGTAGCATATCAATGTTTTAGACGGTATAAAAGAAAATTTAAAATGATATAAAAATAAAATAACAATATAACATTAATTTAGCAGCTCTTGGTGTGTGTTTGTGTGTGGAAGTGTGTGTGTGTGCGCATGTGTGTGTTTGTGTGTCAGTGATTATGCTTTTTTTTTTTAGTTTATCCTGGTCAGAATATTTTCTGTTTCATCGTACGTTAGGAATCGCAACCAGTCAGTTATTCTTTTTTTACAGACGTATAAATAATAATAACAAAAGAAGTGACAAAAATTGGGAGAATAATCTTAAATAAGTTGTGTAGTGATGGCCTCCGGTGAGTAGAGTGTAAATAAGTGGATATGTGTAGGAGGGTGAGTAATATTATGAGCTACGAACTGTCGTAACCTACCTACATGTGTTTGGAAACAAAAGCTCTAATAAACCCCTGCCTATCACACGCGCGTACCAAATCTCGGGCTCATAATATAAGCTGTGACATTTTGACCATTTGTTCATATGTCCGCTTTGGTATGACCGTCATTTGTTTTCAATTAGTGGCGATCACCGGTTATCAGGCATTTTCTTTGCTAACCATCGTTGATTTTTGGTTGTTTTTTTTATATTAAGGCTAGTTTTAGGGGCTTGCGGCTAAGTAAAATAAGCCGCAGGGGTCCATCGATCAGGTGAAGCTGCGCTTGCCGCGGTTGATCCGTGGATGGGTGACCATCTTTACATACCAAGACCCCTCCGTGCCTCGGAAAATACGTTAATCACTTGGTCCCGGCTGGCATTTGTGGATCTTTGACAGTCGTTACGGGTCGTCAGAAGCCCGAAAGTCTGACAACCAGTCTTACCAAGGGGTATCGTATTACTGAGTAACTGGGTTGTGGAGGTCAGATAGGCAGTCACTCCATGTAAAATGCTGGTATTCAGCTGCAACTGGTTACACTGAAAGCCAACCCCAACATAGTTGAATTGATGAAGATTCGTTTTCCGGTGTCCCTCGCTTGAGGAGGTAGACAAGGTTCACAAACTCTTTATGAATTGGCTAAATCAGTTCCGACTGCTTCGTCGGTCTAGTGGTCGCAAGCGCTACTGCTGAGCATGAGGGCCTGGGTTCAATTCCCAGGTCGGGCAAAGTGTTAGTGAGTTTTTACCCAACTGCGCCAGAAGGAAGGTTATGTTAATCGAGTTTATGTATGTATGTATGTATGAATGTGTGTATGTATATATGTATGTATGTATATTTCTTTGGCACGCTCTGTAGCCTAAACGCCTTGATCGATTTCAGCTTGAGACGATTTCGATTCGTCTTAATTGTGAGAGTGACGCTGGGTAGGTATCACAAAATTGAAAAAAAAAGGGCGAATTTTTGGCGCCATATTGTGTCTTCAAAAATTTCTTTTTTCTCGAAACCTATTAGGTCGGGTATCAAAATAAAGGGTTTCATTAATAGGTCTCATTAATGTCAAATATATGAGAAAAAATCAATTAAATTAAAAAAAATATTACAAAATCAAAAAACCGAATGCCTAAAAAGTGAACTTTAATTAAAAAAGATGAAAACAAGAAACTCAAGAAGCAAGAAGCAATCTCATGCAGTCGGAGGCAATAAAGGTCCTTTATTGTTAAATATAAGAAGATGCCTCCGACTGCATGACATTGCTTCTCGCTTTTAGTTTCTTGTTTCCATCTTTTTAAATTGTGTTCACTTTTTAGGCAGTTGCGTGTTTTGAGTTTACAAATTATTTGTTCGATCTAGAATTTCTCGGTAGCAGCCCGGAGTTTTGATTTGTGGCCGGCTTATGGCATAGGCTCGCCCCCTTTTACATGGGACCTATACATAGCTGGTCAAATGTGGGTGTACTACAAATACACCTTTACTCAACCCTTCGGGGCAACATTGCGTGATGTTATGTTGTAAATCAGTTCCATATTATATTGAAATATAAGAAAATTGTTTCCATAATCATGTGATCGGTTAATTGGTGAAAATGGCCCTAAAGCTTCATATATTTAACAAAACATAAAAACAACTTTGAATTAAATTAGACACTAAAGTACCGCATGCAGATACGTAAAGGATTTATCACTCGGTTAGATTTAGGTACAAGTTTAACAGATGAACGTACATGAGCAATACGGCTGTATTCGACGTAGTCCGGGAGCTTCCGAGCCAATGAATGAAGACTCTGTCGTATTCAGGACTTGGCCGCAGCTTGTGGTTATCGGATTTGAAGCCGATGAGTTCGGTTAGTTACTCACCATTTTAGAACATACCTGCTGTGATTGGGACCGTGTCACGACCAGAAATGTGGCTTTCAATTAAGTTTTGTGGGTTTGTAGTTGAGAAAATCAAAGGTTTTAATCATTTTGTTAACTGAACTAATAAGGAGGTTGTGGCCAAGTAATAACAACCGCTCTGGTTGATAGAACAAGTTAAGCAACGCTTGCCACGGTTGGTCTGTGGATGGGTGACCATCTTTATATATCTTTATATAAAAAAATCCGCTGTTCCATACATTTCGACCGCGTAGGTATTGCACTTTTCTATGAAACAGCTGATATTTTTTTGTATAACCAACCGAAAAATTTCGGCGCTAGGCGGTGAATGATGTCCTGATTTCATGGTTACATTTTGTACAACTGAATAAAAATGTATCCTGTATAAGTAACATAAGAATTTCAAATACATCTCTCTAATATCGAGCACGAAAGCTTCATAGGAATGGGTTTCACTGCGCGACGCAAAATTTTCCGAATGTATTCTAAGTTTGGGAAATTTGAAAGGACCGATTTCCAAGAGCCGGAGCAACCCCAACATAATTGGAAAAAGGCTCGCCAGATGATCACCTCAACTAACATTTACTTTCCGTGAATATCCGTGTCGAGCCCAAAAGGCCATTGATTAGAGTGTGTGGTTCGTATCAAAGTTGTAACATAGTTTGTGCCAATTCACTTGTTAACTTCCTACCTACACGATACAGGTACCTCCGAAACACAGATCAAAGGAATCGGATAAAATCCTCACCGGCTTTTCAACTCGAAATCGGTGTTCGCACCCGGAGGCTATTGTCGCTACATTTATCACTGGACGTGTCACTTGTTGTTATAAAAGACCTTTTGGGTTTCTCATGTATTTTTATCACCCGACTAAGAGGGAGGGTTATGTTTTTCATGTGTTTTGAAGTCGTAATTTATAACCTTCTTTAGAAATTCCTACGCGAACTGTTTTAGCGTGCAGACGTTCCATGTTTTTGTGAGTTCTATCTGATCTTAGTATATTTCTTTTATCACAGTTGCGATAAGAAATGTTTTTGCAAAATCAGCTTATAATGGTCTCACTACTGAGATAAAAGACTGCTCTCTGCGAGAGGGAGCGCGAGCCCAGGGTGGGTTGGCGAATGTCACATGCCTTCGAATTTTTGGTTCTACGATTTGGCGTCCCCCAGGCTCTTGTCATTTTTGGGGGGGTTTTGCACTAATCGCCACCCTTGGCAGGCGGGTTGGTGATCGCAGTATGGCGGTAAAATGCTTAGAGAACGCTGCCGCCCATTCTCTAGTAAGTCCCTTAGTCGCCTTCTACGGCACTCACGGGAAGAAATGGGATGGTGCTATTCTTTTTGCGGGCACTTCACTTTGTGTAAATTATTTAATCAGGGCTGCTCTCAAAACGGTGAAAAAAAATTACAGCTACCTAATTTTATAAAATAAAAGAGCATGTTTTATCTTATGTTGAGAAGCCGGTGTTGAAGTGATATTATCGCGGGGGGCCAGCTTGTTTGCTTGGTTCTACTTTGATTGTTTGCTCGTAGCCCGGTATACTTTACAAAGTTAAGACTACATTACTTTATGTATGGATACAGAAACGATTAGTTACTGTTTCGTGGGGGCGGGGACTGTGCTGAGGCGAAAATATCAAGGTGCGGTGAGGGGATATTTGCTGTTAAAGTATCTGATACTAACGTGCCTGTTAAAAGATGATATAATTGTTAGAATACAATTTACAGGTTCTGATTCTGACTTATTCCAATACCTACTTACCTAGTAGTTTTAACCTACAACTACGACCGCCAGACTGACAGTTTCCCTAATATTCTAATAGAAAAACATAATGAAGCAGTTTTGCACACAATCCTAAGCTGGGTCAAAGCAATATGTACCCATTTCCACGTACAATTCACGAAAGTGTGACAAGTGAAGCGCGTATACCATTTCCGCATTCGTTTCCTCGAAATAATCGTTCTAGCGAGGAGAATTTTCGGCCATCACAACAACCGAAAACTGCCATTTCGGTACAAGTATTCACGAAACTATTCTCTTTATACTTTGAACCGCCAAGCCGACGTGCACATGTGTCCAACTGCATACAACTAAGGACTAAATTTTGGATCAACTTAGGCACGTGCCGCCTCCCGAGATCCCACTTTCTTTGATATGTGTTTATTTTCTTTTTTGTCACGGAGAAAGGAACGTTGCAGCGCGCTGTGCACTAATAAAGGACATGTTTGTTAAGAATATTAAGTAGAAATGGGCTGAGTGATGTTGTTTTCGGTATAAATGACTGCAAGCATAATCAGCATATAATATGCCCACTACTGGGACACAGGCCGCCTCTCTGTGAAAAGGGGTGGGCTATAATCCACCACGCGAGGCCCACGCGGGTTGATGGATGTCACGTGTCTTCGAAGTTTTTGGTTCAAGGAGATGCCGGTTTCCGGACGATGTTTTTCTTCACCGTTTTGAGAGCAGTGGTGATGAAAAACAATGAACAAAGTAAAGCATCTGTCAGGGTTCGTACTTACGACCTACAACTCGTAAGTCGAAGCCGTCACCGCCGGGCCACCACTGCTACCCTAAAGGTTCATACTAAACAAAACGTACAGCTTTGATTTCAATTAGACACTAAAATACCGCATGCTCATAGTTTGCGACATTCATGGCAGTTTATTTAAGCAATGATGATTTTTTTGCTGTCATTACATGATTAAATGATTTTTACAAGTGACATGATATCGAACTCATCTGCAATATGAAGACGTATTTGTTTGTTAGACGGACAATTTATACTACACGTTATTGGACAGTTACACAGGATAAGTTTTTAACCAGTGTGCAAACTGTAACCATGAATTCAGCTTATCATTCTAGACCCCCAGCGCAGAAATTTTTCGTTGGTTAAAAAAAAAATCAGCTGTTTCATAGAAAAGTGCAATACCTACGCGGTCAAAATGTATGGAACAACAGATTTTTTTTGTTTGTATAACCGACGAACGACGACGTTTGTTCCGTGTGGTGCCGGTCGTAAAAGAATAGCACCATCCCATTTCTTACCGTGGTTATCGTAGAAGGCGATTAAGGGACTTACTAGAGAATGGGCAGCAGCGTTCTCTACGCATTTGACCACCATACTGCGATCGCCAACCCGCCTGCCAAGCATGGCGATTATGGCAAATCCCGTCCTTTTGGGGGAAGCTCTTGTCCAGCAGTGGACGTCTTTCGGCTGATATGATGAATCTACGAAAAATGTCTAGAATGATATGCTGAGTTTTTTTTTTTCTTTTGGGTGGGAAATCATCAAATAACTTCTCCTGCTCTGGGTGGAGCGGGAGGGCATGTCAGACTTTTACTGACTAAAACCCACCCGTGTTCCCTCAGTTGCCTGTGTGCCAGGGGCCGCGGTATCTCTTTCGAACAACCCGCATCCCTGGCAGGCATCGGTCCTTGCGGGCCCCATCAGTTGCTGCTGACATCTCTTTGAGGCGCGCGTGGAACACAACACGCCGTCGACCCAGGCTTGGTCCTTACCGGACAACGAGCTACCCATATACTCGCCGTCCGCAAGCCCGTGCCTACGGTGGCCGGGAATCAGCCTGGGATTCCCGACGCCCAGGGCGTCTCCTGCGAAGGCTACGGCTGTGAGGGCGCATGTACTGCATCTTCCTCACGTGCGCCGCCTCCCTCTTTGCAAGCATAACTGCTTCGCTGAAGGAGGCGACTGCTAGCCATGCACTCTCGCTCCGTACCATGGCCTGGACCAGGGTCGGACGCGAGAGATCGCCGCCGCCGATCACCTCCACGAGGACACGGCGGTGCTCCGCCCAAGCCGGGCAGACCTCCACCGTGTGCTCCACCGTGTCCTCAGGGCGATCTTCGCAATGGAAACACGCGGGCGTTTCCTCCCGCCATATGCGAAACAGGAACCTCCCGAAACAGCCGTATCAGGTGAGGACCTGTGTCAGTCGGAAGGTGAGGACGCCATGCCGCCCCTCAAGCCACTCCTCAAAGAGGGGACTTACCGCCGCAATCGTGGCGTACCCAGCACTGGGTTGCGACAATCGCACTCTCCACGTCGCCATGAGATCCTGCTGGAGCTCTGTCCGCCGTGCCGCGATTTCCCGCGGCAGCGGAGTTACGCCAGTTTGGCGAGGACTTTTGCCTCCAGATCCCATGGCGGCATGATATGCTGAGTTCATGAATACAGTTTGCGCACTGGTTAAAAATGTATCCTGTATTATGAAAAAACAATACACTGGGCCCGGGACGTGGGTTTCATACAGCTCACTTCCTGTCGGCGGCTGTTGGAGGCGGACTGACACCCAGCAGTTGGAAAATTATAGGCTTATATTATGTGTGCGTAGTTCTTTCGTCAAAAAACCATTCCCAATTTGGATGGTCTTCACATGATCTGACCAAGTTTATGTCAGCAGGCTTAGCACGAGCAACGTTTCGTCGACGGAAAAATAAACATGACTATTGACTAAATGATATACAATAGAAAAAGATAGCTATGTTCTTCTATTAATTATCACAGTAATGCGTTCTAAATGAATCATGATTTTGTAGATAATCGTATATACTTTGTGGCCGTCGAGTAGAGAGTTTGTTGCTAGTGGGATTTTGACAGTTTGGGAAGAAAGATTCGTCTGAAATAGTCTACATATAAAAGGGCCTTGACAAAGATCGTTAGAAACGAAAGACAAAATTACAGATTGTAGGAGGATATCTACGGTGCGATGTCAAAAATGGAGAAACGTAATGTGACTTTCTGTAGAAAAAGCATTGTCTATTCTTCGTAGAAATAGAAAGCGTCATGCTTATCCTGCTGGACTTTAAAAGATACTGTGACCCCTGAGTTTATTTCGGCATACTCAGAGTAGTCAGATAGGAACCGCCGACCTCATCTAGTTTTTAAAATATGATTGTACAAACCTACTTACTATGTAAAAGCTGCGGGTGCAAAGGCGATTGCTGGAGCATGGGGTCCTGGGCTCTATTCTCAGTACGGGTAAAATGTTACTGGGTTAACCCATCAGGAACAGCTCAGTAGCAGCCTGTAGTCTCGATTTGTAGTTACCTGGATAATAAAAGTTATAAGGTGGTTTCTATGACATCTGACTGAAACATCTACAAGGAAATGTAGTGGCACAAAGGTACACTTCTGCCTAACCCTTTAAGGAATAAAGCCGTGATGTTATGTTACGTATGATAAATTCATTGTTAAGTTCCAACCCAACAAATGCCAGACACAGAGAAGGCGGGATTTTGGGGATGAAGTAAAATCTCAAGGCTTAGTTCAGATCCGCCCTGTTGTTGTTCTCTTTACAGAACGGTCGTTGAACCGAAGAGGACAGTGGGACTTATTGTTTCAATAATATGTAAACTGGCCCTACAATCCCTGTTAGAGAAGACAGAGGTTCACGTACCTCCCTAAACAATGGTAGGTGATATTCACAAACATATTTACATAGGCTGATAAACGAATTACATTTGTAATTATATTAAAATAGGCAACATTATTGTGAAGAACAGTGGTGGCCAAGCAGTAACAGCCCCGACTTTTTTTACACGCTTTTTATTAGCTTCACCTGTATGTTTGAATGTTTGTTTGCAACCGACTCCTTTGGGCTTGATTTTGACCCACTTCAAATGGTCAGATTTCATTTAAACTTTGTAGACTTATCGAGGACCTATGACAATTCAATAATTAAAAAAAATGAAAAATCACGCTTTTGTAGTTAGGAGAACTTAAAAATAGAAAATAAACAACAGAATAAATAATGTAAAAACACGCTTTAAAAACGCAACTAAAAAAGCAGGGTGCTTGATATTAATTGGTCATAAAAATACCTCAAAAAGCACCCCATGCTTTTTGAAATTATTTTCTGAATTTAGTTGCGTTTTTAAAGCCTGTTTTAAGATTTTTTATCTATTATTTATTTTCTATTTTTTTGAGGTTGGGAAATCATCAAATAGCTGCTCCCGCTCTGGTTACCGGCCAAACCCAATTTCAGGCCAAACTAGTTTTTCCTGGGCCAAACAGACTTATCCTACGCGTGATATGTCGCAGCCAACTAGCATAATTAGCCTTTGGAAACAGCGCTCGCTCGGCTCGCGCGCTTTTGGTCACAGTTGTAACCTAACATAACCTAACCCATTTAATCGGAGTGCCCCGATTTAATAAACCAGTTTGGCCTAGGACAAACTAGTTTGGCCTGAAATCGAGTTTAGCCAACACATACAATAACACATACATAACAAGGACACGGCTTCTTTGGATGATATCAAACGATATTGGAAGGATTATTTAATCCTATCTCTACATGTTCGGAAATTATGAGAATTTTTAATACATTGATACCAGAAACCAAACTTTTCAAATTGAAATAAAAACATCACTCGGAAGAGATTTATCGTGCGTGTTCAAGTAACGTGGAAAGTTATTGACCTACGTATTGTGGTGACAAGTTTGTTATGATTTTAATTTAAGAGACATATGATACCGAAAGTTTGGTATCAGTTCTTAGAGTATTTGATTTTGAGCTGAAACTACGTATAGTGATTCTATACCAGCTGTTATCTTTAGTGTTTAAGGATAGCAATAGGGTTTTTGTTACACCCTGTAATAATTATTTTACACACATTGTCATTAGAAAATTATAAAACGAACACTCATCATGAAATATTAATTAATTACCAAAAATTACTTGGCATGCGAAACACAGAGTTACAAACGCCTGTCTACATTAAGCTCACCGAGGCTTAATATGACATAAATTATTAAAGGAAAATGACAAAAATAAACATGAAAGATGTGTAATTACTTAGGCAAATTGAAATATAATTTTATTTGAGTGTTTCAAAGGGAAGTTCAACATTAAAGTACCTAATAATATATTTATAAAGCGTACGAATTAATGTCCCTTTGGTAAAGCTGGATGTTTATACTTTTGAGTTAAAATTCGGCAAGTAAATACTACATTGCCCGGCCGTAAATATTGCCCATCAAATTTTGGAAAAGGTTCTGTCGACTCTATGACTCGTAACTTTATCATACAGGCTTTGTGACAGTCCCTTCGTAAAGCTGGATGTGTCCACCCCTCATCATCATCTGCCTCATCTGCCCAGCGTTTTCCCAACTATGTGGGGTCGGCTTCCAGTCTAACCGAATGCAGCTGAATAATAATAATAACGTTTATTTGGACTCAATAAAAATAAAGCCTAAAACAATAATATTCCTAAGAACTAGGATAAAAATAATGTAGGTGAGTAGACGGCTAAAACTATATGAACTCCTGACTTCCAAACTAGGTAAGAACCAGTATCTTGGAAATCAGTCCTTCCGTGGTCTAAAAACGTATAAATCACATACATGACAATTTCAATTTTAAATGACTTAGACTATAAAAGGAGATATACAGACATTTTTTCCTTACAAACTTCGGGAGTGTATTAATCCACTGTTTGACACTATAGATTAAAAATTAAACATGGTATTGTCTCATTATTAATATTGTCTGTACGGAAACAGAATACTAAAATAAAGAGCCATTAAAAAGTTAAGAGCCAACAAAGATTCGTTTTTCTTGCTAATTTAACCCAACTTTGGGCGTGTTTAAGTAACAAAAGAAGTGTAAAATCTCCAAAATCAAGTCATTACCGACAAAGCTCAAATATCGAAAAGTTCAATAAATTTTATTGGTCATTCTTTTATGCTGTGGTTTTTTTCATAAAACCCGATCTTCCGGAAGAGTTTTCTTAATTTTTACGTGCCTGTTTTACTATAAATAATCCTGTATGTCACTCAATAACGTTGTGCATGTAGACTAGCCTCTAACTACTCAACACTGATACTACCTCTGTCGTACACGCTTTTTGCGACTAGATTCCCCGTAAGTCTAAAACTTGACGGGTGAGTGTTGCAAATGAATGCGAGAGGTGTGTGTAGTGTGGGTGTAGGGTATGAATGTGTGTGGTGTGCAGTGTAGGTAAAGGGTGGGAATGTGTGTGGTGTATGTAGTGTAGATAATGGGTGTGAGTGTGTACGCTAACTTGTAGGTGTATTTCGGTATGTTAATTCTATTTTAAAATATTCTGTGTTTTTTCCAGTGAGTTCCAGTATTCACCACCTCCACAACCCACTTACTGGGTAACACAATACCCCTTGGTAAGACTGGTTGTCAGACTTTCGGGCTTCTTACGTCCCGTAACGACTGTCAAAGATCCACAAATGACAGCCGGGACCTATGGCTTAATGGGTTTCCGAGGCACGCCTACTGTACCTTATTATTTATTTTTTTCTCTGGATGCGACATACCATGCATTTTTGCCTGACAAACGAATGACGAGCCTAGAAAGTATGTAAATTATGAAAACAATGTTTCATATACATACGTGTCAAAGGCTCGGCAGTACCTCCCTACCTACCTAATATATCTATACAGGGTCTCGCAGACAGGCGCGATGCGGCAGTGCGACGCGATTCTGATACAACAAGTTTTCGATTGAAATGATTCTAAAGTCGCGTCGTGCCTGTCTGAGGAGCCTTTACGGAATTAAAGCTTTTATTGTCCTCACATTTACATAAGGTACATTGAATGGCATTTTACGTATTTTTTTAATAAAATTGTCCTCACTTACAAAGTTACATTTTAAAATTGGCGTGTCTACCTATTCCTAACAAATAAAAAGGTAAAAGTAGACTAAACAGTTACATATAATATGCGGAATACAAAATACAGAGGTGGTATATAAAAGTACCTACCTAAAACGCACTCTATGGGAGGGATGAGGGAGGTAGTCTTTAATTGAAATACTTGCAATGGCAGCTCTGCAATTCAGGTGTCAATCTGGGTTAGTTCTGCTGTATGAAGATGAGGTTCCGGAAAGTGAAGGGGCGCGTCAGAGCGTCGGCGACCCTAACACTTTTTATCAGTCCTAGTGAACTCCAAGTATTCTTCTTCGATTTCCACTCTCAAAATCAATCGCTCTCCTCCCAACCTCTTCACCGCCCTCCTCCTCGATTTTTATTTTTTTGGGTTTTGGCTTCACACGGCTTGTGCATTTAGCCAGTGTCAAGTAATTTTTCTTTTCAATAAAGTAAATGGCCCGATATCGGGCACGAAGTTACAAAACAGTCATAGTCGTCTTTAGTCAGTCAAGTCAAAGTTAAAGTTATTGTAAAGCGGTAGTAACTTTACAACAACCTAATAGGAGTTTTTGGGGGGAACACGAAAAGTCCACGTTAGTCACTTATTTTCACCTTCACTACACTTGTACACTCACACGTAACTAAATTGAATAATTCACAACTTAATTCGCTATTTCACTAAATTTCTTGAAAATGAAAATTCGTGCGACATGTTCCAACGCGATCCCGCCAAAAAACCCCTCCTCCTAGATTTTCAAATCCTCTTTTCTCATTTTTCTTTTTCTCACCGCCATATCATCATCTCATCTGCCGGTCTCGTCAGCCAAGACGTATAAAACCTCCTTAATAAATTCCAAGAGTGCGTTTAAGAATCCTACAATTACAATTTAGAATTCCGTTATATAGTAGACAACGTAATTAGGTAGAAAAACTAAATTTAGGCTATCCAAAACGATATAAAATGTTTTTTTAGTAAACACAATCCTAATGCAACCTTCCTTAAATAGACTGCATAGATAATTAAAATAATAAGTAGACATCAGTTTGACACGTTTGACTTAAATGTCATAACAAGATTATTATTAAGTAAAATGGTGGAAAATTATAATTCATAATCAGGTATTTATATTTAGACGAATCATTTAAGATCGATTCGCAGAGTGCTAACACAGAAAATAAAGTGCAAAATATAATAATGTAAGAACGTCATAAAAGGATACTAAATCATAAAGATGATGTGGATGAATGAAAAAGCAGCGTAAGTACAGTATCAGCATTCAGTAATAAACAGATACTATAAAATAAGTTCAATGCAGGGTTGTCATCGATGCATAGATAATACTTCTACAGGAACTCTTGCTAACCACAAACGTACTTATAAAATCAATATCAGAAATGTGTTCAGACTCCCAGACTAAAACAATACTCACTTATCACATCCATTATAATAGCAAAATATTAATCTATTTCATCTAACACTATTCTTTATTGTATTTCAGATAGCGAGCAACTAGAACAGGTCAGTATCACAAATGTCCTAACAGTCAAACACCGGAAGGGTCTTGGCTTTACCCCGGTACCCCGGAACAGCCAACACGGACCCTTTTTGATATATTCAGGAGCGCCTTCAAAAATGTAAACTAAAACGTTCCTAGAGCTGCGATTACATGGGCGTTTTTTCCTGCAATTATTGTCCGGAAAATGCACGTTAAACCGTTGTTCCCGGCTGTCATTCGTAGGTATTTGACAGTCGTTACAAGTCGTCAGAATCCCGAAAGACTGACAACCAGTCTTACCAAGGGGTATCGTATTATCCAGTAACTTGGCTGTGGAGGTCAGATAGGCAGTCGTTCCATGTACAATACTCTTACTAACCTGCAACCGGTTAGACTGTAAGCCAACCCCAACATAGTTGGGAAAAGGCTAGGCAGATTGATACATTTTATTACCCAGGATATATTTGCCGGAGGTACCGGAGGAATCAATTTGATAAAACGTGAAGCAAAAACTTTGTACCCCTTTTTACGAAAATTACGCTGACGGAGGAGTATGTATGTCAAGTAATAAAGGCTTGTCTTTGATTTTGTATTTTCGTATATTGCCACCAACTTCCGAAATTAAGGTTATTTTCCACTTTGTAGTTTTTGGCACAGTTAAAGTTAATATAGAGAAGACTAGACTTTTGATCTATATAAATTATGGTCGAATTTAGACCGAATGGGGCCACTACGCTAGTTGAGTTTTTCAATATAACCTGTAATCACCCAATGTATTCTTATTTAACAATATGCTGTGGCGGTATCACTAACAACAATAAAATTGCTAGATGTTGGTTGGAATTTCAATAAATTGCTTGTAATCCTGACGACATATTTAACCTTTTACTCAGAATTGAGCAATTGAAATTTATTTATTTATTTATTTATTAAACATTTTGTAGACTTGACAGGTCAACCCAAGGCGTCTACAAACAAGTTACATTTAGTAATATACGCGTACAATTATTTGTTGTTGCTAACATATTATATAGGTAGGTACTATTATTATTATTAAATACTATGCTTAACTACTAACGTATAGTGTATACAGCTTAGCCTAGTTACGTAAAGTTAAGTTTGCAAGTCTGCCGCCATCACCTTAACTTGTACTGGAAAGACAGTGCGTGAGGTGGATATTTGCCGCGGATATAATTTTGTACAGCTTGTCAGAAATTGCTCATGTAAGCACACCTTTAGTGTACATCTTTGAAACATGGAAACTCTCTCAAAAGGTCGTGCTTTTAATGAGATGAATATACTTTATCCGGATAAGCCTTTCAGTGTCGGAGTGTCGAACGATTTTCCCTCATTTAAGTCAAGACATCCTTTCTTAGTCTTCCACGATATTTTCTAGTAGCATAGTAGTATATTTTCAAAAGTAAAACGCGAGTCTGGGTTTGAACCCACGACCTATAGCTGGGCCACCACTGCTCTGCACTCATTTAACACAATAATCAAATTAATTAGTCTCGACGGCTTTGTTTTCCGACGGAATCGTGATTTAATTATCTATCCTCATCAATTTCGTCGGCCCCTGACAACCTGTAATGAATTCCCAATTAGAAGCTCTTGTTCGGTTTTTTTGACTCCCTGAACTAATCTTTCAGGCTGTGTTGACTTTTCCGTTAGCAAATGATATGCTTAGAACAGCTTTCATCAAAACTCCACGTCTTGTTTCACCGAAGGTTTGAGCAGAGGTATACCCACAGTTCGCCAGTTATATTTAAGTCCCATGGAATAGGGGGCGAGACTATTGCCATCAATCGGGCACGAAACCAGACTCCAGGCTGGTACTGAGAAATTGCTGATAGAAAAACCAAATAACACTGCCCGACCTGAGAATCGAACCCAAGACCTCCTGCTCAGCAGTAGCGCTTGCGACCACTAGACCAACGAGGCACAATACAACTATAACTATTAGTACTGCTTTGTACAATTAAATAGAATTCTCTTTATTACGTACACCTTGTGAACTATAGTAGAAATTGATTTACAGTAGAATTGTAGAAAATGTGGAAATTTTCCACAGGGTGACACAATGGGCGGTCTTATCGACAAAAGCGATCTTTTAAATACATCCTTTGGGTGTATAATACGATACAAAATTCTTTTTGTTTCAAGAAATACTAACTTATTACTAAAAGGCCATTTCTTTTATCTTGTGTAAGTATCCATAAGTAAAAGTTATTCTGTTAAATAAATTACCCTAAATACACATTGTTCTCAGTTTCTCCCTGAATTAACATTTCATTAACAATAAAGTTATAATTATGCGTAGTAGTAGAACGTGTAGCTTAACTAAATCTCTCACCACTTCAGAACTTAGTACATTAATCATGCTTCGCTAAGTCACGGACGTCATTACACTAGCTACCGGGGTTCTCATTGTTACCATAACAAAGATACCTAACAACTTTTACCACAGTACTAAAGTTGTCTGCTGAAGAAGGCCTTACTTATGTTGAACAGGCTGGCTATAAATGAACTTTAATTTCATTCGAACTCAAATCTAGGACTTATTACGTAATACACATATCAGTAGGAATCGCTTTAATTTTGACAGTTCCACAACATTCATGGCGTTGTTCACGTTGATAAACAGGCAATTTTATCGAATATATGAAAGAATGGATTAGCATAACTTTAACGTAAGTATCTCATTTTTGTCTATCTATATCATTTACCCTGTAAATTTAGAGGTCTGGCTCTTGAGGTACAGGAACTCCTAGAACCTACCACACCCAGGGCTACACTGATGTTTATAACTTGAAGTGCAATAACTCCTGCTCTATGAAAGACCTTTGCGAGGCCAACGATAACGCTGCCAAAGTGGCAGAATTCTGGTCGAAGCTTGTTTGAGCTTAATTGGAATCATCGACACGACGAAGATGAAGAAGTGAAAGAATAAATAAATTATTAATTATAAGCAATAACCTTTAAAATAATTCAGATTCTGATTAATAGTTTGTTAGGCAATTAGGATGCTGCTTTGGAAAAAGCCGTCAAATATATTAGTGTAGGTGTTTTGTTTCGTAAAGACAGACTTGCATGGCAGGCGCGGTGCTGTGAACACAAAAACGTGGAATAAACGAAGTACTCATTTAAAGCTCACAACAAAGGTGTTTTTATTATTTGATCCCGGTACGGAGAACCTCAAGTTCTCACAGTACCTTCCCTAGTAGCTTAGTAGAACAAAGAAATGTTTTAGACTACTAGGCAATAAGCATGTTAGACAATGTGTTTTTAAACCGCGCTGGTTCAAGCGTATTAATTACAAAATATAAACTGCATCTCTAAAGAAATTGCAATACCTACTAAACTGAAAGAGTAGATTAGTGTTTTATTTCTTGTTTTATTCGTAGACACAAACAGTTGCATAGCTATTTATCTGTAACCCAAGCGTGCAGTGAACTTAATTGCATCATTACATTTAATTACATCACGAATTGAATACTGTAAACTGCCACGATAAATCCGTGGTTTTTGTCTGTGAAAATGACTACATACAAAATTATTTAATGAATTTTTGGTTGTCTCTCGTATAAAATTAATGAATTCTCGACAATCGATCGAATTACACCTCATCAGCAAGTCATCATCTGCCTAGTCTTTTCCCAACTATGCTGTGGTCGGCTTCCAGTCTAACCGGATGCAGCTCAATACCAGTATTCAACATGGAGCGACTGCTTATCTAACCCCCCACCCCACAACTCAGTTACTGAGTATTACGATACCCTTTGGTAGGACTGTTTGTCAGACTTTCTGGCTTCCAACGACGCGAAACGACTGTCAAAGATCTACAAATGACAGCTGGGACCAACGGCTTAACTTACACCGTAACAGCAAGTATACGCTCTTAAGGTGAATCTAGTCCACATTTTTCCCATACAAACTTCGTGAGTGTATTACTCCACTGTTCGACAATGTACATCAAAAATTAGACATGGTATGGTTTTGTCTCATTATTAATATTGTCTGTATGAAAACAGAATACTAAAGTCAAAAAAAGCCATTAAAAAGTTAGGAGCCAACAAAGATTTGTTTTTCTTGCTAATTTAACCTAACTTTGGGCGTGTTTAAGTAATAAAAGAAGTGTAAATTCTGAAAAACCAAGTTGGTACCGACAAAGCTTAAATATCGAAAAATTCAGTAAACTTTATTGGTCATTAATTTATGCAGTGGTTTTTCCATAAAAGCCGATCTTCCGAAGGACTGTTCCTAATTTTTTACGTGCCTTTTGTATTATAAATGATCCTGCATCTCACTCAATAATGTTGTGCGTGTAGACTAGCTTCTAACTGCTCATCACTGATGCTACCTCTGTCGGATACTATGCCTCGTAAGACATCGTGCTTTTTAGCCAGGCCCATCAGTGAGTTCGAGCCCGCGACTAGGTTGCCCTTAATGACATAACTTACTCCAATATTAACTGAACCATACACACGTTCAAACGAGGCATGAAGTAAACATAAAATCTTTATGTGCTCGACAGTCACATACCTCCCATAAGTTGTACGCCATTTGCATAAAATAATTCCCTTTCAAAGAAAATTACGTATGTAACCTCATCCTCGGGGAGTATTAACGTTTAGTGGAAAAGAGCGGAAGTTTGGCTCGCTACTTTCATAATCTTGAGTGTAAAAATTTTAAGATAGAAAATCATGACGTTTACGGGAAAAACTAAAGGTTATTTTGAAAAAAAGAAGAGAGAGAGTAAGATTTGGAAAAGGGTTGATTAGTTTTATTAGTGTGTTCAACTGAAATGCGCTTTTTAAGGAAAGTTACATAAAGCCATCAAGGTCTCTTTCTCACTTTCTTAAAAAAATCAAGACTTTCAAGCGAATGCCAATTTTCGTAATTAAAGATTTTCAAAATCCAGTCACAGTGTCACCTCGGCGACACTCAATGTCAAAAACTAGTCAAAAATTTATGGAAACTAGAGGTTATTTTTTATAGATCGAGACTGTGAACTTTCTTAAAATTACGAGAATTACCCCTCAGGTGTGCTAACGACACCGTAAGTGTTGAATAACCAAAGATTTTCAACAAACTTCGTAACTACCACTTTAAAAGACCAATCTTTTTGCGTAACTAAACTGCAAGTATGCAAGCACTCGGCTCCAACTGCGATCTGCGTCATCAGTCTAGACCCTTTATTACAGAACTCCAGTCGACCTCGCAAGACGTCTGTGGCTCGTAACAAACTTTAAAGTGCACTTCGTAGCAAATGTTACACTTGTACTGAAACTTTCAGCCGTCCCGATACACTTTTAGCGGACAAAACCGTGCAACTTCAGAGCTGAACAAATTATAAGAACATCACAAAGTTTTGTGTTAATTGACGCTGAACAGTTTGCTTTCAATTTATTCTTGTAGTTTGGAGTTTGAATGATACCGAATAGCAAACCGGAGTGTGGATTTGTGTCTGGTTAATGGCATGGACTTGCTGCGCATTTTACATGAAACTTTAACATGACAACTGTCGTAATGTGGTTTATGCCTAAGTCTTCGGGCGAAAGTGCCTTGATGTTCTTATTTGTTACTGAAATATCACTATTTTTCATAAAATATCCGATTCTCAACCGTTAACCGTATCTTTAATCTATGGAAATAAAAATGGAATGCATTTCATTAGTAACTGCATCACTTGAAAACAGCTGAACCGATTTGGCAATTTTTTTAAATATTCGACCATATTAGGTTTTTACGGAAATAAAAATTGGAAAAGTGTCCCGGTTAATTTTGATTTTCGGAAAAAACTCAACGTCATTTTTCTATGCGATTTTTTTATGAGTTATTGAAATTTGGACAGGGTAATATAGATCGAGTCAGGTTGACTCTGACTAAACTTCAATTGCCTTTGCCACTCACCTATTGAAACGACTCCGATTCCGACAATTAGCTTTGAGCAAGAAGCCTTTTAGGTATTGGAATCCGGATCAAACTAATTGGCTAGAAGCTAGTTTGAGGATAACTCCTAGTATTTTTAGAATCGAATAGATATTTCCAGGTGTTCCATGAACCTATTGATGTTAGCCCAACATCGTTTCACATTTCTTATTTGGAAAACAAACAAAACATGCAATGGATCAACTGTTCGCTGCTATCCATCCATACAGGTTGAATAAATCACCTTTGGGAAACAGTCCAGTGTGCAGTTTACAACGATAGTTTAGCAACATCAAGCTGCGTTCCTACTGTTGTTACAGAAACTCCAATTCTACTCAAATCCTTCAAAGCGAATGAAACTCTTTATAAAACGCTTGCAAAATGCAACAAAAATAATCCTATTAGTAGTTTGTAGAATAAATCCAGGGGCTGTATTCGGAAACATGATTTTCGATGAACGTGATAATTCACATCTGGTTATCCTTTTCCCAACTATGTGTTCGGGTTCCAGTCTGATCGGATTGGAATACCAATATTTTACATAGAGTGACTGTTTATCTGACCACAATGTAGTTAGTGAGTAACGCGATACCCGTTGATATAGAGGTATGAAGAACAGGGTGTAAAGTCCACTCACACTCTATTGAAAAGGGAGGACCCTCCAACCAGACGGGTGTTGTGACTGGTGGGCCACTGCCCGATGGTTGATGTCGGGATGTTGTATCTATCCGAGTGGCGCGGTAAACTCTGATTGTGCGATGCAGGATTCCTGTGACGTGAAGTCTTGCGGAATTCGCCTATGGCATTGTAGATGGCGCCACATCATCAAGTCTTTGACTTTGTAGTTCGCATGTGGCATTGATAGATGGCCGCCACAGTAAGACTGGTTGCCAGACATTTGAGCTTCTAACGACCCGTTACAACTGTTGTAGATCCACGAATGACAGCCGGGAACGATGTCTTAACGTGCTCTCCAAGGCACGGGTCGTGGTATGTAAAGATGGTCACCCATCCACAGACTAACCGCGGTTAGCGTAGCTTAACTTGATCGATCGACCCGTGCGATTGTTATTACTTAGCCACAAGCCCCTCATTTCACATTCATGCTTGATAAGAAAAAAAAAAAAGATTGCCCTTTTGTGACTGACAATCCTTAATCCTTCGTCGAAAATTACGTTCGCCAATTTGAGTGCAAAAACCACGGGCAAAAACGACATTGACACTTACGAACTTATAAAAACAAAGCATAAAAACGTACTGAAAACAAAGCATAAAAACGTACTGTAAAAACAAAATGTACAAAATCTATTGAATTTTATAAATCCATTTTCATTTCTCTGCGTGGCGAGCACTTTTCAGTTTTTCAGCATTAACGGGCACGAGGGCACTCAACGCCCGATTGTGTCGCCGTTTCACCACAAAACGGCAACCTTTACCTCGCATTTGATTATTTTACATTGTAATACTGTGGTATATAATAAAAACTAATTGCTTTATATAAAGGAGCCTCGGTTTACCTAGCCTATCTAACTGATATTAACAAGTGCCCTCGACGACCAAGACGGGGAGCGAAGTGCTTTAAATGTAAATTAAAACGTTACCTTATATAGTATGGCTTTTGTAATTCACTTTTCTTGCTTGAGCAAGACTTTGAATCACAAGGTTATACAACATGTAACGGAAAGGGTATATACATACCAAGGGCACGGCTTCTTTGGATGATATCAAACGATATTGGAAGGGTTTTTTAATCCTATCTCTACATATTTGGAAATTATGAGAATTTTTAATACATTGATACCAGAGACCGAACTTATCAAATTGAAATAAAAACATCACTCTGAAGAGATTTATCGTGATAATTGGCAAGTAACGTGGAAAGTTATTGACCTACGTAGTGCGGTGACATGTTTGTTATTATTTGAATTTAAGAAACATAATTATGTAACCGAAAATTTGGTATCAATTCTTAGAGTATTTTATTTGAGCTAAAACTATGTATAGTGATTCTATACCAGCTGTTATCTTTAGTGCTTCAGTATAGCAATAGGGTTTCTGTTACACCCTGTATAAACGCTGAAATTCTAAGATACTAAAGATAGTAAATTACTTTTTAACTGATTATCCTACTAATATTTTATATATGAAAGTTTATATGTTTGGATGTTTAGATGTTTGGATGTTTGTTACTTAGTCACGCTAAAACGGCTGAACGGATTTGGATGAAATTCGGCACACAGATAGTTTATAACCTGGATTTACATATAGGGTAGTTTTTATTCCAGAAGTACGGTCCCGTGGGATAATTTCCGACCTCCACGCGGGTGAAGCCGATCGCAAAAGCTATTAATTGATAAAGATTATAAACGTCTATCTACATATTTGGAAACCACTGACAAAGTCTTAACCACGTTTATAAAAAAAGAAATATTTCGTTCAAGGATCTTTCGGGGTAGGATTTCATTTTCAGAAGCTCATTTGGGTGACTTGTTGCTTTATTCATGTTAGCGATGCCCATATGCACCTCCCAGAGTCTTTTCGGATAATTTTTGTTTTTTTCCACCTCTGATTTATCATAAGCTCGAAATGATGATGATGATATACATACTTATAACAGTTTTATCATTTAACCCAGTACGCTGCGAATGCTCTTACTATTTTCTCCCATGTATGTTTCGAATAGTTTAGCAAACAAATGGAAAGTGGTTCATGCCTGCTTAACTTCAACAAACAAAGCTAGCGCTGCGTTGAAAATAGAAGCTATCGGTCGTTCGAACGTTTTGATTTAGTACGCAATCACACATTTATGATGTGTATAGTGGATCGGATCGGATTGGTGCGTGTGGTATTATTGGTGAAGTGAGATTAGGCTGGCCACATCTGGCGCATGCTTTTGGAACTGTGGTTGAAAATTGCTGCAGTCTCTGCACGGGTTCGTCAGTAGGATTTAGTATGCATTCGATTAACAGATCTCGGCTTTTGCTTTCGATTTAAAAATCTTTATGCTAGGTATTAAATCACAGACGACCAGATTTTTTGTTTTTGCCTCAATTGAGAGCTACGGAAGATAGAAAATCGCTGTTGTTAACAGTATTTTCTAAACATTGCCAAGACAAAGTATAAACAAGCAAGTGTCGACTTCTATTTATAGACAAAATCTTCCGCTTTACACTTGGATGGAAGGCGAAACTGAAATTATGAGCCCTTTCGACAGCCTGTCAGTGACAGTAGGTATGCAAATCAGCTGTGTTTACTGTAAGTAATCCATCTGAATTTGTTATTTTGAATAAGATTGATTATTCATTTCTGTCATCAATATTCCGCCTCTATAACTCCCTAAAGTGATTTAAAATACATTATTCCATAACTTTTGTACCTGCCAATAATGTCGTACAAACATGTCAAGCTCTACCATTTAGCGCTGGAAATCGACGATGTCGTTTAAAACACATAACAGCAAAATGTCGGATTCAATTTCTGGAAAATTCTGGGAATAGAGGCTAAGTATGTTATGGAAATATTTTCGCTTATTAACTGGTTCGTACTTGAATATTCCAAGCAGCTTAGTTGAATCTACATGCATAAACGTTTTCTTCTCGATGTCGTGTATTGAAGCATTAGAAGAAAAGTGTACATTAGACGTACCTTTACCTACGCCGTTCCCACCGTCTTTCTTCCCGTCTGTCTAGCGCAAATATAACTCGCGAAACGATTAATCCCACTAATCCTAATCCTACTATATCCTACTATAATATTATAAACAAGTTTCAGCCCGCAACTTCGTTTGCGTGGAAGTCGTAATACACCACAATTTACTAAAATAACAGCCACATTTTACAATACTTTCCTGTTTATTACGTACTAGCGGCCCGTCCCGGCTTCGCACGGACATTTTTTTTTTTACATTTTGGGATAAGTAAAGATAATTTAACTTATAAGTTTGCTAATTAAAATGTGTCCAAATGTTCAAACGCACACCCCTCTCTCGCACTTCGGTGCCCCCTCTCTCGCCGCGTTGCTCGCTGCGCTGCGCTGCCCGGAACCAACCCGGCCGCGCGTCGCACAGTGGAACGAATGTATGGGAGCGGTTGGACGTAGACATGTCCGAAAAATAAGAGTAAAATTATGACAAACTAATGATGCCATCTTATTCGATTACTTAATGCCTTCATAAATTGTGGTGATGAATTTCTTCATAACTCCCATATTTCGGGAGTAATTTGAGAAAATGTGAAATTTTACTATGAAAATGAGTGTATCGAGCTCTCTCCCTCCTGATTCCGGGCTTGTTTCAAGTAGCGGTCTCTAATATCGTAATGCTATTACTAAGAGCTATATTTAATACTAAGACACATAGTGCGCCAAATGTGCACTTTCTGGGATAAAAGGAAATGAAAATTTAAAAAAAAAAACGTTTTTTCCCCATTTGTATTTACTTTAAACCGCAGACAGACTTATTAAGAGGTCTATAAATATATTATATATATATACAGAAATATATATTAACAAAAATATTCACAAGAACTGATGAGAGTATGACTTTTAAGTAAGTTGATAATAAATTACCTAGTTTCATTAAAAGTACAATAAATAATTAAGATGTAAGCTCTAATTTACTAAGTTACACATTTTAAAACAATAACATCATTTAATTATCTTCGTCATCATCATCATCATCAATTAATTCAAATTCAGAATCGATGTCCGCTAAATCATTTATGTTAACAAATTCGATATCACTTTTCTCAGAATCCGTAAGCTCATAAAATTCCTTAAAAGAAGATTTTTTTACAAACTTATTTCCTTTTGGACGGATACTTGTAACAAGTGGATCAGAAGACAGTAAAAGATTGTGCATAATATCTTCATTGCATGAGATACTGCTATGCTTTCGAGAATGCCCCTCTCTATATTTTCTAAAATCTTTATTTCTAGCCTCAGATGCCTCTTCGGATAGAAAACCAATGGGCACAATTGACATGTTCTGAACTATGTCTGGCCCATGCATTAAAATTTTATGAAGTGAAGAAGGCATATAATACCATGGGTATAACTCCACGTAAAGCTTAGCAGTATCAAAGCAGAACTCTCGGAATTTAGTTACGTTGATCTTCTCTCCTGATGAAATACACTGCAAGATCACACAGATTTTTCTTAAAAGCATAGCATCTATTCCGGTCAGTTCAGCAGATTTAGTGTAGTTTTCAAAAAATCTCCTTGCCGAGTTGCCATTGTTGGTGGATCCACTGCCTTGTTTCACAACATCGAGAAGTAAGCCCGTTTCTCTTCTTACAGCCTCTTGAACTCTTTTCTTCCTGTCATCAACTTGCCTTTTTGCTATATCACCCCTTACTTGCCATGATTTTATGTCTAATTTGTAGGAAATGTGTAATAAGCATTCCATTGAGCGAATCCAAGCGTGAAGGGTGCTTAAGCTATATTTATACATGTCCTCGTTTGCGTGTTTATCTTTGATTAACTCTAAATTATTCATTTCTTTAGGACAAGCCTTGCATATGTCACACACTGAAGCTGCTGTATTGGATATAATGGAATGAATTTTACCATCAATCATTGTCAACAGCAGTTGGTGTTTGACACTAATTCCATCAGTGATGGTGGATGGAGTTAAGGCTTCAATCTCTGCTTCGATTTCAGCCATCTCTCTCTGCACATTTTCTTTGGTTTCCTTTATAAACTTAAACAATATTGGCCGGCAAAATGAAGTGGAAGATGGTCGCTCGTTTTCCCAAATTGTTACACCTTTTGAGACGAGCCGCAGTGGTACAAGACTAATCATAAAATTACTAGCAAGATCGATTTGCTCATCTTCACTCGTCCTTTGATGATAAATGCTTTGGCTAGATGATCCGTCAAAACCCCATTTGCTGGTCAATACGAGCTGTTGATTGGGATCAACAGGGGTTTCTAACGACCTAATAAGTCTTCTTGAGGTTAAATCCATCAAGGCTTGTAATTTGATTTTTGCAGAGCTCTCTGTAACTGTGAGATCTTCTTTGGCCGGATAGCACTTAATTTTTTCTTTAACCAACATGTAGTAACTCGGGTATTGAAGAGCTCCTTCTTGAGTGTTGAAATCCCGAAGAGTGTTATAGCGCCATTTCGATAAGTTCATCGATACATAAAGAGCCAATGCCTTCAAAGGGGATATTTCCCGTACCTGAATTGATTTACCTTCAATGAAGGCTTTGATTTTTGAGGCCTCTTCTGGATTCTCCGTCAAGTATTTCATAACATAAGCTGTATCGCTTTGTCCTGCCTTTTGAAGCGCCCTTTCGGCCGAAAACATAATTTCAGCGCTGCTACTGCTGCATGAAAGACTATCTTCAGTGCGTCTTCTTTTTTGCCGGTTACTAAGGTCCTCAAAAGATTTACGAGGACTAGGATGTGTACAAGTTGAAGCATCAGATTTAGCAGGAGAAATTATGGGCTCGATGACGTCACTTATATTTTCTGTAGAAGGTTCCATATTTTCATTCTGTAATTCCGGCCATTGAATTGCAGCCTGTAGCCAAATCTCATGTTTCTTCCGAAACTTATCTGTGCTTCTTCCAGACTGTGTCCATTTTGCATAAATGCGGTAGCAAAATCGACGACACCAGTCTTTTAAACTTGTTTCAGCACTTTCACATAACTGAACACAACTGTTATCTTTTAAAACACTGAACAAATAGTTAAAGTCGCGTAAATCTTTATGTGCGCGTGCGCATAAAGCAACGTGAATATCAAGATTTGTATTAAAATTTGGAAAATACATTGCGAGATTAGCTTGGATACAACGAGGTGTAAATCAACACTGATTTTAAAGTTACTAATAGTGACCTATTTATATAAAATCCAGGTATCCCAGGTATCCTTTGTTAAATATTGCAAGGTAATTAGTTATTGTGATAATTAGTAAATGATGCATGCTAAATTAGTGTATTAAGAGCCATTTAGTAATTAAATAATAGCAATGTTCTTATCAGTAATCATTAGTGCATCAGTTTTATATGTAAACCTTAAGTCCCTAATTATATATCCTAATTAGCTTATATCTTCTCTAATTGGCTGCTCAGAAATGTTATTGTAATAAGGTAAACCTTTAGAAAAACGGTTTTAATCAACAAAATAAACAAAAAATAAAAAAATTGTGTTATAAAATAAACATCACTCTTTATCCCAGAAAGTGCACATTTGGCGCACTATGTGTCTTAGTATTAAATATAGCTCTTAGTATTAGCATTATGATATTAGAGACCGCTACTTGAAACAAGCCCGGAATCAGGAGGGAGAGAGCTCGATACACTCATTTTCATAGTAAAATTTCACATTTTCTCAAATTACTCCCGAAATATGGGAGTTATGAAGAAATTCATCACCACAAGTTATGAAGGCATTAAGTAATCGAATAAGATGGCATCATTAGTTTGGCATAATTTTACTCTTTTTTTTCGGACATGTCTACGTCCAACCGCTCCCATACATTCGTTCCACTGTGCGTCGGCGTGTATTTTTTGTTCATATTGACATTTTTAATTTCGTAATATCTTTTGAATGGAATGTCCGATTTCAATCAATCAAAAAGTAATCAACAGGTATTGAAACAGTCTTGAATACGATATAATTTATTTGGATAAGAATTAATACAAAGGTATGGATAACATGGTCTGATTTTGATCGGCATATCTATCAACTTTTAAAATGTAAAAAAGTAGTTATAGTGACATAACTACAATAGTTGGACATATAAATGGTCTCGCGAAGTTTTTTGTAGATATTGATATGTTCTATAATATTGTAGAACATTTTTTTGTTCTATCATCAATACTTTCCGCAGCGGATGCGATGAAAGACATTTTATGGCTAATTTTTTTACACCTTGGGTTGGTTTTAGCAGGGATTTCTAAGGATCTCTATTTTTTTTAGTAATCAATATAGCTTATGATACTCAGTGATAATGTAGCTTTCTAACGGTAAAAGATTTTTTGCAATCGGTCCAGCAGTTTTTAAGTTTATTCGTTACATACAAAAATACAAATCTTTCCTCTTTGTAATATTAGTGTAGATTAGTGTAGATGTAGAAGTGTAGATAGTGTAGAAGTGTAGATGAGAAAGTTTGTGAAGATGTTTGGATGTTTGTAACTCAATTACGCAAAAACGGCTAAATGGATTTGGATGAAATTTGGCATACAGATAGATTATAACCTGGATTAATACATAGGACTTTTTTATCCCAGTTGTACGTTCCCGTGGGATAATTTCCCAACATCACGCGGGCGAAGCCGCAGGCAAACGCTAGAATTTCATAATATTGCCATTTAATAGGGTGATATGAACCGGGTTGTAATTGATGATTTTAATGATCATGATTCTGTAAATGGTCGCGAAACATATTTTGTTCAACATACAACCTACCCTATGACGTTTCCCCCTTAATACACTTTTTTCTTTACAGGGGTACCCCCCCTATTATGAAAATATGAATTCAGTACTTATTCCGACCGGCTGGAACATTCTTCTTTGAGTAGGCACACGAAAGTGTTTCTTTTGAATAATTAAATAAATATTTCATCAGATTTCCTGAGGGTGATTCATTTTCCTTGCTAACCAAGGGATAAAAGAAAAACAGTGTCGACACTGATATACCTAGGTAGGATTTTAAACGCTCTGTGTTGGATACCAATCTCGCTTTATAACCCCATTTCAAAACTATCGAAGCTTTCAGGTTCTGCATCAAAACTTTTTTAATAATCGCTTTACTGTTGTCGAGGACAATAAGTGTCAAAAGGAACAAATGCTTCGCAAAACCCGCGCTTTTACCCGGCCAATACATGTCAATGTCGGCCTTTAGCAGTCCAATATTTAGCCATACAATAAGGTAAGTATGGGCTTTATTAGTTCTGAAAAAGAACACAATAATTCTCAAGCAAAGTAGGTACGTAAGAATTTACATAAGTTGATCGCAATAAAGCTAGAGTGCAATAGCTGCCAGCGCTTTACAGCGTGATCCCTATACAGACTGTGCAGTCGTCTGCCGTGCCCGACAGTTGGGCGCAATCTGTCGCTGTCGACGACAGATGTGCCGACATTACCCCGGGTTCCGGGTTACCCCGCCTTTCGAATGCAGGGTTAACACGAGAAAGTTTTCTGTGAATTTCGACGTGATAATGAAATCGTTGAATGGATAGCTGTGTCTGTAACTTCAATTACGTAATTTTTATAAATTCGACTTCTGTAATTCAGGGCAGGTTCCTATTACATCTTTCTATTTACCATGTGAATTTGTACATATGATATTCCGGCGGTGAGATTCAAAGCGGTTTTAACTTACACACATTTCACGGAAGTAATCCTTTGAACTTAAATTAAATTAATTTAATTTTTGCCTAATACTATTTTATATGTGTAAAGTTACAGTAAAATCTGTTTAGCTGTAATGTTTGTATCTGGCTGGTTTTGATATCATTAAATAAATGACATTTACAAAAAAAAAACCATTTTCTTCCATTTTCCAATTGTTTTTCTGGTCAGATGAAAGTAAATAAAAAGTGAAAGAAACAGATCAATTACGATGCAAACACATAATTATCTACATGACGCTTTACCTACAGACTGAAAAACGGGAGAAAAGCACGAAGTCCGAAAAGCTATCGGAGGAAAAGCACCGCCTTTAACTTTGTTCATCTTGTTAAAACTCTGCGATTAATGCTAGCTGGAGGCTGCAAACCAATCGCTTCACAGGGTACTACAGCGTGCAATTAAATTGATTCGAACGAGCCGGCCAGCGCTGCAGCGCTGCAACGCTCGCCAAAGTGCTGTTAAAGCAATTGCTGTTTGCAACACTTCACACGCTAATAGGTTTTCATAACGATTTTTTTTTTATCTAGAGTATGAACGGACAAATGAGTAGGTATCTAACGAGTCTACAGTTGCTATCTTAATTATTAGTATAGACAATGCCCCTTTTTAAATCCCATGCCATTACTAATGACTTATCATGAAAAAAAATGTATTCAATTAACTAAAAGGGTTATATTGATGATTTTAACTATTATAATTCTGCAAATACATTCTGTGTTATAGTCGCGAATCATATTTTGTTCTACATACAACCTGACCCTAAACTGCTAATTATAAAAAAAACGTAAAAAAAAAACTGCCTTTTTCATGAAATAGTCATGACCTGCAAATTGCAAAAACCATTAGAAGTTTTGAATTTAAATCATCGTTCTATTTCTTACAACATCACGCCTTGTTTCCCCGAGGGCTTGGGCAGATGTGTACTTAGATATAGTACTTACACTCATATTTAACGCTATTTATATTTAAATCCGAGGGCGAGCACAAATGCAGACTCCGGACTGCTTCTGAGAAATTCCAGATAGAGAAACCTAATAACACTTTGCCCGACCTGGGAATTGAAACTACTTAGGACTTCATGCTCAGCGGGATCACATGTGACCACTAGACAAAGTAGGTCGAAGTTCAGTCAATCACAAAACGCATTAAGTGATTTGAGGTGAAAACTGGCTTCAAAGTCCTTGTAACCCTAGCTACTAAGAAGGTAGCAACGCTAATCACTAGCGACATTGTCCTTTAAACTGAAGCGGAAAGTTAGTTTCCTCAGAATCAGAAACATGTGGTCTGCTTCCTCTGTTTACACGTCGGGGAGATGGCCGCCGTTGATTGCGTTACGTTAATTAATCGACGTTTGTTTACAGGATGATGTAGATACTTGTTGTACTTCCATGTTTGATCAGCTGTTGGTGTGTCAATGTTCGGTAAATTGATGGATTATGAGTTGCGGAATGGATGAAATACGTTCTATCAATCCTATAGAGGTATAAGGAACAGGGTGTAAAGGTCACTCATCTACTATGGTAAAGGAGGATCCTCCGACCAGACGGGTGTTGTGTCTGGTGGGCAACTGCCCGACGATTGATGTCAGGATCTTGTATTAATGTAGACCGCGCGGTAAACTCCGCTTGCGAGATGTAGTTGATGTAGTTGTGGTGTGACGTCAAGTCTTGAGTAGTTCGCATATTGCATTGTAGATGGCGCCACTTCACTTTTTGTGTTTTCCACATTTGTTGATTTTTGAAGTTTCGTATGCGGGGCATTTTTAGATGTCTGCCACAATCCTATGAAATGAATGAAGAGAAAAACTCATGCATTCCTGCCCTAATTCACCATGTAATAAAAAGTACTGTTTTTTGAGACATATAGCCTGAAGTTAACATGCTGAGGAAGAAAACTGAGAAAAGTCTAAAAAAATTGAATAAGGTCTGAAACTGAGTGTGAAATTATTTTACAGTAATAAAATATTGCCTTCCCATCTATCGTCATTCCGGGAGAGATGAGTGTAAATCATAGCGTTATGGTTAGCCAACCGAAAGGATTAGCCGGCAAAAGACAGAATTGTTTAAAAAAGATAGAGGGAGGTCTTTGCCTTGCCGCGGGACAATACAGACTAGTTAGATTACGAACTAACTCCGCCATCTTGATTTTTTATTACATTTCTAGTGTCATTTCACAAAACAATTGCGCAAAACGTCATTCGAGCGCCAAACTATGTTTGTAGCAGTATATTAACTTTTTTTTTTACATAACGCAATCAATAACGTAGGTAGTTAGGTACTAGGACTACGTAGTACCTACGTCCTCTACTTTAAATATATCATAACTACTCAACATCTATTATAGCTATTATGAAGGTCACAGCACAGCCTCATCACGTTTAAGTTATACTAGCCCAGCTGGCTTAGCATGACGCTTTATATTTTTACTCTTCAGTAAAATAGAAATCGCTTGTCTGCATTTCTCGGTACAAAACTGAGAACTGTCTATACGAAAACTTAATTTTTGTCTACTCTTCCGACGACAAAACGCTTGTCTAAGGTTCTCGTGCTAAGCCTGCTGGTTCGTACGGACGCAAACATATCATGTCGAGATTTTATCGCGCACTGGATTTTCAACTCTCATTCGTGAACCTAGCATTGAGAATCCAACAGAAGTGCATCCCAGCGCTTTGAAAAAGAACACACTACTCGATTTTCAACTCTTGGCCTTAAGCAGTACGTTGAAAGTCCAATGCGCGAAAATCCTCGCTGCGATTTTTTTACGTCCGTGCGTATGTGGACGTCGCAGTCCCCACGGTTAAATCATATTAAACTCAATTAGGTAGGTACCTACTCAAGTTTTGATTAAACAAAGCTTACCAATACGTTAAGAGCCACAAAGTTACGGAACCAGACAATGATTACAAATTCTGACACAAGTCAAACAAAGTAGGTAGTTACGAACGCTCAACTTCCTCAAACTTAAATATCTTCTACGGAACACGTTTATGAGATGAGAGATCCTTTCTTGCGGAAGACAGAGCCTATCATTAGTTAAGGTAAAGGTACCTCTCCAAATATGTACCTACTTAAGTAGTTCAAACTTATGTTTCATACTGTGTTTTAGATTATGCCTTTCTTCTCGTTTTTTTACGAATTGACAAAACATATATAGTTCTGGTTAACGTTCCGGAATACATTATTTAAACCCACGGTACCACGGACGTAATAAAATCTTGGCGAGATTTTTGCGCGCACTGGATCTTCAACGCCCCACAGTGGAACGAATGTATGGGAGCGGTTGGACGTAGACATGTCCGAAAAATAAGAGTAAAATTATGACAAACTAATGATGCCATCTTATTCGATTACTTAATGCCTTCATAAATTGTGGTGATGAATTTCTTCATAACTCCCATATTTCGGGAGTAATTTGAGAAAATGTGAAATTTTACTATGAAAATGAGTGTATCGAGCTCTCTCCCTCCTGATTCCGGGCTTGTTTCAAGTAGCGGTCTCTAATATCGTAATGCTATTACTAAGAGCTATATTTAATACTAAGACACATAGTGCGCCAAATGTGCACTTTCTGGGATAAAAGGAAATGAAAATTTTAAAAAAAAAACGTTTTTTCCCCATTTGTATTTACTTTAAACCGCAGACAGACTTATTAAGAGGTCTATAAATATATTATATATATATACAGAAATATATATTAACAAAAATATTCACAAGAACTGATGAGAGTATGACTTTTAAGTAAGTTGATAATAAATTACCTAGTTTCATTAAAAGTACAATAAATAATTAAGATGTAAGCTCTAATTTACTAAGTTACACATTTTAAAACAATAACATCATTTAATTATCTTCGTCATCATCATCATCATCAATTAATTCAAATTCAGAATCGATGTCCGCTAAATCATTTATGTTAACAAATTCGATATCACTTTTCTCAGAATCCGTAAGCTCATAAAATTCCTTAAAAGAAGATTTTTTTACAAACTTATTTCCTTTTGGACGGATACTTGTAACAAGTGGATCAGAAGACAGTAAAAGATTGTGCATAATATCTTCATTGCATGAGATACTGCTATGCTTTCGAGAATGCCCCTCTCTATATTTTCTAAAATCTTTATTTCTAGCCTCAGATGCCTCTTCGGATAGAAAACCAATGGGCACAATTGACATGTTCTGAACTATGTCTGGCCCATGCATTAAAATTTTATGAAGTGAAGAAGGCATATAATACCATGGGTATAACTCCACGTAAAGCTTAGCAGTATCAAAGCAGAACTCTCGGAATTTAGTTACGTTGATCTTCTCTCCTGATGAAATACACTGCAAGATCACACAGATTTTTCTTAAAAGCATAGCATCTATTCCGGTCAGTTCAGCAGATTTAGTGTAGTTTTCAAAAAATCTCCTTGCCGAGTTGCCATTGTTGGTGGATCCACTGCCTTGTTTCACAACATCGAGAAGTAAGCCCGTTTCTCTTCTTACAGCCTCTTGAACTCTTTTCTTCCTGTCATCAACTTGCCTTTTTGCTATATCACCCCTTACTTGCCATGATTTTATGTCTAATTTGTAGGAAATGTGTAATAAGCATTCCATTGAGCGAATCCAAGCGTGAAGGGTGCTTAAGCTATATTTATACATGTCCTCGTTTGCGTGTTTATCTTTGATTAACTCTAAATTATTCATTTCTTTAGGACAAGCCTTGCATATGTCACACACTGAAGCTGCTGTATTGGATATAATGGAATGAATTTTACCATCAATCATTGTCAACAGCAGTTGGTGTTTGACACTAATTCCATCAGTGATGGTGGATGGAGTTAAGGCTTCAATCTCTGCTTCGATTTCAGCCATCTCTCTCTGCACATTTTCTTTGGTTTCCTTTATAAACTTAAACAATATTGGCCGGCAAAATGAAGTGGAAGATGGTCGCTCGTTTTCCCAAATTGTTACACCTTTTGAGACGAGCCGCAGTGGTACAAGACTAATCATAAAATTACTAGCAAGATCGATTTGCTCATCTTCACTCGTCCTTTGATGATAAATGCTTTGGCTAGATGATCCGTCAAAACCCCATTTGCTGGTCAATACGAGCTGTTGATTGGGATCAACAGGGGTTTCTAACGACCTAATAAGTCTTCTTGAGGTTAAATCCATCAAGGCTTGTAATTTGATTTTTGCAGAGCTCTCTGTAACTGTGAGATCTTCTTTGGCCGGATAGCACTTAATTTTTTCTTTAACCAACATGTAGTAACTCGGGTATTGAAGAGCTCCTTCTTGAGTGTTGAAATCCCGAAGAGTGTTATAGCGCCATTTCGATAAGTTCATCGATACATAAAGAGCCAATGCCTTCAAAGGGGATATTTCCCGTACCTGAATTGATTTACCTTCAATGAAGGCTTTGATTTTTGAGGCCTCTTCTGGATTCTCCGTCAAGTATTTCATAACATAAGCTGTATCGCTTTGTCCTGCCTTTTGAAGCGCCCTTTCGGCCGAAAACATAATTTCAGCGCTGCTACTGCTGCATGAAAGACTATCTTCAGTGCGTCTTCTTTTTTGCCGGTTACTAAGGTCCTCAAAAGATTTACGAGGACTAGGATGTGTACAAGTTGAAGCATCAGATTTAGCAGGAGAAATTATGGGCTCGATGACGTCACTTATATTTTCTGTAGAAGGTTCCATATTTTCATTCTGTAATTCCGGCCATTGAATTGCAGCCTGTAGCCAAATCTCATGTTTCTTCCGAAACTTATCTGTGCTTCTTCCAGACTGTGTCCATTTTGCATAAATGCGGTAGCAAAATCGACGACACCAGTCTTTTAAACTTGTTTCAGCACTTTCACATAACTGAACACAACTGTTATCTTTTAAAACACTGAACAAATAGTTAAAGTCGCGTAAATCTTTATGTGCGCGTGCGCATAAAGCAACGTGAATATCAAGATTTGTATTAAAATTTGGAAAATACATTGCGAGATTAGCTTGGATACAACGAGGTGTAAATCAACACTGATTTTAAAGTTACTAATAGTGACCTATTTATATAAAATCCAGGTATCCCAGGTATCCTTTGTTAAATATTGCAAGGTAATTAGTTATTGTGATAATTAGTAAATGATGCATGCTAAATTAGTGTATTAAGAGCCATTTAGTAATTAAATAATAGCAATGTTCTTATCAGTAATCATTAGTGCATCAGTTTTATATGTAAACCTTAAGTCCCTAATTATATATCCTAATTAGCTTATATCTTCTCTAATTGGCTGCTCAGAAATGTTATTGTAATAAGGTAAACCTTTAGAAAAACGGTTTTAATCAACAAAATAAACAAAAAATAAAAAAATTGTGTTATAAAATAAACATCACTCTTTATCCCAGAAAGTGCACATTTGGCGCACTATGTGTCTTAGTATTAAATATAGCTCTTAGTATTAGCATTATGATATTAGAGACCGCTACTTGAAACAAGCCCGGAATCAGGAGGGAGAGAGCTCGATACACTCATTTTCATAGTAAAATTTCACATTTTCTCAAATTACTCCCGAAATATGGGAGTTATGAAGAAATTCATCACCACAAGTTATGAAGGCATTAAGTAATCGAATAAGATGGCATCATTAGTTTGGCATAATTTTACTCTTTTTTTTCGGACATGTCTACGTCCAACCGCTCCCATACATTCGTTCCACTGTGCGCCCTGCTTAGAGCCGAGATTCGAAAATCGAACAGTAAAAAGCACTGTTTGATTTTCGACGTGCCAGGATGCACTCTGTTTGATTCTTAAGGTTGGTTTAACACCGAGAGTAAAAAATCAATTTATGCACAATCAACAGTTCACAGCTTACATATTTTCGAGTAGGTACATATGCTCTGCATACCTACCTATTAAAAATACATTAAAGATTAAATTTCATTAATACAATACTATAAAAACAAGCATTAACATAATCATATTATGTCAAAAAGAATTAACGTTTAAAATTGTTGGAATAAATAAATAAAATTCAAAATTGAAGTAGATAAGCATATTAAATTAAAATTCTAAATGAAGTTGAATTCTCACTTATTTTGAATGACGGACTCCTTAGCGATTAGCGATTTAAAAGTACCTGCAGTAATTGGTTTCGTTGAAATTTATGGTTTGAATTTGAACTATGTACATACCTCGAAGAATCCGGTTTTGGGACTGTCTTTTAAGAAAGCTGAACGCTGAACAAGAGTTCAAAACGTAGATAGGTAAGAGAAGCCTGCAGTTCTACATCTTAAGCCATTTTTTCCTTAAAACTAGACCAAAGACATGATATTCTCTGTCACAGCTTAAAATAACTGCTCAGAATATGCTAAGAACTTTTTTCAACGACCATCGACAAATCTCGTGAGCCTGGTGACCGCACCGAGTTGAATTATAAAGTATACATACAGGAAGGCAAGGCAAAGCCGCAGATTTCTCCCACCACACGACTTTACACGAAGTGCCCACAAAACGAAATAAAATTTCCACCGCGAAGATTTACGAGCTGTTAACAGAAAACCTCCTTGTAACCTTGTTGGTAACTCATTTAAAATTCACACAAAGACTCAGACTTTAATTATTTTCCCTTCGTATCATAATAGATTTCAACAAATATTTCCGTTTACCAAAATATCTACCAATTGTCTTTTTTCAACAGAAAAAAATGTTCTTTTACAAGACGTTTTTATGAAAAGCAATGAATCAAAACACGCTGAATTTGTTGAAAATCTATCATTTACATGTTGTTTCAACAATTGCTTAAATAGTAGCAATAAATATCTGTGGGCGCGTGAAATTTTTTGATGTAAGCAGCATTCGTTGGCTCTCGAGTGGGCTGGTTTAATGGACCATTTGGTCGGGAATGACCGCATTTGGCAACCGAGCAAAACTGAATCACGCGGCGCTCCTCGTGGCCTGATAAACTTTCCTCTACTGTACTTTTTTTGCATCCACGCAGAAAATAAATTGGACTACTTATGAGGTTAAGTTAAAGGTTTCCGAATAAGTAAATATATCAATTAGGTTTCAGTATAGGGACTTACATAATATAACCAACCTCTTCTTTATACTAAAACGTGAAGCAAACATTTTGTAGCTACCCAATTTTACGAAAATTACACGGATGGAGTACGAACTTTGGACCAGTTTTAAGTTAATAGGTATGCAAAAGGAGTGCAGAAAGCTAATATGTTTACATAATAATGCATTAAAAATATTAATGAGTAAATGAATTATGCTCGAATTTCGTCCACTGCGCGACCACTAGTACGTATTTAAAGCGTAACATATAAAGTAGGAATCAGTTAAAACCAAACTCAGAAAATAAAATGGAAGTGACAAAAAATACCAGTTACGACTTACAACGTATTCTGTATGAAACTGAAAAGAGCAAACTTACATTATTTATTCATTCGACAAAAGAGGAAAAAATATACTCGAAACCCCAGCTCCTTTTTAAAGGTATTGCAATACGAAAGAGTCGCCTTCCAGCTGCAAATAACCAAGGTATTTTCTCTTTAATTGACTTGACTGCATAACTTACAAGTTTTGTACAGCTCACGAATCTATAAGTTGCACGAAACAAATTAATGGTCCAGGTATTACTTTTATTTCTCTTCTGATTCGTTTAAAAAGTTATTTGAAAAGTATTAGTCTATTTGTGAATTGAATTTTATTTACTAACAATGTACTAAGAGAAAAATATGTACTTCACTTGGAAGATCTTTGTACAAAAATTTATGGTTTTCAATTGAAAATACAGAAACGAACAGCAGGTTGCAGAGGGACGATCTAACTAAAGATTGGATATATATGAGAGCACAGAACAGATAGATATTTACCTATCTGTTCTGTGGGTTAGAGTCCAACTTTTCTATCTCAGAGTCTTTTTACGTTTTTGGGCGGGTTTTATGCACCTAAGGGCCTAACTAAGCACACGACGTTTTTCTACGGCAGAAAATAAATCTTGCATGGAACGCGTGTAGTTATACACCGCCTTGTGCGTGTTTATACCCAAGTAGATAGGTTCTCAAACAATTTGATATTAAGATGGTTTTTATATAAGGTGTATCTATTCATACACGAAATATCTGAAGGGGTCATTTTACTCGTCATTATGAACAACTTTTACTACTGGACCAAACCTGAAATCGCGAAAAAATATCAGCTGTTCCCTACATTTTGACGAGATATGCGAACATAAATGTAGGGAACAGCTGATATTTTTTTCGCGATTTCAGGTTTGGGCCCATAGTAAAAGTTGTTCATAATGATGAGTACAATGACCCTTTCAGATATTTCGTGTATGAATAGATACACCTTATATACACCGTGAAATTTTAATGGTTGTTTTCTACTTGCCATAAGGAGTACTTTCGAAGCTTAGAGTAAAAGTAAAAAAAATAAAGATTTTTTTTAATAATTAAAAAATATTCATCAACTCCATAAAACACTAGTCAATAGTAACACTAGAGGTAACTTGTAGGTACTACTCGAATCGCACGCACCGCCAACAAAGGGAACAGCTATGCATAATTAATGTTCAAAGAAAAATAAACTCTCGCACGTGGTGATTTTTCACAATGGTTAATCTGCCATTTTTTGTTTCTAAAATTTTATTTGTTAATAAAACGATTGTATTACCAAGAAAAAACCATTTCGCTGCGGGAAAACAACCATTTAAATTTCACAGTGTATACTTTATTTTAAGTATGTAGGTTGAATTAGTAATCACGCACGAGAATGAAGGCAATAACAGCTGTGTACACATAAACCCAAAGCGATGTGTAACTTTGAGTTGCAACTGTAACTTTATTACAACATGTGGCATAACTTCGAAGCTATCCGACTGCGGAAGTGAGCACTTGCACAGAGAATACTTTACTACTTTATAACAAATTACAAACTTGCAGCAGCGTGTGAGCTAAGTAGTGGCTTCAGTTATTCCTTCTGTGAATGAATAGAACAGATTAAGGGACGTAGGATACTGTCGGGATGATGTGTCGCTTAGTTCTCTAACCACTTGTAAATTTGTAATATCGCCGTTTGTGTCTGATGGACTACTATGAGTGCAAGCCTCTCATATTAAATGGATATTATTATGGTTTAGGTATGTGGTATGTTTAGCAGCTAAAGCATTGAAGTCTTTGAACGGTGCTGACTTCCTACTTCTAAAGCGCGAAGTCCGTAGTTGCGGCCGACTCCGTATCACTCACGGACCGAAAATTAGTTCGGGGTCAGAAATAAGAATCAACTAAACCACGATTTGACAGAAGTTCCGTATGCTGCCGGACGTAAAGAATAGCACCATCCCATTTCTTTCCGTAGGTGTCGTAGAAGGCGACTAAGGGACTTACTAGAGAATGGGCAGCAGCGTTCTCTATGCATTTGACCATCATACTGCGATCGCCAACCTGCCTGGCAAGCGTAGCGATTATGGTAAACCCAGCAGTGGATGTATATCGGCTGAAATGATGATAATGATGATGTCAGCAGTACCTAATCCGGATGTGTTATTGCCCGTCAGAAAAAAATTATTTGACACTTTTTATGACGGAACAATTACTTTCGGACCAGTCCGTATCTTTGTTGACTGACTTAGAGAGTATACCCAACGCAGACTGAGTAAAACTTAACTAAAAGCAGACTGACTAAAAATCTGAGCACCCAATTTAGCTCGAACCGAATCGATTACTATCAACGAATATCAATAGAAAGAAAGAAAATACTTTTAATACTAGTGGTCGCCCCGAGGTTGAAATTCAAACAAATATTAGCCTTCTGCACTCCTTCGCCATACAAATTTTAACTGTACCAAATTTCATCCTCCCTCGTCCCCGTAATTTTCGTAAAAAGGGGACCCTATAAAGTTTTTGCTTCATAGCAATAATTTGTAATTTCTACTATCATCATCTGCCTAGCATTTTCCCAACTACGTTGGGGTCGGCTTCCAGTCTAACCAGATGCGCTGAATACCAGTATTTTATATGGAGCGACTGCCTATCTGACCTCCACAGCCCAGTTACTTGGTATCACGATACCCCTTGGTAAGACTGGTTGTCAGACTTTCGGGCTTCTGACGACCCGTAACGACTGTTAGACCAAAGATCCACAAATGACAGCCGGGACCAACAGCTTAACGTGCTTTCCGAGGCACGGAGCTGTCTTGGTATGTAAAGATGGTTACTCATCCACGGACCAACCGCGGCAAGCGTAGCTTAACCTGATCGATCGACCCGTGCGGCTGTTATTACTTAGCCACAAGCTCCTCAATGTAATTTCTACAATATGATCTCAATTTCGAATCAATAAACGTAGGTTGTATCTAAATTAAAATAGAAATGCTAAAATCGAGGGACTGTCCACGACCGGTAGCAAAAAATAATAAAACAAAAATAAAATCCAATTATTCAAAAAACAATATGGCGCCGCCGCCGCCGCCGCCGCCGTCGCAATAAAATTGTCTCTAAACATTTTCCAAGTCATTTGTTTTAATCGAAATGTCAGATACCTATTCTATTGATTTTCCAATATTTTTTTTTACCTTGCTTTATTTATTACACAAATATAATGTTAGATACTTTTTACCTATGTAGGTAAGTAGGTAGATACGATTTATTTCCGCTTAAAATCCACAAATATCAGGAAGTGGTTTTCGAATTCACAGTTCACCGGACGTTAAATTGCAACCGCACTGTGATATAACGTGTGCCATCAGTTCCATTTGGGCTTATATGACGTCGTAGGTACTTAGGTATTACAAAATGGGCTGAATATTTCACTAATTTAATGTCAACCGTTAGCTATAGTTACACATATTATGTAAATATTAAATGTTGTGCTTTTTTAAGCACAACAGCAGCATTTTAAAAGAGTAACGGTGGAGTTTCTTGCCCATTCTTCTCCATACGAAACTACATTTTGGAAGGGGCGACTAGAATCAATTCTATTTTAATGTAAATGTTGACGTGCAAAAGTGCCTTATAAGTGCCTATTTGAAATAAATGCTTTGACTTTGACATAAATAAAATCGTTTTATTTCGGACAACTAAAATCCATAAATTGCAAGTAACTATTTTGGTTTAAAGCACTATTGTTAGGAACCTAAACTAAAGACGACTTAATGAGAATACGACCCAACCACTAGACACACGGTCGGCGAGTAATGGGTAGCTCGCTCCTCGCTGTCCGGTAAGGACCAAGCCCGGGTCGACAGCGCGTTGTGTTACACGCGCGCCTCAAAGAGATGTCAGCACCAAATGGTGGGGTCTGCAAGGGCCGACGCCTGCCAGGGGTGCGGGTTGTTCGAAAGAGATACCGCGGCCCCTGGCACACAGGCAACTGAGGGAACACGGGTGGGTTTTAGTCAGTAACCAGCAATGCCAATGACCAGCAATGGAACTTGCTGATCTAATTTATTGAAGCTAACAGCGACCCCTTTTTCTTGGTGTTCTGCTTAGAAAGATGCTAATATAGGCTAAACTACTTAGACATATTAGAACGTGAAAAAAAAACTTTGTACCCCTTTGTTACGAAAACTACGAGTACGGAGGAGTTCGAAATTGGGCACAGTTAAAGTTTATATGGTGAAGTACTGCAGAAAGCTTATGTTTGTATTATAAATTAATAATATATTAGAAATACATTAAGTTTTAAATGAATGATGGTCGAATTTCGACCACTGCATGGGTGACCACTAGTTACATTCGTCATAAAAGAGGCGCAGCGACAGCGCATGTTCAGTGAATATGAAACAAGTGGTTTCATAACTATAAGACATTTTGCCGAATTATTCAACACGTCTTTCCGAACCGTGCGCCGTGCACTCCACGTAGGTTTGCATCATCGAAAACCAGCTCAAAAACTATATTTAACGGAAAAATGCATGTCAAAAGTTTACTAACTTACCTACCTATTTACCTAAGTATGTTAACGAAAACATATAGATAGGATATTGACGTAGATGGGTACTATAAAAATAATGATTCATTTAAATTACATAATATGGAATTTGCCCATAACTACCTACTTGGGAAATAAAATTCGCCAAACCACAAACCAGACTTTCTGACAGTCAATATTTTTACGTCATTACTTACGTAAACGCCTACGCATATTAACAGACCTAAACCGAGCGACGTTTATAAGTCAAATAAAGTTATGTTGTCCTCACCGCAACCTACCACGCTGTCTGGACAGTGCGTCAGTTAACGGGAACTGATTTAATTACAGTTACCATAAATCACGGCTGTCCCGCTAATGTATTCAACCCTTTGGGACATGACATGATCCCATGTAGGTATTTAAGAGCCGATCAGTCATATTTCGATTGAATAGGCTCAGGCCTCAAAATCGTTGCAATTCACATCAAGTTCCAGACCGTACCACCGAGCTTTTTTAGATACCCGCTGGTAGCAGATCTCATCTTTGTAAATTAACATAATATCACGCCTTGTTTACCCGAAGGCTTAGGTAGACGTGTACCCATAGTATGGACAGTAATGGACACCAACATTTCGCCACTTATATAGGTAATAGAGAGCAAGCCTATTGCCATCACCGGGCACAAATCCAGACTCTGGGCTCTTACTGAGAAATTACTAATGGAAAAATCCAATAACTCTGATCCGGCCTGAGAAACGAACCCAGGACCTCATGCTGAGCAGAAGCGCTTGCGGCCTTTAGATCAACGAGGCAGTACGCACTTTGTAAAGTAATAAATCCAAATCTGTATGAATCCGCGGAAGTCGCATAATAAATCATGTAGGTAAGTGCACTAGTTAAAAAAAAGCGGGAAAACCAGTAGGCACTGGCGTAGCAAGGGATTTTGTCTAATGGGTCAGCCGTCTAGCTGAATTAACCACTGTGATTTAATAAGAGATTATAAATGCCGCCTTGTAATAAATAATCCCGCCAAAAATATTTCATGTAATACAGGCTGTGGAGACTAAACTATATACACCGTGACATTTTAGTCGTCTTACAACGGCAGCCCACTTCATGTATCCAATGATTACTAATCATTTACAACAAAAAAAAAACTTTTTTGAACATTTGCATAATAAAAAAAATGAAAATATAATTCACTAAGCCGCATGACGTAGTTCGAAACACCCTGTTATGAAGATGGAATTAATGATGGAATGTAATGGTAGGTAGGTAGATATCTTCTACCGTTTGATACGTAAACATTATTAACAGGGAGGGTGTTTCATAATTCTAAAGCATTGTTTATTTTTCTTTGGACCTATTCTCTTAATTAATCTTAACAATGTTTTAATCGAGCCTAGAGGTATTTTATAATGGATACATTGAGTGGACCCCCTTTGTAAGACGACTAAAATGTCACGGTGTATAGATATAGACTATAGGAGATATATATATAGATAAAAACTTCACTGTTAAAATATCAGATTTAATGTAGAGCCAAGCCTTACATCTTGTTACCCCCCAGCTGCGCCAAGGGGTATTAAAAAGTTAATAAGATTATTTTAGCGCTAAAAATAACTTCACATTCGGTATCGATTCAATAACCCCATTCATCCTCCCAATGTCACTAAAAGCTTACCTAAACACTAGTAACTTGAAGATTTTCTCTTTGAGGTACACATTCATTCCAAATAGGCGAAGTGGGCAAGGTTTTTTATCCACATTAAACCTATGCTCGAATACTGATAGGTCAGCTACGAGTGCCACATCTATGACTTCTACGACATATTGATAAAATTTAAAATTTTAAAAACCCCCGATCCAAACAAAAACTCTAAAAAGTTTACTTTTATTTCTTGCTTTTTAAACTTTAAGTCTCGCTTAAATCTACGCAGCGTTGCGTATGTTTCCCACAGTGAAGTTTGTTAAGTACTAATTTATCCTCATTCCTCGTCCTGATCACCATTTATCCATAAACTATTCATTGAGACCTTTTCAATGAGCCCAAACACGATACTTCTGCTGTTTGTTGGTGAGTTACTTGGGTATCCTGGAAATTCCAGGTATTGCTCCAGCATCAGTTCAAGGTTGAGGTTTAGCTTTGTTCGTCTAATATTATTGAAGTAATAGAATACCAAATTTCGACTTGATCAGATCCGTGGAAGATGCTCAAATCCCTTCATCAACCAGAAAAGAACTGATAATTTTCAAACGGCTGAACCGATTTTGATTAAACATGTCTAAGAGCACTCGTGACGAATTCACCTTTCAAACCAAGAAAAACAAAATCAAAATCGGTTCATCCGTTCGGGAGCTACGATGCCACAGACAGACACACACACACCCCCACACACAGACACGTCAAACTTATAACACCCCGTCGTTTTTGCGTCGGGGGTTAAAGATGTTTCATTTGGATTTCTACCTACTTAAATGGAAAGTCCTTAGTTAAAAGCTCTTATATAGCAACTTAAGGTAATGCATGGCTTAAATTAAAGAAATTGTTGTCGAAAACTACGTTATACATAGGGATGTACTATACCTAAGTAGGTAACCTTTGGGAAAGTGGGGTACCTAAAATCGGGTTACTAAATCGAAATTTTCATAAAACACAAGTTTGAAACAATATAAATAAACTTTAAAAGGCTATTATTTGGTCTGTTTTATTAATCATTTATTTTGCATGCCAAATAACTGTTTTTCAATTCTAAATAGGTACTGAACAAAAATCATTAAGTAGGTATATAAAAGTTATGTTTTTACGATTTTGCCCCGTGCGTTGTCCAAAACCGGGTAAGTATAACAAAATCCCCCAAACAGCGGTAACAATCAACTCATCAACTCGTAAATTATCTCGATAGTATCTAGGTACCCAACACTGCTCAGTACGGTTTTGCCTCAAACGCACTTTAGAGAGACAGAACAAAATAAGCTAAAAACATGGTACATTCAAAAGGTAACTTTTATTTATTGACACAATAATGCATACAAACAATTATCACATACCTATCTTGTTAAAAGGCTACAATGAAAGACTTGTTTAATCCTAGGAATATACTATTAATTCACTAAAAAACCTTATTTATTTTCGTCGACCGTGCCCATGACTGTGTATTGACAAACTAATCAGACTGGCCAGCTACAGCGGGGCGTTGAAGATCCAGTGCGCGCAAAAATCTCGCCAAGATTTTATTACGTCCGTGGTACCGTGGGTTTAAATAATGTATTCCGGAACGTTAACCAGAACTATATATGTTTTGTCAATTCGTAAAAAAACGAGAAGAAAGGCATAATCTAAAACACAGTATGAAACATAAGTTTGAACTACTTAAGTAGGTACATATTTGGAGAGGTACCTTTACCTTAACTAATGATAGGCTCTGTCTTCCGCAAGAAAGGATCTCTCATCTCATAAACGTGTTCCGTAGAAGATATTTAAGTTTGAGGAAGTTGAGCGTTCGTAACTACCTACTTTGTTTGACTTGTGTCAGAATTTGTAATCATTGTCTGGTTCCGTAACTTTGTGGCTCTTAACGTATTGGTAAGCTTTGTTTAATCAAAACTTGAGTAGGTACCTACCTAATTGAGTTTAATATGATTTAACCGTGGGGACTGCGACGTCCACATACGCACGGACGTAAAAAAATCGCAGCGAGGATTTTCGCGCATTGGACTTTCAACGTACTGCTTAAGGCCAAGAGTTGAAAATCGAGTAGTGTGTTCTTTTTCAAAGCGCTGGGATGCACTTCTGTTGGATTCTCAATGCTAGGTTCACGAATGAGAGTTGAAAATCCAGTGCGCGATAAAATCTCGACATGATATGTTTGCGTCCGTACGAACCAGCAGGCTTAGCACGAGAACCTTAGACAAGCGTTTTGTCGTCGGAAGAGTAGACAAAAATTAAGTTTTCGTATAGACAGTTCTCAGTTTTGTACCGAGAAATGCAGACAAGCGATTTCTATTTTACTGAAGAGTAAAAATATAAAGCGTCATGCTAAGCCAGCTGGGCTAGTATAACTTAAACGTGATGAGGCTGTGCTGTGACCTTCATAATAGCTATAATAGATGTTGAGTAGTTATGATATATTTAAAGTAGAGGACGTAGGTACTACGTAGTCCTAGTACCTAACTACCTACGTTATTGATTGCGTTATGTAAAAAAAAAAGTTAATATACTGCTACAAACATAGTTTGGCGCTCGAATGACGTTTTGCGCAATTGTTTTGTGAAATGACACTAGAAATGTAATAAAAAATCAAGATGGCGGAGTTAGTTCGTAATCTAACTAGTCTGTATTGTCCCGCGGCAAGGCAAAGACCTCCCTCTATCTTTTTTAAACAATTCTGTCTTTTGCCGGCTAATCCTTTCGGTTGGCTAACCATAACGCTATGATTTACACTCATCTCTCCCGGAATGACGATAGATGGGAAGGCAATATTTTATTACTGTAAAATAATTTCACACTCAGTTTCAGACCTTATTCAATTTTTTTAGACTTTTCTCAGTTTTCTTCCTCAGCATGTTAACTTCAGGCTATATGTCTCAAAAAACAGTACTTTTTATTACATGGTGAATTAGGGCAGGAATGCATGAGTTTTTCTCTTCATTCATTTCATAGGATTGTGGCAGACATCTAAAAATGCCCCGCATACGAAACTTCAAAAATCAACAAATGTGGAAAACACAAAAAGTGAAGTGGCGCCATCTACAATGCAATATGCGAACTACTCAAGACTTGACGTCACACCACAACTACATCAACTACATCTCGCAAGCGGAGTTTACCGCGCGGTCTACATTAATACAAGATCCTGACATCAATCGTCGGGCAGTTGCCCACCAGACACAACACCCGTCTGGTCGGAGGATCCTCCTTTACCATAGTAGATGAGTGACCTTTACACCCTGTTCCTTATACCTCTATAGGATTGATAGAACGTATTTCATCCATTCCGCAACTCATAATCCATCAATTTACCGAACATTGACACACCAACAGCTGATCAAACATGGAAGTACAACAAGTATCTACATCATCCTGTAAACAAACGTCGATTAATTAACGTAACGCAATCAACGGCGGCCATCTCCCCGACGTGTAAACAGAGGAAGCAGACCACATGTTTCTGATTCTGAGGAAACTAACTTTCCGCTTCAGTTTAAAGGACAATGTCGCTAGTGATTAGCGTTGCTACCTTCTTAGTAGCTAGGGTTACAAGGACTTTGAAGCCAGTTTTCACCTCAAATCACTTAATGCGTTTTGTGATTGACTGAACTTCGACCTACTTTGTCTAGTGGTCACATGTGATCCCGCTGAGCATGAAGTCCTAAGTAGTTTCAATTCCCAGGTCGGGCAAAGTGTTATTAGGTTTCTCTATCTGGAATTTCTCAGAAGCAGTCCGGAGTCTGCATTTGTGCTCGCCCTCGGATTTAAATATAAATAGCGTTAAATATGAGTGTAAGTACTATATCTAAGTACACATCTGCCCAAGCCCTCGGGGAAACAAGGCGTGATGTTGTAAGAAATAGAACGATGATTTAAATTCAAAACTTCTAATGGTTTTTGCAATTTGCAGGTCATGACTATTTCATGAAAAAGGCAGTTTTTTTTTTACGTTTTTTTTATAATTAGCAGTTTAGGGTCAGGTTGTATGTAGAACAAAATATGATTCGCGACTATAACACAGAATGTATTTGCAGAATTATAATAGTTAAAATCATCAATATAACCCTTTTAGTTAATTGAATACATTTTTTTTCATGATAAGTCATTAGTAATGGCATGGGATTTAAAAAGGGGCATTGTCTATACTAATAATTAAGATAGCAACTGTAGACTCGTTAGATACCTACTCATTTGTCCGTTCATACTCTAGATAAAAAAAAAATCGTTATGAAAACCTATTAGCGTGTGAAGTGTTGCAAACAGCAATTGCTTTAACAGCACTTTGGCGAGCGTTGCAGCGCTGCAGCGCTGGCCGGCTCGTTCGAATCAATTTAATTGCACGCTGTAGTACCCTGTGAAGCGATTGGTTTGCAGCCTCCAGCTAGCATTAATCGCAGAGTTTTAACAAGATGAACAAAGTTAAAGGCGGTGCTTTTCCTCCGATAGCTTTTCGGACTTCGTGCTTTTCTCCCGTTTTTCAGTCTGTAGGTAAAGCGTCATGTAGATAATTATGTGTTTGCATCGTAATTGATCTGTTTCTTTCACTTTTTATTTACTTTCATCTGACCAGAAAAACAATTGGAAAATGGAAGAAAATGGTTTTTTTTTTGTAAATGTCATTTATTTAATGATATCAAAACCAGCCAGATACAAACATTACAGCTAAACAGATTTTACTGTAACTTTACACATATAAAATAGTATTAGGCAAAAATTAAATTAATTTAATTTAAGTTCAAAGGATTACTTCCGTGAAATGTGTGTAAGTTAAAACCGCTTTGAATCTCACCGCCGGAATATCATATGTACAAATTCACATGGTAAATAGAAAGATGTAATAGGAACCTGCCCTGAATTACAGAAGTCGAATTTATAAAAATTACGTAATTGAAGTTACAGACACAGCTATCCATTCAACGATTTCATTATCACGTCGAAATTCACAGAAAACTTTCTCGTGTTAACCCTGCATTCGAAAGGCGGGGTAACCCGGAACCCGGGGTAATGTCGGCACATCTGTCGTCGACAGCGACAGATTGCGCCCAACTGTCGGGCACGGCAGACGACTGCACAGTCTGTATAGGGATCACGCTGTAAAGCGCTGGCAGCTATTGCACTCTAGCTTTATTGCGATCAACTTATGTAAATTCTTACGTACCTACTTTGCTTGAGAATTATTGTGTTCTTTTTCAGAACTAATAAAGCCCATACTTACCTTATTGTATGGCTAAATATTGGACTGCTAAAGGCCGACATTGACATGTATTGGCCGGGTAAAAGCGCGGGTTTTGCGAAGCATTTGTTCCTTTTGACACTTATTGTCCTCGACAACAGTAAAGCGATTATTAAAAAAGTTTTGATGCAGAACCTGAAAGCTTCGATAGTTTTGAAATGGGGTTATAAAGCGAGATTGGTATCCAACACAGAGCGTTTAAAATCCTACCTAGGTATATCAGTGTCGACACTGTTTTTCTTTTATCCCTTGGTTAGCAAGGAAAATGAATCACCCTCAGGAAATCTGATGAAATATTTATTTAATTATTCAAAAGAAACACTTTCGTGTGCCTACTCAAAGAAGAATGTTCCAGCCGGTCGGAATAAGTACTGAATTCATATTTTCATAATAGGGGGGGTACCCCTGTAAAGAAAAAAGTGTATTAAGGGGGAAACGTCATAGGGTAGGTTGTATGTTGAACAAAATATGTTTCGCGACCATTTACAGAATCATGATCATTAAAATCATCAATTACAACCCGGTTCATATCACCCTATTAAATGGCAATATTATGAAATTCTAGCGTTTGCCTGCGGCTTCGCCCGCGTGATGTTGGGAAATTATCCCACGGGAACGTACAACTGGGATAAAAAAGTCCTATGTATTAATCCAGGTTATAATCTATCTGTATGCCAAATTTCATCCAAATCCATTTAGCCGTTTTTGCGTAATTGAGTTACAAACATCCAAACATCTTCACAAACTTTCTCATCTACACTTCTACACTATCTACACTTCTACATCTACACTAATCTACACTAATATTACAAAGAGGAAAGATTTGTATTTTTGTATGTAACGAATAAACTTAAAAACTGCTGGACCGATTGCAAAAAATCTTTTACCGTTAGAAAGCTACATTATCACTGAGTATCATAAGCTATATTGATTACTAAAAAAAATAGAGATCCTTAGAAATCCCTGCTAAAACCAACCCAAGGTGTAAAAAAATTAGCCATAAAATGTCTTTCATCGCATCCGCTGCGGAAAGTATTGATGATAGAACAAAAAAATGTTCTACAATATTATAGAACATATCAATATCTACAAAAAACTTCGCGAGACCATTTATATGTCCAACTATTGTAGTTATGTCACTATAACTACTTTTTTACATTTTAAAAGTTGATAGATATGCCGATCAAAATCAGACCATGTTATCCATACCTTTGTATTAATTCTTATCCAAATAAATTATATCGTATTCAAGACTGTTTCAATACCTGTTGATTACTTTTTGATTGATTGAAATCGGACATTCCATTCAAAAGATATTACGAAATTAAAAATGTCAATATGAACAAAAAATACACGCCGACGCACAGTGGAACGAATGTATGGGAGCGGTTGGACGTAGACATGTCCGAAAAAAAAGAGTAAAATTATGCCAAACTAATGATGCCATCTTATTCGATTACTTAATGCCTTCATAACTTGTGGTGATGAATTTCTTCATAACTCCCATATTTCGGGAGTAATTTGAGAAAATGTGAAATTTTACTATGAAAATGAGTGTATCGAGCTCTCTCCCTCCTGATTCCGGGCTTGTTTCAAGTAGCGGTCTCTAATATCATAATGCTAATACTAAGAGCTATATTTAATACTAAGACACATAGTGCGCCAAATGTGCACTTTCTGGGATAAAGAGTGATGTTTATTTTATAACACAATTTTTTTATTTTTTGTTTATTTTGTTGATTAAAACCGTTTTTCTAAAGGTTTACCTTATTACAATAACATTTCTGAGCAGCCAATTAGAGAAGATATAAGCTAATTAGGATATATAATTAGGGACTTAAGGTTTACATATAAAACTGATGCACTAATGATTACTGATAAGAACATTGCTATTATTTAATTACTAAATGGCTCTTAATACACTAATTTAGCATGCATCATTTACTAATTATCACAATAACTAATTACCTTGCAATATTTAACAAAGGATACCTGGGATACCTGGATTTTATATAAATAGGTCACTATTAGTAACTTTAAAATCAGTGTTGATTTACACCTCGTTGTATCCAAGCTAATCTCGCAATGTATTTTCCAAATTTTAATACAAATCTTGATATTCACGTTGCTTTATGCGCACGCGCACATAAAGATTTACGCGACTTTAACTATTTGTTCAGTGTTTTAAAAGATAACAGTTGTGTTCAGTTATGTGAAAGTGCTGAAACAAGTTTAAAAGACTGGTGTCGTCGATTTTGCTACCGCATTTATGCAAAATGGACACAGTCTGGAAGAAGCACAGATAAGTTTCGGAAGAAACATGAGATTTGGCTACAGGCTGCAATTCAATGGCCGGAATTACAGAATGAAAATATGGAACCTTCTACAGAAAATATAAGTGACGTCATCGAGCCCATAATTTCTCCTGCTAAATCTGATGCTTCAACTTGTACACATCCTAGTCCTCGTAAATCTTTTGAGGACCTTAGTAACCGGCAAAAAAGAAGACGCACTGAAGATAGTCTTTCATGCAGCAGTAGCAGCGCTGAAATTATGTTTTCGGCCGAAAGGGCGCTTCAAAAGGCAGGACAAAGCGATACAGCTTATGTTATGAAATACTTGACGGAGAATCCAGAAGAGGCCTCAAAAATCAAAGCCTTCATTGAAGGTAAATCAATTCAGGTACGGGAAATATCCCCTTTGAAGGCATTGGCTCTTTATGTATCGATGAACTTATCGAAATGGCGCTATAACACTCTTCGGGATTTCAACACTCAAGAAGGAGCTCTTCAATACCCGAGTTACTACATGTTGGTTAAAGAAAAAATTAAGTGCTATCCGGCCAAAGAAGATCTCACAGTTACAGAGAGCTCTGCAAAAATCAAATTACAAGCCTTGATGGATTTAACCTCAAGAAGACTTATTAGGTCGTTAGAAACCCCTGTTGATCCCAATCAACAGCTCGTATTGACCAGCAAATGGGGTTTTGACGGATCATCTAGCCAAAGCATTTATCATCAAAGGACGAGTGAAGATGAGCAAATCGATCTTGCTAGTAATTTTATGATTAGTCTTGTACCACTGCGGCTCGTCTCAAAAGGTGTAACAATTTGGGAAAACGAGCGACCATCTTCCACTTCATTTTGCCGGCCAATATTGTTTAAGTTTATAAAGGAAACCAAAGAAAATGTGCAGAGAGAGATGGCTGAAATCGAAGCAGAGATTGAAGCCTTAACTCCATCCACCATCACTGATGGAATTAGTGTCAAACACCAACTGCTGTTGACAATGATTGATGGTAAAATTCATTCCATTATATCCAATACAGCAGCTTCAGTGTGTGACATATGCAAGGCTTGTCCTAAAGAAATGAATAATTTAGAGTTAATCAAAGATAAACACGCAAACGAGGACATGTATAAATATAGCTTAAGCACCCTTCACGCTTGGATTCGCTCAATGGAATGCTTATTACACATTTCCTACAAATTAGACATAAAATCATGGCAAGTAAGGGGTGATATAGCAAAAAGGCAAGTTGATGACAGGAAGAAAAGAGTTCAAGAGGCTGTAAGAAGAGAAACGGGCTTACTTCTCGATGTTGTGAAACAAGGCAGTGGATCCACCAACAATGGCAACTCGGCAAGGAGATTTTTTGAAAACTACACTAAATCTGCTGAACTGACCGGAATAGATGCTATGCTTTTAAGAAAAATCTGTGTGATCTTGCAGTGTATTTCATCAGGAGAGAAGATCAACGTAACTAAATTCCGAGAGTTCTGCTTTGATACTGCTAAGCTTTACGTGGAGTTATACCCATGGTATTATATGCCTTCTTCACTTCATAAAATTTTAATGCATGGGCCAGACATAGTTCAGAACATGTCAATTGTGCCCATTGGTTTTCTATCCGAAGAGGCATCTGAGGCTAGAAATAAAGATTTTAGAAAATATAGAGAGGGGCATTCTCGAAAGCATAGCAGTATCTCATGCAATGAAGATATTATGCACAATCTTTTACTGTCTTCTGATCCACTTGTTACAAGTATCCGTCCAAAAGGAAATAAGTTTGTAAAAAAATCTTCTTTTAAGGAATTTTATGAGCTTACGGATTCTGAGAAAAGTGATATCGAATTTGTTAACATAAATGATTTAGCGGACATCGATTCTGAATTTGAATTAATTGATGATGATGATGATGACGAAGATAATTAAATGATGTTATTGTTTTAAAATGTGTAACTTAGTAAATTAGAGCTTACATCTTAATTATTTATTGTACTTTTAATGAAACTAGGTAATTTATTATCAACTTACTTAAAAGTCATACTCTCATCAGTTCTTGTGAATATTTTTGTTAATATATATTTCTGTATATATATATAATATATTTATAGACCTCTTAATAAGTCTGTCTGCGGTTTAAAGTAAATACAAATGGGGAAAAAACGTTTTTTTTTTTAAATTTTCATTTCCTTTTATCCCAGAAAGTGCACATTTGGCGCACTATGTGTCTTAGTATTAAATATAGCTCTTAGTAATAGCATTACGATATTAGAGACCGCTACTTGAAACAAGCCCGGAATCAGGAGGGAGAGAGCTCGATACACTCATTTTCATAGTAAAATTTCACATTTTCTCAAATTACTCCCGAAATATGGGAGTTATGAAGAAATTCATCACCACAATTTATGAAGGCATTAAGTAATCGAATAAGATGGCATCATTAGTTTGTCATAATTTTACTCTTATTTTTCGGACATGTCTACGTCCAACCGCTCCCATACATTCGTTCCACTGTGCAGCGGGAAAACGCGCGCTATTATGTAAGAGTGTAATCTGCATTCTACCGATTTTACCCCTATACCCGGTTTTGGACTAATCTCCCGAATTTTATATATTTCATATTTTCGTAAATGGCAGTTCTCCAAAATACCTCCTTTAAAAAATAAAATTGTTTTTGAACTAAGGTAGTTCCCACAAATTTTCTTTTCTCTATAAACAAACGATCTAAGTTCGTACGTAGTTAGGTACTGTTTTTATTTTAACCCTTTGCTCATTGAATTGGATAAGCAGCTTCGCTGATTTCATGTTCAAACTTGAAACGTTTTAACTTTTTCAAAGCCTGACCGTTTTCCTGACTTGCTACCTTTTTCAGTAAACAAGGCGTGGCCGCCGATTATTTACCTTTTAGCCCTACAATAAAATACCGATCAATTTTTGTAGCCACAAAACGATCCATAAGTAAAATCAAATTTAAGTTGCCGTGTAATGTTGGTATAAGAGTTTATAAGACCTAGTTGGAGAAGACACTGAAACGGAAACACACTAAGGAAACAAATACCTAAAGCATTTATATAAGCAACAAATATGTGAAACGAGAATACAGGTTCGTGAACGGAAAAAATTAGTCTGTCCACAGAACGCCATTAGGTTACACCTTGGGTCATGTCATCAAATTTAAGGTTCTAGGACACGTTGATTTCCTCGCTATTATCGAATCTTGATTAGTTTGGTTGTAGTACCTACCTAAATGTAGTAAATTAGAAAACATGGTTTTTATATCGAACCTAGCAGCAGCCGTCATAGTCCTAGTAGCCGAAAAGCCTAAGTTCTCTTCTATGACGTATTCTTCATACAGCGCCATCTCTCCGCAACTGTGAATATCTTTATGGAACAAAAGACACAAGTTCTTACTCTCTGGAAACCTGTTTTACCATTGGTTGACCAAACAATGTAGCGGTTTGTGCTGCAGCTAAACCATATTGCTAACACGCCATTGGTCAAAACTAAATTAGTTTTATAACAGCCAATGAATATCCACAATTTTATAGTAAAATGCCACGTAAACGAGAACAAGGTGTAACGAAAAACAAATTCTTTGTGATCTGTCAAACAGATGACTGTTCAATCGGTGTATCCGCCTTGAAATAATTATTTTAAAGTGATACAAGTAAGTAGAAGTCTTTGTTTAATGTAAGAATAGGTTGTTTGTAAATGTAATTGTGATATTTGGATGAGTTTATCCATGAATATGTCAATATTCTCTGTGAATAATGCTCGAAACACGCTCTATAAATTGACGTCATTGGTTTGATTTCCATCACAAAACCAGAAGATTTAACAAAATAATACACTATTGCTGCAATTTCCTACAGTATATTCCCTAAGAAATAGCACATAATACTTTCCGGTGCTGAAACTAGCACATTACAATGTTTCATATCTTTAGCCTGTCTAACGAAAACAGGTATTCCTACGTTCAATTTTGTATTTCCATTGTAATGTTATTGTATTTTAACACAATAGAAAGTGATTTAGAATACTATTAGTCCAGTTTTCTGCCATAATGCGCCTCATATAATACCCCTCGCACATTGGACAATTAGGCTTCAACTATGCTTAATTAGGGGCTATTAGGAATATGTGTCAGCGCCTTGCATTGTGCGACGCCCTAAATCGTACAAGCCAGTATTAATAATAATGAGAACAGTATTCGTGTGAACATAGATATCATCACATAATATGTGCATACTCCCTACTTTTGTAGATAACATTGATAAGATAGTGTGTTGTCAGTACTCTATGTTTCAATCCGTCCTTTTAAACCGTGTTGGCTTAATTTAATAATCTTTTGAAATTGTTTTAGGTGAGGGGTCCCAAAATGACGACCCAAGTACAAGCTCTGTACGACTTCTCGGGGGAGCCCAATACCACAGAGATGTCAATAGCCTGCGGAGAAGTATTAACATTAATTAATACAGAAATTGGTGAAGGCTGGTGGGAAGGAAAGAAGGCTAATGGAGAGACTGGTTTATTTCCAGCTGCTTATGTTCGTAAACTAGAACCTGAAGAATCAGTCAGCAATCAAACTAAAGTAGCGCCCGCAGCACCCCGTTATGACCAAGCAAATGATGACTGGGGCGACCAACAGTTTAGTGCCGGTGATAGTAACTTTCAAAGAGGTGCTTCACATGAAGAGGGCTGGGATGACGATTGGGATGATGACACATACTCTGAAATAGGACCAGTCCCACAACAAAGTAAACCTCAATACAATCAGCAGCTAACCCCCTTACCAGGAATGCCTATCAGTGACTTTAACCATCAGAATGAAGAAACAGCTTCTAACTATGGCTCATCAGTGGGTACTGTAAGAAAGAGTAAGTTTGCTCCATCATCCAAAGTGAGTGGTGAGAGCTACTTACTTGCCACATTAAATGTAGAAGTAGCAGATTCTGAAAAAGTTTACATAGTTCAAGAAGAAGACAGATATGAATGGTGGCCAATAACACAGCCATACAACGTCACTGTGGCCTCTCCAAAGAAAGAATCCAAGTTCAAAGGTATCAAAAGTTTCATTGCTTATCAGTTAACACCATCTTTCAACAACATCCAGGTGTCGAGAAGATACAAACATTTTGATTGGCTGCATGAAAGATTACAAGAAAAATTTACACTCATTCCAATCCCACCATTGCCAGATAAACAAATCTCTGGCAGGTATGATGAACAACTAATAGAGCGCAGAAGAGTGCAGCTTCAAGAATTTGTAGACTGGATGTGCAGACACCCAGTACTATCCAAATCTGAAGTATGGCAACATTTCCTCACTTGCACTGATGAAAAAAGGTGGAAAGCTGGTAAACGGCAAGCTGAAAGAGATGCCTTATTAGGTCTTAATTATTGCATATCAATAGTAGTACCTGAAAAAGCTTTATTACAGTCTCAGGTGGACCACATAACTGAGCAATGCCATATGTTCATCAATAGCATGGACACTTCTGTCAAGTCAGTCTCGAGCATGTGTGTTGCACACACCAAGAAACTCCAGACCGCCTACAGAGCTGATTGTCAGAAAGTTGGTGAATCATTCTGTAGCCTTGCTGCTTCATTAAGTTTGGATGAAGGATCACTAGCATCCACATCAAAGCTAACAACAGCAGTCAAAATGACTGGCAGTGCATACATTGACATAGGTAGAATGTATGGTGACCAACCAACTTATGATTGGGAGCCTCTAGGTGATAAATTCCATTTATATAAGGGAGTTGTTGGAGGCTTCCCTGATGTACTAGGTACCCACAAGAGCGCAGTGCAGAAGAAACGGGAATGTGAGAGACTGACTGCTGAAAATAAAATGGAAATAGCACAACTAAATGAAGTACTGCGGAGAACCGATGTTATATCTTATGCACTTCTTGCCGAAATTAATCACTTCAAAGCCGAGAGAACAAAAGACCTGAATGCAACAATGCAAAAATTCTTGAGGCAGCAAGTAACGTTTTACAAAAGAGTAGTGGAGAAGTTAGAAACTACTCTCAAATATTATGACGAATAAGGAAATATTGAGCCAAGAATTGGATAATTAACTAATAGCTTATAACTAGATCCATCACAGAACCCTTCATAGTTTTATAAATTTAGTGTTACATAGTGCCAGGGTACGCTTTATACAATTTGACAATGGGGCAGGGTTGTGATAACTACTTCTCATTGATAATAATACAAGTTGTCCAGAATATAAGCAAGCTACATCGACATAAATAATGAGTAAAGATTTAGGCGCATTTATTTATCAGTCCTGATAAAGTTGTTTAAAAGTACTAATAAATATAATAATCAAACAAAAACATGAGTAATGACCTAAAATGTTTGTATACATTATTTTATTAGGCAGAGGCCACACTACCTGGCGACACCTCGTCTCTGTAAGGCAGAAATAAAACTAGTAAAATACTAAACTTGGTACCACTGGGCCAATGTGACTTATAATAAGAACAGTAATATAATCTGCAACAATATTGTCGGTAGTTGTCACCAGGCAGTGTGGCCCCCACTTTAATTTCTACTTGTCTAATCTAAATTAATAAAACATAGCTATTTATTTATGATAATCAAATATGTATTGATGTAATCCCAAGGATTATAAGGCAGTATTGAAATAAGGTTGCATAGAATGAATTTACATTGTGATGAAATAAATTAAGGACTGAATGAACTGTAATAATGTTGATCATTATTGCTTAACTTTTACAAACTCAACATTTTCTGTATATATTTTTGCACTCTTACAAGGTCTTCATAATACAATGTTTCTATTATGTATACATAGTTTTTTTTTATTATTATTAAATGTACTAACTTTGGATCAATTATTTTGAGACGTTTTGTTGTATAATTATTTAGAATTTTAAGTGTTGTACTATATTCCACTTTTATAAGCTATTTTAGGAATTTAATTAAATAAACAATGTAATTCGTTTTCATGTCTTTAATTTTTTTTCCTTGATGAGTATCTATCGATATTAATCTCAAATCAAATCTGTAAGTATTTAAAAGTTGTCTTCTGAAGATACTTAATTTTATTTTCTTGATTTAAATAAAGTTTATATTTTTTATTTCCAGAATTGAAAACGAACATGAAAATAAGAGAAATCAGGTGAAGAAGAATAACGCGTGACTGAGGATAATTGACGATGGCTGAAGAAAAGAAGAAAGATGCGAGTGCACTGTTGGCCAAAAAGAAGAAAGTGAAGCCGCGCAAGTCAAGAGATGCGGACTGCTGTAGCGTCAACTTCTTGAAATGCGTCCTACATATCTTCAATGTGGTGTTTCTGGTGAGTTTTAACTTTCTAACTTTTTCTTCTTTGGACCAAAGGAAAACTTTTAACACACCAGCTTTTCCGAAACAGCAGGCATAGGTGTACCTATAGCTCCCCCCCCACCCAGTTCTATTTTTGTTACTGTATACCTGCATTATCGTCCCACTCCCGGACAAGGACCTCCTCTCATCTTTTAGTAGGTATGGAGAGTTTTCCACAGTCGTCTATTTTCAAAAGTCGTAGGTTTTGGGCCTATACACACGGCGTTTATTTAACGCGCCGTCGAAGCGCGCAAACGCATGCGAGTGTTTTGCGTACGTCCCCAGTTTCTCAAGGAAGGCCACTAACGCCTTGATGTAACTGACGATCTCACGGAGGGTACCTGGGCTATACCTATAAGCTTTAGTGTTACAAACTCAAGGGCCATCAAAAGCGAATCTCCAAAAAGGACTGCATGAAGTATCTACGTAAGCCCGCTTTACTTTCATTTTCGTTGCGCATGTCTTTCGTTTCGCCATGTGGTCATGGTGCATATAATCGTGCCCCCACGCTCTATTATTCAACATATTGCTGATATTGCCGTGTCGTTTCACTGTAGAGAATGAGAACGATACGGGCAATTAGTACTTATCGATCGTTCATTTTATGAATGCTATTCTTGAACGCAGATTGTTAGGTTCACTAGGTAGGTACCCAGTAATGCAACTTAAGGCGATAGATTTGAGATCGCTGGTTTCTGTATACGTATTTAATCATTGATCGATGTGTAACGCTTGGGGACTATGTCCAGCAATGGACGTCTTTCGGCTGGAATGATGATTATGATGATGATATTCGTTGAACGTATGAAATTTCTATAAATAGGGAATTAAGGTACCAGCGTAACTGTACCGTATTATTAATAATCTGTATAATTTTGAAAGATATTCCATTGCTCCATATGTTCGAAAACATTGTGTGCTTGACGACGTAAATAACGGGATAAGTGTTGTCGAACTATCAAAATACAAGTCATTGCTAATGTGAGTGTGTTTCGCAATAACTCCACAGGTAGTTACTTAAACGGATTAACCAGGTATAAGGTCTCCTGTGGACCTAAAACGTCTCTTGAAAGATTACGTCGTTAGGTCAAGTACGTCATAATCTTCTCATGGTCAACGGACGAACCTATTATTTAGGTTATATAACATGTTTCTATGCGTAGATTGAACTATATGTACCTATTTCAGTAAATAGAGCGCGGACAAAACACCAGCACGTTACGCGATAAATCCGAGTTTTTTGTAACAGGAAGATTTCTAGAAAATATGTTCTGAAAAGGTTTTTCTGAAAATTTTTATGTAGGTATTTGAATTAATGTTATCATAAGGGGGGAATTAGCACACGTGTAGTTCAGAATGGTAGGGAAATCGACGCGAAACCCGTTTGTTACCATGGTTTCAGTACATGCTTCTGGAACCCCTGTGTTGAAAATTCTCGTCATACATTAGTATACGGTGTAGGTATTGCACCTTTGTAGGAATATCCACTTTTTTTTTAAATACCTATAGAAACTTTCAACTGTATAAATTTGGTAACTGACGAATAAGTCAGTTACCAAGCCAGCTGCCGTCAGTTTCTATACTTCAGTCATCTTCCTACGGCCCTTATCCCAATTAATTTATGATTACCGCAGCAAGTGTTCTTTTTTATTTTTTATTCATCGCTATCAGCCATTTTTACCCGACTGGACCAGAAGGAGGATTATGTTTTTTTAGTATTCATCATCATGTTTCAATGTCTAGCTATAATAATTATTATTTTTAATTTAGGTATTCATTTATCATTCCGTGTGGTGCCGGCCGTAAAAGAATAGCACCATCCCATTTCTTCCCGTGGGTGTCGTAGAAGGCGACTAAGAGGCTTATCAGAGAATGGGCAGCTGCGTTCTCTATGCATTTTACCACCATACTGCGATTGCCAACCCGCCTGCCAAGCGTGGCGATTATGGCAATCCCTGTTTGGTGGAGGTCTATGTCCAGCAGTGGACTTCTTTCGGGTGAAATGATGATTCATTTATCTACTTTCCTTAACCCATTATATGGTTATTTGACGTGGACTGACTTTAACCTAAACCCCATTTTATCTACTTTCCTTAACCCACATCACCCTTAAGTATACTTGTGCCTCACTTTAGTCATTTTATATGGTTATTTGACGTGGACTAACTTTTACCTATACCCCATATAATATATACATGTATGCAACACGCTACCTACTGAAAAGGGGTGCACTAAAAATAGCCTTTACTGTGAGGAAACCTAAATGTGCGCCATACATGCTGTGCAATCAGCCATGCTCTAATATAGGCAACGGGGCAATAGACTGTCAGCAAAATAATCACGTTTATTTCGAAATCAACAGAGCGGCTACTCTCTAAGCACGAAATCCGTAATCTCGGTCGAAGTTACGGGTTACGGGCGTTTCCTACTCCGTATCACTTACGGGACCTATGATTAGTTTGGGGCCAAACTAAGAATGAATTACTACACGATTTGACAATTGTCCCTACTCCCTATATGGTTTTACCCGTCCGAAAAAGTTAATTAATAAGCTGTAGGAGTCACTCCGAAGTTTCGTACTATTTTCGGACGGGCCCGTATTTTCGTTGAAGGAGTTTGAGAGTAGGCCCCCTGGTTTTAAACAAATATATTGTAGAGACCTTATTTTAAGTATACAGGGTGGCGATTAGGGTATCACATTAATTGAACCACGTATTCTAAATCTAAATATCACGTATTTTTTAAATACACAATTAAAATAAAACAATTAACATTATAGTCGTGGGACCATCGTTTTCGTTTAATTATTCAACAACATGAAACTTAATTTTCTGATTGTTTGGTAACAATAAGATAAAGTTTGTATTAAATGGTTGATACCATGGCCCCGCGCGTGCCTAGTGCCCCAATTAAGGGTAGTTTATTTCATGCCAATTTTTATGCTATCTATTATGTTTGAAGAATTCAGTTTTCTATTTTTATTAATAATGTTAATATTAACAGACTGATAACAACTTGTAAACACTGCAGTATTGAATGTGATAACCTAATAAAAGAAAATAAAGAAAAATAGATTTATTTGTCACAGAAACACGTGTATACAGGATAAGTTTTTATCCAGTGCGCAAATTGTAACCATGAATTCAGCATATCATTCTAGACCCCCAGCGTACAAATTTTTCGTCGGTTATACAAAAAAATATCAGCTGTTCCATACATTTTGACCGCGTAGGTACTGCACTTTTTTATGAAACAGCAGATTTTTTTTGTATAACCGACGAAATATTTCTACGCTGGGGTTCTAGAATGATATGCTAAACTTATGGTTACAGTTTGCGCACTGGATAAAAACTTATCCTGTATAAAAACATGAGAATACATTTTTTTTTTAAACTTGAAAACAACAGATTTACCACCCCAATCCAAACCCAATCGCCAACATGTAGCGATACCCGTAACAGAGGACCTCCCATCCTCCATATCTCTGTAAAACACAAGAACTTCTTGAGAACAGAAGTTGCTCATGAAGTTCATGCTCGTATAGAACGAGATAAGAAAAAGAAAAAATACGCATTCAATTATATCAGCTTCAAATTCTTAACAAGGTGTGACTCAGTTCTAATTCCACGAACAAAGTAAACAAAACTGAAATCTAACAAAATTATTTGAAAACAGTTATCAGTCATATCAGTTGATAAACAATGTTGTATGACTCAGTTCGCAGGCGCTGGTGTGCTGGGGGTGGGGGCGTGGACCGTGACGTATCGCCATCGATACGTGTCGCTGCTACCGACGCCGACCTACCCGGCTATTGCGTACCTGCTGATAATAGCCGGGACTATGGGAGTCCCCCTGTGCGCCCTAGGCTGCTGCGGGCTCAAGACTGAGAACAGAACCAGCTTGTTATGTGTGAGTATTCATATCACTATTTTGAATTAAAAGAGGGCCAACAGGCAAGAAAATCCATGGGCACTAACTATGCTTTGGAATAGGCAACGTTCCATCATAGACCTCATCAATCGCTTCAGAAGAGGTCAAGGTCAAGAGCCGGCCCATTCGGCAATACTTGCAACAAAAAAACTGACTTCATGTTTTTGACTGACCAACTCCTATGACAATTCAAAAGGTCCTGTAACTGGTTAAATTTAATAGGCAAGTATAAAAGGTCTACTCCTCTTTTAAGCGGTCCCAGTCACTCGCGGATTTGTTCGTAAGAGTTATCGTGACCCTGGCACAGGCAACTGAAGGAACACGGGTGGGTTTTAGTCAGTAAACCCAGTCAGACACTTCTTAAATGATCATTGAAGAACTGTCTTTTGGGAGAAACATCAAGCAGGTTTGAGTAGATTGGTCCTGCACGCTCGATTGAGTCATCGTGTAGCTCAACTTTGAAAATCCCATACGTAATCTTGTGTTATTTTGATCTAATCGCTAAACTTCATATACTATAAATTTCAAGTACATATTTTCCTAGTATATGAATACATGCATGGGGAAGTCCATGAATAGATTGAAATACTAGGCAAATATGTACTTGCAGTTTATATCATATAAGGTAATAACCTAACCTTTGACCCTAGTTCACATCATGAATATCTTCAAATACTAGGAGAATTTGTAATATGTGGAGCAAATAATAAAGGGGTTAAATATAATGACCACCATAAAATGCTTTGATACCCTTAGTTCTTTTACCAAAAATATAAACTTGACACCAGAAAAATAAAGTCTAAAATTACACTAGTACTAGCTATTTTAGTCACGACTGCACTTTAAATTGTATTCGAACACCAAATGTAGTAAATGATCACCAAATCTTAGCGAGCCAATTAATGCACTATTTCTATCTAAATAAACCATTGTCATTGCCATAAAATGTAGGCTTATTACCAAATAAAGTATTATGATATTTAGATTGCAAAAATGGTGACAAGCCGTGGGAGACCTTTGACGAATACAAAACGCAACATTTTAGAGAGTGGGAAGTTATAATGCCCCGAGAAAAGGAAAATTGGTTACACGGCACATGCAATTGCCCAAAGTTTCTCAAAGATTACATTTGCAAGCATCTCGTTGGATTGGCGATTCGGCTTAAGCACGTTCAGCCACCTTCAGAGGCCAGAGCTATTCCGATTGGCATGAAGCGCAAAAGAGGACGACCTGCCAAAGCTAAGAAAGCATTAATTGTGCAGTAAATCAACAGAAGACTGATTCTTCTTAAGATTTTTAATGTTTATTATTAGTTTAGTTTTAAGATGTTTAAACTGTTTATTATTAGTTTTAAGAGGACTAACTTTTCATGATTTTTCAAATAATTAAAAAAGGATTATTGAAGTTGTAAGAGTTTTATTTTTTATTTTAGGCATAGCATTTGGTTGAGTAAACGAAACGCATAAGAATTATTTTTTTGGTAGTGGTTAATCAATTTGGGACATAAGGTTAGGAACTTATTTACTGTGTTTGGCAAAATATTTTCTTTGCCGATGGTAATTTACTTTAATCGGATAACGAGATGTTATTTTTTTGCATGTCATTTTAAACTGAAATGTGGTTAATAATTCGGTTTTCAATGACTATTTTTGGGTTAACAATGATTGTTTGGAGTCAATTTGCTTAAATAGGATAGCAAGATGTAAAAACTTTGGTTATAATTTTACATTATTATGCTGGTTTAATTTTGGTGATCATTTACTACTTTTGGGTTAACAATGATTTATTTGGAATCATTTTGCCTAAACAGGATAGCGAGATGTTAAAACTTTGGTTATAATTTTACATTAAGATGCGGGTTTAATTTTGGTGATCATTTACTATTTTTGTCTGTTATATGTTACTATATCTGGTGGTAAGTTAAACATAAGCCAATAATAAACAATACTTGGTACAAAGTCCAGGGTTATTAGGATTGTCATAAACCTGATTTACAGTTGACTACACATCCTTATCTAAATACATGCTGAATCAAATCATTTTTTTTATTTCGCTATATTTCGTAATTTCCAGTACACATACTTCCTGCTGATAACGTTCATCCTGGAAGTTGGAGCTGGCGGGCTGGCGTACTACTACGAAGTGGCCGTGGAGGATGAGCTTAGAGCTGAGCTCAACAACACGTTCCTGTCAAACTACGCACTCGACACCACCGTCACTAACGCCGTGGATCGCATGCAGACTGAGGTTGGTTCTGATACAGACATACAGGGTAATTTTTTAGTACTCGTTCAAATTTTTCAGGGTCATAGTACCCGTGAAATTGAACAACTTTCTCCAAGGAATATGGGTCGAAATATGAAAAATAATTGCAACTCTGACTATTGATTTTGTATGCGAGGTCCGATTTTTTTTTTTCATATTTCTACCCATGTTCCTTGGAGAAAGTTGTTCAATTTCACGGGTACTATGACCCTGAAAAATTTGGACGATGACTAAAAATTAACCCTGTATACAGGTGTCCGCTAATTAATGGATAATCTTGAAATGGTTCATGGTAGAACTAATGGCCATTCAGAAAAAACATTTTTGTTTGTATTATTTCTGTTAAAAAAAAATACAAAAAAAAAAACAACCGACTTCCGAAAAAACACTACAAAGTGAAAAATAACTTTAATTTAGGAAGTCGGTGACTTTGGATATGTATTTGAATTTTTGTCATCACCTTCCGAAAAATTTCAACGCCCCAGCGTTGAATTTTTTCTAGAATCACATATCATATTTAAACCATAGTATCAGGGTGTGCGTCAATGTTCCTGCCACCCTGTATACTTTACAAACAAGAAAATACATTACAATAAATAAATTAAACACTACAAAACATACAATGGGCGACATAATTATCTATAAATAATGCTGAGGGCCATAACTTAAATAGTAGTTAGTACACTTTATTTTGAAACTTCAGTACACGTCACATCAATGACTATGCTAGAAGTTGACCTCATTCTTTTTCAGTGCGAGGCACCGAGTGCACCCACTTCTACCGTCGGTCGTTTGTTCTGATTTTGGTGTAACTTACGTGCCGCGATCTATACTGTATGTAGGCTTCTGATAGCATGTGGTCGTGGTTATATTCGCCTTGTCTCCGGTATTGCAGGTGTTTAAAGACGAACGACTGTAATACCAGGGATTTCGCAAGAGCGTTGCCATTCAAGAGGTAAAGCTAAAAATGTCTCATTTAACTGTAATTAGCCGGTTACTCCATCACACGAAACACAGTAACGCTCATTTTAATGTGTGAGTGATTCCCAACTACGTTTCTGAAGTGCGAGTCTTTTATCACTTTTCCTAGAATCAATTTTCCGGACAAAGTTAGGTTTAAGGCTCGGGAGCAGACCTGCGCAGCGCGAGAGTGCGACTTGACTCCAGTAGATCAATTTCCAGTTTTAGATTTTTCATAAGAAATTGTTTTATTACAGTCGCGTCCCGCCTGGCTGCGGTAGGCTTAAATATGAGATTTTGTACTCCAACATAATTGTGGGGTAGTTATCGTGTGATATTTTTTTATCTCACGATTTAACGAACAGACGCGCACTTTCAATGTGGTAAGGAAGTGTATAAAGACACTGTGAATGTGTGTTTGAAGAAAAATTGCGTCAGCACGTAACAGACACACACACACTTCCGGCTTCTCCATTGTCTCAGATTGTACCGAGAGCACAAAACATATACCCTAGTATATGTTCTGTGCCGAGCAGGGGCGGTTACCGTTACCAATAAAGTACCGGTAAAACAACCAAAACATTTCGTTTCGTTCCGTTAACTATTTTTACGTTAAAATTACCATAAAATCATAGGATTTACCGGTATTTAAATAGCGTTACCAGTATCGTTACTTCGCTAAAATCTAACAAGAAGCAACATTTTGTGCCACGTTGCCAAACCGAACCAAGCGCCTCGCGGCCTTGCGTTCGGCTCTTCTAAGCGGAGTGGCCACAACGCATGTTACGACGACCGGAAAGATACGAATACGATAAAACTCGCGCTCGCGCGTGTTCCATTTTATAATCATACGGCACACAAACATCGCGTCGCGTACGCCCAAACGTAGGTACCTACGTCTACTGCCTTTGATTTATTAACTAGTTTTCTGTGTGAAAAATATTATTATGGGCCGAAAGAAGTTTCAACCTTTCATATTGTTAATTCTTAGTCAGTCTTAGGTCTGTATGTAGGTACAGTCGACCACACATCTCTGGATACAATATTAAAACCTTTCTCGTATCTTGCGTGCCTCATAAAGGCGCTGTCAAGGTCAATGTTATTGCATCCAGAAACGTGTGGGCTACTATACCTTTTTGGAGAAAGGAATATCTCGTTATATAGAAAAATTCAGTCGCAGCTAATTTGAGAACTTTGTTTCAATTTGACCCACCGTGTATTATAATATTCTGCAGCACAGAAACAATGGTGCCTATTCTCTTGTCACAAATGGCACTAAACGAAACTAAAAATCACCAAAATTTAGTTTATTCCTGTCAAACGACGATTTCCCGTACTGAAATTGACTAAAGTGACACAACATAACTATATTTTAGTTTTACAGCACTAAGATTGCACTGAGTTTTTAATTTAGTGCAAATGGTAATTTTGCTATTCTGTTGTTGTCAATTTCATTATTCTATTCGACATAAAAATTTGATTGTCTAACTAAATCTGACTATTTTTAATCGCGATTAAAAAGGTGTGGAATAAAATTAGTTGTCAAGAACTAAAATTCACACAAACACCAACCTTCGGGCGCAAATACAGTACTGTATCATTTTTTTTTTTCTTTTAGTTTCTTTTGCTTATATCTCGAAAATGGTGTCCTATCGTAAAAATAATGAAAATTTCGATCCCCTTTATAAAACGAATAGACCTCTATAGACCTCTAAAACTCAACATGTAGGTAATGTTTTTTCTTATTTTCCATACAAAAAGTGAAAAAATCCATATAAAACACACCGAAGCTGGCGCCCCTGCGCGCCTCCGGCACTAAATAAAATTCACGGGGTAGGGCAAACAAGTATCACGTTGCGAAGCAAAACAAAAACCACGTGGAGTCGCGATTGTCAAATACGATTTTAGTTGAGTTAAAATTATTTTAAAATTTAGAGATTTTTTTACAGAATAGTTTTAAGATTCTCATAGTCTACGCTAAACAAACTTCGGTGTACAAGAGAAGTGGCACCAATATTGTATACACGCCGAAGGTTCATTCATGGTTTCAGTTTTCGCGTTGATGTCCGTGCCACCCTGTTTATTATAATTTTCAGCAGCACTGAAACAATATTGTACACACGCTGAAGGTAGTCGCACGTTCGGCGTGTATGTAATATTGTTCTACCTTCGGCGTGTGTACAATATTGTTTCTGTGTACACACTGAAAGATGCTAGTCTCCCCACCGTCATAGTTAGAAAGAGATAGACGTATAAATGACCGGTATAAGAATTGTTACTTTTACTTATGCTGGTAATTAGATAACGTTAACTGACTTTGGGTATCGATATTATTAACGTTACTTTTTATCGTTAAAAGAACGGTAATTGGTAACGTTATATAAAAATACCGGTAATTCGGTCCCTGGTACAGAGAGCTCCTGCGCTTACACACATTCAAAGCGTGTTTGTACTCTTGGTAACCACTAGTAAATCCCGAGACGCTTCGTAAGATAAAAATACTGTAAGTCGACGTCCACACGATTTTCAACTCTCGGTGTTGAACCGAGCATTAGCTTAGCGCGACGAAAATCGAACAGTGTGTTTTAATGTTCGATTGTCAACTCTCGGCGCTAAGCAGTGCGTTGAATATGCAGTGCACGAATAAATCCCGCTCCTTTTTTGTTACATCTGTGGGAACGTGAACTACCTGAAGATACTACCCCTCAGACGATGATGACGACACTTGACCCTGTGCAATAAAGGGCAACCTTATTAAGCTAATTAGTTCTTATAGTAATCACATAATAATATTTTCTTTGTAGAGTGACTCAGTCGATAACAATTTTATCTGTATTTGGTATTGTAAACATATTGTCACGCGCTGATAGCGTATAATTAATTCTTGGCTACTCGCCCGGGATTGTAAGATAGATCCACAACAAATGTTTTGTATACTACATTGTTAAGAACGCATTTGTAATAATAATATGGAACGTAATAGATACAAATGAAAAAAGCAAGTTTTAATGGCTTCTTGTAATGGCGTTTTGCTTTTGTTCTTAATGATAAATGATTTTCTTTCTTGAAGTAGGTTTGTACGAACACTTTTAAACGTCAATCATATTTGAAAAACTAGATGAGGTCGGTCAGCATTTCCTATCTAACTAGTCCAGACATAATCTTGGTCAAATCTTATAAAGTAAATAATCAATTTGGGGCAGGGATCTACTGTAGACCATAGCGTGTGCTTCATGGAAGCCCGTCAGTCATGTATCAATAGGGTATTTAACTAGATTTCTTATTTGATTTTTCAAAGCATAGAAAAGATTATGCCACATAAAAAATATTGATTTAATATCGAAAAAATGGCTTATTTGTATGCGTTTTAAAGTACATGCTAGACATTAACAGCATTTCTGCGATCTGACGTCACAACACAGAAACACAATAATAACGTATGTTCCGTTCTGGCCCGGCCACGATGCCAAAGAAGGTCATGGTTATGGCAGTAGACTGTACGAATATATACCTTTTGGAACTAGAAAGAGAAATAATAGTACCACATTATTTCATGACTTATAAACCATTTTCAGTAGCCGGGCTACAGCGTATCCGTCCTAGCACGGCCACGCTTAGATCGGCTGACATCCAGAACTTTATTTGGTGATTCGTGTCTGAGATTAAGGCATATTCTACCTGAAAAATTGAAATTACTATTAAATAGATTTGAATGGTTTTCTTTTAAATATAAGTAGGTCTATTTTATAGTACACTAGCTTTTGCCATCGGCTTCGCCCGCGTGGAGGTCGGTGTTTTATACATATAAACCTTCCTCCTGAATCACTCTATCTATTAAAAAAAACCCGCATCAAAATCCGTTGCGTAGTTTTAAAGATTTAAGCATACATAGGGATATAGGGACAGAGAAAGCGACGTACATTTATTTCAAACACGAATCTCCCATGATAGTTGTGGATGTCAGCCGATCTAAGCGTGGCCGTGCTAGGTCGGATACGCTGTAAACCGCTTACCTATCATAAGTTCGAATGATATTTGACCGAATTTCATTTCACCTCAAACTTTCCAACTATTATTGGTTCGTTTTTTTTTTACTTCATCGAAGTCACGTCTGCCACTGTATCCTAGTTGACCTATTATCAATTCGATTTTTTTCGTTACTCCGACGTTTCATTTGGTCGAAAAACTTTTTACCGAAGTTACACTTAGCTGAAATAACATTTGTTCGAAGTATTATAATTCCGAACATTCATTATTATAATTACCATATTTTCATTTCACCAATGAAATGAAAAAATGGTTAATGCATAGAAAATTTTGTGCACACTATTTCATCTTTAATTTTAGCTGTTACTTTTTTATCAAGCACTATTCTAAGCGTAGGTAGACAAGCAGGCATGCAGCGTGCAAGCAGTCATGCAGCATGCAAGCAGGCATGCAACATGTAGCAAGCATTGTTTCTGCCACGGCTCCGGCGCTGCGGGGTTTGGGCGGCCCCACGCGAGCTTATCGGCGCAGATGGTTTTAATGCTCACAACCGCAGCTTCGGCTTGCTGGCCGGCTTCGCCGACCAGCCTCAGCCGCGGCGGCGGGCCTTCAAAGCACCTGCTCCTCAGCTCGCGAGCCGCCCCACCGCTCCGCGCCTACGCAGGCTTAAAGTACACTCTAGGGGTAGGGGAGACAAGACTGCGTGAAGTCGGTTTTGCAGCGACTCGTTTCTCACTAAATTTTGTAGCACAACATATTGACTTTTATGACACTATTTTAATTTAATATTGAAAATGCTACCACGTAACCGGCTAACCAGACCGGTGACCAAATGATACTCCGTAAAATGTTGTTTCGGTGTGGTGAAAATGTGGCAAATAAATCATTTGGCAAATGAAAAAAGTTCAAAAGAGGTTTCGGACAATAGCAAAATGTTGTTTTGTAAATCGGCGAAATATAGTTCGGTAAAATAATACCTATGACACATGATACTTCGATGATCTAAAAATATGTCAAATAATTCAAATAGCAAAAAAGACGTCGGTCAACAGTTTGCGGTAAAATGAAATTCGAATAAAAAATATTCGGAAAAGTGATCGGTTCCCCTGTAAACCGGCTACTGAAAATGGTGCATAAGTCATGAAATAATGTGGTACTAATAGGTTGGGGAAAAAGTTTCTTCGCATTTTTTAAGAAAATTCAAAACATTTTTTAATAAAGTTTATTTACATTTAACTAAAGTATGTAGGTACCATTTTGTTCGATAACTTTTTGCCATCTTGTAGGTAGGGACATGATCCCATTGCTATAGAAATTTTGGGACTTCTGGTCAAAATACCGCGACAAGTGGTTTTGGCAGTCCTCTCGTGATGTTAACCTGACACTGCCTAAAGAATTCTGAAGAGACCGAAACAGGTGGAAATCTGAAGGTGCAAGGTCAGGACTATACGGCGGATGCATTAACACCTCCCAGCCAAACTCTCTTAATTTTTGTTGGGTGGCTAAAGATGTGTGAGGTCTAGCGTTATCATGATGAAAAACCACACCCCTTCTGTTGATTAATTCCGGCCGCTTTCTCTCAACTTTTTGCTTTAATCTCATCAGTTGTTCGCAGTAGAGTTCAGAATCGATGGTCCTGACTGGTGGTAACAGCTCATAATGAATAATGCCCTTCCAATCCCACCACCCACACAGCATCACCTTGTTGCGAGTTAACCCGGGTTTCGCCACAGTCTGTGAAGCCTGACCGGCCTTTGACCACGACCTTTTTCGCACGTTCTTGTCATACGTGATCCACTTTTCATCACCAGTTATCAGCTTCTTCAAAAATGGTCCGGTTTCATTACGTCGTAATAAAGAATCACAAATGAGTACACGGTTCATTAGGTTTCTTTCAGTGAGCTCGTGAGGTACCCAAATGTCGAGCTTTTTTGTGTACCCAGTTTTTTTCAAATGCGCCAAAACTGTTTTGTGGTCAATTTCCAGTTCTTCAGCTACGTCGTAACTACTGGTATGGATCTTGCTCCACTTTTTCAAAAATGGCATCCATTTTATCCGTAATATAATAAAATTTTATCCGACCAGAGCGACGTGCATCTTTGACATCAAAATTTCCGGATTGAAAACGCTTAAACCAAATTTGTGCTACTCTCACAGACACTACACTAGGTCCATAAACATCGCAATTTTTTTTTCGTGGCTTGCGTTGCATTTTTACCTTTTTTGTAGTAAAATTTTAAAATGTATCGAATTTCTTCATTAGATTCACTCATCTTGACGGTACGAAAAACAAATGAAAATCACACATTTTCCTAATTTGAATTTGGAATTATGTTCTTTAAAATTTAAACTTTCAATGATAGCAAAACCAGCCAGATACAAATAGTATAGCCAAAGAGATTTTATTACAAGTTCATACATACTATAATGCGAAAAGACTTTTTCCCCAACCTAATATTATTACTTTTTCTATACCAAAAGGTATACATATATCCGTACAGTCTACTGCCATAACCATGACCTTCTTTGGCATCGTGGCCGGGCCAGAACGGAACACACAATAGTAACTTAGCGCCGTTCAGCACTATGATCGTTTTGGGTGACAAGGATAGATGAATCATTACAAAAGGTTTGTAACCTCTCCATGTTTCCACTGATTTAATTTATTTTTCTGAATTTTCTTTTTAAATAATACATATCTTTTATGTAAGGATAGTCGCCAAATACTCTATGTGTTCTATATTGATGTCTATAATTGTCATAAATCACCCACAGTTCAAATGCTGTGGCGCGGTGAAGTACTCGGACTGGCGCTACAGTCCGTGGCACGAGCACGACCCGCGGCTTCTCGTGCCCGACTCGTGTTGCAAGACTGTCACCAACCGATGTGGTGCGAGAGACCATCCCTCCAACATTTATTATCACGTGAGTATCATTTTGTCATTGTTGAAGCCTTTTGCTTTAATATTTTTCGATGTCTTTTACCGATCGAACTCATTTTCATACGGCATATTGTGCGACGCTAAGGTCATCATTGTCTTGCCTATCTTCTCCTTCATTACTTCTATATTAGTCGTCATCTCCACAGTCGCACCCTTTCTAGCGGATTCATATATTTCAAAAAGTCCATCCATCGTTATTTTTGTATTTCCCTACTCTTATAGATATCTACATCCATACTCAATATTACGTTAAGGTATATAATGAGAACATTTTGTTTGTTTTACTTCGCCACAGTCCGATAAAATACATTTTGATATAGTTGCTAAAATGTTTTGCAGCAGCGTCCTAGAGCTTTTTCTGTGTAATTTATTTGTTGTATAAATTTTACGGGCAGTGACATTACGAATTTAGATAACTCAGATTCGTGTCTCAATATCAATAATTTGTTTATAATCATATCAAACACAACTAGTTTATTTTTAAATTCCAGGGCTGCATACGACAGTTCACGAACCACATACGGGACCACCTCATCATCTTAGCAGCGGTTGGGGTAGGAATGGCAGTCATCCCTATATTCGGGTTCCTGTTCTCGTGCGTGCTATACGTGAAGATAAAGCACGTGATAGACTGACGGCGGGCCGCGCCGGCCAACACTAAGAACCGCAAAGTGTTCGACAAGTCGGCGCGCGGTGGCACGGCCCGGGCCCCGCGACCCCGGCCGGCCCCGCGGGCCGCGCCGGCCCCGCCCGCCCCGTCGGGCCCCTGCCCCGTGCACCCGTCGCAGGCCAAGCGGGCCCCTATCTCCACCATCAGCGACAATATCAGCATATAAACTCGTCGTGTCGACCCTTTGTGAACGGATAGTGACGAGTCAAATCTCGATGTAGACTTAGATCATGTGTTCATCGGACGTTAATCGATTATTATACAAGAGTTAATGTTCGTGTATAATTATAGTGAAGTAGAAACTGTGACCGAATTTATATCAGAGTGTATCCGAGCCGGAGCTCGATAGTGACTAATATTGTAAGATGGTGCTATACTATTTTGTTATAGAATCGCGGGTAGCTAGCGCATCTAATGAGGAGGGAGTATCTTATTGTTTAATTAATGAGCCATTTGGAATTGCAAGTATATTTGTAGTAATTGTGTAATTAAATGTAACTACCAAATATTGAAACTTTAAATAATCTCAAAAAGTTTTCTTAAACGTATCACTGAGTCTCAGCACAATGCAAGCGCAACTAAATATCAAAGAAATCTTTCACGTAATCTCATAATTGATACACCTTCATAAATTACCTTTACTCATTTATAATTGCTTACAATGCTATTATTTCTGAGAGCATACACAATGTAATTGTTACTGGCATGACGGGTGATGACATAATTTGCCATTCTAGCCACACGATGTCGGCAGTACGTGCATCGAGCCAGCTAATTTATGAATTCCTTCGGTAAACAAGATGAAAAAGTGTAGTTTGTGTTTTTATGTAGAATAGATCGGATCCTGCGAGTGGCATACTGATCGAATAGCCAGCGTTCCGTTCTGCAATTATTATACATACTGTTTAAACCTAGTCATTAAATTACGAGGAATTGCAATGCAAAACAAAATGGAAATCCGTGGCTCGGGTGCATAACTAGTCCTGTTGTATTTCGTTTTAATCTATCAAATATGTACCGACTTCAAATTGAAGATAATAAGTCTAATGTCGCAATGTATTTAGATCACAGAACCGTGTTTAATCAATTACACTTAAAAAATATGTGCCTTATTACTTTAAGATTGTATATAAAAATAATGTAATATAAACAACAGTTAAACTATAATTAAATTATTCGTTCATATTTTAATAATGAGTTGTAAAAGATTATGTCCAAAGTTTTAATTGATAATCTAAATTTAGGCTGGTGGGCCACTTGTCAATTATAGTGCAATTACTGACTCTTGATAAGACTACATAGGTCACTATGAAATGCTAGCAATAAAAAGGTTGTGACGACAGGACATCAAATTGTGTACCGAAAATAGCTTGTGCACTTTTAACACGGGAAAGATGTGTTGCCATTTTTCTCTTTCTTGTTTAATTTTATATTTGAGACGAGGTAACATAGCTGTGTCGTAATACTCGAGGTCAAAACGACTGACACTCGAAGGGCGAACCAATCAATCAATCAAGTCAGCCTATCGCAGTCCACTGCTGGACATAGGCCTCTCCCAGGCTGCGCCACAACTCTATCCTCCGCCTTCTGCATCCAGTCTGTCCCAGCCACCTTTTAAGCTCGTCGGTCCATCTAGCTGGGGGGCGTCACACACTACGTTTGCCGATACGCGGTCTCCACTCCAGGGATCGTCTGCTCCACCGTCCATCGGTCCTTCGACAAACATGGCCAGCCCACTGCCACTTCAGCTTGCTCACTCTACAAGCTATTTCGGTGACTCCGGTTCTTTTCCGGATAATTTCATTCCTGATTTTATGCTTCAAAGAAACTCCGAGCATAGCCCGCTCCATAGCGCGCTGAGCGACCTTAAATTTGTGGACCAGCCCGACTGTCAGTGTCCACGTTTCGGCACCGTATGTCATCGCTGGCAGTTCGCACTGGTTGAAGACCTTAGTCTTCAACAAGTGCGTGCCTGCATTGCGGAATAGGCGATGAAAAGATTTGACGTAGTTTCCCAAACGCTGCCCAACCCAACCGGATCCTTCTGTCGGCTTCTCAAAGTTGTGTCTACCGAGCTGGATGACTTACCCTAGGTAGACATACTCCTTCACAACTTCGAGAAGCGACCCTTCGATGTGAGAATTGCACATGACTTTCGTCTTGTCCAAATTCAAGCCAAAGCCAACCCGCCGATAGGCTCTGTTTAGACTGTGCAGCATCTGGTCTAACCGTTCCTATGTATCTGCCATTACGACGAAGGCAGACCGAATGTGTGAGATGGGCGAACCAAAATACACACAAAGCCGCCTTAGCACTCCTCCGCCTCGAAAATCATAAAAACAATATGGCAAGGTTAGTTCAGATATTGGCCACGCGCCAAAAGCTCTTGCACAGCTATACTGACTAAGTACGAATAATTGTCCAGTCGTTTTATCTAATCTCTTGGTAAAAAGAGACGCCCAGTTGCACTGAATAATATTGTCAACCGACTCTGTTCACACATATTTTACCTCTAATTTTGCATCACTGTCGATATCACAATGATCTTTATTCTTGTTACAATAAGGTTACTTTTAACCCAAAAGTAACCAACAAGTAAGAGGAGAGGTGGCCCTATGATAACGGTCCGACTAACGAGTCGTAGTTCGTGGACTCGATCCCGGCAGGCGTTTTACTTTGTGTGAATAATTTCATCAGCACTGCTCTTAAAACGGTGAAGGAAAACATCGTGAGGAAACTGGCATGTCCTAGAACTAAAAATTCGAAGGTATGTGACATCTACCAACCCGCACTGGGCCCCTCTTGAAAGATGAGGCCAGACTAACAAGTCTATCAATATCACAGTGATCCATATTCTCGTTACGATAGGGTTGCTATTGGGTTGCTGCTTTCAGGGGTAAAATAACTATGATTGGACTGTAGTGTACCACCAGCCGTTTACCGTCATTTTGGCGTATATGTTAATTGTACAAGAAATGTTTAAAGCCAAATGTTATGATAAGTCATTGTTTTGTACGGGTACTTAATTACTGTTACTATGTCTAATATTTCCACTTAATTTACTAACATTTACACGTTATTATACTTTCTTATATTCTATTGAACATCATTATGTGCGTTTACTGTGATTGATAAAATCTCAAGAAGAAAAGCACTATTTATATTGCTTTAAAAGATGGTTATTATTCAATTTATTTTGTTACACAAACTCTTGTAAAGAAAACACTTTAAATTATGTTCTATTTAATGCTACATACATCCTTCTAACGCCGGATTTCTTCAACCAATCGGATCACTTGACATGCATTTAATTTTACCACGTTGTTGTTGATTATCTTTTCAGAAACCGGGTTTAACCCGGGTAAAACTGAGTCCAAGTAAATCCTACATAAAAATGAAGCCACAATGCAAGGCAAGAGATTTTATTAATTACAGTAAATTCCCCCTGTTAACTTTGTCTTCACGTTTTATAAATTCTTGTTAATTAATACAGTCATAACTAAAATTGCACTTGTTTTATTTGTTCTAAGTTAATCGTTTTATGGCATGATCAACCTTTTTACAAAAAAAAAAAGAGAAGAAATGTTTTTAAATGTGACTTTAGCAGCAGCGACTTGTTTTTGTACATTGTCCGAAACTAAAATGTTTTGTAAAAATTTTGTTTTATTACGGCAATCTGTTTCTTGAGGGCAAAAAAGGTTCTAAAAAAAATGCAAATAGGTACCTATTAATACTGCGAACACTTGCTTTTATTGATACTACATACTTAATGATTTGTTAATAATAAATAAAAGACCAGTCAGTATAGGTATTTAACATACATAACACTGATATTTTATTCATGTTCTACGTAACGCACACATTTTAAATAATATAAATAGAATATTTAAATGTTTTCAATCAAACTTGATCTTGACTTTTTTGCTATTGGAAATCCCCGAACTCGCTTTAATACAAAAAGGCAAATTGACGTTAAATGGACATCTTAATTGGATGTCTAATACCTACCTCATTAGTTTAAATGATTAAATAATCACTTATTAATTACACTATAATGAAATGCAACGAAATGCAGCCAGTAATCATTCTGAATTCCCTTCAACTCAGCGCATTATTATTTTGTAAAATGTTAGTTTATGTGACACTGTTATTTGCAGTTATATCCTGTGCTCTATCTGATAAACTCATCAATCCGGACCTCGGTTCTATAGACGATGTATTAGATATTATACACAAGACGTCTACCAAACCACCTGAACACAAGATCCAAGTTGTACCACATGCCAGATGGCGGACAGAACAAACAGGTTCGCCCTCCGTGCATCCATCAAACAATTTCGGCATCTTCAACCATGATACAAACTCCCTGTTTAAGAAAATTATGGAGGACATGAACAAGTTCATCAAATCAAGTTTATTTCCATCAAACTTTGACTTAAAAACAACGAGCCCAAATGAAGTGAACTCGCGACCGTTTCAACCTCTCGGACTGACCAAGCGGCGACCTCACATACAAAATCAAGGTGAACCGACTGTCCACGGTGGAACGAGTTTGTCGGATAAGCCTGCGAATAATAAACCTATTTATGAGCAAGGTATCGCGTCAATGCTTCACGGAAATACTAAACGACCCAAAGCTAAACAGGATAATCATAAAAATAATAACGACTACGACTACGATTTTGATGTCCGAAAAGATAGTGTAAAGTAACCAATTTCAATGTAAAATGCTAATCGAATTGTTATTTCACCTCACGGGCATAATATTAGAAACGTTTTGAATGAACTGAAAGCTGACACAAATAATGAACATAAATTAATACATATTCTACCTACCTACTTAACTATTAAAAGTAAAAGTTTTACCTTCAGTTTAAATTATAAATATTGGCCACACTAAAATAAATACCCACCCTACCGTCACAACTAAGTAAATCATTTGTCGTTGGGTAGTGGAAACGTACAATTAGAGGGGGGTGTCTAGTTTTTGAATAACTTTATAATTTTTCGAATAAACTCGTCAGTCAAAACAGGTTTACAAGAGAATAGCAATCGTATTGTGAAGATGACGCCTTAGTTGTGCACACGTAAACGAACATCGCACTTAGTCAGACAAGGACGAGCGCATCTCTTCTCCACGTTTATTTATTAACGTAATTAAAAATGAAGTCCTTATTGTTAGTGCTAGTTATAGTAGTTGTGAGTTGTCAGTGTAACGCTAGTTTATTAGATGGACTCTTGGGTGGAGCAATAGACATACATTCGAACGTGCATGGGGCGGCCCACGATGTCGCTGGTGCGTTTTTGGGAGGTGTGTCGCAAGTTCTGAACAGTCATCGTCAACCAGGACACAAGCCAGGGAAACCGCCGGGTGAGACCGTTGTCGTAAAAGTCGTTGTGAAAGATGATGAACCCCACGCAGGAGGCTACGGACCACCAAATCAAAACGGATACGGTTCTCAAGGTAACAATTACAATAACCGACCCAAACCCCCCAACAACGGACAAAACTATCACCACCAACATCAGCATCAACATCATCACGGACACCAAAGTAACCAAAACCCGAACAATTATAACCAAAACGCCAACGGTAACTGGAATCCCAATAATCAATATGGTAACCCTAACAACCAGTACGGGAACCCTAACCAGTATGGAAATGGAAACCCCAATAATAATCTAAACAATAAGCCGAATAACCAAAACGGGAATCCCAGCGACCAGTATGGTAATCAGAACAGACCATATGGAAACCAAAACAATCAAGGGAATCACAATAACCAATATGGAAACCCGAACAACCAGAACGGAAATTACAACAATCAAAATGGAAGACCCAACCAGAACGGTAATTATAACAACCAAAATGACAGACCCAACAACCAAAACGGAAATTACAACAACCAAAATGGAAGACCCAACAACGAAAATGGAAATTACAACAACCAAAATGGCAGCCCCAATAACCAATATGAAAACCTCAACAACCAGAACGGCAACCCGACCAACCAATTTGGAAACCAAAACGACCAGAACAGTAACCCTAACAATCAATATGGAAACCAGAACAACCAGAATGAAAACTCCAACAACCAGGAGGGGAATCCCAACGACCAGAACGAGAACTTCGAAAACATATTTGGAAAACCTGTTCCAGATAACGAAAACCACAACAACCCATTCAACAAACCTATTCCAAATAACAACGGATATAATAATCAGCCTTCTGATAAACCAAACCAAGGTGGATATCAAGATCAAACAACTGATCACATAACCAACAAGCCCGTCGTAGTAAATCCAACAATAGGCAGCGTCACTAAACCTAATTACGGATACAATAAGCCGGCAGAGCAAACCACAAAAAAATATATAAAACCTGAAGATGAGTATCCTCTATTCGTACCACTTGGACCCAACGATTATGTTTACGGCGGTGACAAAATAGAGATCAATGCCCCCAAAAGAGAGACAGGTAACAGTAAACCAAAACCAGCCGACGAAGACGAGGACTTGCCACTAGACATAAGGATACAAGATCAATAAATGTAAAAACAGCAGCTGTAAGCAATGATGATACGATTATAATAAAATGTTCATTCAGAATGATAGATTTTTTTATTCACTCCGAATACCTATTGATTCAATCTAAAAATACATATCTACATCTACGTGTCTTTTTGCTCAATAACTACCTTAATAACTTGTCTATCTGAGTCTGACCAAACCAAAGTATTTTTCCCATTTTTTTTTATATTTCTGATTCTTTGTGAGACTAAGACATCTAAGTATTTCTTATTATGACCTATCGTTAATTAAATTATAAAACTAGGTACTTCCGCATTATTAAACGATTTTATACTACACCATAATCTGCCTTACCTGTTATGAAGATAATCACTAGATATATCTCGTCTATAATTAAATATCTATGATTAACCTTTAAGGAGAATACCTACAGCATGTTGGTTATATATTTATTAAAAACACAGTACCTAAGTAGTCTTTTATATTAATTTCGTTGGGTTTTGTTATTGTTCCAAAGCATCGCAAAACTCATCATCTACCTGCCTGCAAGTGACCTCACTACTTAGTAGTAGAGTAGAACGACCCCTTAATTACATGTCTGGGATAGTTCGTACACACACATCAAATTGTTCTGGAAACATCGTCATATTTTTCTTATGTTACCTACCATTTCATTAAATAGGAAAACTTTATTAATAGGTAGGTATGAAATTTGTGTAACCGGTAATTTAATATCATTTTTTCCTCATTTATATACATATAAGCTATTGAGGAAATAAGGCTCTAGGTACTTATTACGTATGAATTGTACCTACTTAATTATGTATCACAACATTCTCGTAGGTATATGAGCCAGCTAACTGCTATTGTGATGATTTACCATTTTATGTTCACAAAACCGTAATATAACTTTGTGTCTTGGCCTTAAGTGCAAAAAAGCGTGAAGCCCAATGAACAACAAACAGATACTTTATTACGCGTCCAGCTGTTTCCAAACTAACACCTTATTTACTCTGTACTTGTTCAAATAAGTTATTCCGCTGTATTAAAAAATCCCTTCATAGTAAAATTACCCTGTCATGAGTGAATTACTCATTTTAGCGTTATTAATAGTAGGAAAAATCCACAGTCAAGAAGCAGTCGTGTCGCAAGTAACGAACCTACGACCTTTGCACGCGCCTGCGTTGGATCGCAGACCGGTTCCATATCAAGAATATATGGGGCTTCGAACTTCGCAAGCTCCTCCGCGGCTATACACAAATCCACCGCGACCAGCTGATCGTGATCTGCCGCAAAAAGCCAATGGAAGAATCAACCTTAACCTGCCGTCGACCGTGAGAGAGAACCAACCGGAACGAAAACTATTTGTTTCTTCTAAGATCCCAGAGAATATGAATCGACCTTTGTACGATAGTGATCCAGTGAATAGAACTGAATACTTTAGCAACGATGTGTACGAAGACATTACTTTTGAGAATAACAGAACCCCAACATACGTCATTAACCCGGCTATTAGGCAGAATACCGTAAAATATGTGAAAAGTGAAAATGTGACAACTGCGAAACCAGCATTTGTGAATACAAACATTCCGTTTAATGGGAGCGTTCCAGAAATCACTTTGGATGAACGATCATCGTTTAACGGCGACCCATGTCCTGTAGGGTTCGCCAAGGTAAACGGACAGTGCGTCAAGGCGGACCAGTGAATAAACCAGCTGGCAGCTGGACCCTTATGGACAATAAGAAGTTGTTTATGATGTGTTTTAGTGACCCTGAAAAACACTTCATCCCTTTCAGTGAACAAACGGTGGTTAGTATAAGACAAATGCGTGAAAAAGTGGAGGTTCATGTAAATTATGTGAAGGCTTACCTACTGCTAAAAATTGATAAACCTACATACAGGTTGTGAAGCTATTAATAGACAAAATGGTAACTTATTTAATCTATATTTAAGGGAATAAATGAAAAGAGATTTATTTTAATCTTATGTGAGTGATTTTGAAATACAAGTTCGTTTGTATATTATACAGATTGGGCGCGTGTAGACATACGTTTTCTTTATTATTAGGTAAGTTAAAAACTTTCATCAGTGATTCCATTAGACCAGACTGTCAACTTTACATTCACAAAAAAAAACAATCGGAAATACCCGAAGTAATCATTTGTGTAGATACCGTACCATTAGCTTTCTAATTTTAGAAAAAAAGACCCGAGACGTCAAGTTGATTATGACGCGACGCCGCAAAAACCAGCATGACGATGCTGGCTATTAGGAAATACAATTGATGATAAGTAGGTAACTACATAATATTTGCACTGAGAGCAATTATAAAAGTAATGCAAAATAACCGTTGTGATGATAGCAAACTCCTTGTTTGTGTACACAAAAGCCTGGACTAAGATGATTTGTCTTGAGACGGTATAATGACTGCATTTAG